>CADEHL010000508.1:5603033-6203033 GCA_902827135.1 Harpagifer antarcticus
GAGTGGTCGGTGTTCAAAGCCTCTATTGCCGAAGCCGCGGCAGGGAGCTGTGGTCTTAAGGTCCTAGGTGCCTCAAGGGGCGGTAACCCTCGAACCTCCTGGTGGACACCGGTGGTCAGGGAAGCCGTCCGACTGAAGAAGGAGGCCTTCAGGGATTTGTTATCCCGGGGGACTCCCGAGGCAGTTGCAAGGTACCGACAGGCCCGAAGGGCAGCAGCCTCAGCCGTGGCCGAGGCAAAGCAGCGGGTGTGGGAGAAGTTCGGAGAGGACATGGAAAAGGACTTTCGGGCGGCACCAAAGTTGTTCTGGAAAACTGTCCGACACCTCAGGAGGGGGAAGCAGGGAACCATCCAAGCTGTGTACAGTAAGGATGGGACGTTGTTGACCTCAACTGATGGAGTGTTAGGGCGTTGGAAGGAGCACTTTGAGGAACTCCTGAACCCGACAACTCCGTCCTCTATGTTAGAGGCAGAGCTGGAGTATGACGGGGGATCGACACCAATTTCCCGGGGGGAGGTCACTGAGGTTGTTAAACAACTCCACAGTGGCAAAGCCCCGGGGGTGGATGAGATCCGCCCAGAAATGCTGAAGGCTCTGGGTGTTGAGGGACTGTCTTGGTTGACACGTCTCATCAACATTGCGTGGAAGTCGGAAACGGTACCGAAGGAGTGGCAGACCGGGGTGGTGGTTCCCCTTTTTAAAAAGGGGGACCAGAGGGTGTGTGCCAATTACAGAGGCATCACACTACTCAGCCTCCCCGGGAAAGTTTACTCTAAGGTACTCGAAAGGAGGGTCAGGCCGATTGTCGAACCTCAGATTGAGGAGGAACAATGCGGATTCCGTCCTGGTCGTGGAACGACGGATCAGCTTTTTACTCTCGCAAGGATCCTGGAGGGGGCTTGGGAGTACGCTTATCCGGTCTACATGTGTTTTGTGGACTTGGAGACGGCGTATGACCGGGTTCCCAGGGAGTTACTGTGGGAGGTGCTGCGGGAGTATGGGGTGAGGGGGTCTCTACTCAGGGCCATCCAATCTCTGTACTCCCAAAGCGAGAGCTGTGTCCGGCTCCTCGGCAGTAAGTCGGACCCATTTCCGGTGAGGGTTGGCCTCCGCCAGGGCTGCGCTTTGTCACCAATCCTGTTTGTAATATACATGGATCGGATTTCGAGGCGTAGTCATGGGGGGGGGGGTCTGCAGTTCGGTGGGCTAAGGATTGCACCACTGCTTTTTGCAGATGATGTGGTTCTGATGGCTTCATCGGTCTGCGACCTTCAGCACTCACTGGATCGGTTCGCAACCGAGTGTGAAGCGGCTGGGATGAGGATCAGCACCTCCAAATCTGAGGCCATGGTTCTCAGCAGGAAACCGATGGATTGTCCACTCCAAGTAGGGAATGAGTCCTTACCCCAAGTGAAGGAGTTCAAGTATCTCGGGGTTTTGTTCTCGAGTGAGGGAACAATGGAGCGTGAGATGGGCCGGAGAATCGGAGCAGCGGGAGCGGTACTGCAGTCGCTTTACCGCACCGTTGTGACGAAAAGGGAGCTGAGCCAGAAGGCAAAGCTCTCTGTCTACCGGGCCATTTTCGTTCCTACCCTCACCTATGGTCATGAAGGATGGGTCATGACCGAAAGAACGAGATCGCGGATACAAGCGGCCGAGATGGGTTTTCTCCGCAGGGTGGCTGGTGTCTCCCTTAGGGATAAGGTGAGAAGTTCGGTCATCCGGGAGGGACTCGGAGTTGAGCCGCTCCTCCTTCGCGTCGAAAGGAGCCAGTTGAGGTGGTTCGGGCACCTAGTTAGGATGCCACCTGGGCGCCTCCCTAGGGAGGTTTTCCAGGCACGTCCAGCTGGGAAGAGACCAAGGGGTAGACCTAGGACCAGGTGGAGGGATTATATCTCTTCGCTGGCCTGGGAGCGCCTTGGGATCCCCCAGTCAGAGCTGGTTGATGTCGCCAGGGAAAAGGAAGTTTGGGGCTCTCTGCTGGAACTGCTACCCCCGCGACCCGACCACGGATAAGCGGAAGAACATGGATGGATGGATGGTAAATTATAGTGTCCGTCCAAAAATTCTTTTTTTTACTTATAGTGAAAACTACCCTTGGATGATGGTAAGGTAGACGAAAAGCTTTAGGAATCCAAAGTACAACATTTAATAAGTACTCTGCATCAAGATTGATGCAAAACAAGTGACATTTGACCTTTTTAGAGAGGTTTAGCAAAAAAACTCCACCTCTGAGGTGATTTGGGTGGAAATAGGCGTTTTTACCGTTTCTCTGGAACCCATTGGTCGATTTTGGTGATTGACATCTCTTTCTGACCGTTAGAGCCTATAGAATCGAAGGGGAGTTTCCACATACACACACATGTTAACAAAAAAAGGTGGGGGCTTTGCGTATGCAGCATACATGCCAACCTTTCCAAATCCAAAAGAGGTAGGTTTGCTCTTGGCAAATGTGCACGCCCAAATTAAGTAATCAGAAGAAATGGAACCCCAGTAATTACATATACAAACCATGTATTTAACATATATTGCATCATTTTATGTATTTTTCAGAAAAAGTGGTAGTTTGGTAAACAGTGACATCAACAACATGTTTGGTCTGCAAAATGTCCAAAAGTAAAAGAATGGGAGATAAATATCCCAAAGTCTCCACATTTTATTATATTTTTTGTGTTTCTGGTCCTCTTTCAGTTGAGACAGTGTATGAAGGATGTGGATGTAGGACAGCCAGAACTCTTGTGTGAACATTGGATAAAGCCAGGTTCATATTCTTGTTTCATGTTGTTGACATATTAGTCAAAGGTTTGCACAGAGCGATATATCTTTGTGTTGCGCCATTAATCAGAAAATACTGCATTAAAAAAGTCATTTCCTTCATGTTTTTGCAGTGTGATATAAATAATGTACAGGCTTTCAGATTACTGTAGTTAAAAAAAACAGAGACATTAACGACATGTTTGCTGTTGAAATTGTCCAAAAAGATGAAAGAATGGGAGATAAATATCCCAAAATCTCAAGATTGTATTATATTTTGTGTGTGTTTGTGGTCCTCTTTCAGTTGAGACACTGTAGGATCCTTCCGGAAAAGACCAAACACTGGATGTCTTTCAGTCGCCAACATGTGTTTTCGAGACACTGATATTAACGGGGAAACTCTGCAGGACTCAAATGCCTCGTCTCTCTGTTCCCCTAAACTCATTTGGGAGTGATGACTGATTATTATCAGTCCCGGGGGACCGCGGCAGGTTGGCTTGACTGTGTTTTCCGAAGTGGAGGCTGGCTTGACCGCAGTCCCGGGGGTAACGCTGCCCTTCCTCTGCACGTTGTTTCTCTTTCAGAAACACAGAGGACTGTTTGTATGATGGGATCACAGACGCACTGCAATCGGTTTCCACTGAAAGTCGAGTCCAGTGTCTATGGAGCGTCATTTTTATTTTTTATAATTTGGGAAGATTGAAATTCGGTAGGGAAAGCCAGCTAAATCGGTAGGCGGTAGAAACATGTCAAAAGCGGTAGACTACCGCCCAAATCGGTAGGGTTGGCAGGTATGATGCAGGTTTGCATCAGAGCGAACCATATATCTCGCTCTGACATCTGGAAACGGAAAAGCAGGTTTATTGCTTATTGATTATCAGAAATCATTTCAAAGGGACACAGACACATTGGATTAACCTATGGATTAACTTCAGCAGCGTTTTTATCATTTTAATGCCATTGAAGACCACTTTTGACCAGACAACGACAAAGATGAGCCATTTTGCCGTTTCTAGCTACCTAGCGCCACATGTTTTGATGTCTGTTCTTGTTAATATCTTCATGAGTTCTTATCATGGAGTGATGATGTATGTACCGATCGATTCTGTGTCTCCTCACGATCAGATCGATGGGTTGGACGTGCAGCTACAATAAGTAATAAGGGTGTTATGAGTGAGTTTCTGTGCTAAACGCCGTTAGCATTTTTCGCTCGTGGCTAATTCATAGGCTCAGCGCTTTAAAAAAAAAAAGAAAAAAAAAAGATCAGTTAGATGAGTTTCTTCCCGTTACATGGATATAAAACATTCATAGTTTATTAAATATTAAGAAGCCCTCAGATGCTGTTTCCTGCAGATGACGAGTTTTTCCCCCCGGGGGCGGGTCGATGGGGTTCAACAGGTTAAGGGTTTAGGGTTAGATAAGATCCAGACCTCCAATGACTCAAATTCATAATTCGGTTAAAAATAGTAGGTAACCAAGATCAAAAAAAGTTAATATAGCTAAAAACTTCTGGAGATTTTGCCACCAACAACAACACTGACCCATGTACAAAGGGGATACATCCCAATACGCCATAGAAAATTGTTGGATAAGTGCACAAAAATCTAAACACTAGTTGTTTTTAAGATACTTTAATGTAAAGATGTTTAGTATTTATACTTTTAAATTAATTCAAATTAAGACACAATTCATATTCATCTCGTTCTTAGGTTGTTGCTCTTCCCCCATTGCTGTAACATCTTGGTATTTGTCCCAGTGTCATCTTATCATAAAGCCTAAGTATGCTTTCAGTCAGTCCATGTGCCATCCTATAGAGCAGACTGGCTTTAGGAGATCCTTTAGGAATCAGCAGATCGACCTTCCCTCTTACTTGGAGGTCACCTCGGTTCCTTCCTCAGCACCAAGAGCCCCCTCGAGAAAGGTCAAGACAGCTTGAAGTGCAAAATGACTGAGGGGGAAGAGGGGGAAGGATATAAAGAAACCGAAGGAGACTGCGATTTTGTGCTCTTCTTCTCTGAGCAAATGTAAAGCAGAGGAAGACAGCCGATGAATAATTCCTGGCCGTTTTCAAAGTCAAAGCGTAGTCGGTCATGTGGGGAGGAAAAGGATCTATTGTGCTGGCCACTTCTGAAAGGCAGCAGTGGACGATAAACAAGTTAGTCTGGAAATTAATCAGAGTGCATAGAGAGAAAGAGGGGGGGAAATGTTGAGAGGCTGGAGTTGGGGAGGGATGGAGGGCAGGCAGAAGTGGGCAAGTCATTATATTCCTTAATGGCTTGTCTGTCATGAGGTTTAGCCAGCGTGGGCTCACTAGACATGGGCTCACATTAGAAGGAAAATGGGTAATCAAAGGGTTTCAGAGGTGAGGTGCCAGTCCATTTCCCCTCTACTCTCAGACACACATGATGGATGGCGAATAAAGGGGGGGTGAGAAAACTTGGGAAAAACAGCAGCCTGAAATTTGTTTGCTGATGGAGTCAATGTTCTCCTCATCTGTTAACAGAGCAGCTATAGCACATAACTATACAAAAATAGAGATAAGTTGCTTCAATATCAAAGTCCCTTAAAACGAAATTTCAGGCTTTGTTTTTCATCTCTCATTTTTATCATATTTTTTGCATTTTATAGCGGTAGCTGTTGCATTTCCATTCGATAATTACCTCTCTAGATAATAGTTTTATTGTCACTGAAGGAGTCTACCATTCGTGCACAGGATTTAAAGTTATCAGCACCAATTTATTTATGAATGCAGAGAAGAACGTTAGACGGATACAAATAGTAAAGGTGCCAAAGTGTACATCCACACAATGACAGTGATGTAGGTCTTCACGTTAGAAATCAAAGTTCATTGCCTCATGTCTCTTTTCAGTCCTCTTTCGCTCTTTTGTTAATTTCGGGAGAAATGAAAACCATATTTCTTAAAGTTGAAATATTCCTACAAGAGCAGCAATTTCACGTTTGCCAGTTGTATCAGAATAACTGTAATCATTAATGAGAGATGTATTCTGTAAAAAGGCTCTACTGTTACACATGGATATAAAGTGTGTATAGTCCTATTGACATTTATGAATTTCTTTCATAAGATGGTACTGGAGCAAAATCAGTGATGAGATGCAATGCGTTGAGTGTTTTGAACGGTGCTTTGCAGACAATATAAAAGACATTCACATAAAGAAAAGCTCAGCTCAGTAACTTTTCATATCTTTTTGACTTATGCTTCCAATGTTATCTAAAATTATTCTGAAATGGATTCTTTTGATATTGAAATACATATCCTGTCTTTAGCGGGAGTGTGACTTTTTCTGCCAGCAGCATCTGTGTGTAAAATATTATTATTAAACACAACAAAAACCCACTGACATTTGAGCGTTTTTGGCTTTGATTGTGTTGCTCGCTGTAATTTAACAAGCTGCAAGAAATGCTGAAGGATCATTTTTCTTAGGCTCGCAAGAAGCAAGTAAAAGTGCCTGCTTGGTGGCTGAATCACGGCTCCCTGATGCAGGAAATGGACATCGCAACTGTAGAGCGCCGAGAGCCAATCACCCTTCAGGGGTTGTGGTGCGATTTGATTAAAAAGTTTGTTGGTAAATTCATTTTGACCAAACACAAGGGGCATGCTGATGCCGCTGTAGCCGTTAATTGGACTTAGCAGTGGGGCAAGTCCACATGTCAGCGTTGTTTGTGTGTGTGTGTGGCTTTGTTTGTGTCGAGCAGGACAATCAGTGTCCCCTGAGACTGTGTGTATTATCACTGAGGAATAAACATCCCCTTCCCCCCCTGCAATGGAACACTTCCATTTCTGCCCCCTGTTTCATGTCTTTATGTCTTGTCCTTCTATGTTTCTTGTTAAGCGACCTTGGGTTAATGAAAGGCGCTATATAAATTAAAGTTATTATTATTTATTATTAGGTGCAGCCTTGGTGAACACACACACACAATTTTCTTCCAGAGTGGAGCAAGGATAGCAGTGTGTAATACCGACTGCACAATATTTGTAATCACATACAAAGTCTGTTAATACAAGTTTAAGAGATTATCAAGTTTTGTTCAACGACATAAAATACGTCAGTAATTACGTACATTACTTGTAAATGTCCAACGCTCCTATGGGTCCTGAAAAAAAAAAATCAGGGGTTGCCAACAAGTGGCAAAATAAGACTCATAAATGTCAATACGCTGAAAATAATCTTGTGCTTAGCAGTGGTGATGCGCAGCAATGCGACCGTGACGGGTGTCTTTATAGCCTTACATAAGATTTCTTATTTCAGTGAATGTATTAACACTTAAAAAAAAAAGTGGTGCTAATATTTACTATAGTATCCCCTTGTGATGTTAACTTTTTGGATAGCCTACAAAAATGCGTCATCACAGCAGCACTCTATAAGTGACGGGATTTATCCCAGGGCCACAAACTCCTCCCCTATGCCTTACATTCATCTGGATCACTAAGGCTCTTAATGCATTCTTTCTTTTAAATTAGTTTTCAAGATTCTCTCACTCCTCAGCCTCTCATGTAGCGTTCCCTCTTTTCTCCCCAGAAACTTGGCGCATCATTCCTGCAAAGCCATACTTAATGACTCGCTGGAGTCTGTTGGGTAATGAAATATACACTCTGTCATAAAGCGCCAGCTTCGTCCTAAATGGGGTTCGGAGCTGGACAAAGCTCAGGAGAACAGACTGGCTAATGGCTACTGACCCCACCTTATGGCCCCCTCCAACACGGGCAACAGGTATTAGCTGCCTAATGAACTCGCCGCTAATGAGGAGTGGTGGGAGTTCAGAGTCGTCTATTGCCAGGCAGAGCACAGGTGAGTGAGACTCGTAAAGAGGAGGCTGAGCCACTATGCTGCGGTGACGGACCAGCAGACATAAAGCAGAAGAGAGAGATCCAGGCCGAACACTGTTATGAGCTGTACACATACATTATGTACGATATTGATTCTCGTTGTGTTTTTTCAAACACAGCCAGCACTCCAGCAGGCCTCACTGTAAAAGATTAATTACAGTGTGTTAATGGAATAAGAGAGGCATCTACAAAAGACATAACAACTTCATCGCTCTAATCCCTTTTCAAGCATGGCTGAATTGTTCATGTCCCCATTTTGTAGCGTCTGAGATGGGGGTGAAAAGGTTTTAGTGACATCCCATTAACCTCCCAGTCTGGAGCTGCACTGGATTATGGGATTGAGAATAGGTGCGTGAATCTGTGACGAATAATCAGCTTTTTAACTTTTCCATGTTTTGGGTTAATATTATTGCTCTATTGGTGTGTATGTTGTGCTCTACTACTGTAGATTATACTATCCAACAGTATATAAAGGAGTACAATCAGCACAATGTACCATATTCTACAAGATGGTTTTAGCTTTGAGACAATGCAGTTTTCAATATTTAAACCACTTTTAGTACATGAGCACTGGCCCCTGCTGGACCCCTTCTAGAACCACCCATGAACACGATCAGTGTGCTTGTGCATGCCCCAGCGACGCACAATTCGTTTAGGCAACAGATCAACTTGTTATGTTTAGGAAAATATCATGGTTTGGATCAAAATAAGTTATACGTAAATAACTTGAATTGTTAGTGAAGTATGTAAATTAGTTGGTGTGACGGCCCCAGAGCCTGTGGCCTGTTCGTGGTGCGCGTGTGTGTTGCAGGTCCTTTGATGGGGGTGGAGCTGAGGAGACAATCAGCATAACTGGGGACACCTGGCCGGAGCCCAGGTTCTACTTAAGCCCAGCTGCCCGGAGTCACGGGGCCTTCGCCACTCTCTCCAAGACTCCTGTGGGGAGACTCTCGCTGGGATCCTTTCCCCTCGCCCAGCCTCTCATAATTTGTGTTGTTTTTGGTGTTGCCATAATAAATGTGCTGTGGTTTTTGGAAACCCTTGAACGTCTCTCTCTCTCTTTCCGTTGTGGCCTACGAGCCGGTCATAACAAGGCAAGGCAAGGCAAGTTTATTTATATAGCACCTTTCAACACAAGGCAATTCAAAGTGCTTTACAAAAAATGAAAGACATTAAGACAATGGCATTTAAAATCAGTCATTAAAAGAAAAGATAATAAAATAAACATTAAAAGAAGAAATACATGGATAAAACTTACAGTGCAGTCTAAGATGTGAATTGTTCAATTAAAAGCAGCGACAAAAAGAAAAGTCTTCAGCCTGGATTTAAAAGTAGTCAGAGTTGCAGCGGACCTGCAGGTTTCTGGGAGTTTGTTCCAGATATTTGGAGCATAATAACTAAACGCTGCTTTACCATGTTTAGTTCTGACTCTGGGGACAGAAAGCTGACCAGTCCCTGAAGACCTGAGAGATCTGGATGGTTCATCATTTAGCAGGAGGTCAGAAATGTATTTTGGGCCTAAACCATTCAGTGCTTTAAAAACCAGCAGCAGTATTTTGAAATCTATTCTTTGACACACAGGAAGCCAGTGTAAAGACTTCAGAACAGGAGTGATGTGATCCACTTTCTTAGTGTTAGTGAGGAAAATATAAGAAAATGTCACATTAACTCAATGTCGACTTTGCGTTCACACAGGCAGCCCTGTACGTCCTGTCCATTATTACGTGTGGGTAAGATCCAAATTACAATCTCCTTCTTTTTGAGGTATAAGTATGAACAGTGAAATATATGATCTGTCAAATCTGAATCAAAGCTCACTGTATATACTTTTATACATCCATGAAGATAACCAACGGTTTCATTAATCATCCCATTTTTATTCCAGCAGCCTTTGTATTTTGCACCATTTTTTTAACATTTACAAATGTCATGGATGATTTATTTTATTATTTTTTATGTATGTGTTTGACTTTTAAATATGGTTCATAATAATAATTTTTTAAAACTTTGTAGGCTATCTAATTCTTTGTACACTCACACGCAATAATAAACTTGACTCCTTGTATGTGTTCACAGACTTATTAATAAAACAGATTGTGATTAATTTTGTTTGCTGTTTTCCACAAAGTTGCTTCCTGATTTAAAGCTTAACATGACTTTAAACGATTTTAGAAATAGAAATATATTCTGAACCTTTGAAATGTGGGGAATAAATAGAAAAGGCAGACATATATTGAAAACAAGATTGAATTATGTTTGTTTGCTCAGAAAATAAGGTAACGCTGCATTGGTTTTACACAGGCTCAGCTGTTTGATGATTGGCAGACTTTTTCATGTGTGACCTTGCAGAAGGTATTTGAGGACAATGGAGGTATAATCTACTATCTCATAATAAACTCGACTAATGTTTCCACACAGGAGCGTTGAATTAAACGTTTTCCTTTTAGTTAAATGCTGCGTTCAAGTTTAAGCCAGTAACAGCATCTAATTTGGTCTTTAACCTTGAACTTTGCGACCTATCGAATAAAAATACAAAATTACCCCGGTGTCTAATTGTAATTGAAGTAATCTCTATGAAAGGCCACACTGAACACTCTTCCCAGGGGTTTTGTCTCTCATTGAGTCTACAGCAGCCTATCAGCTCCTAGCAGGAGCTTAGTCCTTCCTTTCCTTCGGTGAATTGCCTTAAGGCGGCCTCGACTTTGTTCCCTCTTCTCTCCCAATGGAGGGGTGACCTTCCTACCGCATTCAGGACTGCACAGTCACTGGTTATGTACCGGAGGGGATAGAAACCCCATCTCCTCAAGAAACCTGTCACGTCCGTCTTTGCTCTACCTTCCTCTCACTCCAACAAATCACACCTTCGTCTCCTCGTTTTACTCCCGTCTTCTTACAAGGAACTTAACCTTTTACACCTGCTGCTTATTTCCCCTTACAAGTTGTTTACCTGTTTCGTCTCAAGAGCGAGTATTTTCTGCAAGCAGTCTCAGCACACAAAAGCAAGTCTGCACGTATTTTTGATTCAGGAAGGATAATAATGGAATCTAACCACTATGAATATAATACACTTCATAACACTACAACTTCTCTTAAGATCATAACAAACTTTCTGATGAAAAACCATTATATAAACAAAAGGGTATAGGAGTAGATCAATGCTTGTTGCAAACATGATCTCGTTATTGGGATTTGACAAATATCCAATTAAAATCCATTATATTGAAGGGATTAAAATCCTTTAAACATGTATTTTTTCTCATCTTTCATCAACTTTTAACCTGAAGAAGAACACTTGATGATCATTTTATGCTACATTGACTCGTAAAAAAATGGTAAATAATGTTTTTCCAGTATTTGCTATCGCTCAGATCACATATACTTGCATATACAACTTTACATTGCATTTAGCTGACGCTTTCATCCAAAGCGACTTACAATAAGTGCATTCGACCAAGAAGATACAAACTTGAAGAAACAGAATCATATAAGTACATCAGGTATCATAGAGCCAAACCATTTCAAGTGCTACTCAACTGGCTTTAGATAAGCCAGTCCTTTATTAGTATATAAGTGCTTTGTTAGTAATTCTATCGCTCGAAGTGGAGTCGAAAGAGATGAGTTTTCAGTCTGCGCCGGAAGGTGTGTAAGCTTTCTGCTGTCCTGATGTCAATGGGGAGCTCATTCCACCATTTTGGAGCCAGGATAGCAAACCCACGTGTTTTTGCTGATGGGAACTTGGGTCCCCCTCGCAGTGCGGGTGCAGCGAGCCGTTTGGCTGATGCAGAGCGGAGTGCACGTGCTGGGGTGTACAGTTTAACCATGTCCTGGATGTAGGAAGGGCCAGATCCATTCGCAGCATGGTATGCAAGTACCAGTGTCTTGAAGTGGATTCTAGCAGTTACCGGAAGCCAGTGAAGGGAGCGGAGGAGCGGCGTGGTGTGGGAAGATTTAGGAAGGTTGAAGACATTCCGACATTCAAATTGGTAGACTACCACTATAGCCCAAAGCAACAGAGTCTCTCAGACTCTTCGCCAGGAGGCCTGATCTGCATTACTTAACTTTGGTTAGGGTTAGGTAAGTAAAGGCTGTGTAAGGCTTTAAAGCACTATGTTGATTTTGGTGACCCCAAACCATAACCCTAGTTTCTGATCATACCATACTGTAACATATGCACGTTTACATCAGTCTAAGTCCAGAGCCTCTTTCAAGAAGAGATTGAAGTGCCATCTACTAATGAGCATGTACCCCTTGTGAATTGTGAACCCTAATTGAATTGTATTTCATGCTTTGTACTGGTGGGTGTCTTGTTCACTCCTCCTTGGTTGAGTTTGATGTTGAAAGTGGATGAGATTGTTGATGATGTTGGTGCTGTTGTTAATGATGTCAGGACTTATGTCTTGAATGTTGTTGTGCTGAGTATTGGTGTATTGTTTTAAGTGTCGGACCCCAGGAAGAGTAGCTTTTGTCAAGAGCAAAAGCTAATGGGGGTCCTAAATAAACATATATTCAAATTGGCGGTGTATGTAAGTAAGTGACACTCCAAAACTGTAGGGGAGCTAAGCGGCAAGAATAAGAATAAGAATAAGTCAATAAGTCAAAACAACTAGAGTTGCTACAAGCACTGATACATTGTAGGAAGAAAATCTGTTTGTTCTATTGTCTGTACGTTGTGACCTTTGGAGTCTTAAATCAAAAGAATACAACAACTTTGTTTGAGTTTGTGATAGAGGCAATCCAGAACCAAAATCTCTTCTTCTCACTGGAGGAGGACAAACAACTAAATTCCATGATAAAAACTATTAAAACATTTCATTTAGAAGAATCTTGATGGTGAAAAAGGCCTTGTCTGGAGTGACTGAGTGTGAACAAACAGGAATCAAATGCAGAAGTTGAGGCAGAGTTGCACTGTGATGGTTCTGTATGGATTTTGTACAGTCGAGCTGAAGAGTGGCGCCACGAGATAAGCAGAGAGGCACATGAGACGTAGACAGAAGAGCGGAAAGAGTGAACAACGGCAGAGGGGAAACGCGCGCCGCATTATGTTGTTGCACACCTTGACAGGCTTTCTGTAACATGGATGCAAGGGAGAAAAAATCTTGAGAAACTTGGCTCTTGTGGGGACTAGGAAGCAGCGAAGAATACATCACTGCAGGCAACTCTATGATAGTGTGCGTGCCCAGCTGCTGTTCTGCTTCTTTGTGGGATTTTCTTGCCTGAGAGTGGTGCACGTGTGTGTACATGTGTGTGTTGATTCCGTGTGCATGAGCCAGCTCTGATAAATGGCATGTCCGGGCACAGTAGTGAGCGAGCGCCCACGCTGGCCATTGACAGTCCTCTCAGCAATTCAAACCAGATCAACTCCACCTTGAAACATTATTATATTTGTAGTAACAGTAAAAAAGCAAGAAGGTAAAACAAGAAACTCTCAAGGTAAAACATGCCACAAAAAAACAAGATGAACATGTCCTCGCAGGTTTAGCAGTTTTCCATTTTCATATCATGGCTATTTTTAAAGATGATATACGAGATTTTTGTCTGATGAAGGAACATTCATCCATTACAAGAAACCTAACCAAAAAGTATTCCTAACAGTCTTAAAAGCTTCTAAAAGCTCGCCAGAAAAAAAGGTGCGTTAATGTAATGTTGCTTTGTCTGTTTCCATGACAACAAATGGAGACCTGTGCCAAATTCATCACTTATGACGGAGATGAAAACAGGTTTTTGTACAAAGAGTTCTGTTGGTTCAAGTCAGGTTTTGTTGTGCACTATTCCTGACTCCTCGTGACCCTTCTGGAGAGAGTGTAGTGAGGTGAGCTACCCAGAAGCCCTTGTGTTCTTGGGTCACCTCCTGTACTTGGTTGAGATTACACTGTCACCTCCATCAAGCCGCAAAACAAAGAGAGTCAGAGGCCTAATTCAGAACCGAACCCACACCCTCGCACTCAGTGACAGAGTGAACTTCCTCTGTAGTCACACTCAGAGCTGAATAAAGCTCCTTCTCTAAATTGGAGGATGGAAATGCAGCTCATGCTTTGGGGACGAACTCCCCTCTCTCCAGCAGAAACAGGAACTGCTTTCGTAACCATTGTTTGGAGTGAGCATCTCTCTGACAATACAAAATTAATAATAATAAAAACTCTGAGGATTTTTTGTTTTATTACTTTTATGTTAACCTCAGTTTTCAAATCTATCTATATACAAAACTTTACAATCAAATGCACACGTCTACCGTTTTCTAGACTAGACACAGGTCTATACTAAGTAAAAAAATAAGATCACAATGTAACCTTCAAGTTGTTTACATCTGTATGACAATATTATATGTCTATCGTTATTTTGGACAGTTTATTAGTAACTGTTTGCACGGAACTATTGTCACACACCGTGTTCCATGACGGACACTAACAGCGTTGGTCAGGTAAGGCAGCAGGGTAAGTCAGGACCAATGCAGACTTGCTTTGGAGAGTTTAATAACTTCCACTTCCTGCTAGTTGGTTGGGAACTGCAATGAATGCCAACCCTCCAAGTATCGGCGCAAACCTAGTAGATGTGGGCAGTGCAGGATAGTATGGGCTGGATTGGAATTGTTTCAGGTGTATTCTGAGCTTGTTTATGTGCAGTCTGAGTTGAAAAGGCATTGCTCTCAACACTTCAAATTAAAACACCTGCTCCTGTGAACATATATATATGTATATACTTCTGCTGCGGTCTACTTACATAGTGTTTTATAAGTCTTTAACTGTTGGTCGGCCTTTGTTTTTGACTACCCCTGCTCTTAGTGTCACATGGACTGCTGCTGAGAAGTTACTCTGTTCATATAAAGTGGCTGTGAGAATGAAATGAAACCTCCATTAGCAAGTGTTGAATGTGTTTTGAATAAGACTCATATTCTATCTTTACAGCATCCAACCCTCACACCCTTGAGGCTTTAAAGATGGACGCAAATGTTTGGAGTTTGAGTGCTGCTGTCACATCAGTAAAATGGATCACAACAAAAACCTATTATTTAAAGCCGCAGAAGGAACATACTTCAGAAATTCTGTGTGGCTTCAAACCAGCACTTTTTTGGTTCATATAGCGAGCATGTTAAGAAACGACTATACGAGTCTTAACACATTAAGACTCAAATAGTGTATCTACTGAAAGATATTTGAGTTGCTAAATTCTCCACTATGCATATCAGTAAGTTTGCCTACTTTAGCTTTAAGGCTTTTTATGATAGATTGATTAATTTCTTTATTTATTGATTTAATTGGTTAACAAAATATCAGTACATGGTGATGCCTTCCAGTGTTTTACTATTCACTGTCATTTTTACTCTTAATTGGACCATTATGTACTATCATTATCCTGTGTTAAGAAAGACTCAATAGGAATATGTTTACAGAAGTATTTAATCCAGTGAAAAGTTGGGTCATTTTTCTCATTGAATTGATACAATCTGCCTACTTTCGGCCACACAAAATACCAATTGTGGATTAGACCACATTGTTTAATTCCGATTAGTTGAAGTTACGCCCATTCGACCCCAAATCCACCACAAAGCAATTCATTGTCCATCACCATATTTAACCATAAGTCAACTTTGTAGACTTTGCTCAACCCTGTTGTCTTTGATGTTTATTTTGATTAGTTAGTTCTCAGTAAAAAACAATATAAGTGAACTAAGACCACTTTCTCAGCTGTCAAAGTAACAAAAGTCTGAAGGCGCTGAAGTAATCACTGATTATCAAAATGATATACATCATAAATTGCCTATGTAGCAACTTCCTTCTGCTTGATTTTTTAAAAGCGCCTTCAACTGCGTCTTCGCAATGTTCTGTCCCTTCATCTTCTCCTTTCTGCTCTTGATTATCTTGCTGATATTCACCATCTCTACATGATAATTTGTATCATCATTTGTCCTTATCTGCTACTTTTGACTTTGAATTTACTCTTTGCTTTTGAGCTCTCTTGCTACATCTCCTCTCTAGTCTTCGCCGCCTCTTCCTTGCCTCCCTCTCGTTGCCTCACCCCACTTCTCTCCGGGCTATTTATATTGCCTGGCAGAGCAACAAAGTTCTTCAACTGGACAGAAGTTTGGAGAGGCTGAGGCTCACACACTGCTCCACAAGCTAATCTGGTTAGCTACAGTCAAACACAGCGCAAAGGACAATCCTGTGGACTTCTTATTTTCTTACTTAGTACTCACTGAAAGTTTGTATTCTACATACATAAGATGTGTATTTCTGGTATGTATGGTATGTGTATCAAATGAAAAAAAGAAGAAGTGTTCAGATACTTGATGTAGGTAAAAATATAATGCTAAATTAAGATCATCATATGATTTGTCGGATTTCTGTGAGAACCTTTCTCAGGAAAACAGCCCTGTTTTTAGCTTGTGACGATGCATTTCCTAGTTAATCCAATGTTCCCAACATATTATTATTATTATTACATGTTACTTGTTAGACGCTTTTATCCAAAGCGACTTACATACTCAATACTGTGGGCAATCCCCACAGGAGCAATTTTGGGGTGAAGTGTCTTGCCTAGGGACCCAACGACATGCTGACTGCAGTGGGACTCGAACTTGCTACCCCCTGATTCCAAGTCCAGCACTCTATCCACTGAGCCACAGCCACCCCCTATATAAAAATAAACCCTCCTCTTTTAGTTTATCACAACACGTCCAGTGTCACTGGACAAGAAGTGGCAAAAAAAACACCATTTTAAAAATAACTAAAGCTGTCAAAAAATGAAGCAACTACTTCGAAAGGGGACAGTCTTGCTAAGTTATGTTTACATACAAGGGATGTGCCAGGTTGTATTGACACACATATAAATATAAAAAAGGTAAGGTATAAATAAATACCTTTTTAAAAACCTAAAAACATGCAGAATCTAGCAACAGAACATGGTAATAGCTAGGCAGAAATGTGGACAAATATATTCTAGGGGATATTAAAAAGGTTCACGGTGTTAAGAATAAAAAGAATATGCTATGTGCAGAGATAATAATTCAAATAGATGTGAAATGATTGCATAGTTGAATCATCACCTCCCTGCAAGACTTTAACACAAAGTCAACATTAAAACCTTTATGAAGGAAGATATATCACAGCACTGGTATATTTCACTTTTAGATTTAGTGTTTTTTTGAGTGCTTGGCTTAGTGGTATTTTATTTTGAAGGGTCCTTCCACAGACAGGGTTGAATACCTCTCATCAATAAATCGCAGCTTGACGGTAACATCCAAACTGAAAGAGCCCTCACTTTACTCTTCTGAATTAGAGGAGCAGTTCCACCAACCAGGAACCAGTAATGCGTCAGTGCTTCCTGTGAGAAATTAAGCCTTTAAATTCATGTAATAACAGCACTGCTGCTAAACCAAGTGTATTTGCACAACATCATGAAGACTTTATCCTAAGCTGTAGTATATTAGATAGCAAAATAAAAAAGCAAACAATGTGGGACCGTTCAATCAGTTACTGAGCGCAGGATTCATTTCCTCAGGTAAGGGAGTGTTTAATATAAAACACACAGCTCAATATCCCAATGGGAGAGGCCTCACTGCGCAGCATCTTTACAGGAAAGGAAAGCTGTGGCAAATCATGTATTTTAAATGTATTTTCTAGTCTTCAGGTTCACCTGTCACAGTTGAACTGTCTGCGAGGGGAGGGCTGAGGCAGTTTTGCGTTATCGCTAAATAAATAAGAGGGAATGAGGAATAGAGACTAAATGACATTGAAGAAATGAAGTTTAAGTCCGCCAAACTTCCTGAGTGAAGCCGACAGATTGACTCGATCGACGTACTTCATCCTGCTCTTCCCCTCAGCTTTACTGCTGCTAGATTTCGCTAACCCCTGTCTTGGCTTTGGCCTCAGTCCCCTGGTCCCTGAGCAGTAATAAAAACAGGTAGACAGAGGGGAGGCTGGGGCACACCAATAAGGAAAGTGGGACTGAAGGGGCTGTGTGACTCATGAAGTGTCAATACCCCCAAAATACCTCCAACTGCACACATACACTGCTAAAGTTTATACTGAACGGGGGTCCTTTAGCAGGTGTGAGGGCAGTACGACAGTTTCAAGAGCCAGGGAGTCAAAACTAACTATGAAAATGAGATTAACATTGATATGCAATGGCTTGATTTCCACTTTAAAGATGGAATTTGGGCTGAGCTTCATAGAGAAAATCAAATCACACTATTTTTCTGATCAAATCCCTTTATATCGATGTTGCGACTTTATTGTATGGTTGACTATAGGTGCTCTTACTTAAACATTCAATTTGTTTTATAAATAATAACTAGTTATCTCGATATTATTTCTAAATGGATAAAGGCAAATAATAGAAGAGCTAAAGCAGTTAATTTCAAACTCAACCTTTAAAACCAGGATCTCTAGTCTCATAATTTTAATATCATTTATATATATTGCGCAGTCCCATTTGGAATCGTGTTTACTGTTCTGTATTACGAAACAGACTTAAATGAGCGGCTGATGACTCTAGTTGCTTTCTGGCCTCTAACTATCATCTCATCCACTCTGATAAAATGTAGCCTTCCACCATTTTAGGAATATATTGAAAACTCCATGCTTTCAATTCCAGACCGATGTGTTTGTACATGCCTTTGCCTTCAGCAAACTCAATGACTACAACTCTTTCTGCTAAAATTGAGCTAACTACAATATTGTTTTGGCAATTGAAAAAATGGTGGTCTCACAATAAGTAATCAAACAGAAATTAAAAAAGTAGTCAACAAATAAAAGATTGAAATGACTAATCTGTGTGGCCTGCCGACATGGCCACTTTCATACAGATCATAATTCCCTCGATTGGTCTCTGCTCATCTCGACAGAACCAAATTCAAGATTGAACTAATAGTTTAATGTGAGATGATATATCTGACAAAATGTACCTATTATAAACAAGATTACCAAGGTTTCCCAAGGAAGCAATTACATCCAAATTCCCAGAATTCAATCAAAATGTGGTTTGGGGATTTACTGTTTGTGCTTCTCATGGCACACCCAACACTCTGACTTTTAATTTAAGATGTTCTTCTTTTATTTAATAATAAAAAGGTTGTGTGTCTTTTTCTACCTTTTCTACCGACGCTGGCTCTTTAAAGCCAAACAAGCATATCATGATGTCCTTCCAGCTCATTTACCATTTCCTTTTTGTTATCAGCAGGATTGAGGTCGCAGATCGACCTCTACAGTGAAAATGTGCTCTTTTCTTTATCTCAGCATACTGTAAGGTGAATGCAGTGGCGAACCGTCAGGGCCTTCAAGGTATTCAGAGAATACCCTGGAACACAAAAAAACGATTTAATTATATAAATAAAATGTAATAAAATGTATATAAAATGAATAAATGAGAATGGTATCTGTGTTGATGATCTGTAATATTATAGTGTTACGTTGATTTGTTTCTCCTTCTCGGACCATGCACTACGCATTTCAGTGGGTTTGTGTTAGAAAAGAAAGCAACCAATCAGATCTTGTTCTGGGTCTCTGGGTAGAATATCCTTCAACCAAGGTATTCTACATCCTTGATAGAATGCCCTGGCCGTTGCACTGAATGAGAGCGTACGTTTGGACTGACAGTTTGATCAACCAATCATATATTGATTTGTAGCCAATGTGCGTGTTCTTTCAAAGTTCCCCTCGGTTCCAGGTGCTCTAGAAGGCCCGCTAGTTAACTGGCTCGAGGCAGAGGATCTAGATGAATGAGACGAAGCAATTCATGCCGTTTTATTGTTTTTAACGTTCAAATGAAGTGCTTTAGTTTAGTTTATTTATTTTTTTCGAGCGTGTAAAACCAAAGAAAATACAAATGAAACAAAAGATGATACAGAAATGATACAGTACTATATAAATGAATGCAATAACAAAACTAAATATTTAATTAATAATTGAATAATCTGTAGTATCATTGTCTGATATCAATAAACAAATGCCAGTCTGTGATCATTATACTCTGTCCCACAACCAACCATACATCATTGCTGCGGTTCCAGCTCTGATTTGTGTACACCAGGGTGGAAATGAGAGGGGGGAACCAAAAACTCTCCCTCTTGATGTCTTAAATTAGCTTTTCACATTTTAGGTTGATAACATTTCTCATTTCTAAATATGGCAAGTCTAATGTGTGAAAGGTCATGCCTAATTTCAGAGAGATATCATCCCCCAGGATTCACTAGATGTTAATTTAAACATGTTCTGGACTTCTGTCTGGACTTTTGCTGGTAATGTTTCGATGAAAGTATTGACATCAATATATAACAATTGTCAGGCTTAATCCCTGATCTGGAAGAATTAGTAGAGATTGTCCCAGGTCATTCTGCAAATGTCCTGTCATGCTTTATGGAAACAAAGAAATGCGAAAGGATAAAGAGCAAAGTCTTCAGCCCAGTAAGATGTTCTTGTATCGGCTTTTCTTTTCTGATGTAATGAGTGTGACGACTGTGATGTGAACTCACCACTGGAGCAGTCCAGTCCTCCCCAGCCGGGCTCACACTGGCAGGTGTCAGGAGAGACACAGCGTCCGTGGGAACACTCTTCAGTACACAATGCTGAGGAGAAAGAAGACACAAGATTCTTTAAAAGTATACAATAAGATACTTCTTTTTTTTTTTTTTAGCTTTAATGAATTACAAAGGACCTGTAGATCTCAGTCAAGTTTTACAATACATAAAAAGTGAGCAGAACAATTCATAATGTGAATATCTCTTTTGTTTACAGATGTAATGTGAGTCTGCAGTAACTTTCTGATCATAGAAAAAAAACTGGTGTCTTGGTGTTAATCACGACTTCTTATTTCACCTTCTTCCAAATACTGTTTTGCTTTTTAAACATTGTGAAAAAGATATCAAAAAAGTATCTTTAAATACCTTACTGGATCACAACTCTTTTTATTTTACTTTGTAATTGAATGATCTGAATATTATCATCTATCAAATGTGAAACGATACAACTTTTCTTTATCAAACAAGCAGACTAAAACAATGCCCTCTAAATGAGAAACTAAACGTGGAACATTCCAGATAACCATCAAACATCATCTACTGTACAGCATTTTTAAGTGAAAAATGACAATTTAGCTAAATGCTTCAGCTTTGAGTGAATTCCTATATTATCATATCCGACTCTTTAATGCTCTGCACACTTCTGATTAACGAGGTGCAGCTAGTTTTTATGGACTTGTTCCCCCCAGGATTCGCCTCTCAGGCTGCATACAGTTGGCCCTAAATTATTGGTGGAGGTCGCAGGGGTCGTCTGCAGTACTAAAAGGAATCCCTGCAAAATCTGTATTTTTATTAACTAGGGCTATGGAAAATCATAAATGTTACAGTTAAGCACAGTGTTCTTTATTGTAAACATGTGGTATCTGTTGAATGAATTGAGTTAATGAACAAACAGCAAACAGTGTTATTTAGCATTGCGTTATTAGATTTTTATCAAAAGACTTTACTAATTATTTAGTAACGAATTCTATGATACGCATGTAATGCATTATAATACACTGATATATTAAATATTCCCAATGCTTTAAAACAACATTCAGAACACATGTAAAAATATGTATGACTTAATAAGGTAAATTATTATAATATTTTCATTGCCAGTCGCACACTGACATATTTTTCCCATTACTTAAAATCAGCCAATGACCACTAAGAGTAACTTATAATGATATTATAAAAAAATATAATGTATAACAATTCTAGGAATTATAATACACTATCATTCTCAACAGAAAAAACGGCAGTGTGTGATACTTGACCTTAAAACTAGAATAGTACAGTGATTTAAGAATATTTTAATGCATTTTAAGTTTACGTTATGGTAAGATTCTGCGAGCCGGCCTCCTGATAGAGTGCAGGGCATATTATCGTCTTTGTACAGCAAACAGATAAGGCAGCGCTGACTGACATCTTCATTTTCCCCTTACGCTTTCCAGACTGGTGTAATATTTCATCAAGACACAACCTTAAAGTTAGGAGCCTTCATACACCATTCCAAGGTTCAAAACAAACGACTCTATCACAGCATAATTAATGATGCCTTGTCTCACTGTGGTATTATCTGGTGCAGCGATTAGCTCAGGCCATAAGAAGGTGTGAGGAGGAGGAAGATAGATGGATAGAAGATACAGAGAAAGCAATAACGAAAAGACTAATGACAAACACATTTCTCTAAAAGTGAATCTGAAAACTTCACTCCAACAAAAGAAAATATATGTAACATTTGAAATCCCCCCAAAAGACATTTTTAAAACATAAAAATTGATCTTTCCACTTGAGACAGGTAGTATGACAGTGGCGGCCGGCCCATAGGGGCACTAGGGGCGCCGCCCCCCCTCTTCCCACATGTTTGATTGTCATTAAAAATTAAAAGTAAATAAAAATGTTTTATTTTTATTTTAATGAACAAGGTAAACATTATATAGTTGGTATCAGTAAAATGTATAATCTACAATAAAATCTCGTTTAAAATTGTTTTATGATGTCTAAAGTTACTGATAAGTCACATGTTTCCTGCCTGGCCACAGCGTGTATCATTACCCTCTCTCGTCCGGGCCGTAGAAAGGAGCCGTCAGCCAGAGCAGCAGCAGCCAACAAGCCATGGGCGCGGGAAGGGGGGTGCTGAGGGCGCTGCAGCACCCCCTAGCGGCAGACAGGGGGTGCGGAGCTCCCCTGTCTGAATTATTATTTGACGGTTATTGTGCATAATCTGTGTAATATGTAGCCAATAAATTCCACATTGTTGGTAAAATAATATTTTGGCCTGCCCCGAATGTTTTTTCTGTAGCACCGGACAATTCTACCTCAATAATATAATACATTAACCGTGTTTTACGTGAACCTCATCATGACACTCGAGAGGACGGCAGGACTGTAATTTCCCGTGTTCAGTGAATGCAACAGAGGCAAGACACCAGACCAATCAGAGAGTTGCATGGAAATAAAAGTGTGCTTGTGTAATTCAAACTCGGCTCTGTGTGTGTGTGTGTGTGTGTGCGGACATAGCGCATTTAGTGTGTGGGAGAGAGGGAGAGAGAGAGAGGGACCGGTGCCAGCAGCAGGGACCGTGTTGTTAGCATCTGGTTAGCTAGCTGCGCTAATGGACATACAGAGCTGTTGGTTCCACAACAAGCTGGAGGAGAGCTCTCCTCTCAGACTGAGAGGCTCAGGTGAGCTAAAGGACTCTCTGAGTGTTTAGATAGTTCACTTTAGTCTAAGTTATGTCAGTGGGTCTCAAACAGTTTGGTCACAAATTATTCTAAAGATTATTTCCGCGGCACACATATGATCATTATAGTTATAAAAAAAATAAGAGAATAAAGGAAAAACAGTTATGAAATATTATATGGCAGTAACACAAGAATACAGTTTGAAAGGAGAGTGATTTGTAAAATATCCATAAAGAAAAAGAAAATCTGCTTACAGTTGTGTTTCATCTGGGTGTTGAGAGATGTATCCATAGATCTCTTAATGTTGCTCTCAAAGTGCACCAGATTGATGCTTTTAACTTCAATATTTAACAAAAATCTTCCCGGGGGAGCATCCCCCCGGACCCCCCTAGAGGAGGTGAGGTCCCCCCTAGAGGAGGTGAGGACCCCCCTAGAGGAGGTGAGGTCCGCTCCCCACTCGTAAAAAATAGCACTTTAACCCTATATGCCGTGAGCTGATTATCGAGCCTTCATTGTAACAGTCGCGGGTGTACTGTGTGTTTGCGTGTGGGGGTTGCTTTTGTGCGTGCTCTATAGTGCCCGTAATAGTGTTCACTGGAGTCCAGCACCTCAGCACCCCCACTCAAAATACCTTCCCGCGCCTCTGCAACAAGCTGACTGTTGCTATCTGTAAACTATGCCGCAAAAACATAATTTCAGCCAATCAGCGTCGTCAGATCTGATGCTCAAAGGGCGCCCTGTCAGCGCCCTGGCCTGTGTGTCTGTGAGTTGTTTGGACTCGTATCCAAGGTGACACTACAGTAGTTGTCGAGGATGGCTGCGTCTGCAGGTGGAGACTCCGGTGCTAGTGGATCGCCGGAGCTGTAGATTAACATTTACATGCTTATTGTAGTTGTAAGGGCAAGCCTGTAGCACCATGGAGCATATGTGTGGGCTGGAAAGGAGTGAGCAGAGGGTCGAGTTGTCGATTCTTGTTCAGTTTTCTGTGACTCCTCACCCTCTCAGACTTTGAGTTGCACACGCTGCTAAAGAGACGCGCTACCATGGAAACCAAACAATGGTGTAGCTGTATTAAAGTCAGAGTGGAAACAGTCGTGAGTAAATCTGATTTTGTCAGAAATCGGGAGAAAAGCGGGAGAAATATGACCCCGGGAGGAAACCGGGAGAGGGCTATGAAATCGGGAGTCTCCCGCGAAAATCGGGAGGGTTGGCAAGTATGACACACACACACACACACACACACACACACACACACACACACACACACACACACACACACACACACACACACACACACACACACACACACACACACACACACACACACACACACACACACACACACACACACACACACACACACACACACACACACACACACACACACACACACACACACACACACACACACACACACACACACACACACACACACACACACACACACACACACACACACACACACACACACACACACACACACACACACACACACACACACACACACACACACACACACACACACACACACACACACACACACACACACACACACACACACACACACACACACACACAGCTGGAATGACATAGCATCCCGCATTGGAGAGGAGGCCGAGGATTGTTACACTCCTTCGTACCCAATAAACTCTGAGAAACCTCTACAATACAAGGGTTTAATCTCGCTCATTGTTGAGACAGTAAATAAAGATTACCTGCCTGAGGGGTTCAAACAGTTGACGGTCCTAAGACTAATATATATGAAGAAATATATTAACCTAGCTTTTGAATACAGATTCCAATTAGCTCTAGCCCAGACTAATTGCTCGGTTAACGTTACCAGTCGAATATGTACTCCGCAACCACACACTCCATCTTTATTAGTTGAGGCTTTGGTAACAGTAGTGCCCTGGTTTGGCTCCAGAACAGTGGACTCAGTTGAGGTTAAAATACATGACTGTTCGCAGCCATTACCCTTAGGTAAGTCCCCTACCCGTGACTGTTCTGTCTATGTTCCCCCAGTTGTAGTACATGAGTGAAAGAATGTGTCCATCTGTTTCCAGAATGAAAGAGGATCTCTTACCTCTCCAGATGTGGGTCACAGCGACTGTAATACCGTAATAAAGGTGCAGTTAGCCAGAATGCCCCTCCCGCAGAGAGTTTATTTAGTTTGTGGGGACCGAGCCTATGGCTGTATGCCTTACGACATTTTCTACGGCACCTGTTACCTGGCCTATCTAATCCCTTTAATCCGTAAAGTAAAGACTGATGAGATTGCAGCTATACTTCCCTCTCTACATAGAAACAGTAGGTCAATTACAGAAGGACAGTGGATGGCTAGTCTATTTTTACCATGGTACGGTATTTATGTTTCTCAGCAGGAAATAGTGGCGTTGTCCCAAGTAGTGGAAAATCACTTAAATGCATCTAACACAGCCATGTTAGCCGAACATAAAGAATTGCAGGAGGTTAGGACTGTAGCATTACAGAATCGTATGGCACTGGATCTTCTATTAGCCATGCAAGGTGATTGGATCTGAGTGTTGTTCTTTCATCTCTGATGCTACACCTGAGGTGATGGATATGGCTCATGATACCGCCAGGGGGATAAAAGAGTTGCATGAAACTCATGGGTTTACCCTTGGGGATTTAACTGGAACTTTTGGATCGTGGGGTGCGGGGTTGGTTAAATTTGTAGTAACCGTTTCAATGTTTATCTTAGTTGTGCTAATTGTGATAATCTGCTTGGTCACAGTAGTTAAACTAGCCATACGAAAGATGACCAAAACCGCCCTCCAGGCTCCACAGAGACTAGTAGGATATTCCACAGTTAATGACTCCGTGTTGATGTACGACGCCCAGCTTGCAGATCCGTGGAGCTTAATCACGGCTTCTGCGCCATGGGGACCCCCACAAAATTGATAACAAGTTGATTAAAATTGGCACTCAGAATGTAGAAGATGTATATAGATTTTACCCTTTCGGGTTTTTACACTATGCCATAAATGTCTGATTCTTCTTTTCCAGATGTTTGAACAATGTATTTGACTAAAATGAATGTATAGACAAGTGCCTTACTTTTGACTAAAGCGTAATGAAGTATACGTGAAGTAATGTTAAAGCTTGAAGACACTGCAATTTTGCAGATTACAGATTAATTGAATCACCACTGTGAATGTTATACCTTAAACTGTGAATTTCAACTGGACCTTTACAATCCAGATTTTATACCTCAGGTGGATGTCTAATAATCCTAAATGTTAAATGTGTTTTTACTATAATTGTCCTGAAGCAAATCTTTGAGATGCAAGCTATTAAAAAAAAAAAAGTTTGTAATTGGATGATTAAGGAGGACTGAAGGATAAAATATGTTATTCGGAAACATATATTTTACTACTTTCTTCTATATTTTTTGGTATGTTTATTTTTGTGCTATTGATGAACGATTTGTCTAAACACTGAGGAGAGAGGATTTTCTGTTACGATTGACTATACTCAATCATTCTGATTGAAGGGTTTTAAC
Organism: Harpagifer antarcticus; assembly: GCA_902827135.1. Taxonomy (NCBI): domain Eukaryota; kingdom Metazoa; phylum Chordata; class Actinopteri; order Perciformes; family Harpagiferidae; genus Harpagifer; species Harpagifer antarcticus. Next base: position 5,629,337 of record CADEHL010000508.1, read on the forward strand.
TTTGTTGTTACTAAGTGATGTAATTGATGTATGGAGTTATTTACATATTTTGGTATTTCTAACACGGTCGTATGAAGTTGATATGTGGAGCCATTTCTGAACGTTTAAATAGTCTGAATCCCAGAATAAATGTGAATGTCTTGAAAATAGTTGATTTCTTAAATTTAAATCAAAAGGGGATTTGTAGTAGAATATTTGAATGTATTCATGTTAGCTCCAATGGATAAGCTTAAAAATGGGAATTATTTGGATAAAACTGTGAGCTGGGTTTTTGAGGCCTACCCCACATGTGACTTTTGAGAGACCATATGTGCTTTTGAGGACAAAGGGAGATGGGGGAAGGTGGGAGCATGTCTTGACTTGCACTGTATGCAAATGCTCTCGCCACCTGTGATTGGGGGAACTTAAGATTTGAGGTGTTGGGGATATTTGGGCTGCCAATCAAAGGGGGGGGGATCGGATGACCCCTCCCATTGCTTAAGCATAAATGCAGAAGACACAACTGGATTCAGTCTCTTTCTGCTGGCTGGCTGACGTGATCACCAGGTAAATTCGGGTTCCCAAGTATATTGTATTGAATGTATTATTGTATTTGAATGTGTACTGTATTGATTGTGTTGCATTGTGATATTGCCATTAAAGTAGATTATTGTTTACTTGGCGGCACTGAATTCCTTCCATATAATCAGCTCTATACGGACGCGGAGAGATTTGAAACACGGAGCGGCAATCCCTTTTAATCTCTAACAACACACACACACACACACACACACACTTTGTATTTAGTCTCCTGATTTTAAATGGGAATTAAATCATTTGAGTGTTCCCAAAGCACCAGTGTTCTGCAGTTTGTGTGGGCCTACTGTACTGTTGCACAGTTTTGGAAGATTCATAGCCACACTGAAGATTATGGATTATCTCATATTTTTAAGCCTCAATTTGTCCCCCCCCCTCCCTCTCTAACATCACCAGAAGTCATAATTGAAGGGGTCATCTCATTTTCTCAAAAATTATTTCCGGGGGAGGATCCCCCCGGACCGCCCTAGTATGGTTTGGTCCATAGCCCCACCAAAAATATTTTCCACCAGCCTCCACTGAGTTTGTACACATTTTTAATACGTTTCATCATGTATTAGCTACTTGTATTTACACTATAACTGTGTTTATATCAGACCCGGCGCCAGAACAAATCTAAAAGGAGGGCACACAAAACCATCATGTGCTGCGGCCAATTTATATCAAACAGCAAGGCCAACAGCATTGCGTAAAAACGCACACTTATCGCAAATACATACACAAATAAAGGGCAACATAGAAACCACTTTGAAACATTGTGTGCGTGGCAGCACAGACACATGGTAAATCGTTGCACTCGGAGAGAAATAGACGGAGACGATGAACTGCTGTTACTGTAGCTCTATTATGGCATTGTGCATGTCGTGAGAGGTGTATGTTGCTGTGTGGGGAATGCTTTCCATTATTTTGGTCAACTCTGCATCTTTGTGCAGCGTATACTCAAACAGCGATAGGAAGAGCCCACTGCCTGACTCGGACATGCTGTGGAGTGAACCGTGGTCACCTCTGAGAGGGAGTTGGTTGACAGCTAAAAAAGCTATAATATCAACGACAGCTGACACGTAATAACGGCTCCGTGCCAGCTGATCTGCACCAAAGTACTCATTTCCTTATTTGTTTCCTCGCGTATCTGTCTCTCTCTCCACAAACTCTCACATGAAATGTGTTCTTTTGATGCGGCATGTCTTAGCAGTCCTTTATCAGTCTGAAATGCGTGTTTCCAGTCGCAAAAACCTTTGACAGTAAAAGCCGCATCAGATGAAGATGTATTTACTGTCTACAGGGGAAAACAAAAGGCTGCGTCTGCTTTTAACGAATATTCAAGCCATGGTCTGTTGTCATGCAGCGGCAAAAGTGCACTTCTTTCCTGAAAACAATCTCCCTGGATAACGATCCAGTTTCACCTGTTGGGTTTATTAACCCCAAGATCATCTGGGGCTGTTGGTCTTGGAGCGGTTGCTGGCCCAATAGTACCTGTTGATGTGCTGCAAGGTAGCGTCTGTAGTGGAGGCTCCGGCACGGAGCAGGAGGAGGATGCTGGCGGGTGTGGTACAGGGTGGCAATGCAGGTGGCGATGGTAGGGGCACAAGGAGCTGTGCCTCGGAAGACAGCGTTGGTGGCGGCCGCCTTGATGAGTCAAGGCTTGGGCTCGCTAACTCAGCCCCGGGGTTTGCCGAGGTCAAGCTTGTGACATTAAGGCGTGCTGCTGCTGCAACGGCAGGTGCAGGGTCGCCAGCAGCTGCATCGGCTGCAGTTCTTTCATCGCTATTTCGTTTTAATAAAATCCTTAGACCTTTTAAGCCAATTTCTGATGTCCATTTTGTAATTCAAGCAGAAATGGGAGTCTAAAGAATGCACAATAAACAATAAACAAATCCAGAATAGGCGGCAGAGTGTGACGCTGTGATTGGTCTAAATGTGGACGAATCACTATCTGACATCACATACATCGTAGCATAACAGTTCACCGTTTATTTATAATTAAAAAAAAATATATATATTTTTTTTTAAACTTTTAAATAATAAAAAACCTGTTTATTGGGGGAGGGCAGGAATATCAAATGGGAGGGCCTGGCCCTCCCACGGCGCAGGGCATGGTTTATATCAGGGGTCGGCAACCCCTGGCACCGTAACCAGTGGCACACTAGGAAAAAGTGGAATAAGTGTGCAAAATATTTAAATTGTATTTTCGGATCCTGAACGAGACCGCCGACAGAGCGCGTCTCCCCGTTACCTGCAGAAGGAAGCCATGCACGCAACGCAGCCCCGCTCTCATTAGGCTTGTTTGAGACGCGTTGCGGCTCACCTCGAAAGTAGACGAGAATAGCCGATCGCAGCCGGGGGAGGTCTCAAAAAGCTCGCCTGAAGTCGGACAGCTCGGAGTCGGCTTTGTCTTCTTCTTCTTCTTCTCTCGGTTTTTTGGCGGATTGCAAACAACTTTAAGGTGCATACCGCCACCTCTGGAGTCGGCTTGACTCGGTTTGCATTTATAAAGAATGTACACATGTGTTTAATCGTTAATGTCAGATATGTACTAAGAAAATACATTTGTTCTTGCTCAAGATTAGATTCAACTTTATTGTTATTGCACATATTACAGGTACCGAGACAACGAAATGCAGTTTAGCTTCTAACCAGGTGCAACAAGCAGTGAAGTGAAAAGCAATGTACACAATAGACAGAATAAAATATAGAATGAATTGAATGATGAATAAACAGTGAGGGGTATGAATACACTAGATATCAGCCTGTGAGCAGTGTGAACAATGTGTATGAATATGCTAAGATATATAAAGTATGAAAACGGTAAGCAGTGCAAGTATAGTATAAAATATATAGATATTAATTTCATGATGATAAACATTGTGGAACAATGATGAAAAATGTGAATGGAGGTGGCGATGTAAAACTGACACAAAACAACAACAAACTTTTGCCGAGCCAATTGGAGAGTTTCATCAGCAGCACGGGGTAAAAACCACCAATGAGCACTCAGCTTGAGATACCAGCGAGTCGTTTCTAATCAAGCATATCGCTTCCGCAGCCCGTGGAGAGGAACTGCGCCGCCTCGCCGCGCCTCGCTCTCAAGGGTCTTTGTCCCGCGAGATTTCAACGTCTCATGTAGGCGAGCCTCCAGAGCAAGTCGGACAAAATTATTAACCATCATGCAACGCACTAGCAAGACGTTGATCGCAACTGCGCAGGTCTCGCTTGTCTCAAACAAGCCTAGCATCTCCAGGTGACTTTCTGCCGCTTTCCTCCGTGGTGCTGATCGTTTCACCACGGAGGAAAGCACTTCACTAATTGCAGTAGGCCTACCCATAAGGAGCTGTACAAATGCCGCAGTTTTTGCGTGGCTGTGTCTTTAGTTGAAAGCCCAGTGGCGATCTGCTCATCGAAATAATATGCTACAAAGGGGCGGACTGGCCATCTGTGTGTTGAACTTTCCTGTCGGCTCCCAGACCGTAGTCGGGGAGGGCAGAAGCAGCAAGCTTCAGGTTCAATAACCCACTTTAGCTTAAATGACTGGAGAGAGGCGAGCTCTTCTTGGGAGGCCGTTGCATTTATTTAGCTGTTATTCTGTTTCACAAAATACAGACCTCTGTTTTTCTGCTGCCTCGTTTCACTTCCAGAAACATACACACGTTCTCTCACTGTCGCTCTACCATACACAAACACACATGCACAAGCCACACCCCTCTCTCTCTCTCTTAAAGGGACAGCGATCTCATCTCACTCTGCATGACCCTAATATCATAACGTGTGTTCTGGAGAATCACAGAACGGACGATCGTCCTTATTATTATGCCGTTTAAACCAATTATTTAAATGTTATATTCAGCATCATGTAAGTTGCGCTGACAGGTCCACACACTGCTTCCCCGCAGCGAGGCTCCCCCGCCCTCCTGCTGATAGTTGACGAGCGTCAAGCTCCTCAACCCCCCCCCCCCCCCCCCCCTTGATAATTCTCGATCGTTGGCACCTTTATATATACAGTCTATGGTTGGCACGCTGATTTTTTTAAATGGCACTTCATATCAAAAAGGTTGCCGACCCCTGGTTTATATAGTGCTATGATCACATATGTTCATGGATCACTACAGCATTTATGTAAAAGTCTTGCCAAAGTTAAGTCTTCAAAAAGTTTATATTTATGTACGTTTGGGATGGGATGTGTCTCCCTACGGCCTACGAATTTCTCACAAGCGTCAACATCATTACGTCAATCCTGATTGCCTGTGGATCATGACTTGGATACTCCACCTGTCTTTATAACAGGGTTGCCAACTCTCACGCATCTGGCGTGTGACACACGCTTTCACTCTCAATCTCACGCTCTCACGCTGTCCAAACTATTCTCACGCCAAAAACAAGGTGAACCGACGATCGCTTTTGGTTGGTTATTTACAATGTTGAGTTGACAGCTGCTCAAGCTGTCGATCTGCTCCCTCCCCGCCCCCACCACTCTTAACAACGTTAACAGACAGCAGAGCAGTGGGAGCCGGTTGGTCAATCCCCGACCCGTATTGCGCAAACGCAGATCCAGTAGAAATGATAAAAAAGTAAAAGTCTGCTGCTTATTGTTCTACTAGGCCAAAATAGAGTCAAAGAGTATATGAGAGTGAGAGTGTGTTAATTAATATATTTGGCAGTTTGGAGTAAGTCTGCAGATTTGTTTGTGTGTGTGTTTCATGTATAGGCCTCTCAAGATAATTAATTTTGTTGGATACATTTTCCCGGAAATTATTGCGATAAACGATAATATCGTCGGCACCGTTGTATGACCATTTTAGACCACTGACATAACGATAATATATAATAATAATTCAAGTACATCCTTTCAAACTGCTAGTCACATCCTCGTGTAAATGGCAATTTATCGAGTTCATTTTTATTTATCGTACGATAAGTCAATTAATTGCTTATCGCGACAGGCACACAATAAAACAGTGGAAACAAACGTGCTTGACTTTCATTAGTGAATGAAACTTTGTGCCCTTTATAGTCTGTGTCCAATATTGTGTATTTGTATATATTGTATATATATATGCTAAGGTCCCGCTACTGACACGATAGCAGTCATTTCGTGCGCATATGTGTAATTAAACCCATGATATCAAAATCTCACTCCAGCCAGGTACCCAAAGTTGGCAACCCTGCTTTATAATATGTAGCTTGTGCTAAAACGGAGCATCATTCAAACACCTCTTCTTGTTTCAGAGGATATCTCTCCCTATTTTCATGTTTTCTGTTAGCTAGCTCAACTATCCATAGAATGGAAATAGTTTAAGCTAACATTCCGTTGCCGGGTGCTTGCTAGCTTGACACGTTTTGACTCAGATCTTTACTGTAGTACCACAGTTCGGCCACAAAAAACATTTGATTCAACGTTGGGCGCACTTCCTGTGGGCTTCACCCTGAATTCCCGTTTACAGATATACATTCTTAAGTAGAGACAATACAGGTCTGCTCATGCTGGACAGGCATGTTGCTCCCTAGTGGCTCGAGCTGCATGTTTCTAATCTCTGCTGCTGAGCACTCAGACACTTGGCACTCGGACTGAAGCCGCCGAGACATCTTAACAGATCAAATAAATCAAGCTGGGACAAAAGACGATACAGGACCATTATCAACTATTACAAATGAAAGGATATCTGTCATCAGATCCATCATGATGTTTTTTTGCACAAGGGCAGTGTGTTATATCGGCTGTCAAAATATGCTTGTTTGTAATTTTACCTTATTGCCTCCACCTTTCCTTTCATTGCTAAATCAATTTGCGCCACTGCAACCCTGCGACACTGTGTTCTTAGGGTGGGGGGGCTTTTAAATCACCACGCCGGGCTCAGTGATCGATGACAGCCCACCAGATGGCACCGTTCATCGACCCTACCCCATGTGGAATATTGTCGTAATTGTGGAGAGTATAAATTCACTCAAAGTGGCAAGGTGTCCAGGGTGTACTCTGTCTGATGCATGCTGGGAAAGGCTTTCATTCTCCCACAGTCCAAAAATAATAATAAAAAAAAGGATAAAACTATAGAAAATGATAATCTTACCCGTCACACTAAAAGCCCCATATTGCTTAATGGTTTGTTAAATCAAAATGCGGGGGATAAACAGCTTCATTGTCATCTGTGCCACTTGTTAAAAGTGAAAGGCTGAACTTTATCTAACATCCCCCGCAACTCATTTTGCAAGAATAACTTGTGTACTACGGTATGAATACTGCATCACACATCAGGTAGGGAATGTGCCGGCAAAAGACGGTCTGACAGCTTGGAGACTTTAGCTGCTCCATCACAGAGATATGATGTGCTGCTGCTCCCACTCTCTGTTTGTGCAACTGATTCCTCTCCAACGGAAACAGTCAGCTCCTCTTGCATAAATATGTGCTCAGGAACAAATTAATATCACATCAATTGAAAAAAAATCAGCTCACACACACACAACTAATCCTGCACCACAGACAATATTTGAAATTAGATGCTGTGTTTTAAGGCTATAGGGTGTTCAAAATAAGCACAGTGCACACAAAGTGAAGTGCTGAGTTTTTAAAGTTGCAAAGTACGCAAGAAGGGACAAAAAGTGGGTTGAGTGGATACAGGAGTTGGACTGGACTCTGTTTTATGGCTCTTATAGTACTTTAGCCACCGAGGGGTCGTCCTGTTTAAATTTATAGTAGGACTGTGTTAACATTTTACAGCTTTTTCCATGCATTAAGACAGGAATCCTCGCAGGCACACGCTCTTGACACCGCACACTAAGTAAAGATTTATACTGGAGGTGAGCCTGAGCCGCTGCCTGTAATACTGAAAGCTTTACATCTCCCTTAGAAATAGACAGTGAGAACTGGACGGTTGTATTTCAAGGGTGTTTAAAGTGTCATGAGTATTTGTTTGTACTCGAGGACAGAAATATTTGTGTTAAAGAATACTACAGTAATAGATCGAGCGCATTTATATTAAAAACTGTTCAATATAAAAAATATCAAAGCGTTACCAATAACTCTAAACAACAACTTGGGTTGATGTGAAAATAACAGTAAAACAACAAATATGACGTCCAAGTCATATGATCTGCTATTTTAGTTAGAGTTTTAGTTGGATACAACATTCAAATGTGGTTTAACGACCTCACAAAAGACCTAAGAACTAACAGAAACATCACATCAAGTGGGTTAGCAAAACCTGGGTAATAACACCAAACTGCCACTTTGATTATGTTAGAGAATTATCAAGAATACGTTTAGAAAAATAATATATAGGGTCATGTATGGGGGTTGGGGCGGGGATTTAGTCCAGTGGACACAGAGCACAGTGTTTTCTGAGTCATCTTGTAAGGCGCTATTTATTTTTGATATATATTTTTTTGATTTCCGATGGGTCCCATAACTGTTTCTTGGTCCCCCCTGTGCCACCTTATTGTAAACAGACCCTATGTTTAAGGGAATAGCCAGTTCTCTTTGCTAATTATGCAGCAGAATTTTAGCCTACGTGTCTTGGTTCGCTACAGTCAGCTAATAAATAAAGAGGCACAATCCAAACAATATGTTGTAATATGACAGTAAGACATTACTGTCATGATTTGATTTGTCAGAAATTAGATTGGGCAAGTGATGTTTCTGTTTACGCTTTCGTTTCAGAAGCCATTGCCAAACATTTTTGTTGTTTTTATACTATGTTCATATACTCCTGGACTTGAGGAATACCTGTATTCATGAATGTCACTGTCTCTATCAACCTTCTATAATCTCTTCAAATAAAACAATGTCAGGCCACACATTGAATATGTATTTCTGCAAAACACTGATTTCAAATTGTCAGATTTCAGACTCAAGAGCTAAAAGATATGATTAAGTTTGGGTAGCAGATTTTAGCCTCCATTTCCTATTAATCCTGTAGCGACCCTTTATACTTCTCTTCTGACCCCTCTCGTCTCGCCCTTCAGATAGGGGAGCAGGCCATTTGCCATTGTGTGGTCACTTAACAAAAAAGCAGTAAAATGAGAAGGGATGGGTTCACTGCTGCAATCAAAGCAGGATGAATTCTGTAATGAGCTCAAACTAATCAAGATGAACACTTTCTATTCATGCACTTCTTTGTGCTACCGGGTATCTTTGGCAAGAGAGAGAGAAAATGCAATTAGCTGCAAATACAGACCCAAATTTTAATAAGAGAGCCAAAGACACATGTTCTTGTAATCCTGAAGGAGAGTTGATAAATTATTAAATGGTGGGCTTAATCCTTTCATCCTGTGGATAAGAGCTGAAGCAGCTACAAGGAGGATTACATCAGCGATGGGTACAAAGATTAATAGATATCAAATTAAATAATCGCCACCTAATTCCCACTATTGTCTCGGCATGCAGAAGCAGTCTTTAGGCTCCTTGAATCTCTTGATCTGCTGAGAGCGGAGGTATGAGCAGCAGCAGCAGGAAGAACAGCAGTGTAAGTGCACACCTGACATCTTTCTCTGTGTTAAACTGTCAGGGCTCATCACATCCCCGGGCGACAGGGATTGCCAATTAAATTGTTCTTGGTGAGAAAAGACATTACAAATAATTAGTATTTCCACTCTTGTACTCTGGACATTACATAATGTCCATAAAGGCTTTTCTTGAGACTTATTTACGGAACAAAAAACTGCATATCAATATTGTTTCTTTGTATTAGAGCTGTAACCAGATATATAATCTGGATAAGAAAATATAATAGTGACTGTATCTAAATCTTTGCAGGATTATTATATATTCCCCTTGTCACACAAGTTGCCAAAATAAAATGTCGTCTTTGGGTCAAAGGTCAGTCAAACAAGGAATATGATCCATAAATGTATTTAGAAATCATATATTTTCTTACAGGAGCTCTAAATAACTTCAAATGATGTCTCAATTATAATAATTATAACAAACAAATAAGGGCTAAAAACAGGTCGGACAGTTTTAAGATTGAAGGGGCTCTATTCTGCTCCTTTTCAGGTTCATATTTGTATTTAGTGCCTCTACTGTGACATGTCTCCATGCTTTAATGTTCAAAAAGCTCTTTATTTTTCTCATACTGTGCTGCAGCAACCTTTCACCCTGAAACCAGAGCCCAGTCTGCTCTGATTGGTTATCTGTATAGGGTCCCTTTAATATACAGACATCGTCTGTGGGTCATCCATACTATATATGTTGACCAGATGCATTGAGCAGTACTGGATCAAGCTTGATTAAAGTCACACAAATGTCATTTCTTCATACTCTGATGTTTAAACAAGTCCGACAGCTTTGTGTTATTTGACAATGGACGGGATATTGACAAAGCGATGATCTTAAGTGCATGTAAAATGGCAGAGAGCTTTTAAATGACTAAAGCTTTAGATAAAAAATGTTTTATAGATACTTTAAATCCAGATGTATACACACCCTGCATGTTTTTAATGATATATTGCCTTTTGCAATTTTGACCTGGAACACTGACAGTCACGTAGCTTTTACGTATAGACTTATTTTTAAAACTTTTTACGAGGTTGTGAATCTACACAGTTTGTGTAGATTTAGCTGCTCAAAAAATATACAAAAAAACACAATACCTGAATAAATCAAATGATAAAGAATGATCTGTAAACTGTCTGAATATTATAAATCGCAGTCTAGATAGTTTTAGCTTCTACTGTAAATCGGAACGTGGACATTTTTTAATTTAAAGAAAGAATTCCATTCCACACTACTGTGCTTGTTATTCCTCTTTAGTAACGCGTAACAAAAATAATAATACTGAATAAGAGTGACAGCATTAAGTGGAATTATGGGTTCACATAAGGAAGGTTTGTGTTGTGGGATGTAAATCGGATGCCAACAGTAATTTATATGAGAGTTGTTGTGGGGACGTGACGAGTGGCCGAGGTTTCGGGTTGGGTCACGGAGAGGGGAGGGCGTTTAAGGTTGAAGCAGGTGGATGGGTGAGGAGGTGACAGACTGCCAAACTGCTAGGGTTCAACAGCCAGAGAGGGGAGGCATTCAAGATCCAGAGAGGAACACGAAAAAAAGAAAGAGAACAGAATGAGTCGGACAGAGAATAAAAAAGAGGACGACTGAGGGAGGATCGCTCCGACTTGAGATAAAATGGCCTCAGGCAGAGATGAAAAATGACAAAGGGTTTGCTATGCCTGCAGGACAGGGAACATCCACACAAGACGTGCAAATTCAAGAAGCAAGTAAACAGCAATGACACCCTGCACATAATTACATGTTTGTTGATATCGAGACAAACAGGAAATGAAAAACAGAGCGCTCACAACACAGCCAGGAAACACAGAAAGAGGAAAGCCCTATAATCAAATTAGAAGCCCCCCCCCTCCCCTCTACTGCTTTCTGTTTCGGTGGGAGGTAAACCTTTCAATTAGCTCAGGCTGTGCATATCGCACAACAAAAGACCTGTCACAGGCCGTTACCGTTAGCTAACCAGGCAGGCGTGTTCCCGTAGTTAACGTTGAACAATTAGCTTCCGGCATTCAAACTATTCAGCCACTGGAAGGGTGGAGCTGTCTGTGTGTGAGTCTGTGAGTGAGTGAGTGTGTGTGTGTGTGTGTGTGTGTCTGTGTGTGTGTGTGTGCACGCGCGCGTGTGTGTGTGTGTGTGTGTGTGTGTGTGTGTGTGTGTGTGTGTGTGTGTGTGTGTGTGTGTGTGTGTGTGTGTGTGTGTGTGTGTGTGTGCGCGCGGTAGAGCAGGCATCGCACAATAGAGTGGAGGGTTATTTGTCTAGGTTCCCCGGGCGAATCTAATAAAGTTGTTTACAAGCAGATGCTGAATAAAGACACACAATATGCTCCTCTTTACCCTCCCCGCCCCTTGGGCCGACCCTTTCACTTCCTCTCCTCAATGAGAAAAGGCAACACTGCCCTATATAGTTTACCATCTAGGGTGGATAATTGATTTCTTTTGCAGGATCGAGGAAGGTATACTCGCTTGAGATTAACACGGGGCAGGGAGATATCCATTTTTTCTGGCAAACATTGTTTGGAAAAATCTGTGAATGTTGACGTTTGACTTTTAAATTCAAGCAGCAAGTAAACTTCCAGGATCTCACTTTTATCTTCATGTGCGATATCAATTATTTTCCCTTTAAAAAACATAAGAGGTCTGCACTAATACTTTTATTACAGCTTTCTATGACATCATGCCAACGCTACTTGAAATATGAAAATCTGCTTATAATGTAGCTCAGTCTATGAAACGTTTCTGTAAAAAGTAGTCACAGAAGTGTATATATAAGGAATTCAAATGAAAGCACAGATTTATTTTTAATTCTTACAGTCAAATGCATTTTTACTGTGAAACGCTTAACACTAATGTTTCCTGTGGAGCCTATAAACGGTCAAATATAAATACGAGTCTAATAATGTACCTGCTCATGGCTGCTTCTTCCCGGCCTGAGTAAGCACCGATCAAAGCACACATCTTGGCCACAACTGGTTTCTGCAAATCTACACTTTTTCTTTTTATAAATAAAAAAGGCACAATTATGGCACCTAAATGAAAAGTACATAGCTCTTCTCTCACCAATAGTGCTATTCATCAATATAGATTGAGGTGGTGAGTGTTACAGATATCCGCTGTAGAGATGTTTGCCTTCTCTCAAATGTAATGAAAATGTATTTTTATAGACAACATCTTTTGGGACTAGTATTCAACATCCTGTTTTTTAGAGGGGCGGGGGGGTTTAGAGATTATGTTAACGGGAACATTCTGAAAGTATATGCTACATACTGTAGAATAGATGCTGTGGAGACCATTGGAAAACTAGAACCATTTAAATAATCAATTGAATTATAATGATACATTAATTATGAAAGTAAATAGGGACTGTAAAGAAATATGGTGGATGTCTCCAATTGCATTCCCCCTTGTTCTCATATGGCTCATAGGTTATCCAGAAAGATATTGGGTTAAAATCATATGTTCCACAGATTTGGTACCAAATGCTTTTACAACAACTCTCAAAAAATGATAAAAATGGGTTTTAAAATAAGGAAATACTACATTTGGACACCAACACCCTGAGGAACACCACTGAAAGATCTACGTTGTCTGTCACGTTACATGTAAGTTTCAGAAGCACCTCCTTGAGGGAATTGGCTTGATAGCAGCATTAGTTTTTACTCTGCTCCTTTTATATGACACCTTTTGGAATAGATTGTAAATTTGATCAAGGTGTGCACATGTAGTTATTACTTATTACACCTATTCTCCCTTTATAATTAACAGTTTAAAAGTTGGTGTGTTCTATGACTTCTTCAGCTGTATCAGATGTAATGAGATAAATAGTTATGAAGGAGAACTAGAAATGTGGTGTGTGTGTGTGTGTGTGTGTGTGTGTGTGTGTGTGTGTGTGTGTGTGTGTGTGTGTGTGTGTGTGTTCTCCAACAATTAAGAGCAGCAGCTGAAGGTTTTACAGTTAAATAAAGAATCCAGTGTATGTGTCGCATCAGCTTTGACTCAACATCTGTCGTCTCATCTGCTTCGTCTAATTGTCTGATGTTTTGTTTAGAGTTTTTCTTTAGCTTGGAAAACTTAAAACGAGCTTCAAATCAAAAGGAACCGTGTAGCAATATTGCTGCTTTATCTAACTTTATCATCAACATTAAATAAAAGCATGTGACAAATATCATGAAGATAAACGGTCTCTTGTACTTAAAATAAACAGAGGAATACTTTGCCCTTATTGACTGAGAAAGACACGACTCTTCAAACATTATCTCCAGAATAAGCGAGATATCCGACATCTAACTCCATATTAGTGGATGTTTGTGGTTGCTTTTGTTTCCCTTGTTTTCGACTTCATCCTTCCATTTGTGTTGAAGCTGTTCGTGGTAAAAACTTTAAGCGGAAATGGATCCACTTTGTAAACGAGGCGGATTGATCTAACTTTGACAGCTCTAACGGCAGATATAGATAACCGCCTGGGCGCAAGTGAAAAGATAACGATTGAAATTGAATCACTGTTCCGCAAGATACACTGCAATTTTAACAAGCCTGTAAAGAAAGAAAGAAAAAAACGTTCTGTGTATCAAGTGGAAAAAAAGTTTGGAAAATAACAATGCAGATGACAGGAAAACATTTCGTTTGTTGCAAGGAGGCTGTGTATTTTGGAGATAGTGCTGTCTGAATGCAAACAACAATATTGGATGGGTTTATAAATCAACATTTGATAAAACGCCATGTGCAGCTTTATAGCATCCTTTAGAAAGAGAGCAATGCGTGTCAACTACTCGTGAAGAAAGTCAAATGTTTTGCCCAGTGTAATGTGAACTGAGTCATTTGTTTGGTCTATATATCTTTGTTATATCAGACACTTTATTGTTGTCGGTTAAACATTGTTATCAAAAATGCTTTGTACCTTCCAGGTGCTCGGATATGTAAAAGACTTCCAATTGATTTGAGTTGTATTCAGGCTTGGGGAGCAACTGATTTAATGTAACGGTATCACAACGGTATAACCCTAACTCTAACCCTTACCCAAAAAGTCAAAATCAGATTACTGTGATACTCCTAAAAAATGTCGGGTTACTAGCAGGATAACATTGTTACTAAAAACCTAAAAAGGGCATGTTGTGTTTGTTGTAAAAGGAGCAGATTTGAGTTATTTGTAAGAAGTGTCCATTGTATTGTTCTGTAGGCTAATCGATTTACTGCCTGAATTTCAGTAGGTGAACGTTCACAAGGCACTGTACCAACTTGATGCAATGCAGAAAGCTATTAAATAATAATTACAATTCATAGAAAAATTGCAATTGTAATGTAATTGTTCAAGAAACCTTCTTTGTTAACCTTTACAATTATAGATCCTTTACATTCACCTCATACTGTAGGTATGGTGGCCAGGTGTTTTGTTTTGTACTGCAAAGCATTCACTCAATTTGTCACACAAATTGAGCGAATGTCCTGCATTTGATAAGTAAATGTATATATTTATGGGTGCAGAGATTTTTTTGAGATATTTACCAGAGTTTTTTTTATTTCAAATCACGCATGGATGTGATTACGATTTGAAGCGACACTACACGCGAAACTCACAAGAAATGCCCGGCTCATAGAGAAAAATGTCGATCTATAGATAGATACCTCTTGAAACTAAAAGAGGATTACCAAGCAGATGAGGTAACAGCAGCTGAACACGTTTAACACACTGTGCAGCATTCACAATCATACAGGTCACCAGTATGCTCATATTTCCAGATTCAGAGATTTTCCCCAACAATACGGGCTTGTTTGTGTTTGAAGAGTGTTTGTTAGACAAAAAAAAGGAATTCAAAGCAATTATATTCCTTTACTTGCATTGTTCGTGCAAACAATTCACCTATAGTAAAACATTGTTATTAATATTTAAAAGCTAATAGTTGCAATATAAATGTTTACTTTAAGAGTGAGATGGACATTATATTTAAATCGCATTGTCCTGCATGTGGCTTGTTTGCACCTGGTCAACCTACGTAAAGGTAGCACAGCATTCTTTTATTGTCTTGTCTTTTTAATTTAAAAGCTGCACTGGAATAAAAAGAAAACAACAACTTACGAACACACAGGCTTCCACTTTCAAAGAAGCCCGGGCAGCACTGTGAGCGTCGCCTGTACATCGTCCTCACACCTCTCCTGTACGCCGTCTTGTAGCTGATCCTGTACACACACACACAAACACAAAAAAGTTGACTTATATGCGATTTTTCTTTCCGTTAAATAGTATATTTACTTAAAGGTTATAACCAACAATAATCATGCTGCTCCATAAAAACATACTAAAAAGTGTTCACATCAGTACACTCCTGAAAAATAAGCGACACTTTGAGGAAGTCTCTCCCACTCATTCAAGGACGCTGATGTTGTCTTGACATTTTCAGCTTAAGATCAATGACTCAGCTCTTAGCTGGAGGAGCTAAACTGGCGGCTATAAAGCTTAATGTGGTCATTAAAGCCGATGCGCTGACGGTCGCTCATCAAAATGACCACATCAGACGGTGTTGGGTAGTAGACTCTGGTGACTGACTGCCTCGGAGCTTCAGCATCAGAAGTGCATGCTGTACGAGGTGACGTGCTGCATGTGGACTGACCGGATAGTGTTTGTAGATAAGGATGGCAAGGCAATGGTCAAAACGTGATCACAGGAACTGTTTAAAAAATATATCTTTTACTTTATCTTTTTTTGGGCATTAAACTTAAACTTCTGTTCATATAAATATCTTTGTTTTATTTAAATGTATTTCATATTGCACATTATTACATTCCGATTAGTCAATTTGGATATTTCAAAGGTTATAAAGTAAGGGATAATGTTCATCGACATTATGGGGAAAAGAACACCGACAGGCTGATCAGGAGCCCGACGCGAAGCGGAGGGTTCTCAACAAAGTAACGTTATGACTCCCAATATTAATTGAAATGCTTTTATGGATTTAGAAAATTATTTTATTGATTTAAAAAATAGTATATTGATTTAAATTGACATGCATCCGCTAAGAAAAATAGTCCGTTGTTACTGTTTGAACTAATGTAGCAACGGCAGGAACTGCTTCGATAGCGTTTTTGAGGAGCTTTTTGATTACAGATTTGAAAACATCGCTGCTAAAAAGCGTAAAAAGGAGGGTTTCTGCCCCGTTACTTCTCCGCTGTTTTCTTGTCGCTCTTGTCTTGTCAAATCGAACGGACTTGTTGTTTGTGCAGATGTGAGCGTCCTTAACAACGGTCAATAAGTCCTTGACAGCGGTCTGTCTGTTCGGTATTAACAACGTGTCACGTGTTCTGAATTGACCAATCAGAATCAAGTATTCAACTAAGCCATGTAATAACACTTGATAACACACCACTGCTTAGCAAAATAATGACCATTGCTAAGGAGGATCAAGGGAGAGAAGGAAAGAGGTTAAAAGACAGAGTGTTGGGCGTCAGATAATTAAGCAGAAGAAGGCAGACAGGAACACACTACCAGGACCACGGTACGGTACGGTACGGGCTCTGGCATTGTTTAGAACATGTTCTTGGAAAAGAAACTCAGAACAGACTTGGACAGTTATAGAAAATCCTCGATCAGTGCTACCGACGTTTTATGTTACGTTGCTGTTGCCAGCCATTGGTAAGCCGTGGAATTTTTTTCTGAACGGAAGCAATACGATATTTTTTAGGTCAATACAACTATTTAAAGTGGACCTATCATGCTATATTTCAAAAATATATTGTAGGGCCATACATATATAAAACATGTCTGTGAAGTTTTTTTTTCAAAATACCAAACAGATCACCCATTGTAGCCATGCCTCATACTGCTCAAACCCCTCTTTTGAAGCCCCGTTAGAGAAACGCAGATTTTGGGTCCTTAGCTTGAAAAAAATAAAATAAGAGGAGGCGGAGCTAATGCCTGATCAGAATTCTACTGGAGATAAAGTTACATTCGGTTGTGATAAAACGCCATCCTGTTTAAATCACGTCAAGGATTATTTCTGAAAAAGTATGGAGCTCAAATGCTTTTTCTCTTGCAGGTTTATCACAAGGTGAGTTCTTTTTTTATTTCCTGCTTTTTAAAACACATGTGCTCTGAAGTACAGGTTAGCTCTGAGTGTTAGCGAGGCTTGCTAATGTAAACAAAGACGAGATTACGTCCAAAACACGTCAGGCAATGTTTCTGTGGGTCCGCCGACGTCAGTTCGGATGGAAATCTGTATCCGCTCGTTGTACACCCGTTTTTAAAAGATTTGGGTATGGAGGAAAAGAGAGAGGGTTTTATTTTCTGACGCTGCCTGAGTTCCCCGATGCACCGGGGACACATATTTCTATAAAAGACATCACAAAGTGCATTTTGCATGATAGGTCCCCGTTAATAATGGAAGTCAATTCGATAGTTTATCTAGTAAGTAGCCGTGTAAAAGCGGGATAATGTGCAGCGAAGCGGTCATCATTGAAAAAATAACCCCCCACAGGGCGATCATTGAGCCCAACGAGAAGTGGAGGGATCTTGTATTATGACCCTCCCTCCAACTCCATACACAAAGTTGAAGATACATTTTACAGATCTCTATAATATTGCTATTCTGAATTATTTTGCCCCTGTAGTTAAAATGTGCTATTGTGCCTTATATCAAGAGTATATGTATTGGAGCAAGAAAGTCAAAGCTCTGCTTTCAAATGAAATGCATATATACATTTTGTATTTTAATTAGGTCTAAAAGCCATTACCTGTAATCTGCAGAAAGCTTGTCGAAGTTGTGGAATAGATGATTAACACATTTTTTTTACTTTTATTTTTACATTTATCGAGTAAAAAAGCTATTCTTGATTTCAATATTACAGTCAATTGAAATTAATTTATATTTGAACTGTTTGTCAAACTAAATTAGCAATGTAAGGGCGTCACCTATGGCTTTTGAATTTCATGCAATTTCTAAACTAAATTCATGAATTGGTTAAAGATCAAATGCAAAGCTTCCAAATATGCTAAATTTTTATAGAAATTTTGTTTTTAAGACTGCGTGTATTTTTTATTTAATTTAAATCGAGATAATACACCCAAAAAAAAGCTTTTTATTGATACAAAACTCGACCCAAAGCCGTCTGAATTTCTGACAGGTCATTCCCAGCAGCCTCCGCGCGCGTGACGTCATTGTGGCCAAACAGTCTCTGGGGCAAATATCCCGACTCGGCAGTCTCGTTCACATGTCAGCGGTGTTTTTCGAAAAGAAAACTGAATTATACCCGCAAAAACATGGGTTATTGTTGTGCTTTTGGATGTACGAACGGTGCGGGATCTGGGAGAATTTTACATGCATTTCCCCAAGACAAAATCATCCGCCGAAACTGGATTTTTTTTAGTGAATCGTGTTGGCTGGCAGCCGACAAAATGGATCAAGTTGTGCTCTGACCACTTCGCGTGTGATGCATACGATGTTGATCCTGCCATCGTCAAGTCTGTTGGTGGAGAAGCATTAAAAGTACATCGGAGGCTGAAACCCGGAGCCATCTCCTCCATATTTGAGCACAAAAAACAACTGAAAGAACGAAAGAGCCGGGCAATGCAGAAACGCCAAAGAATGGAGGTAAACAACTTTTGATTTGATTTCAAAGCGCACGGAGCACAGCAGATAACGGAATTGCAGTTGTATTGCTTATAGAGGTGGGCACCGTTAGATTCTGTGTCTTTACGATCATAAACGATGTGTTGGATGTGGAGCTAGGATAAATAATAAGGGAGCTAGGAATGATTTTCGGTGCAGTAATAGGTTAGCATTTTTCACTCGGGGCTAATTCAGAGGCTCACATTGTGTTTTTTTTTCTTCAAATAAGTTAAATTAGTTTTTTTTCACAACAGTTGTATTTGGAAGGAATGAATACCTATAGTGATAATTCAAAGTAATAAAATGATTTTTACAGTGAAAAAGTTCAAATGGAACTTTATTTTTCTAAACCTCTCTAAAAAGGTCAAATTTCACTTGTTTTGCATCAATCTTGATACAGGGTACTTATTATATGTTATAGTTTTTATTCCTAAAGCTTTTAGTCTACTAACCCATCATTCAAGGGTGGTTTTCACTATAAGTAATGTTTTTTTTTTACTATGTTCCATCTGAATTTACTTTAAAATAAAAACATCTATATTGATTCTGACACTTCTACATCCAACAATTAATTTACCCCTTTTACAACTCCAGATCTTGGGTGGCCTCCGACTCAGAATCAGACATGATAACGAAACTAAGTTGTACTATCGGTGGAAGCAGCTGTGAGCGATAAGCCAGGTGGAAATATGTTTGGCCACTCTGACGTCACGCGACGCCATCTTGCGGAGACGAGCGGCTGAGAAATAAATCGTCGGACTTGGTGTTGGGGGTTGAACAAAATAAATATTGCGCATTGCCAGACGCATATTATCTCCGATTTTAATACTGCAATATCTTAAATAGTGTTGTAGCTATATGATTTTCGATTTTACTGGCAATTATAAAAATATCTTTGCATTTGATCTTTAATTAAAGAATTAGATAGTGATAATAATCACTTGTTGCTGCAACAGTGCCCTCTGCAGCTACCATGAGTAGCTGTCTGAGTCCATACCTGTGTCTGGTGCATTTGAACCAGTTGAGGATGTCGGTGCAGCGGGTGTAGTAGACCTGGTCGAATGGATGGGCGTACGACTCCTGCACAGTCACTGCATAGCTGGAGGGATAGAACAAATCAAACACACATTACCGGGGTGCCTGAAAACCATCGCTAAAAGACACATGCAGAATTTAATCCCTAATTTTGAATACCTATGTCAATAAGACATTAACAAGAAGCCTGTTGCACTTCCAATTCATGTTTTTCTTTTCCAGTTACCCTCAAAAACACACATTTTTAAAGAATCTGGACAGAACTACATTTTTGTGATTTCTGATATCGTCTCTTCAGGGGCTAATTTTGTTTACCTGGAACAATACCTACTGTAGCTGACCCAGGTGTTGACACTCCTGTGTTGAATAAAGGTTACTGAACTGAGTCTAACCTTTGGCAAAAAGTGAAAACTGTAATAGAGGTAATATCCATTTCCACAATTCCCGCTGATTACACTGAGAGATTATCGATCACAGCACATGCACTCTGTAGCTCTCATCAGAAATGACATTGTGCTTTTTACTCAGTGTTGCACTGAGTGGCGAGACCACTCAAGCAGTCACATTAGCATGGCTCTGGATTTACGGCCTCGCCGTGTCCCCAGGAGTAAACCTTTTCCCTTTTGCTTTTGGTTATTGGCAAACCCTCGGTCCCTGATTTGTGGCAGGGAGTCCATTAGCTCGCTGCGGCAGTTTTGAGCAGCGTTTATGAATATTGGAGAGTAAACTATACGGGGGGGGGGGGGGGACGACGACTGACCTCTCCCAGTGGCTGCACACATTGGGGTCGTCCGGGTTGAGGGGCGTCGCCAGGGCGATGAAGCTGATCAGGAAGAGCCACAGCAGGGCCTGGGAGGGAACCCCACCGACCCCCATTGTCCTCCTCCCTCCGTGCTAGGGGAAGCAGAGAGAGACGGTTAGATTTGACCTTTTAAAAGCATGCAGTGTCGTGTCATAACCCCGATTCTAGGCCATGACAAAAAACTGTGGGATGAAGCAATAGTTCTTAAAACATTTAATGTAATATAAAGCAAAACAAAGGCCAAAATGTGTAGCTGCTGGCAGGAAGGAGTCTAGGAGAGAAACTAAGAGAGACACTCTGAAGTGGGGCTTGTAGTGTCCCCTGGAGCGCAGCATCCAGGTGCTCTGCATCAGTTACCTTCAGGAGAGAAACAACAAGCTACAAGATCTATTTCATGAATTAGGCTGCGGCCATCACCCCTGCCGATGTCTCCAGGGATAACCAGGATACTATTAACAGTGGCGAAATGTTATAAGTACATTTTAAGTATATTTACTCAAGTAATGTACCTATGTACAATTTTGAGGTTCTGGTACTTTACATTATTTTTTATTTATGCTTCTTTATACTAAGCAAAATATGTTGTTTTACTCTATTATATCTACTAGTGAAATCTTACTCACACATTGATGCTTGAGTGCTTACAATCTAATAATGAAGGTTGGCTTATAGGCTGCACCCCATTTGGCTGCTACCGGTTATGCAGCTGTAGGTATGATGTTGAATCTCTCTAAGCTGAGAATCAAACAGCAGCAGGTGGTGCAGATGCTGAGGTGAACTTTCATTCAATCTTTTTGCAGCTTTAAAGTGTTTACAGAGAGTTTGGATCGAAACACTTGAACTCCTATCAAATATGTACTATAAGTCTCCCAGGTATGATTGATCAATAAGGTTGGGAAATATTAATGTTTTCTATGTCTCAACACTAACAATACCTCGGTTGATTGTTCAATAGTAACGTGTTTTTTTTTGTATCTCATTTAATAACATCTTTTATCAACCAATATCCAATGAAATATAAAACGCAACATTTTTACAAGCTACATCATAGTGCTTCTTTTGAGGAATACTTCCTCTGTAAGGCAAACCAATAAAGGCAAAAACATTACTTTTCATGCATTGGTCCATCTTATGTTTGAGCTATTTTGCTTTCCTTGCAGTGTTCTTTCAGACAGGCGGAAAAACAACATCCAAAAATCCCATAAAGTGGTTTATTTGCCTAAATGTGTGTCTGTTGATTTCACCTTAATTGACAAAACCCTAGCAATAGATATTGCCCTATTTGGATATTTATACATATCATTTCATAAGACATGTAAAACATAATATTATAATCTTGGCTTACATTTCTCAGTGATATCTATTAGTTAAATGTAAACTATATTCACCTGTATCATCTTTACATCCACAAAAAACACAAAGGGACATCTTTGATTAAAGTTTGTGTTTCCTTTAAAAATCTAATTTAAGTTAAATTAAGTGACATCTCAATTATTTGTGTCTTACAATCCCGAACTTGCATAACAACTAACAAAAACAAAAAGAAAATATTCACATCTCTTTCAGCAAATGTTTTAACAAAAAAGATGAACGTGTAGCAAAAAACCTCATTTGCAATAAATAAGACCTTAACCAGCACCAGCCGACCGTGCTATTGTCAGGGAGAAATGTCAAAACACAAAATGCAGCAGGCAGAAGGCAACCAGGGTGTAAATATGGAGATATGTGAATCTGAAATGTGATCTGATTCACAAGGCAATGAAACTTCTGCTTGGGGTGATCCACTGTTATTTTCTTCGGAGCAAAAGGTGGAAGGCTGAATGCATGTCAGGAGAAACGAGCGCTGTGAAAGTTGAAACCTCTGTTATTAAATGCAAAAGAAAATAGCAGGGCACGCATGCAATGCAGGGAATACTAATCAAAAAGAAAATCCACGAGGGACATCTCCATGTGTGGTCGTGTGTCCAATCTCTCCATAGAAATGACTCTTTACATGAAGGTTGGACACCACAGTAAAGGCAGCAGCGGGGAAACCTTATTCTTCACAAGAGCTGTCAGTTTAATATAATAGTTTTTTGAAATGCGAAAAATTCTCAGTCCAAAAGAAATTGAGGAAGCAGCCATTTTTAGCTTTATTTATTTTTAACAATTGTTGAAAAAGTATTCCGATATTATATTTTAGTAATGGAAGCAATACTACATTGTAAAAAAAACTATGTTACAAGTAAAAGTCTAAAGTATTGCCATAGAAAGATACTTTTAGAATCAAAAGTGAATAATAATAATAATTATGGATGCATTAATGTGTTCATCACAGCTAGTTAATGTGGTGCTAATTTAATTACCTGGCACACCAAAAATAAGAGGCTAACTTATTACTTTTTTTAAATATTTTGTACAAGCAGATAATCTGAATCTGTAAATTAAATTAAATGTCAGATAAATGTAGTGGAGTAAAAAGTTTTTTTTTACGTTTTGTTCGACAACATCAAATACATCAGTCAACACCCCACTGGTGAATGTCATACTTTTTCATGTGGTCTTAAAACAGCAGTTGCTTACAAGTCACTAAATAAGACTACTAAACGTCATCACGACGACCATTAGCCACCTTTAGCCTAGCAGGACTCCTGCTGGAGGAGTGATGTTAGGTAATGTGATCGTGAGGTAGTTTGTTTATAGCCTAACATTAGCTGTTTACTTCTGGCGATTCCATTAACACTTCAAAAATAATAAAAGTGGTGTTAATATGTGCTGCTGAGAAAAATGTTAAAGTATCATAAACATGTATATCATTTCCACAATATTCCGAAAACCCAATAGAAAAATCCCATTGTTTTAATGCGAGGTAGCCCTTGCAATGCTAACTTACGATTCAGCCTAAAGCATTTAGAGCAATGCAACTGGACATTTCTGACAAAATTATTAACAAAATCAATTTGTTTTTTCCCAGTCAGATTTCTAGGCAGCCTAATGGGCGGAATATCTCCATTGAGGCTGCTACATCTTCTAAATGTTTGCACACTGAATGATCCCTGGGAGGGTTGTTGACGGCAGCTGTTGGCATGACAGGGACATAAGACTCAACTGCGGAACGATTCCTCATCGGGTCATTTCAGATGTGCACACATGATGATGAATAAAACCACTGAGTGACAGAAGAGGC
Organism: Harpagifer antarcticus; assembly: GCA_902827135.1. Lineage (NCBI taxonomy): Eukaryota > Metazoa > Chordata > Actinopteri > Perciformes > Harpagiferidae > Harpagifer > Harpagifer antarcticus. The sequence goes on from CADEHL010000508.1 coordinate 5,652,997, forward strand.
ACGAGTCAAAATCTCCCAGACACACTGTCCCGTAACGGAATGACATTATGATGTTCATGTGTGGACAACCGGAGTGTTCTCATTAGGTGTAATGTGAGCGCGGCTGAGAGGACACAGACAAGCTGGATGTTTTTTTTGTTTGTTTTTTACAGGTGTCTGCTCCGACAGGCTCCAGACAGGTATCATTAAAGCGAAGCTGAATCAGCCTCTGCAAGAATAATCAATCAATGAAGATCAATGAGCCCACCCAGAAGAAGCCATGCAAGCCCAAGCCATGACATTACCTCCACCATGTTTTACAGAGGAGCTTGTGTGTTTGGAATTATGAGCGGATCCTTTCTTTTTCCACACGTTCCATCACTTTACTAAAGGTTCATCTGTCCATAAAACTTTGTCCCAGAACTTTTGAGCCTCGTCTCTGTACTTTTTGGCAAATTCAAATCTGGCCTTCCTATTCTTATTGCTAATGAGTAGTTTGCATCTTCTGGTGTAGCCTCTGTGCTTTTGTTCCCAAAGTCTTCTGCTAACGGTGGATTTTGATACCTTCCCTCCTGCCCTCTGGAGATTGTTGGTGATGTCTCTTTACAAAAAACACCTGTCTGTATGTTCCAATACTTTTGCTCACTTGAAAAATGGGTGTTGTTTTAATTATGTTGTTTTTGTTTGTAGAAGTGCATCATTCCTTGATTTATTGTAAAATGAATCTGAACTTTTTGATCTGTTATGATGATAAACTGAAGCAATTTCAAAATGAACCCAATTAAGTGAGTTTTAAATCGTCCTACTTAGTTTATAAGGAAATTATGAAGAGGAACAAATTAAATGATTTGAAAATGATATCTATGTAGGTGCTGACGCGGTTGGCGGTTCTAGTGTTAACATAAATTTAAATTAAATATGTGTAATGGAAAATGCCATATATGATTTTCTTACCTGGATTTCTGCCTTTTTGAACAGACTTTTTGATTGAGCCCTAGCTATATTGTCTGCAGTTCTAGGGTTAATATTAATCTAATATGATTGTCATCGGTCTAAATTAGATTTCAAATGATTAACTGTGTATGTAATGAAGATCATAGTGTGGGTTGAATCCATTTTCATAACCACTGAAAAAATAAAGAGCTTTTATTTAGGTTCTGCTTCTGATACTAAATTGTTTTAAAAGTGTTTTACAGTCCCCTCCAGTGTGGGATTTTCACGGCGGCCATGACGGCCATGGCCGTCATTGCCCCTCGGTCTGGCCGTGAAGCCCCGAAAATAATTGTACGTCCTACGGCCACCATGGCCTGTGTGCCCTTGATACTGTTAAAATCTCAAAGTTGCTTTAAAAACCTGTTAAACCCCATCTCGCATCATCTGCAGGAAAGTGGCTAGTGTCTGAGGGCTTCTTAATATGTAATAAACTATGAATGAATATATCCATTTAACGGGAAGAAACTCAGCTAATTGATCACAAGGCTAATGCTGAGCCTCTGAATTAGCCCTGGGCGAAAAAATGCTAACACCGTTTGCACAGAAAACACAGTATAACACCCTTATTACTTATCGTAACTGCGCATCCAACATATCGATTAGCATCATGAGAATACACAGAATCGATAGGTATATATATCATCACTCCATGATAAGAACTCGCGACATTATAAACAAAAACAGACATCAAAACACGTGGCGCTAGGTAACCAAAACGGCAATATTGTTTAACTTTATCGTTGTCTGATCAAAAGTTGTCTTCAATGGCATTAAAACGATAAAAACGCTGCTGAAGGTTAATCCAATGTGTCTGTGTCACTTTGAAATTATTTCTAATAATCCATCAGCAATAAACCAACTTTTAAGTTTTCAGATTTCAGAGCGTGAGACAGGTTTCGATTTGGAGAAACTGCGTGCGCATAGCCCCGACTTCACAATGGTAACGTTGGTGTGTATGTGGAAATTCCCCTTCGATTCTATTGGCTCTAACGGTTCAAAAGAGATGTCAATCATCAAAATCGACCAATGGGTTCCAGAAAAACTGCAAAAACGCCCATTTCCACCCAAATGACCCCAGAGGTGGAGTTTCTTTTGCTAAATGTCTCTAAAAAGGTCAAATGTCACTTGTTTTGCATCAATCTTGATACAGGGTACTTATTATATGTTGTACTTTGGATTCCTAAAGCTTTTAGTCTACTAACCCATCATTCAAGGGTAGTTTTCACTATAAGTAAAAAATAATTTTTGGACGGACACTATAATTTACAGTTCAATCTGAATTCTATATTGATTCTGACTTTTCTACATCCAACTCACAGGTTTATCATTACTTTGAGAAAAACCAAGTGGAAACCAACTACGACAAAATTAACCTATTTTACCATGATTTAATTGTAACACACGTTTCAAAATGATGCCGAAGTAACAACATACTGATACCGGTCTGCAGACAAGACAGCAGGCGAAAAACCTTTTTGTGAAAATGCGTGTTTTCTGAATGGAGATCAGATCGATCAGGCTAAACTGACCTGTATCTGCTCCGTCCACACACACAACAACGTACTAAAGACAGAATTCAACCAGCGACTGTATTCACCATGACACAGACAGTCTGTGCTTTGTACATGTTTAACTTTTGTCTAGTTTCTGAACAGCTATGAGGAGCTGTGAGGAGTTGATTAAAGAGACTCTCGTACACACAGCAAGTCTCAAGTCCAAAAATATGTGACTCGAGTCAAGTCATGTGACTCGAGTCCCCACCTCTGATAAATTGTAGAAAAAGCACATTACAGTGTTACAAGGCTTAAATCGAGACAGAAAAATATTTGATCAAATTGCAATTGAAGGGACCATTTCAAACTAATGTAATTAAGGAACAAACTATTTCACATTGAGACACAAACATGGGCTGACCTTGAGTGAATCTGATGAAATGCAATCTGTTGTGAGACTGAACTCTATCACAAGAAAAAGACCTCCAGTGGACGGTGCTGTTAGGAATGGACCTCAGGATGCCTGTGTGTAACACAAAGAGGAATAGAATAAAGAGATTGTATGAGGACAAATAAACTGAATAAAACATATAAGCAATCATTAACATCTCAACAATTTTTTATTTCAAACCACAAATGTTGAGAGTAGTATTTAATATTTCTGAATGGTCATTCATGGTTTTAGTTTGTAAAGGTCCTTGTTATAAATCAATGTTATTCTGTAGGAAGGGCTTGTTCTGTACATGGGGAACAAAATGCTTTGCAATGGTTCAACCAGACTGACAATGGAAAGGACAAAAAGAGACAAAGACACATCTGAGTACCAGTTCAATTGGGGAGAAGAAATAATTGGTTAAAGACACTGGAAGTTTCGCATCATAATGTGTTTAGGTTTAAATAGAAACCATTCTCTGTTACAGTGTTAAACGCACAATACTGCTGGAACATACAAGCAACATGTTAGTTTAGCAAAGCTCTTCAAACTACAGAATAGTAGAGAAGGATAGTCTCAGGTTAGCACTGATGAAATATAAAAATACTATTGACCACAAACCACAGTTTAAACTTCTTCAATCTCACCGACAAGAAGACTGCAGAGGGTCAAAAGAAAAAAAGGATAAACTCAACATTTGGTCCCGCATTACACTGATGTGTTCAAACGATCAGGGGTCACTTGACACCAAAGTCCAAATTGCAACAGTATTCTCCCTTCATGCAACACTGCAGAAACATGAAATCACATGTTTAACCATTTAGTTCTTCTTTAGGGGCTTGTACAATTCCAAATGTAAAATAATACATTTGAGGTCTGAATTATATTGTCTCTTCTATTTTTTTAAAGAAGACCAATATTAATCTAACTTTACAATGGTAAGGAAATATTTAAAAAAACAACTTCAAGAGCACAACGTTCCTCAGTGTGTATGTGTATCATGTAATGGATAAGGTAGGTTTGCACGCTCACAACTGTAGTTTTCCCATAATGCTGCACTGCAACAACGTCTTACTCATCACATTCTACTTAAATGCACCCCAGGACACCGAAAAATGCAGATAATTCACTTCCTCTAATTCATCCAATTCAGCACATCCAGGTAGATGCTTCCATCAGATATTACTTAGGATTAAACCCAGAGATAATTCAGAACTATCAAAGATTCAGTCAGCAGCGCTTTTACCTGAGCTCTGCCATATTTTATCAGTGCAGAAAATGAAGACTGCAGAGCTATAAGCTCTATAATATGTGTGTGTGTGTGTGTGTGTGTGTGTGTGTGTGTGTGTGTGTGTGTGTGTGTGTGTGTGTGTGTGTGTGTGTGTGTGTGTGTGTGTGTGTGTGTGTGTGTGTGTGTGTGTGTGTGAATTTACGTTTGTGTGCATGTGGTGGCTCTGTGTTCATTGAGTGCTGCTTCTTATAAGCAGCAACTCACAGCAACAGGAAATCAATAAAAACACTATTATTGTTAGTCAAACAATATTTCCCCGACCCTGATGAATGTCTCCGCGTCAGGGTTTGCAGTGCGGGGCTGTCAGACAGTGAGCTTACGCAGAGCTGCCAAGACAATGGCAGACACTGGTAATATGAGTTTGGAGGGGAAGAGGATATGATATATGACACAGCACTGTGGAAATAGCCGCTTGCGCTAAAATAACCCAATTTAATGATCAGATCAGTGGTTTCGGATTGTACTAAATGCACATTTCTAAGAGGGAAGTCATCCTGTTTTATTTATTTGCAGAAGAAGCAGGGTTTCTCCCCCGGGCGAGGTCGTAATTTAGATAATCTTTCACTAAAATGGCATCATGGATCTTTTGGTTAATAACATCCTATGGCCTCACCAGCAAACCAATCTCAAATGCATTGCTAACTCAATATATTTATTATGACTTTCTCACAGCAATGGATCAGACCTTGCACTGTATCATATGTTAACATCAAATATGTACTTAGATTTGCCTACTCGTATTTTGTAAATAAATATATGTAGAATGTCTTTAAGGCCTATCAGTGAAATGTCTCTGGGAATATATTTTCTGTGTTAGACTTTAACTGGAAAATACAACTCGCTTGATTCTTTATGTAAAAGTGATAATAGTAAACATTTTTACATTTCTGCATTCAAAACCATAACTAAATAATACAATGATTTTACTCCGTAATTTAATATCATATTCCATAAGATAATCATGTTTGTTGCTTTGTTGCTGTGAGAACCATGATTCTATAAACACTTTTCATGAGTTTCTCAGAAAAACAGCCCTATTTTCAACTTTGTGACAATGCATTTTCCAGCTGATCCAAGAGGAGCTTAAAATGCTTTAATTGGGGGCAAAATATTAAGTCCGGAAACAAACTACTTCTGTGGATTGATTCTGTGAACTTCAAATCGTTGCCTATAAAGAACTCCACATTTTTGGTTTTAAAACCTTTCAGGGTCAGTGAGGCTTACTATTTGCAAACGTTCTGGTTTTCTATCATTTCTTTCATTGTGGTTATTCGGATTGCCAGCTAATGAAGCCAAAAGATTCCAATAATGCTGGAGAAATGCAATGTGCTTTCTTACTTGTCGGATATCAGACAGAACTGTTACACTCTGGTTCCTTTGTTAATCAGTCGTCTCTTTGGAGTGGGTGGATTGAAAGGTCTGGACCTAGGCAGCCGCAACTCTGCCCATAAGCTTCAGAGACAGTTGGTTGGACTTTATAAAAGACTGCTTTTACTTTGATATTGACTGTTCTCTCTCTAATCTGGCAGATTTCCTTAAAGGTCTCCTATTATGCTATTTTTAGGCATATATTATGAGTCTCAGATGTATATAAATATATAAAAAACGTGTTTATGATGTGGTTTCCTCAAAATACCAAACAGATCATGCATTTTAGAAATCCCTCATATCCTTCTGTTTCAGCCCTGTTAGAGAACTAGGAGAAAGAGGGGTCCTTAGCCTGAAAAAGAAAAAGAGGAAGGGGCGCTTGTGCCTGCTCAGAATTCTACCGGCAGATACAGCTAAATGCTGCCGTGATTAAACGCCATATCGTGTTCCAAACCACATCAAGGATTATTTCTGAAACAGTATGGAGCTCAAATGCTTTTTCTCTTACATACATACTCTCTCCAGTAGTGTTAGCTCTGAGTCCATATTACATCCAAAACAAGTTGTGCATTGTTTCTGTAGCAACGTTTCTGGTAGCGCCGTTGGTCCACATTTCCGATATCACGTCATATCGGACGCAAATCTAGATCAGCTCCGTTGTACCCCCGTTTTTAGAGATTTGGGTACGGAGAAAAAGAGAGGGTTTTATTTTCTGACGCTGCGATAGTTCCTTGACACACCGGGGACACATATTTATGTATAAAAGACATCAAAAAGTGAATTTTGCATGATAGGTCCTCTTTAAGACATAATGTTTTTCATTGAAACTGATATTCAAGCAAGTTAATTCAACCCAAAACATCTAATGGCGCTTTTCCACTGCAGTACCTAGCACGGCTTAGTACGGTATGGTTAGGCCTTGGCAGGCCAGGCTCACTTTATGCTGCATTTCCATTACAGTTTAGTTACTGGGGTAGTAACTATATTAACGCAGTGTAGGCGGGGCGATCGGCTGTTCGGCGGGCAGAGCGACGTTGCATAAAACTGCCGTGACGTCATCTTCAATGCGAACCACAAAAACATCAGCCGTTAGCTGTTAGCACTCAGAGCTAACAGCTCCTCATATCTGTTCAGAAACTGTACAAAAGTTAAACAAGTACAAACCACAGACCGTCTGTGTCATGGCGAATACAGTCGCTGGTTTATTTATGTCTGTAGGCCGTTGTTGTGAGTGTGGACGGAGCATATACAACGTTAGCTTAGCCTGATCGATGCGATCTCCATTCAGAAAACACGCATTTTAAAAGTTTTTCGCCTGCCGTCTGTCTGCAGACTTGTCAAAGCATTAATTCATGGTTTTTACTAACCGGTATCAGTAAGTTATTACTTCGGCATCATTTAGAAACGTGTATTACAATTAAATCACGGTAAAATATGTTCATTTTGTTGTAGTTGTAGCCCCCTTGCCAGCGATTCTCTCTGACCATTCAGCAGTCGAGAGTGTTTACGTCACAAGTTTAGCATATTCAGCCCGGTTGTTGGCCCGGTAAGAACCTCGATTTTGGAGGGCCAGAAAAAAGGTGAAAAAGTAGCCGGCCCGCTTAAACCGTGTACGTGCTGGAGTGGAAAAGCGCCATTACTGACAAATATCAAGGCAATATAGTTGAAGATTTTATATTTAACTTTTTGTTGATTTGTTAATTCTTTGTTAATATCAGAAACTATGGGGACGTTGTTGTTATTGCCTCCACCAAAGAGGTTATGTTTTTGCCTAAGTTCGTCAAAAGCATTTATGTGGTATTGGAATAATGAGAAAAATGATTTTACCTAAAGTCCGTTAAAGTACATCTCCTTTGTAGCATCCATGTTATCTCAACATTACGACTTAAAGCTCACGGCATCTCGGGAAATAGGATAATCAGAGGAGCATGTGAATGCACCATTGGCCATGTCAAATGTGTGCAATTCTTGTTTTTATATTGATTGGTGACAAAATACCTAGATGTAAAAGCAAATAAAAAAATCTCTTTTGATTATAGAGGCTTTCACGAAGCATGAAATTAAAACATAGCTCTGATGGTTTTGGTTTAATTCACTCAACGCAGTGAGCTTACTTTTTGTTTGGAACAATTTATTTAAAACTGTTGGCTGATTCACGTAATGAAGGCTTAGCAAAGGCAAAAACCAACAAAACAGGTTAATTTAGTATTGTGACACCAGGTTTTTCCACTTAGTGGGCCACCAAACGGTCCCAACAAGTTCATCCTTAACCGTGATATGTTCAAACTAGGAAATCATCAACAACGATCTTTAATATGTGCGTCAAAGCTTCATTGAGGAATACGCTCCCCTGTGGCTGACACTGAGCTCCACCCTGACGGAGAGTTACAGTTTGCTGACAGTAGAAAGAAACCAGTCGATCTCCTCAGTGCTCTCCAAGGGCTCTTTGGTAATCCCAACTCAAAAGTGACGGCAAAGCATTAAACATTTTACTGTAGCTTGGACACCTTAAGGGGTGACTCTGGTCATCCGCATTCAAAGACCAATCAAATCACATTTAAGTGTTGAATGATCCTTAATTGTTCATAGAAAAAGACTTAAATGGGGCAAAATGACTCAGCGGTAATCATTATTTGTGTTTAAACAACAACAGACAGAACATTATTAAACGTTTAAAGAATGGTACCTCATAGAAATATTACACTTACCAAGAATCTCTACAAATACATTTCATGAGCACTGTGGAAGTTATATACCGACCCACAGTCTGAACTGATACTATTACGGAGCATTTCTCACAACCTTATGATGACTTAGAGCAAAAACAAATTACTTGTCTATGAATAATACACAAATATAAATAGTTAACAAGTTTGACTAATCACCATGGTGTTAACATCAGCTGTACTGTTCCGAGTCTCCTCCAACACTTAAGTTTAAAGGTTAAAAGAAGTCCAGATTTTCTGCACTGGAGCAGCTGTTATTATTACAATGGTGTAGTTAGTGAACCATGACCTCAGTGACCCATATAATGCAGCCTCTCTCTATGCGCGGCGTCTTTAAGAGCTACACTCAATTGGCAATGCAGCAATCTGTGAAATCACCCTAATCCGTCCATTCACCCTTCATCTCGCCCTGATCAATGGTCACCTATGGGCTAAGGGGAGCTGAGGATGGAGGTGGGGTATTAACTGTCATGGAGCCCGGTCAATAAATTGATCTTTGTAGTCTCTTCTATCTTTAAGACACGCTGCTTTTGTCTAATAAGATTTTTTTTGCGTTTCACTGCAAATGGTTTTCAAATTTGAGCTCTTATTAAACTTGCAAAACAGGCTTAAAAAACACTACAATCTCTATAGGTCAGAGAAGCAACAAAGAGAGAACTTTAACAGAATAATAATGCATGGCTGTGCTGCATCTATAATGTGACTAAGTGACTTTAAGGATTAGTGTGGTCATCTTTTGAATTTTTTTAATGGTCAATAAATCCCCTCTGCATTAGATATGATGAAGCACCATAAGTCGCATGAGTGACCTCTAAACAAACGAGTTAAGTGGAGCAAAAGACTTCAAATAGGTTAATTTGCCCTTCAGAGTCCTCAAACAAACCGTGAAATAATCATTGGTCTTTTTATGCAGTTCCTTAACAAAATTAAACGTGGTTGAAAACACAAAAAGAGAAACATATTGAAAACAAAGTTAGTTTATATTAACTGATGCTAGTTCTTGCAACACGGCAATGCATGCTGACTGCAATGCCAGTTTTAGTACAGGACTGGAAGTATTGAAAACATGGCCACAGGGAGAAGTCTATCTAAAATCACAACATCAATGACAAAGCATATTAAAAAATGTAAAAGAACAAAGATGTAGAAGTACAGTCAACCTAACCTTTTTTCAAGGTTTAGGTTTAATTTCTTCTATATTTTTTGCAATTGGGGTACAGGAACATTAAAAACCACATTTCCTTTTCAACCTGTAATTCCACTAAAACTGAGTTGAGTTGGCTAATATCGGCAATGGCATACTTTAGTACTGTTAGTGTTTTGTTTTTTTTATAGTTTTGAAGCTCTATATGGCACAGAGGAAGGGTATACATCACCCTTTTTTCAGCACACCATCTCTTTTTTAATGGAGATGTGTTGGCTATAAGAGAAATAAGGAATAAGACTTTTGCTTGAAATAAAACCAGCTCTGAACATGTGTCATCACACTATTCAGTCAAATAGAAAAAAGTAGGATATTGAGTAATAACCAATTTGGTGGATATCCACATGCATTTCATTTTGAGAGGACAGTAATAACACTGGCTAGTTTGACACTGAAACAGCCACATGATGAAATGATACTCTGCTTGTCACCATGAATCATCACATTGCATCATTGAACAGTATGACCACAATAACCAGGGCAGCCATTCGTGGAAACACATTTTTCTGACATCTCTAATTTGAACAACCAAATCGCATGTTATCGGCATCAGGTGTTTGGGAAAAAAATGTGTGGGTATCAGAAAAAAGCTGTCTCTTAAATTCAAGCCAGAACTTCGGGGGGGGGGGGGGGGGGGGGGGGGGGGGGCGGGGAATATATATCCACCAAGCCTCATATAACTCCCCATAATGTCTTTGGCTCCTGGGGCCATTTTACTTTAACTTAATGTACAATTAGCCCCAGGAAAACCCAGGCTTTTCCTGTTTTGCAGCTCCCTCTTGGTACCGAGGACAATTGAAGTAATGGCTTTTAAGGAGGAACACAGTGTGCAAGAGAGAGCTGAGAAAGCATTTCTGCCTTGCAGGACAGAGAGGCCTGGTGAGGGGCAGTGGGCAATTGAAAAGCATCAATCATCCATGTAAACATGTAAGAAAACAAAATAGCTCAATCTCATCTCAAAATGTAGACCCCTGCTGCTAAACTATAGAGATAACTTGTCCAGTGACATTCAAGAAATTCTGCAAGAGCAGCTATTTTAATGTACATTGTAAGCAGGGGAATGATGTTCTACGAAGAAGAAAGAAAAAAAACGGTTTTGAGACTCAGCCGAGCGGCAGCGTCATTTTTCAAACTCTACTTCTCATAAACGGTTGTCAACAACTAATGGATCTCCAAAAACAAGATTTCACCATATGAATCACCAATCATGTCAAGCTCAACCTGAGAAATAGGAACACTTCAGGATAAATGCGCTCATTCTTTCTCCTACTGTCAGGTTTCTGAGTTACTCAGCTCTTCTTCTAATTCTTAAGAAGGTGGAATGGAGTGATGTTTCACATTTTACAACAAATAACCCTCCGCGTCGTCGTCCTACGAGCCACCGATTTCTTCGCACAATTCAACAATTCTTATAAGGTCACTTAAACCTAATCACTCCCAAACAAAATGAATTCACCTCGTCACACTGTTCAATCAAACATTACACTAAATGTCTAATCAATCCAATCATTTCCAGATATATGAGAAGTGGATGTTTTAGCTCAAGAGTCCGACTCATACCAACTCAACAGAAATGAAAATGGTTTGATTTTGTGTAATTGGCCCCAATGACAACCAAGTCTGTCCTTGACTAAAACTGATTGTTATGTTGATTAATAGTCGATGACGAATAATTCATAGACGATTTCTTCATTAATCAAACTAAAGTAAGAACCGAGCAAAAAAAAAAAAAAAAAGAGTAATTCAACTGCATATTGCTCACTAACCTATGATTTAAAGTCTTCCACCGTTTTGTCTTTTGTTTGACTTATTACATATAATATTTGATATAGATGTCCAAAATGTGGGGTCAGGAGTTGGACTGCACTATAGCCAGTAGAAATGCTGCCAGTATACACTAAACAAGTGTTAACTGCGAGTATGCTTTCGGAGGGAAGCCTGTTAAAAGCTTTGATTTGTTTTCAGGTTAAAGTAATGAGCATTAAAAGATGAGGAATCTTACAGAAATCCATCCAAAGTTTTAAAAACTAGCACACACTGTAGAAAAGAAAGATGGAATAGAGATTATTTTTTGTACATTAGTGTTATCTGTTGCTTTTCTGTATAGGGAGCATGAAAGCGTATTTATTTAACCTAAAAACTGAATTTCTACCAACAGATAGCTCTGCTGATTCCAGTTTCTACCACAAATCTATCCACTATGATTAGAAAAATAATCCACTCAGTAATTGACCTGCTTTCCCAGATGACATATTGAGTGTGCTCAGTATGATGTATTACTAAGAATCTCCAATCGCTGCGAGTATCTTGCAGTGTTAATATACAAATTAGTACACATCCTGCAAATGAAAGAAGGATCAATGTACAATACTGCATAATGAGTACAAGCTGTATAATAACTACTGGTTACTTTCCCTTTGAACGTATGCCTGAATCAGGTTGCGGTTTGCGGAGCATAAATACTTGATGTGGCCTCAGTCTCATACATATACACACTGAGGGGTTCTAAAACATGGGCGCCCCAGTTTCTGCTTCTCTATTATCAAGCCTTTATCAGGACCAAAGATATTGAAGTGGAGGGAACGAGGTGTGGGCAGTCAAACCAAGCCCCTAGGAAATGATATGGGCGTTAAAGCAGATTTCCGTAGAGTCCAAACTGTTACTATGAAGTCTGTGTCAGTCCGTGACCACATTGGGCCAAAAAAAGCCTTTTCCCATTGACTTGACAAAGGGAAGAGAGATGTCTGTAAATCGTGTAACTTATTTTTAGCAAAATAAACGACTTGGTACGAACACTGGAATAGAACTTGTTTAAAAATTGGATCATACAATTTATAAATGCAGCAAAAGGCAAATTCTGAGTTATTTTCCCTCTACATTAATTTGACTGAGCCGAGACTATGGAAGCAGGGCTTAGCGAAAACTCAAGTTTGCCTGCTCTATAGCTCCGGAAGATCCAGGGAAGGTACAGGGAAGATCCAGGGAAGACCCATATGGTCCAGGGAAGACCCAAGAAGGGTCCAAGGAAGACCCAAGAAGGGTCCAAGGAAGACCCAGGGACCATCCCAGGAAGATTGAGGGAAGACTCAAGGAAGATCCAAGGGAAAAAAAGAGAGGATCCAGGGAAGATCGAAAGAAAGATTTAGGGCAGATCGAGGCAGATCTGGGTACTTTTGTACTTGATAGGCTATTTTGATGTGCCCTGAGCATCTTTCCTTGAAATTAAAGGGTTCCTGCCTCTTTTTTTCTTTATATCATCATCACACAACATGTATAGGTCGAACACACAAAGACTAATCTGGACAGTGAACAGTTACTGACAGGTATCTGACGAGGTTTATGTACAGTGCCTTTTCCCATCACCAAATGCTGTCAAAGCATGCAAAACCTAATCAAAGTGATGAAATCTCAGGACGCAAGCCAAACGACTCAAAACACAAGTTCAGCTGTCTTTGTTAGGCTACCGCATTTAAATCCAAACACACACGCCAGACTTGAAAAGGCATTTATTAGAGTTGCAGAGATGAAGGGGAAGACGATGAGCCTTTATCAAGGCCTGCAAGAACACACAACTGACGCAAACTCTCAACATCCCAGCAGGAACTTTTCCTCCCGAGAGCGCTGCGATGTCAGCTGCGTAATTCATGAGTGAAGCCTGTCAGGCACATGAGCCGCTGTGAGGTATTTCTGAAGGCCGGGGCCCAACACACACAACTCACTGTAATTTGTCAGGCAGGCTGGGCCCCTCTCCGCCCACCTTTGCATTGATTAGAAGCCTAAGTATGATGCTGATTAAGCACCAAGCTTTAATGGTTCAATCAGGAATGTATCAGACCTTATAGATTTTGTTGGACTTACGTAGTATGTTCTGTAACTATTTGACTTTGACTTACAATACGTCTTTTTAAACTTTCTTACTATTCAGTGCAGGTCACAAATATTGCAAGGTGAACATACAAATGAAGCAGGTATGCTTTCATATCAAAGAAAACACAATGATAAGAGTTGCTCCAATAATGTTGAAATGTTTCATCTAGGCTGTACCATTAATCACATCAGGAACTTGATTAATGCCTCAATGAATCTCGTGCATGATGACAATTCTGGGGTCTTTGCAGTAGCAGGTAGATATGTTGCATATAACTAGACGCTCCCAAGTTCTACCAGGCTGAGTCAACATATACCAAGTGTGAGGTACAATATGTAGAGAAGGTAGAGACGGAAGAGTTTAGCACCCTCACTATTTATAATCTTCGTTTTTATCCAACAATATACTTATCATATATATACAATATTATTCTAAGATCTCATACTAAGATCCATATCTCCAGAAAAAAGTTGACGGTATTAATTATGTAAAAAACATATGACTATTCTTACAATTTAAAAACTGATTTATACACACAAGAAAATGACTGCTCAAATTGGTTCAAATCAATGGTAGTCTTACTTTATTATTCATTGCAGTTGCATTATCAATTACTGCTAGCGCTTTTAAAGCCTAAACAAGAAATCCGACCATGAAAAAACAAAGCTCAAATGCGAAGGCCCGGTTCAAAGGGAGCAAAAACAGATTCAGGTTTTAAAGGGTCAAACTATTTGGAGTGTAAAGGCCTCGGACCGCTGGTTTGAGCAGCAGTCAAGACAAAAACAACAGAGGTCTGTGTCCTCCTTTGGAAAATAACAGTTACAGCTATGTTGTGTTTCCTTTCCCATTGCCTTTTACACATTTGAAATATTGATCCAGATTCTTCTTTTCTCAGTGATTGTTTCCTTGTTTTATGGATGTTTACTCTCCTTAAGATTCAGATTTGTGTTTGTTTATCTTCTTCTCAATAGGTATACTTTTCTATGTGAGAGGTGAAAGTAATGGCAACACACACTACTGGTTCCTCCTTGGATTAACTTTATTTTGTACCTTTGCTGACCCAATTGTATTACTACAAATTGTACAACTTCTTTTAATTGTTTCTGTCAGGTTATTCTTCTTTCCCTGCCGCAGCAGGATTATGTGGTCTAAACAGGTTGTATTATTTGAGAGTGATAGAGATACAGTACATTGGTAGTTCTATTTCATCCTTACTGACCGCCAGAGGCGGTGCTTTAGCACTGGATATCTTCCGTCTCGCGCATGCGTAGGTCGAATATTTATATCAACAAAGTCACGTGTGACCTCGTATGACCCCGGAAGGCATAAGTTCCGGTGTTGTCAACGAGTTCAGTCCTTTTTCATCTTCTCGCTGCGCAGGTTACTACTTTTTGAGTAGAAGCCAAGCTAGCTTATTGAAAATTAAGATTCTAGCTCATCGCTACCTGTAGCCTTGTGATCGTCTCGATCGGAGCTGCGGGCTAGGAAAACGCTCGCCCTCCAAAGGCTGCGACGAGCTAGCTTTCCGCCCTCCCAAGGGAGGGGACTGCGGTGTGTGTTCACCAATCGGACCCTAGGAGCTAACGGACCGGTAAAGAGCGGACACTCCTGCACGTCAGCCGGTGAGATCGCTACCATTTATCGCTGATTGTGCTATTCTCAAGCTAATGAGATAACTGTGTACAAGTTAGCCGGGGGCTCTCGCTAATTTGTTACTGCGCTAGTGAAGGGAGCGTCTCCGCCCCCCTCTCACTATTTGGTTCCTTGCCTGTTCTATCGTCCAGTTAGCTGAGTGTTTTCGTTCAAGCTAACTGTTACGGCGCTAGTGAAGGGAGCGTCTCCGCCCCACTCTCACCACATACATTTGTTTCCTTACCTGTTCTATCGTCCAGTTAGCTGAGTGTTCTCGCTCAAGCTAACTGTTACGGCGCTAGTGAGGAGAGTGTCTCCGCTCCCCTCTCACAGCTCACAATTAGTTCTTGTTCTATCCCCAGTTAGCAGAGTGCTCTCGCTCAAGCTAACTGTTACGGCGCTAGTGAGGAGAGTGTCTCCGCTCCCCTCTCACAGCTCACAATTAGTTCTTGTTCTATCCCCAGTTAGCAGAGTGCTCTCGCTCAAGCTAACTGTTACGGCGCTAGTGAGGAGAGTGTCTTCGCTCCCCTCTCACAGCTCACAATTAGTTCCTGTTCTATCCCCAGTTAGCAGAGTGCTCTCGCTCAAAGCTAACTTGCTACAGCGCTAGTGAGGAGAGTGTCTTCGCTCCCCTCTCACGGCACACAATTGGTTATTTTATTTAATCGTTTATTTGACAGGGACATGCACTGTAATGAACACTTAAGACATTTAAATATGTCAAGCGTAACAGTGCCAGATTTAGCTTTGAGCTACTTTCCATTCCCTCACATAAAACATTTAAGAAAATTACATTTTACAAACATGGTAAAAAAACAAAATACATGATATGCAAGGAGTGGCAACGACATATAAAGTGCATCCATCCTCCAGTTAACTGAGTGCTCTCGCTCAAAGTTAACTTGCTACAGCGCTAGTGAAGAGAGTGTTTCTGCTCTCCTCTCTATGCACACAGTTGGTTCCTGTTCCACCCTCCAGTTAACTGAGTGCTCTCGCTCAAAGTTAAAGGTGACCTATCATGCAAAATGCACTTTTGTACGTCTTTTATACATGAATATGTGTCCCCGGTGTTCCAGGGAACTCACCAAGTGTCAGAAAACACAACCCTCCCTATTTTCCTCTATACCCAAATCCCTTAAAAAAGGGCTGCAACGGATCTGATACAGACTGATCCAGATTTGAACACTTCTATGACGTATAAATATGCCTTATATAGGTATGGTCCTACACTATATTATTCAAATATAGCATGATAGGTCCACTTTAACTTGCTACAGCGCTAGCGAAGAGAGTGTTTCCGCTCCCCTCTCCCTGCTCACAGTTGGTTCCTGTTCCATCCTCCAGTTAACGGAGTGCTGTCGCTCAAAGTTAACTTGCTAAAGCGCTAGTGAAGAGAGTGTTTCCGCTGGCGGTCAGTAAGGATGAAATAGAACGTGGGCATCCCAGAGCACATTCGCCAGATACTACAGGGTGAATGTTGCCGCCCCTCACCTGCTGGGCGTGGTCCTCCTGCAGAGTCAGCCTAGGCCATCCTTATAGCAGGGGGAGTATTCAGACTTCCTCGTGACTCTGTTGGTATAGGTCATCCAGTGCTAAAGCACCGCCTCTGGCGGTCAGTAAGGATGAAATAGAACGATAGTTACGTATGTAACTACGGTTCTATGAATACTGGATGACCGCCAGAGTTTCTTGGTCACTCGGAATCTCGTGTTTCCGCGAGAAGATTCCATAGGACTGAACTCGTTGACAACACCGGAACTTATGCCTTCCGGGGTCATACGAGGTCACATGTGACTTTGTTGATATAAATATTCGACCTACGCATGCGTGAGACGGAAGATATCCAGTGCTAAAGCACCACCTCTGGCGGTCATCCAGTATTCATAGAACCGTAGTTACATACGTAACTATCGTTTTATACACACCCAATCACACAGTCAACAGAGTGTACATAAGAAGCACAGTGGTTCCAATCAGCACAGATTTCAAATAATCAGGGAAAAAAGACAACATTATTGATAATATTAAAAAAGTATGCTCAAGAGTATCTGGGAATTTTCATCCCCATGAAATGTACAACCCACATTCCTCCAGTGAAAATCCAATGCAGCACAGAGCTGTTTGAGTCATTCATTACATTGGAAATACATATATTAGGATCTGTCAGTTACGATATCTGGATTTAAAAATATATTTGTAGGCCTCTTCCGGAATTTAGAAAAAGCATGTTGATTTTACCAACTGCGGTGGAAAAGAGGAAATATCTTAACTCAAGAGTGGTACATTAACTGGAACAAAACAGAGTGTCTGCAGTTAGCTACAGATTTAGTACTTTGCTTAACAACGCACACAAAATAAAAGAGTGTTCGGTTTAGCCAATTGTCCCAAAGTATATTGAAAGAAATCAGTTGTGATCACAAATCACATTCAGATGACTCATCTATCAACTGATGGCTATTCAAAGAACTGGTAAAAGAGAAAAGTAATAAGGACATCAAAAGGAAGGATACAAGAAGGTTTCCAAGTCACATAATATCCCTCAGAGCGCGGTAAGGTCTACCATGAAAATTAAAATAATATGTCAAAGCTTTAAATCATCCTAGCAGTAGTCCTAGGAAACTAAGAGTTCATGTGAGAGGGGGAACTAGTGAGTTAAGGAGGCCCCCAGAGAGCGAGGTATGACAGCTATGAAGAAGCAACAGGACTCCATGGCTGAGAGAACTGCTGCTGCCCGGGCGATCCACCAGTCACAGCTTCATGGAAAAGTGGAAAAGAGAAAGCCACTGTTCAAAAACTCTAAATTACATTTAGGCAAGATGTATGTTGAAGAACCTGAAACAAAGTGTAAGAAGGTTCTATATTCAAACTTTCTGACGTTAGACACAACTTCCTGCTTTTAAATAATCTGCACAATTTAGAGAAATAAGAAACCTCCCAACATCGAGTAGATGTATTTTCTGATCGAAAATAACTCCTGAAAACAGGATGTAATCTTTTGGAAATCCTCTGAAACAGCACAATTATCTAGATTAAGATGGACAAACATTTTTCTTACATAGATAAAGCTACGTCCGTTCAGATTACGGTAGCAACAACATACATCTACAACATGGCCACAAGTGTGGACAGGACCAGCTCAACTGTACGTCACTGACTCTTTAATTGACACATTCCTTTCATCAATGTGAAAAACATGAACTACTCCAAGCAATCTTAGTTGAAGCTATTGCATCAGCTGAAAACGATGTTATTGGGATGGATAAATCACTGACGACTGATTGGTAAGGGTAAAAAAAAAAACTTCCTCCAACAAGAAACAGACAAACACAAAGAATCAGGAAAAAAAAATGTCAACTGAATTGGATAATCGTTTTTTAAATCGGTTCCTGATCTAAGAAAGAAAATAGTTTTTCTTTAATTTCACTATATTCTAAGGACATTTGATTTTGTTATAAAATAGGTTGAAATGTTGCGCTGTCTACTGAATAATCTGTAGAGAATGAAAATAGATGTTTTCTGAGGGAAAGAAGGAATTTAGAGACATGATGAGTTGACATTGTTAGCCAACAGTTTATGCCTTTTAAACATCCAGCAGATGAATTAGCATACATGTAAAGTCCTGTTTATGTCCTCCTGGTAAATGTAGGGCTAATATTAACTCACTTTTAGCTCTATTTTTGGTCTCCACATAACATTGAGAAAAATGTATTACTCTATGGCTCATAACTTTGTTCAACTGCTAAACACTACTAACTGTGTCTCTCTCCTGTTAAATGCTGAACAGTAATACGGGTTTGTGAACCAAAACAATGGTGGGCTTTAAAACCAAAACCAAAAGCTGAAAGAAGCTAAAGCACTTTCAGGACCTGGGTAACACACCGAAATGAAAATATCTATCTTCATGATTAAAAAGTTATAACTCCTGGCAGTTCTGTCTGCAAAGACACTTATGGCGTTTTTCCACTGCAGGCCTCGCTCGGTTTGGTTAGGCCTTATTAGGCCCGGCTCACTTAATGCTGCGCTTTCATTACAGTTTAGGAACTGGGGTAGTTACTCTTCAATGAGCGCTCCAAAAACAACACAGCCGTTAGCTCTTAGCACTCAGAGCTCACAGCTCTTCATATCTGTTCAGAAACTAGACAAAAGTTAAAGTACAAACCACAGACTGCCTGTGTCATGGAGAATACAGTCGCTAGTTTATTTATGTCTGTATAGGCCGTTGTTGTGAGTGTGGACAGTCGGAGCATATATAACGTTAGCTTAGCCAAGCTCCATTTAGAAAGCACGCATTTTAAAAGGGTTTTTCGCCTGCCGTCTGTCTGCAGACTTGTCAAAGCATTAATTCATGCTTTTTACTAACCGGTATCAGTATGTTGTTACTTCGGCATCATTTTGAAACGTGTATTACAATTAAATCACGGTCAAATATGTTCATCTTGTTGTAGTTGTAGCCCCCTTGCCAGCGATTCTCTCTCTAGTTTAGCATACTCAGCCCGACTCAGCCTGGTTGTACCTGGCCCTAGAACCACGATTTAGTCGGGCCAGAAAAAAGGTGAAAAAGTAGCCCCGGGTCAAAACTAGGCTAAGTGGAAACGCAACCAAAAACGGGCCCGGCACGGCTCGGCACGCTTAAAGCGAGCTACCCGCTGCAGTGGAAACGCGCCATTAGAGCTGTGCTATAAAGTTCAGCCCTTCCTCTGAAGGCGGCCCGCTCCCCTGTGCATATTGACGGACAGTAAGAGTAGTTAATCCAGGAGGCTGCGGGTTAGTCGTGATATTCCCCTGGGTGAGCTGGCACACATAAGAAGACATATCAGCACTATTTGTAAAAGGTCACACACAGCCCTGCAGAGCACGGTCCACCTGTCATTGAGATAAACTGGCTTATAATTGATCGTCAGTGAAATGAAGAGGGGGCACTGGGGTTATGAAAAGAAGAAAACATGAATTATTTCGTGTGTGTGTATGTACCTTGAAAGACAAGAGTTAGGTTTGGCTAAACTAGATAGTATAGGTATTTCTTTAATAGGAAATGGAGTTCCAGCATAATAATGGCCATATCTCTAAATGTACTCTGAGGGTTCCTGCAGGCTTTATTTAAATTCTAGCACAATTGAATACTGCCTGAATGCATCATGGTCTGCCCGGGCATGTGGTATTACAACGGTCTTTGTGTTAAGTGCTATTTTCAAATGTTAGCATGCTAAACTTAAATGGAAACAATAGAATACATCCTAGGCATCTGCATGTCATTGTGAGCATGTTAGCATGGTGTCGTTACTACGAGGCAAAACAACCACCATGCTGTGTCTGAGAACAGCTTCAAAGAGCTGCTGGTGTAGCAGTAGACTCCAAAGTCTTGTATCAGCAGTGATAAAGTGTTGTGTTGACACAAATTGCTATGGATGCAGCTTTGAGGTGTAAAGCTTGTTTTTGCAACATCCAATCATTCTTTCAATCCTCTATCTCAAATACACTCAGAAACAAAGTAAAGTTCAGACCTTGTTTTGTAACAGAAAGCAGATCTAATTTCTCAGATGTGTCTATACTGTGGGCCAGGGGTCTCAAATAAAATGTCATCCCGGGCCACATTAGCATTATGGTTGCACTCAAAGGGCCGGTTGTGACTTTAAGACTATATAAATACACATATATAATATATAGAGAATAATGTATGATATTACATTATTGCCTTTGCTTTGGATTATTATCGGATAGGATAATAACTTAGTAATTAACTACGTCTGAAAGCAGAGGTCTAGGGCAAATAATTGCAAGTCTCTTCAGTTCGCATGTCACAAAATGAGATGCATTGTGGGACATTCATAGTTTATGAACAACGTGTTTCTGTAAAGTGGCATGTAGCCGTATAATAAACATATTTTATTCTTTCATAGCTCTTGCGGGCCACATAAAATGAGGTTGCGGGCCGGATTTGGCCGCCGGGCCTTGAGTTTGACTCCCCTGCTGTAGGCGCTAAGCAAAACTTTGACAGAAAATGATTACATTATATGTACATAACAGTATTTGTCAAACAATTCCTGCATATTTTTACAATGCATCATCTGTAGATACTGGATGACACGCAAAGGCCAATTCCACAAGTTACCGTCTTCATTTCAGGGAAAAGGGTTAATACCATAGACCAGTGGTTCCCAACCTTTTTTGTCTTGTGTACCCCCTGAGCCTTTTGTCATACTATGAGTACCCCCTCACTCATACGTGCTAATGATCCTTCACAAGTAGAACGTAACTGATTATTGAATGAAAATAACTTTATTTCATCTCCTTAATTTGAACATCTAATTCTCAGGCATTTTCTTAATTTTAACTTAAATCACTCAATAAAAATGAATATGTTGCCTTGAAAATAAATAATATAATCAAATAAATACATATGAAATCAAAATAATCAACTTATCTTTGCTATATATATATATCTTGTAACATTTAGGCTTAAACCATGGAGCCCCTTTGAATAAGTCCCCTTTAAACAGGCATTTAAACTTAATTCAGGAACAAAACACTTAGCAAAATAATATCCAGAATCAGTATAGGCCTAGCAGTTTCTTTTCACCAGTCATTTACAACTTTTTTTTGGGAGGGGTTAAGCACAGTTAGTATATGTTTATAAAACGGACAAGTCAAATCAAGCAATCTGATGTTTCTTAGCCGTGATATAATGAGCGTATATCCAGGGAATAGTTGTTACTTTTTACAAATCAGTATCCCTCCGCGTCTGAGAACCGTTATAAAATCCTAAACTAAACTTTATATAGTAAACTAACTAACTAAGCTTAAGATGGAAACATTTAAGGTTAACTTCGACCTCCGGGGTGGGCTTACTATGGAGGAGTGGATTGAGAAATGCCTATCTCCAGAAAAAAAAGCACCTAAACGACGACATTCGCTATCTGTTATTGTTGTTGCATAGCAACCACCTCGCACTATGTGCAGAAGGCAATTTATTTTAATCCCGGGCTGATTTTTAGTCCCAGTCCGCCACTGAACGTAGCTATTATGTAAGGTAGTTGTAAATCAAACAAGTGCAGTACATGCTATGTTAAAAAGCCACATATTGAGACAAGAAAATGAATGTTATTAGGGCTGTAAATATAATAAGCCTTTGTCTAAAATGGACAACATTGTAAGGAGATTTAAACTGTACAGCGATTCTGCACTCGGTCAATCAGCTGCTCTTCATTTTCTTTCCTGCTATATTCAATGAGTAATACAAATATGTTTTACCATAAGTTCTGAATAAAACTGATACTGTTGGACTCGTACTAGTTGACTGCTACCAGAAATAAAATGAAGTACTTTACTGTGTACTTTGTGAGTAATCCTCTGTCAGAGTCCCCTCTGTATAATGCATGTTTTCTGCTATCTTTGATGAGTGATAAAAAGACAATTTTACCATAAGTTCTTAATGATATTGAGACTGCTGGACTCAGTATTCTTACACCTACTATCACAATACATTGAAGTACTTCTAGTGTGTGTGTGTTTTTTTTAATCCTCTGTCAAAGTCCCCTGCTGAGAACCTAATCAAGCCACTTCTGCTAAGTTTGATGAGGGAAAAAAAATGTGTTTTGCCATTAGTTCTTCGTGAGATTGACACTGTTGGACTCAGTACTAGTCCCACAAGTACTATGAAGTACTCTTACTGTGTACTTTTTGAGTAATCCTCTGTCAATGTCCCCTTCTGAGTACAATAATGCATGTTTCTCTGCTATTTTGAATAAGCGTTAAAACACCTTTCTTATGAGACTGATATTGTTGGACAGAGTACTTTAAGAGGATGGTAGACATGATATCAGCAATACTTCCAGTCACTACTCCAGCAGCAGCATGTTTACACCTTGGAAAGTCTTTAGAGTCTGGCCTGGATAGCTGAAATATATATGTCACAAATATCCTTCAGCAAAGTGACAAACCCATGTGACTCTTGTTGGCCTCTTATGACAATGCTGTCTTTAAAATATGATTATTTCTCTGCTCCTAGTTCATTCCTCTCAGATTCTTCCATCAGTCCCAATCATTGCATGTCATTCAATAGAGCTTCGAAAAATGTGTCCAATTCAACAAAATGTTTTTGGGAAGGTCAGAGCTAAATTATAGATTGTTTGATTGTGTCATTACAAGGTGAGAGAAAAATAAATCCACATCCTATTAAACTTGTTTTATTTACTTTTCCATGTTGTATACTTACTTGTATTACATGTTGAACCACATGCTGGATATCTTCCCCAGCCTCATGGAAATACAATAAATGGATTCATAATTTAAATTTTTTTATAGAAATGTATTAAATTAATAATGTTGTGTGCAAACATTTCAAATTGAAATATAAAATGAAAAATAAGTTTACTTTTGAAATGATTTCTCATAAAAACCTTTCTAAAATTATAGTAAATTATTAAAAAAGGTTTCGTCAATATATGTTTTACTGCCTAAAATAGTTAAAATTTAACGTAAACTATATCAAACACCACATCCATGGCAATTAACCCACTTTTGCCCGCTATTTAAATTGACTTTGGTTGAAGTTAATAATAATATTATATAGCATATAATTGATGCAGTCTTTCTGAACACTTTTAAAATACTGCAAATTAAGAATATTTGTAATGTTCTGCACAGATAGTGGCTTAACTTGAATTTGAAAACACGTGGCAACTTTATTAATACAGCAGTTGAAAAGATTTGTGGAAAGAAAAAGTTATTCATGGGATTCAATGGCTCTCTAGATAAAGGGCGTTTTATGGTTGCTTGTATTATCCTCAGATAGTGGTTTGTTTAAATAACTAGTGACATTTTAATAAATATTGAAAAAAAGGGCTCCAAAAAAGGCATATAAATATAACCTGGCCGGCTTAACCAGTCTGTACTTCTTCAAGCACCACAAGATTCATAGTTTATAAAGTACAATGCTGGGCCATTGATTGTGTCATTTCTCCAAACACATACAGTAAAAATGCCTGTTTTGAAGCCTTAAAATGGTGCAGGAAAAGGACTTTACATTGGGTTATACTTAAAGACAGGACTATTCAGTTAAGAGAAGAGCAAAAAGGAAAGAGAATTGTTATAATGGGTGATGTAACATTAATGACAGACATAATATGAGGTCCTTGGCACTTTTGTGATCATGAGGCATCACCCTTACAGCATCAGGACAATATCATATGGAGTCAGACACTGGAAGTGTGCTGGAGGCGTTGACTGGGACTGATGGAAGGATGAGGCTGATGAGACTGAAGAATCTGCGAGGTACGAACTAGCGGCAGAGGAATAATTATATATTAAAAGACAGCAGCCCCATAAGAGGCCAACAAGAGTCACAAGGGTTTGTCACTTTGCTGAAGGATATTTGTGACCAGCTATCCAGGCCAGTCTCTAAAGACTTTCCAAGGTGTAAAAATGTTGCTGCCGGGGTACTGACTGGAAGTATTGCTGATATCATGTCCACCATCCTCTTAAAATACTCCGTCCAACAATATCAGTCTCAGGAAGAAATATTTTTTAACGCTTATTAAAAGAAAAACATGCATTCTTGTAGTTGGGAGGGGACATTGACAGAGGATTACTGGAAAAGTACACAATAAGTACTTCATAGTACTTGTGGGGGTAGTTTCAGTAGTACTGAGTCCAACAGGATCAATCTCACGAAGAACTAATGGCAACAAAAAAGAATTCCCTCATCAAACTTAGCAGAAGTGGCTTGATTTTGTTCTCAGCAGGGGACTTTGACAGAGGATTTCTCAATAAATACACAGTAAAAGTACTTCAATGTATTGTAAGTAGTAGGCTAACTAATACAAAGTCAAACAGTATCAATTTCATTAAGAACTAATGGTAACATTTTATTTTTATCATTCATCAAAGATAGCAGAAAACATACATTATGTACTATGGAGGGGACTCTGACAGAGGATTACGTACAAAGTACACAGTAAAGTACTTTATTTCTGGGAGCAGTCAACTAGTAGCCTATAGTCCAACAGTGTCCGTTTTATTAAGAACTTGTGGTAAAAAATATTTGTATCACTCTATAAGCGAATTCACACTGCGGTACTTTTCCCACAAAGGTTCATGCGAACTTAGTTCATGAGAACTCTTTTATCGCGTTCACACCAAAAAGAGCCGGTACTAAAAGTAGTTCATGTGAACCTTTTTAACCCCTCGAAAGTCCCTGCTAGAGAGCAGGGACTTTCGAGCGGCTCTTTTGTGAGAAAAGAGCTATATTTCTGATTGGCTGGGCAGATTGCAAACCACGCCCCGTAAAACTCCCAAAAAGTTTTGTGAAGCCGCCATTTTATTATCCTCGCATTAGCATTATTAGCGTTAGCATTAGCCCAGCGCAGAAACGCAGAGAGACTAACGTATGGCAACACAAAATAAAACATGGGAGCGGTGGAGATGAGGAGGTGTCGGCGTTCTGGCGATTTACTCGCCAGCTCCGGGGACTTCCGGCCGGGGACTGTGGGCGGCAGTATACGCCGTGAAGTTGTTTGTAGCCTGCCAATAAACCCAAAGCAGAAGAAGAAGAAGTGACGTCAGCGGCTTCATTTGCCTAATCCACCCCTAGCGACTTTTTTCGGTGTGAACGCGATCTGTACTTAGTTCATGCGAACTAAAGAGTTCGCATGAACTAAGTTCTCATGAACCTTTGTGGGAAAAGTACTGCGGTGTGAATGCGCCTATTGAATATAGCAGGAAAGAAAATGAAGAGTGCAGAATCGCTGTATGGTTTAAATCTCCTTAGTTACAATGTTGTCCATTTTAGACAAAGGCTTATTATATTTACAGCCCTAATGACATTAGTGTTCTGGGCTCAATATGTGTCTTGGCTGTTTTCGTTGTGATCGCTCAATTCACCTTGTTCAAACACTGACCCAGATCGCTGGGTCGCTAGAAACACCGCTGTCATCAGGCTGGCAAGGGCTGTTCCATGCTCTGCTCAACCTCCCGGCGGGAGGCTCCCGCCTTCCCCAATGGACTCAGTAGCGCCCTCTGCTGCCGTGGAGCATGTGCCTGCCAGAAAAAACGTATCTATCAAATAAACACATACATTTTTTTTAGTAAATCATGTTTCAGAGACAAATTCAGCTTAGGTTTTACAAGTACAAAACTTTTTTTTCTCTCTCTGAAACATGATTTATTAGAAAAATGGTATGTGTTTATTTGATAGATACGTTTTTTCTTTGCAAAACTAAATGCATTAGTTTGTAGATGGTGTTTTGTATTTGCAAACCACATTGTGTTTGTTAGTGAATCATGAGGCATTTGTAAAAACCTGTTTAGTTTGTTTGTGGAGTTATGGCAGGAAATTAGCTCCATAGGATTGTTGCACAAAAGTTTCAAGCGCCCACAAAATAAATCTGAGAGCAGAAAAAATCTGTAAGCAGCAATATATCTGAATGCAAGCGTACAGTTTGAGCAGAAGCAGAGCAAATCTAAGTGCAAGCAGGACAGGGTTTGAGGGAAATAAATACATAAAGTATGCTCTCAAATTTAAATACCACACTCTTGAATAAAGATAGGGAATAACCCCCATAGTTTATCTCCGACGCATCTTTGTAACGCACGAAGGACAGGAGCTGCGCTTCTCATCTGTCATGTCATCCAGCTGCAAAGCGAACTGACCGGCTAGTTTTATTTTGTTCACCACTTGTCCAATTATATTAACAGACATATCATTGATCCGACGGGATACGGTGTTATTCGACAGGGGAACTTTCTTGAGTGCTTCGGCTGCTTTCTTGTCTATCATAATTTCGGCCAACGCAGTCGCTGCAGGGAGAATGAGTTTTTTTTAATTTAGCCACAAGCAGGGACACGGCGTAAGATGCCTCGAGTGATTTCATTGACACATTCGTGGCTTTCATCATTACTGTCTGGCTCGACTTAAATTCCGACAGCTTTCATCTGTAAAATTATTCACTTTTATCGACACTTCCCGAGTGTTTGGTGCTCTGGTGTCTCTGTAAATGCGCTGGCTTCATCGCACTATTAGCCAGGACTTCACCGCAAAAGAAGCACTGAGGCTGCGATGGGTCCGCAGAAGTATAAATGAATTCAAATAATATATATGTTTCACTGTACTGCCTTGGTTTCAGTTTGGCCTCTTTCTTACGTTTCTCGGTGGGCTCCTCTGAACCCTGGCCTCAATCCAGAGCAAGCGGACGTTTCAGCCATTTATCCATAGCGCAGACCTACCAGTGTTTTTCTGGCTGCAGGTAAACAGCTGTTTTCATTGTGGGATTTTGGCGCGGTTGTGCCACAGACTATTGTCTCCCTAGGGAAACAAATCGCGCACTATCATTTTTGATGGGATTATTTTTTTTTTTACTTGTCACCTTGGAATTCCACGTACCCCCTACAGTTCCCTCTAGTACCACTAGGGGTACGCGTACCTCCGGTTGGGAAACACTGCCATAGACTGTATATATAATACTTAACTAAATCCAAGCAAACCCTTTAATGCTAACAGGGCTTTATCACTAGTCTCCAAATAAAATCCACCCATGTCCAAATCTATCAGTGTATTTGTTACAGTGTGTGCAGGAAGAAGGACCCAAATGCAGATTAAAGTGACAAAAAAATAGCTCCTTTATTTCAAGGCTAACTATAAACAAAGACTGAACAGAACACTCACCGAAGAACAAGTCATGACACAAGACTAATCAAACAAACAAGACACAGGTTTGGAGGGAGGAGAAAACACAAAACTAAGGCCAACAGGGTGGGTGGAGGGGGTCTGGAGGATGGGCTTGGGCTGACAGCGGAGGACCCGGAAGGGGTCTCGGGCGGACGGCCCGGGGGCAAGGCAGAGATCAAGGATGGGGTCTCGGGCGGACGGCCCGGGGGCAAGGCAGAGTTCAAAAAGGGGGACTCGGGCGGACAGCCCGGGGGCAAGGCAGAGTACAGGGTGGGGCGAAGGCCAAACAGCTCCGGAGGCCGGGAAGGACCCGGTGTTGGCCGAACAGCAACCGGAGCCGGTGGGACAGGCTTCGGCAGGATCACCCACGGAAGAGGACCAGGAATTGGCAGCACCCCCGGCGAGATAGATGATGGCGGGGCCTCCAACGGAAATGGACAAGGGGTTGGCAGTACCCCCGGCATGACAGGTGATGGCGGGGCCTCCAACGGGACAGGACACAGGGTTGGCAGGACCCCCGGCAGGAGAGTAGTCGACGGGGCCTCCAACGGCACAGGACATAGGGTTGGCAGGATCCCCAGCAGAAGATTAGTTGGCGGGACCCCCAACGGGACAGGACATAGGGTTGGCAGGACCCCCGGCAGGAGAGTAGTCGGCGGGACCCCCAACGGGACAGGACATAGGGTTGGCAGGACCCCCGGCAGGAGAGCAGTTGGCGGGACCCCCAACGGGACAGGACATAGGGTTGGCAGGACCCCCGGCAGAAGATTAGTCGGCGGGCCTACAACGGCACAGGACATAGGGTTTGCAGGACCCCCGGCAGAAGAGTAGTCGGCGGGACCACCAACGGGACAGGACATAGGGTTGGCAGGACCCCCGGCAGGAGAGTAGTCGGCGGGACCCCCAACGGGACAGGACAAAGAGTTGGCAGGACCCCCAGCGGAACCTCCAACGGTACAGGACATAGGGTTGGCAGGGCCCCCGGCAGAAGAGCAGTCTGCGGGACCTCCAACGGCACAGGACATGGGGTTGGCAGGACCCCCGCAGAAGAGCAGTCTGCTGGACCTCCAACGGCTCAGGACATGGAGTTGGCAGGACCCCCGGCAGAAGAGTAGTCTGCGGGACCTCCAACGGCACATGAGTAGGGACTTGAGTGGGAACTTGAGCGGTGACTTGAGAGGAGACTTGAGAGGTGATTCGAGAGGAGACTTGAGAGGTGACTTGAGAGGTGACTCGAGAGGACATTTGAGAGTTGACTTGAGAGGAATTTCGAGAGGGAACTCGAGAGGGGACTTGAGAGGGAACTCGAGAGGTGACTCGATAGGGAACTCGAGAGAGGGCTTGAGAGGGAACTCGAGAGAGGGCTTGAGAGGGAACTGGAGAGGGGACTTGAGAAGGAACTGGAGAGGAGACTTGAGAGGAATTTCGAGAGGGAACTCGAGAGGAGACTCGAGAGGTGACTTGAGAGGGGACTCGATAGGGAACTCGAGAGGGGACTCGAGAGAGGGCTTGAGAGGGAACTCGAGAGGGGACTCGAGAGAGGGCTTGAGAGGGAACTGGAGAGGAGACTCAAGAAGGAACTGGAGAGGAGACTCGAGAGGAGACTCGAGAGGTGAACTCGAGAGGAGACTCGAGAGGTGACTCGAGAGTTGACTTGAGAGGTGACTTGAGAGGAATTTCGAGAGGTGACTTGAGAGGGGACTCGATAGGGGACTCGATAGGGGACTCGATAGGGGACCCGAGAGAGGGCTTGAGAGGGAACTGGAGAGGAGACTCGAGAGGGGACTTGAGAAGGAACTGGAGAGGAGACTTGAGAGGGAACTCGAGAGGGGACTCGAGAGGGAACTCGAGAGGAGACTCGAGAGGGAACTTGAGAGGAGACTCGAGAGGTGACTCGAGAGGAAACTAGAGAGGGAGCTCGAGAGGAAACTAGAGAGGGGACTTGAGAGGGGTCTCGATAGGGAACTCGAGAGGGGACTCGAGAGAGGGCTCGAGAGGGAACTCGAGAGGGAACTCGAGAGGAGACTCGAGAGGAAACTAGAGAGGGAACTCGAGAGGAGACTAGAGAGGGAGCTTGAGAGGGGACTCGAGAGGGGACTCGAGAGGGGCCTCGAGAGGGGCCTCGAGAGGGGCCTCGAAAGGGGACTTGAGAGGGGACTCGAGAGGGGACTTGAGAGGGGACTTGAGAGGGGACTCGAGAGGAGGACTAGAGGGGAAACTTGAGAGGGCCCTTGAGAGGTGACTTGTGTCGGTCGGTACGCCGACAGGACACGGGGAGCTGGCGTCGTCTGGGGAGCCAGCAGGAGACGAGGTGCTGGAGTCGGCCGGTACGCCGACAGGACTCGGGGGACTGGCGTCGGCTGGAGAGCCAGCAGGAGACGAGGTGCTGGAGTCGGCCGGTATGCCGACAAGACTCGGGGAGCTGGCGTCGGCTGGGGAGCCAGCCCTGTAGCCGAAACTGGAGTCGAGCCCATGGCTTCTGGGGCCGGTACTGAAGCCGGAACCATGGCTACTGGGGCCAGAACTGGGGCCGGAACCATGGCTGCTGGGGCCAGCACTGGGGCCGGAACCATGGCTGATGGGGCCGGAACTGGGTCTGGGACCATGGCTGCTGGGGCCAGAACTGGGTCTGGATCCATGGCTGCTGGGGCCAGAACTGGCCCCGGCAGAAGAGTAGTCGGCGGGGCCTCCAACGGCACAGAACATAGGGTTGGCAGGACCCCCGGCAGAAGAGTAGTCGGCGGGGCCTCCAACGGCACAGAACATAGGGTTGGCAGGACCCCCGGCAGAAGAGTAGTCGGTGGGACCTCCAACGGCTCAGGACATGGGGTTGGCAGGACCCCGGCAGAAGAGTAGTCTGAGGGACCTCCAACGGCACATGAGTAGGGACATGAGTGGGAACTCGAGAGAGGGCTTGAGAGGGAACTCGAGAGGAGACTTGAGAGGAAACTCGAGAGGTGACTCGAGAGGTGACTTGAGAGGTGACTTGAGAGGGGACTCGAGAGGAAACTTGAGAGTTGACTCGAGAGGTGACTTGAGAGGAATTTCGAGAGGGAACTCGAGAGGAGACTCGAGAGGGAACTCGAGAGGAGACTCGAGAGGGGACTTGAGAGGGGACTCGAGAGGTGACTTGAGAGGTGACTTGAGAAGGGACTCAATAGGGAACTCGAGAAGGGACTCGAGAGAGGGCTTGAGAGGGAACTCGAGAGGAGACTCGAGAGGGGACTTGAGAAGGAACTGGAGAGGAGAGTTGAGAGGGAACTCGAGAGGGAACTCGAGAGGGGACTCGAGAGTTGACTTGAGAGGAGACTTGAGAGGAATTTCGAGAGGGAACTCGAGAGGAGACTCGAGAGGGGACTTGAGAAGGGACTCGAGAGGAGACTCGAGAGGGGACTTGAGAAGGGACTCGAGAGAAGACTCGAGAGGGGACTTGAGAAGGAACTTGAGAGGTGAATTGAGAGGGGACTCGATAGGGGACTCGAGAGAGAGAGGGCTCGAGAGGGAACTCGAGAGGAGACTAGAGAGGGAGCTCGAGAGGAGACTTGAGAGGGGCCTCGAGAGGGGACTCGAGAGGGAACTTGAGAGGAAACTTGAGAGGGGACTCGAGAGGGAACTTGAGAGGAAACTTGAGAGGGGACTCGGGTAGGACCTGGAGGGGTGACTTGAGAGGTGACTTGAGAGGTGACTTGAGAGGGGACTCGAGAGGAAACTTGAGAGTTGACTCGAGAGGTGACTTGAGAGGAATTTCGAGAGGGAACTCGAGAGGAGACTCGATAGGGAACTCGAGAGGAGACTCGAGAGGGGACTTGAGAGGGGACTCGAGAGGTGACTTGAGAGGTGACTTGAGAAGGGACTCAATAGGGAACTCGAGAAGGGACTCGAGAGAGGGCTTGAGAGGGAACTCGAGAGGAGACTCGAGAGGGGACTTGAGAAGGAACTGGAGAGGAGAGTTGAGAGGGAACTCGAGAGGGAACTCGAGAGGGGACTCGAGAGGGAACTCGAGAGTTGACTTGAGAGGAGACTTGAGAGGAATTTCGAGAGGGAACTCGAGAGGAGACTCGAGAGGGGACTTGAGAAGGGACTCGAGAGGAGACTCGAGAGGGGACTT
Organism: Harpagifer antarcticus; assembly: GCA_902827135.1. NCBI lineage: Eukaryota > Metazoa > Chordata > Actinopteri > Perciformes > Harpagiferidae > Harpagifer > Harpagifer antarcticus. The sequence continues at coordinate 5,684,753 of CADEHL010000508.1, forward strand.
GAGAAGGGACTCGAGAGGAGACTCGAGAGGGGACTTGAGAAGGAACTTGAGAGGTGAATTGAGAGGGGACTCGAGAGGGGACTCGAGAGGGAACTCGAGAGTTGACTTGAGAGGAATTTCGAGAGGGAACTCGAGAGGAGACTCGAGAGGGGACTTGAGAAGGGACTCGAGAGGAGACTCGAGAGGGGACTTGAGAAGGGACTCGAGAGGAGACTCGAGAGGGGACTTGAGAAGGAACTTGAGAGGTGAATTGAGAGGGGACTCGATAGGGAACTCGAGAGGGGACTCGAGAGAGAGAGGGCTCGAGAGGGAACTCGAGAGGAGACTAGAGAGGGAGCTCGAGAGGAGACTCGAGAGGGAACTTGAGAGGGGCCTCGAGAGGGGACTCGAGAGGGAACTTGAGAGGAAACTTGATAGGGGACTTGAGAGGTGACTTGTGTCACAGGGACACGGGGAGCTGGCGTCGGCTGGGGAGCCAGCAGGAGACGAGGTGCTGGAGTCGGCCGGTACGCCGACAAGACTCGGGGAGCTGGCGTCGGTTGGGGAGCCAGCCCTGTAGCCGAAACTGGAGTCGAGCCCATGGCTTCTGGGGCCGGTACTGAAGCCGGAACCATGGCTACTGGGGCCAGAACTGGGGCCGGAACCATGGCTGCAGGGGCCAGCACTGGGGCCGGAACCATGGCTGCTGGGGCCAGAACTGGGTCTGGAACCATGACTGCTGGGGCCAGAACTGGGTCTGGAACCATGGCTGCTGGGGCCAGAACTGGGGCTGGAATCATGGCTGCTGGGGCCAGAACTGGGTCTGGAACCATGGCTGCTGGGGCCAGAACAGGGGCCGGAACCATGGCTGCTGGGGCCAGAACTGGGGCTGGAACCATGGCTGCCGGGGCCTGTACTGGAGCCCAAAGCATGGCCTCCGGGGCTAGGGCTGCTAGCCTGGACCTGTGACTTCTTCTCTTAAGAGCCTTTTGGAGGCTCCGTGGACCTCCAAAAGCCAGACGAGTTCCAGAGAATGGCTCCTGGACAGGAGCAGGAACTGGGGAAGAAGCAGAGGCCGACTCCAGACTAGGGATGCCAGTGATTATTCGATTATTCTAATATTCGTTACAGTCTCCATAATCGAATATTATTTTTAAAAATCGATTTTATTTATATATATTTTTTTATTATTATTTATGTTTTATATAGACTAATGCTAATAATAGTAATAGTATTAATAATTATAAATGGCCATTGGTCACACCACCAGTTTGTTTTACTGTAAACTTGGAGGAAGCCTGCGTGCAGAGCAGACTGCTGCTGCAGCACGCTACACACCGACCCCGCCCCCCCTCTCCCTCACACGTGCGACTAAAGATGAACAAAGCGGCAGGTAAAAAGAGTTTCTCCTCGTGGAACTACTTCGAACTTACAAGTCCAAAGGAAGTTAAATGCAAACTCTGCGAAAAGACGTTGGTCTATCACAGCTCAACCTCAACAATGCGTTCGCATTTGAGTGCGAAGCACGCCAAAGAGGTTACAGAGAAAGACACAGCACAGCCAGCCATTACCAACTTCACTTCAAGGCCACGTCGTTGTGATGACATGCGTGCATGTTTGTTGTTTGTACTGTTAAACATGTTCCAGTAAAGAAAACAACGGAATTCCTTTTGTCTGAGTTTTTTTTTTCTCTCCCGTGGAGGGAGGGGGGAGGGGGGGGGGTCAGTCGAATAATGGAATAATCGATTATTATTCGCCAGGGCTGCCGAATAATCGATTTTGATCATGGTCAGTTTCTGGCAACCCTACTCCAGACGGAACACACTGAGGCGTACAGCGCCAGGTTGGGAGTTGGGAGGCAGGGTGCTAGCATGCCTGGGGCTAGCAGGCCGGGAATCACACACTGAGAGGAAGTCCAAAATCCAGCCAGGTAAGAACTTCACTAAATCTGGCTTCTCCATAGCCATCTGGTGCGCCTCAGCCATAGCAGCCTCTTGCTGCTGAACCCTGACCGCTCCTATCCATTTATGAGCGCAGACAGACAAAGAAAAGGTCAAATCCAAAAGTTCCTGCTCAAACAGATCTGCTGGGCCCATATCTCTGGTTGGTTCGTAATTTTACGGTGTGTGCAGGAAGCAGGACCCAAATGCAGATTAAAGTGACAAAAAATAGCTCCTTTATTTCAAGGCAACTATAAACAAAGACTGAACAGAACACTCACCGAAGACCAAGTCATGACACAAGGCTAATCAAACAAACAAGACACAGGTGAGGAGGGAGGAGAAAACACAGGGACACCAGGTAAACACAATCGGGTAAATTAGACACACCAGGGAAACTAACGACAGGGAACCACAGACAGATCTAAACAAGACAAAACACAATGCAGACAGAAAACCAAAGACAGAAAAAGACAAGACAAAACACAACACAGACAGATCTTAACAGTATTAAACCTCTGTGGATTGTCAGTCATAATTAGTATGTTGTTGCAGGCCTGCTGCTAACATTAAAGCAAAGGAAATCAAATTTATCTCCAAAGTTCCTTTAGATATTCGCTTTAGAATTCACATCAGAGCACATGAAGGTGTTTCCGATGCGCAGCAGCACACGGCAATCAGCACTTTCCTTCATTAGCAGACTGAAGGTCATCTGTAGTGTCTTAGCTCATATGAAAATGCTTCAGCAGATTCTCAGCTGAAATAAGGTGCAGCAACAGCAGCTTTAGGTTTTTGAAAGAAACTTGCGATGGAATTAATTCATGAAAACGGCACCAAGGCTTCAATTAATAGAGAAGGAGTTGCTTGTGTTTGGCTACTAATTGGCTGGATTACCAAGCATGTGAGCGGGACACTGGCCCGGGCGTAGCTTATCCAAGTAGCAATTACTTTGTGGTCCTTTTTCTTTTATTTCTGGGCCGTTTTCATGCTTTTTTATCACGTAGATCAAAGTAAATGACAGGAAATTAAAGTAGAGAGGATAGTAAGCCCCTTGTCCAACAGGATGCCCCTGCTTTGTTGTAATTTGAACCAAAAGGGCTTCACTGCTAACGTTTTGCTCCGGGACCCTTCAGCAGGTTCATCCCGTTCTAGCTGTAAACATTTAACAGATGTTGGGAAGCCTACGTTTTTCTTTTAGTTTATACTGCTTGATCAAAAGCTTTTCGAGCACAATACCAGTGCATGTTGTTATGTTTGTTTAGCGGCTGTCACAGCTCGGTCAGTAACTAACCCCATAGTGACTCTCCACAGACAGATTGTCAGGAAAGTAAGGGGATCCCTTTACAATGAGCAAGTCTTGCCGTGCTGTGCTGGACTTAGTATAATCCACTATAATGCTTCCAGCTCCCGGGGTTCTTCTATGAGGGAAGCCATCAGAGCTTGTTAGCGTGAAGTCAACAACTTCATGTGAGGCCCAGTCGGAAGAGAAGAAGTAACTAAGATGGAGAGCACTTCTCTAATCTGACTCGTGTTTTATTCCAGAGGACGCTGGAGAGAGCTCTCTACATGTTCCGGACGCAGTCAAAATAAATGCAAGAGCAGAATTAAATTCTTCCCTCGCTCATACTAGTGGCAGTGTCACAGTCTGATCTCTGCTATAATTTGGTTCCACTCGTCTCCCAGAGCAGACAAGGTCATTACTTATTACGAGGAACATAATGATATGGATTGTCCGTCCCTAGGCTCTCATGTTTAATGAAAGCAGAAATGCCACAAAAAATCTCACACAAATTCCCAGCTGACATCATTTCAGGCTTTTGGTTCTATGATTATTTCCCTGTGCAGAGACACTGACGAGCCCCACAGAGGCTGTCTAAAATAACTTGGAAATGAAGTAATAAAACTTTTACAGGTGCAGTTTAAGGTGTAGTTTATATTTTATTTTACTTTAATTTTGATGCAACATATATTCACATAAATCTATGCAGGAAATGTGGAGCTTTTGAATGAAATCCCATCAAAAAGAGGAGGTCATTACTGTGCCGCCTGCCTGTATATAAAACCCTACGTCCGCCTGTAAAGGACTTACGAGCCTCGTCATGCTGCAGTCTATATCTCATTACAACCTGCATCATGCCAAAAGAGCAAAACAGCTAACAACTCACAAGTTAAACTACGCTTAGTTGGTAGATGTGGGGAAAACACAGTTTCAACTATGTAGAAAACCGAACAGAACACTTGTCAAACAGAAACTCTATTTTTCAAAGGTCCCCAGGTTTGTATCAATCTTTTTTTGTCTAGTTTATTTTTGTCTTATCTACCTGTATTGTGAAACACATTGTATTGTGTTGTTTTATTACTTTTAATAAGCTTTAGAAGTTCAACAATGAAAAGCAATGCTGCAGGTTGTCTCCAATGTAGTACCTTGGTCCTTATTGTGAGAAAAATGGGACAAAACAAGAGAAATTATTAAAATAAACTCCATGCCCGACTGGCCTTAAAGCTGAACTTAAAACTCCATTCTCAAGCTACAGCAAATCAGCATCTCATTTAATAGACATGTCAATCAAATGACCATGTGACATGAACATGAGTGTATTATTTATTGAAACAATACAACTTTAACATGGAAAGAGGCTTATTTGAGTTTGACCCCACTCCATCACACACATTAATGTACTGATATATACCACGCCATCTATAAATAATATAATGATATCAGAAAGTCCAGGAACATACTTGAGACAAAACCATTTTGACATGACAACACAACTCACTCCTTCTGCAGCAAAACATAACAAGCAATATCTCTAGTGTTATACAGCATTGCAAATACTTTGAATTATCTATCCTTAAAAGTTATGCCTTCAATACCAAATAGGTTGATGGAAATGGTAGTTGTTCTCGAATCATTACAAAATAATTTCAACAAAATCTATTCCCGGAGTCCATGTTCCTCTAAACTGGTTTCCATGGTACTACTTTCTGCCAAAAAAGAACACTATATAATATGTTTTGGTGTAATTTGGATGAAGCAATCATCTGCAACCGTTTGCCCTACTTACTGTACCACCTTAATTGTATTCAGAAAATTGTTGATAACAATAATAGAACACTTGTGTTTTCTAGGACAGTCAACAGGTTGGAGAATCAGAAGCAAAATATCCACCAAAGAAAAAAAAAAAATCCAAAACCTATGTAACGTTAAAATGTTTTGATTCTTCTTGTGCCAGTTTTCTGATTTGCCTTACTGATCTTTTAAAAAGGCGCAAAAACTACTTGGTTATAGTTTGGGAACAATGGCGGTAATGGTCAAACAAAAACACAATTTGACAAACCATCAAGTGCACAACTATAAGATGTTGCTGTCAGTTAAATGCAAAAATATATTGTTTTAGGCTTTTGAGTAAACTGTAACATCTTCTTAATTGTGATGAATTGTTGCTTTTCTTAGTATCATGTGATACAAAAAAAACGAAATATCTTTGCTTTTTTTGCAGGCCAGTAATGTAGGCGTAGTTTTATCATTGTATTCAGGAAATTCTACTAGTTTTTTTAAATTGAAGTTTGTTTCAGCTCAGTAATTCATCAATTCATTTGGAAATTGATTAGATGATTAATTGGTAATGAAGATAATCAATAATTGCAGCCCTGGCCTATTTAACCAATGTTGTTGTTTTATTTTCAGCTGACACCACTGCATCTGTCCAAACAGGGGGGTGTTTTAAATAACATATTGACATCATTTGCACTTGAAATGTCATTTAATTTAAATGTTACTTCATAAAAAGACAAGCATATGTTAGCTACTAATGTTAAAACTGACTTCAAATTGATCCCATATTTAACACAATATTTTTGGGGCAATTTTTACCCTTATATAAATGTTGCTCAATTTTCACTGTTTTGAATATGTTTTAACTTTAAAGGTGGGGTAGGTAAGTTTGAGAAACCGGCTCGAGATACACTTTTTGTTATATTCCATGGAATGCTCTTAACATCCCGATAGCAATGAATATCTGAAGTGCTTTGACAAAAAATCCATAAAAAACGTCATCTGTGGAAGCCGTAGTACTGTAAAAAGCACGACCAATCATCTGAGCCGGCCCGGCTAAAATAACTGGATGGCCTACCTGCCTGTCAGTCTTCCATCTGTGCACAAACTTATCTCGTGCCCTCATTGGTCATGTGCGCATTCGTGTGTGTTGGAGGAGCAGATTTCTTCCGGCTGTGTATTTACAAATTCTAGCGATCTCGAGCTGGTTTCTCCAAAATTACCTACCCCACCTTTAGGTTTGAACTACCCTTTTAAAGTCAGGTTTTGTAAAAGAACTTTACTGATGATGTCTGATTGAAATGAAAACTGTCTAGAGCTGAAACTAAAATTGCTATTTATAAGATTAAAAATGTGGTCTTTAAAATGTCAAGAAATAATGAAAACTGGCTATCACAATTTCCCAGAGCTCATGGCAGAAATCTTATTTTGTCCCATCGACAAGTTTTAAAAAACGATATTTATTTTAATATTTAAGGGAGACTAAGAAACCCACCAAATATTCACATTTGAGATTTTTATGTATGTTGCTTTGAGTAAATAACGATATATTACCAATCAAACAAGCAATTTCACAGGCTGCGTCATAGCTCATCTGGACACAGTTTCGTATAAGCCCTGTGGATTCTCATCACGTCATCCCCCTTTTTATCTCTAAAATGAAGCTAATCTGTCCACCAAAAAAAGAGCAATTAGTCATCTACTTTTAACTCTCCATTCATCCATCACCCTATCAAACCTCAGTGATCAAAGCCAGAGTTGGATGGCTCCTGAAAAACTCAAGCACAAACTAGAAAACAACATATGACCCTGACTGCAGGAACAGCCGCTCTCTAGGTGCAGCAACAACAAACACAAAGAAGCCCCTGGATGTCTCCAGTATAATGTGTTACTTATCCATTTGCCCCGAGGAGAGCATTCACAATGTTTTGTAATGGTCAGCTCCATCACCCTCCCTCCTGTCCACTCCAGAGTGCCCACCAGGCAGAACCACTTAAAAGTCTTTCATGTTGCTTTTTCATTCTTTCTTTTTTCTCCTCCGCTCCGCCTTTGTTGCGCGGATGAATAAGATGCTGAGAGCTGATGGGATGCTGGCCTTAATGGTCTCCCCCTTCTTACCTCCACGTTATGAGCTATTTGAATTTCATGACTGATGTTTTGCCATTGCCTCGTCCTGAGAATGAGAAAAGAGTTCAAACTTCTTGACAGAGCCTCTCCATAATTCATACACACACAATAACGGTCCGGAAGACCATAAATAACACTAGATTTCATCTCCATTTCAGAAGTAATAAACCCAATGTTTATGATAAGTAGTTAGTAGAGAGGAACACAATCCAAGAAACATTTATAAAACAAGAAAATCCTTAAAGGTCACGCTACATTTCAACATTGCCCTTCTTGCACCCTAAAGTTCCCCAACCACAAGCGTTAAAGCAAATGCTGTAGTGGCCAAACAGTGGTACTACACTTGTGTCAGTCCGTGACATGATTTGGGACTGAAATGACTTCTTCCTTTGACTTAAAGGTCCCATGTCTTGGCCATTTCTACTGATCATAATTCCATTGTTGAGGTCGACTAGAATAGATTTAAATTGTGCAATGTTCCAAAATCACATTGGTTTCTCATACAGCATCTCTGTATAGTATGTGTATTCACTCTCTGTCCTACACGGCTTGTTGGAGCTCCTGCCCCCCCCCCCCCTCCCTATGAGCCCAGTGGCCATCTGCGAGACAGCGAGACACAGCGAAACCCAGCCTGAACACACACACACACACCCTGGCTGGGAGTTTGTGTGTGTGCTAGGGTGTACTTTGAGGGTTTGTGACTTTGCAGACCGTTTACATGCATAAAAACCTTCATAACACACAAGGGGACAGGTAATAACCGGAAAAGCATGACATCGGACCTTTAAATTAGATAAGAGACATCTAAAAATCAGCAGTAGGTTTTTCGTAAAACTACTTTCCAGGACGTACATTTAAATAGGCCCCATTGATTAAAATATGGGCTAACGGCCCGTCCACACGGCGGCATGCATTGAAGCTTCAACGCTTCTGCCCATGCACTTTGAATGGGGTGACGTCACGCTTTGCCGAACTGCATTGTGGTTCAGTCTCTTCGCTTTGCTCGCGTTGCTCGCTTCAAAAGTTGAACGATGTTCAACTTTTGAAGCTTCGACGGAAGTGTCAGCCAATCAAATCATATGCCAGTAAAAACTCTAGCCAATCAAACCGCGTGCTTGTGTGTCCGAGGCGGGAGATTCCTGTGATTGGTTGTTGGTCGAGTTTCAGACACGCCCACCGGCAAGCTTCAACGCACGCCGCCGTGTGGACGCTGCGTAAAAGTTGGAAAATCCCTGTGAAGTGGAATCTAGAGTTATTTCCCCTCTTCATTCATTAGACTGAGCCGAGACCGGACGTGAAGCTACCGCGTCAGAGCAAATTGGAGGCAGGATTTATGGAAAACGTAAGAGCACATACTCAATGGGCTCAATGGATGTGGAAGATTGCTGGAAGATCCGAGAAAGATTCAGGAAAGATCCAGGCATTTTTGTTCTTGAGTCAGGCCATTTTGGCTTCTTGTGACACCTAGCAAGTTTCACTTTGATGAATGGACAGGGCTCTGCCTGCCATGCTGTAATCCCATTCTCTTCATACATCCATCAAGGCTACTAATACGGTATTTTGTTCCACTATCTTATGTTACAAAATGCTGTTAAGGCAAAACTGTCCATGCAAAGGTAGTGCTGGACTACAATACAACATGTCCTTGAGAAACAACAGGCGGTGTTCTCCAATTTTTCAACAATGATTACGAGTATTGATCTGACCGAACATGGAGGATTCCCAGTTGAAAAGGTTCAGCAGACTGGAAACACGGCGTCCTGACTCAAACACACAGATCGTTTTCAGACCCTAACACAGCGTAATCCCTCTGCCATCAGCAGTTAGTTGCGGTCATCTGTAATGCCTAGAGCTTTAGTCTGGTCTTATTACACTTTTCTGCCCATTAATGGCTTTTGCATTAATTATTAGTTCATGTTCTTCTTAGATAATACAAAACAACAATGTTCAATAGTATTGTTACAAATAAACACCAAATCCCAATGTACAAATTAACTTCCTTTCAAGAAGGTAAAACACAAGACCCTCTCTTTTATACAGCTTTGAATCTTCAATAAGACATTTGCATGTCAAATAAAAACATATTTGCGTCCAGAATCTTTTATCTTTTGAAATGATTGCCTGATGTGCTCAAGGTAGCATTTATTTAAAAATAATATGAATAGCATTTCGGAATGATAGGAAAGGAGATGGAAAGTCTATTTTAATGTGTTGCTAGACTGACAAATAGTACTTCTGCACGAACAGCATTGAATTTCACATGCTCCGACAAAAAGACCTAGAGGAAGATAGAAGTGCTTGCTGCAATAGTCCAGCTGTATTCTGTCCCACTTCAGGTATTAAGTGCTTTGTGTTTGTTTGGTTTGTATGCACGGGAGGGCAGCTGCTCTTGAGGAACCTTTTTCTGCTGGTGACACACTTCAATACTCTGCCCTCAACAGCCGGGTTATTCTTTAAGATGTGATTAGACGGCTAAATCACAAGTGCAGGAGTGTGGAGGGAACAGTTATTAAGTTGTGGCCTGCAGAGCATTTAAAGTGTTGTTTTTTTTATGAGCTTGAAAATAAATTATCAATGAATGACTCTTACTGCTGCAGCCGCAATTAGCTAGACTACTGAAGGCTGCTCTAACCATAATTAATTCATTTTAGATTTGTTTTCCTCCCAAAGAATGGCTGAACACTTATTTTCGTCCAAAAGAGTTTTCTCATGTAAAGAAAATGTCGCCTCTATTTTACTCTTTAACAGCTCATAATCAGAGCATTAAATACCTTAAACATTGCAAAATCAAAAAAATCTCTCTAAAAGTAATGTATGACTAGTAGCTCACTATACGTTGTTTATAAAAATAGTATTGTTTCAACTAAAACTGAGCTATATTTACCAACTTCTTTATTATTAAATGTAATTTCAGCTGACACTTCTATCCAAAGCGAATTGCATACACTTCAATACTTTAGAAATGCCTATGTCAGCAATTTAGGGTAAAGGACCAAGGACTCTTAAACATGTTGACAGCTGATGATGGGGATTGAACAACTGGCTCTCTGATTGGTAGATGTCCGTTACTCTCCTAACCACAACAAACTAACAATAAAAGAAAATGCAGATATTAATTATCACTCTTCTTCGAATCAAGCACTGCTTCAACTTGCTTTAAGTACAAAGACATGGACACCGTTGATCCGGGGACTCAGGTTGATCCTCCTCCACCCCAGCATCCACCCCCAGCATCCATCCCCCAGCAGCATGTTAAAAAGTCAAACTGATTTAATCAAAGTAAGAGCTGAGAGTCGTCAAAATGCTGCATTACTGCGAGTGGCAAACGTCTCCGTGACAAATTGCACATACTCTGACTACAGCAGCACAGAGAGTCGCTTTAGACGAGAACACAACACAGAAACTAATAAGCACTTCTCTCTCTTTTTCATTACATTGGTTTACTTCAGTCTGTATTTTGGCTTTACTTCTTATTCAAACTATTGAAAGAAAATATGAGTCTATGTAGAGATTACCCACCCAAGGATTCTCAAATGATTCAAACCGTACCTATATTGGAAAATCAGAACAGTATTTTTTGAACTGGTAACATTTTATTTCTAGATTTATTCAGAAAACAAAAGTAATATGTGGAACTCTGCAACTACCAATATTGAGAGCTCAATCAGCCCTTACATGTTTACGGGATTATTATAGAGCTGCTCATGTAAACCCAGTGTAGATCAAGGTGAAAATAACTCCATAGGGATTGAATTACTATTCAACACGTTAGAGACCACTCATTAACTATAGTCATATTTCAGACCCCGATAAGCCTCGGTAAGCTAGCCCCCTGAAGATGTGGAATGAAATCATTTTAAGGCACCAATTGAAGGGCAGGACTGAAATCTTAAACGTCATGCCCAATAAATATATATGACACCAGGTTTATAAGCTGCACTGGAAATGGTCTCACTGCTAATGCACACTCTTAAATCAAGGTATTTCAGCTTCCGGGACCTTAGGGACAACTTGAATCAGCAGATTTTAGATATTTACGAATCAGTGGTTTTGTTGGCGAGAGACTTCCCAAAGACGACACCAGAAAATAGTAAAATAAATCCAGTATATTTCTATCAAAACAAATCTACAAAATTACGAAATAGTGATATCTTAATAAATATAGAGACATGACATAACACATCTGTACACTTCTTGTATGTTTGACAATCAGCAACACTTCTCAGCCTTGTGTGTCTTGCTCCAGATCGCCATCTAGTGCTGCCACTGTGATCCTCCCTGTGTAAAGTATAGCTGTTGTGATGCCTCAGGGGAATCAATAGAAATACTACAACAGCAATGATCATCCGGACCCATCTAATTAACGTCAAAACCTCAGACAAAAGTCTAGACCTACAACACAGACATCTAACTGTGTAAAAAAACGGTGTCAATGCACAGCATCGGCTTTCAGTCCGAATCACAGAGTGGATAACTGCAGGTTTTTAGTTCAGGTAGCTCAATTCTTCTGTCCCAGCAGCTACTTGATTCAAGATAATTGCATTTAAAGTACGTCCCGATTAGATCACTGGAATAAAACCAAGCTGAGGTCTGGGACAGGAGGACAATTAAAACCCAAGAAAGACACAAAAGCATCCTATTTCATAAATAAACTTAACTTTTTAAGAAAAGACAGTCACATACTGATGCCTCACAGACACTGTGATCATAAAAAAAAAATTGTACATTAGGCTAAATAAACTTTAAAAGAATATGCAAAATTAATGTAAGGTATTTCTTAGTAAAAATTGCAATAATGTTTACATTTCTTGAGTAGTAGTACCACATTTATCAAATACGCAACGGGATACTGAACATTTGCAGGTTATTTAATGTAAAAATATAATATTACACTACAATGATGTATTCTGGTGCAGAGTATTGCAAAATTAAGTTCAGCAGTATTTTCTACAACAGAGCAATACGCATTGAGGGATACAGGGTTGTCGATTTTGTTCTAAATAAAAGCGATGATGTATCTATAAACTCACTAAGACGAAACCATACACTTTCTCTGTGTCATGTTATTATCATTCAACTTTACATGATCATGGGAGTGTAAAATAAGTAATTAAAAACATGAATAACAATGACAGCCTTACCTGCAGGAAGGATGCGTCCGAAATAAAGTTCATTCTGGCGGACTATATGGAAAATGAATACGCTATTAAATGCGTGTTCTGAGAGATGACGTGAAAAAGCTAAATCATAAAAATAAGAAGAAATAAGAAGTCTATGTAGAAACCTGAGTTAAGTAGTCCTCAGCATCCGTATCGGTGTGCAGCGCGTGCCAACTTGAGCTCAATGCCTCCTCTCTGCTGCTGCTCTGCTGCAGCCTCTCTCCACCGCCGGCCGGAGAGCAGCGGAGCAGCGAGAGGACTCACCCCGCCCCACCGCTGCTTCGCTTCTCAACAACAATATCCCTGAGGCCTTGCGGATTTTGGCTATTGCTAAATACAAATTGTTGTTTCTCTAAGTATCATAAACGAAATTAAACAAAACATATATATGTCATGCTTGATACGTATTTATATAATTGTTCAAACCAATAACTTTAGAGAGAAGAACACAACTAACACTAGACACATACAATGAATAAGTATTTTAAGCTAGTCAATTATGGAATTAACGTATTTTACACATGAATGCAAGAGTTGTAACAAAGTATTCTTACACTACTACTTAACCCAAAGTAAAAAAGTGGAGTACTTTCTCCACTATTGCATTTAGCTCAGTGTCATGGCTAGCATAAAATTACTTACATATCAAGCAGAGCAGCATGGCTGTCATCTCTTTTCGGCCACCTGTTGAACTGAAGTCCAATATATACTGGGGTTTTATCCATATACAGTCTATGGTTTTATCCCTTGTTTGTTTGCTAACTGACTCCTCTTGTGTGGTAAACTGTCAGTGTGGTCTATTTGCTATGTTTTTTCAAGTATATCCTCTCTCCGTCCTTGTTGTCTTCAAGAGAGATAGCATTTTTAGCTTGTAGCCTATTTGCAGGTGTGTTCACAGTGTTAAAAAAAAGCACCGTATTTCTGGGGTTTGATGGTCATATCTGATGTTACACGCTGAAAGTGACTGGAAACTAAAATAGCACCTGCTCAGCGGGCGGTGATACATGTCCCGACCACCAGGGGCAGCACAGTTCAGAAGTTTGTAAAAAAAATATGCTTTAACATCATTTTGCGATTTTTTGTTGTTGAAAATGTAAAATAACTTCCATATTAAGCAGTGTATTGCTACCAAAAACACTTCATGAATGGTGTAGTATAAATGCAACCTATAATTAATTTACACATTCATGGTGCTGCATGTTACTCTAACTGTGTCACATGACATAAGCTATTCAAAAAATCAAGAATTTTCAAGCAAGGTTTTCAGATAGTTTTAATATAAAATAAAAGTAAATAATAATTTATTTAGCTCAACTGTTTTTGTCCATTATTATTATTATTATTATTATTATTATTATAATTATTATTATTATTATTATTATTATTATTATTATTATTATTATTATTATGATAATTTCATACAAGGGCGTTCAAAACTCCTTCACGTCAAACACCACATGAACGCAGCAAGAGAAGAACCCGCTTTGCGTCATGACGTCAGCAGGCGTGCCTTACGCACTTCCCTGAAGTTCGGAGTGTTTACAAGTGAATCTTCCCGCGTTGGGATCAAAACAGCTGATTAAGGAGAGCAGCAGGCTTCACATGGCTGCTGCCTGAGATCTGAGGATGATTAAGACGGAGAGGATCCTGCATCTGAAGAGCTGCCGCGGGAGGAAGGTCCGTGTGGTCCGGGAACATTATCTGAGAGAGAGGGTCCCCTGCTACAGCTCCCTGTGTCAGGCGGGCTGTGAGAACGGTAGGTCTGCTCAAAACAAAGACACAGCACAGCCTTTAATTTAGTTTCACTATGAGCTACCGATCACTATACACACTAGTCTGTTGCTCAAATACAGCTGTGAGTGAGACACTAGATCGAAGTGTGGCTTTGATTCGACTAGTCCAAAGATTCATATTATACATCTGTATTCAACCCCAGCGGGGGGAATCGGTTGGTGCAGCAGTACAGAGACAGAGATAGTAGAAAGTAACAAATAAATAATATGAGGTACATAAAATAAGTATACAATAAAACTAGAATCTATATAAAAGCATTTAAAGACAAATGTCATGTGGTGTGATTGATAGATGCAGGGTCAACAGGTCTATGTAAACATTGTACAGTTATAAATCATAAATGTCACTCTGTGTTTGTCTGCACTCTAATAGAATAAAGTGCAATAGTTCATGAAACATATTAACATAATATACGCCGAGTAAATATGATCATGCATTACGATATAGTATGGGATATGACTATGAGACATACTAAGGTGTAATAATATTGAAGTACAGTATACTAGGGAATTTTTCTCAATTTGATACTAATTATTAGTAACCCAAGAAAAGAACAAAGACTCCTATATTATAATAAAAGTTATTTATGCTATTATCATCTCTGCTTACCCCCCAACCAGATGGCAAGGTGCTGCCAGGAGACCTGACTCACTATGTGATTCCTGATGCGGGGGTGTCGGGGGACTATCTGGAGATCCTGGAGTTCAGAGAGCTGCAGGGCATCATCTTCACTCAGACCTCCTGCCAGGGGGTGCAGCACAGCAAAGGACGCAGGTACACTCACATGCACAATATGTCATTCTGTAGAGCAGGGGTGGCCAACCAGTCAGAGGTTAAGAGCCACATTTTTTCTATGTTACAGCAAAGGGCCACATCAAACACACAGTCACTGATACCACTTGTTTCAGTTTTTTGTTTTCTGGAGACAAGATTTCAACCACGACACTGATGCATTTTTGTGGCATTGGGATATATATTTTAAATCCTCTGGAGCAGAGAGAGGAGCTGTGGATTATTGTTATTGATTAATGCATCAGTGTTTAGTTTATTTAATAAAAGGGCACATGTTCAATGTGAAAAGTGACAGTAGTTATAGATTATTTGCAATTTGGTGCTATATATATATTTAAAAAAAAAAATTATATATATTTTTTAAACACCTTGAATTTCAGGGGGGGTCGCGGGGCACCGTTGGCGGGACGCAGCGCCCCTCCAAGACAATGGTAGGGGAAACACTGGATAGTGTTTAATCAACGATAGGTTTCCCCCCCCCCCTCAAAGGTGATTGGCTCTTGGGCCACATCAAACATTAGACGCGCTGTCATCCTCTCATACTGACACCTGACACCACACATACACACGTAGGGAGAGCCGGGACGAAAGTAACACGGGGCGAAAGTAACGGAGCGATTTTATCCGAGCCCAAATAACTTTGACCGGCCAAATTACGTCAGAATGATCAGCATTCAATACTTAACAGACCTACTAAATATCAGGTTTAACTGTCAGGAGTAGCTAGTGTTGTCACATACCAACATTTTGGTTTAGATACCAAGTCAAGAATTGCGATTTCGATACTTTTCTTAAAAAAAGGGAAACAGTCTTAAATGTAATTATTGTGCTTTATTTCACACCAGAACCATAACACAAACTTTTAAACAATGAGAACAATAAATACAATAAATGACAATAATTCGTATTAAATAAAATTAATATATTTCTTACAGACAGGCCTCGTGGTGTCCGTAGGCTTGCCCTCACTGTCAGAGATATAGCTCAAATACATCCAAATGTCGCTTCTGGAGTCTTTTTTGTCAACAAGCCGAGTCGCAGCGGCAGCTGCACTCCCACTTGCAGCCATGCTTCTTGTTTTCTCACATGCTCTGGCAGCTAGCGCGTGCAAGAGAGAGGGGAGGGACTTAGAGCGTGCTTGAGAGGGGCGGGACTGCAGGCACGGCTGTAGTGCAGGGAGTGGAAGCAGAGCGCTGAACACACACGGCTCTTAGTAAAACGGCGCTTTCTCACCGGAGTACTTTCCCCCGTCATTCTTAAAGTACCGATACTAATGCAACGGAGGAATCGTAACGTTTTTAACGGCAGGGTATTGCGGTACCTTTTCAAGTATCGGTACACCGTGCAACACTTGTCAGGAGTCAGTGTCTCTCCCCCAAACTCACACAATTCGATATGAACTGAAGAGCCGCATGAAACTAGGCAAAGAGCCGCATGCGGCTCGAGAGCCGCGGGTTGGCCACCCCTGCTGTAGAGTTATTGTTTTGCAAATGTTCTATTAGAATGTCCTTTTCATGTCTCTGCCAGGTCACACCAGGCAGAGAGTAACAGCTTTGACCTTTATCTTTAGGTGCCGCCTCTGTCTTAGTGTGTACATATGTTTTAACTACAGGCAGATTTGTTTATGACTTGGAAAGAATCAGTTAAGTATGCAGACCAGAGGAGAGTTGTTCAAAAGTCCTGAAATAAACCATCAGATCGGACTCAAGCTTCCTTGTTTTACAGTCGTTGCTCCAAAAATTCATTTCGATTACACATTGAATATATGGTTTGAGTTTAGTATTACAATATATCAAAACAAGCGTTCTGGCGGTCAGTATCTCAGGATTAATATTCTACCAGCAAATCAGGACAGCTCATGCAGTCCAGACCTTTGGACCTGCTTTTGAATTAAACCTCTAATGACAACCTACAGGTGTGTAAAGAGTGTGTCGCGTTGATGCTCATTATATCATAGCTGAGTGCTGACCAAGCTAAATGTCCCGTGAATTGAAATACGTCTCCCACACAAACACGATTAGTGCTTACGCCGCCATTTTACCTTGTTGCGTAATTCATGTGATGAGGCTTCACTTTGGATAATGTTAGGTAGCTGGTAGATCATATTCTGATGCCATACTGTGTCAGTAATTGCAGTTTGTCACTCACTTCAACCCTGTGTGTGTGTGTGTGTGTGTGTGTGTGTGTGTGTGTGTGTGTGTGTGTGTGTGTGTGTGTGTGTGTGTGTGTGTGTGTGTGTGTGTGTGTGTGTGTGTGTGTGTGTGTGTGTGTGTGTGTGTGTGTGTGTGTGTGTGTGTGTGTGTGTGTGTGTGTGTGTGTGTGTGTGTGTGTGTGTGTGTGTGTGTGTGTGTGTGTGTGTGTGTGTGTGTGTGTGGTGTGTGTGTGTGTGTGTGTGTGTGTGTGTGTGTGTGTGTGTGTGTGTGTGTGTGTGTGTGTGTGTGTGTGTGTGTGTGTGTGTGTGTGTGTGTGTGTGTGTGTGTGTGTGTGTGTGTGTGTGTGTGTGTGTGTGTGTGTGGTGTGTGTGTGTGTGTGTGTGTGTGTGTGTGTGTGTGTGTGTGTGTGTGTTGTGTGTGTGTGTGTGTGTGTGTGTGTGTGTGTGTGTGTGTGTGTGTGTGTGTGTGTGTGTGTGTGTGTGTGTGTGTGTGTGTGTGTGTGTGTGTGTGTGTGAAAAAAAATATCAGCTGGTTCTCCTTATCACTTAGGGAAAAAAAATGCCTGGCTCAGTGCAAAGGTCACAAAACCCACCTGCCAGCATGCTCGTTTAAGGGTCAGGCTTAACTCTGGGATAAGATGATTGCATTTGTATTGCATTTTGTTAAAATGTATTTAAAAAAAATGGTGACCTTCTTATTTAACGGACAATCTTCTCGAATAACTCTTTAAAAGAAAGTGAATCGGTGTACTTCCCAGATGTTTAACGTTCCCTAAGTTTACTGTATTCATTCTCGTGGTTATCTTTATGATTTGGACCGTACGAGGTTTTTTTTCCATTGTCGTGTGTTTCTGTTCAGGCAATACAACCGTCTGCGGAACCTGCTCAAAGACCCTCGACACGACTGCGTGCCGTTTGCCAATGAATTTCAGGAGTATTCATACTGTCCACGAGAGAAGGGGGAGAGCCAGGAGAAGTGGCAGACCAGGTCAGTCACCACCACAACCTCTGTCATGTTCGCACAAACCAAACATCAGCCAATATGCTTTAGGTATTAGAATTGGCATCAGGAAGGACATGACATTTTTTCTTTGTGACTCTTTTTATGTCCCATAAGGGTTTTCCCTTTCCTGTAGTGTGTTTCTATCTATCGATTAATGAAACGATTAATCGACTATTCGGACTATTACTGTATGCCTTGCACAATTTCTCAAACGCTCTTATTTAGCCATAAACTTTTAGATTGAGCTTGAGGTTGTTTTAGGCATGTGGAAACTAAGAATGAAGACAACAAAGATGAATACTTGATTAAAAAATACACATTATTAAATTAACTAAACACATTTTGAACAAATTAAGATTGCTTTTTATTTAAATTAAATACATAATATTTCACATCAAAAGAAACAACAATGTTTTAACAAATCGTATTAAATAATGGGATGACAGAACTGTAAACAGAATAGCTGAAACTTTAACTAAATAAATAACTCGGTTACCTCTAATCATTAACCCATGCTTGTATAATGTAGTTAACTCCGTGTGTTGCTGCTAGCATACAGAACACCTGACGTGGAAACGTTACTCGTGGATGGGGCTACAGAGCTGCTAGAAAGACAGTCGAACCCGGTGCATTCCTCCGTCTGGATGTGGAGCACTTTTGCTAAATGTTTAGACAAATTGCTCGTGTTACCGCCCTGACATGCTAAACTCTTATTGCACTTTTGGCAACGAGCATCGAGACGGGTAAAGTTTAACCCAGTGGTTCCCAAACTTTTTGTGCCCAAGGCACACCAAAGGACAAGTAAAAATCTCAAGGCACACCTATTGTGCAAAATAGCCCTTATAACACGTGGTATCACTCATATCATGTACTGCACTTGTTTGATTTACAACTACCTTACATAATAGCTACGTTCAGTGGCCGACTGGGACAAGAAATCAGCCCGGGCCGGGAATAAAATAAAATCGTCCCTCCGTTGCCTTCTGCACAGAACATAGTGCGAGGTGGTTGCTATGCAACAACAATAACAGATAGCGAATGTCGTCGTTTAGGTGTCCATCTTAAGCTTTGTTAGTTAATTAGTTTCGTGGCGGACGTAATGTAACAGTTGTAACGGTTCTCAGACGCGGAGGGATACTGATTTGTGAAAAGTAACAACAACTATTCCCTAGATATACGCTCATTATATCACGGCTAAGAAACATCAGATTGCTTGATTTGACTTTCCGTTTTATAAACATATACTAACTGTGCTTGTTGTAAATCAAACAAGTGCAGTACATGCTATGTTATAAAGCCGTGGAGGGCGGGAGTTTATAAACCAAAGAGTAACCGCCCTTACGGGACGCTGTAATAAGTAAAGCGAACGCACCCGCAAGGACACCTGGCCTCCTATTGGTTGAGGGATTTTGACAGGATTGTTGCACAAAAATTTCGAGCGCGCACAGAATAAATCTGAGAGCAGAACAAATCTTTAAGCAGCAATATATCTGAGTGCAAGTGTACCGTTTGAGCAAAAGCAGAGCAAATCTAAGTGCAAGCAGACACTATTTGAGTGTGAGGACAGGGTTTGAGGGAAAGAAATCAATAAAGTATCCTCTCAAATTTAAATACCACGCTCTTGAATAAAGATAGGGAATAACCCCCATACGCAGTGTGTTGCTGCATGTAGCAGCTGCTTGTGTGTAAACTGCCCCGCCCACTCGCACACAGATGGGGGAGCGAGATCTCGTCTGATCGAAAATACATCATAGACGCATTTGTTTGTCTTTTTGCATATTAGAAACGAGTTGGCGACACTAATACTGTGATATAATGTTTGTGTAGCAATAATACATGACATATATTTTGTAAATGTCTCCGGTACCGATAAAAAGACCAATAACGTTGGAGCTTAACGGCACGTAAAACACACGTGATGACGTCACCAACGAATCGACGACTGAATTAGTTGGCAACTAATTTGGTAATCGATTTTAATCGATTAAGTCGATTAGTTGTTGCACCCCTACTTTGGGGCTGTTTTTCTGCAAAGGGACCAGGACGACTGATCCGTGTAAAGGAAAGAATGAATGGGGCCATGTATCGTGAGATTTTGAGTGACAATCTCCTTCCATCAACAAGGGCATTGAAGATGAAACGTGGCTGGGTCTTTCAGCATGACAATGATCCCAAACACACCGCCCGGGCAACGATGGAGTGGCTTCGTAAGAAGCATTTCAAGGTCCTGGAGTGGCCTAGCCAGTCTCCAGATCTCAACCCCATAGAAAATCTGTGGAGGGAGTTGAAAGTCTATGTTGCCCAGCGACAGCCCCAAAACATCACTGCTCTAGAGGAGATCTGCATGGAGGAATGGGTCAAAATACCAGCAACAGTGTGTGAAGACTTACAGAAAACGTTTGACCTCTGTCATTGCCAACAAAGGGTATATAACAAAGTATTGAGATGAACTTTTGTTATTGACCAAATACTTATTTTCCACCAAATAATGAACCAAATAAATTCTTTAAAAATCAGACAATGTGATTTTCTTTCTCATTTTGTCTCTCATAGTTGAGGTATACCTAGGATGAAAATTACAGGCCTCTCTCATCTTTTTAAGTGGGAGAACTTGCACAATTGGTGGCTGACTAAATACTTTTTTGCCCCACTGTACTTATTTGATTATTAAAATGTAAACCGATCTTTTTCATATGGGTGTTTTAGAGTTGTACCCCCTAGATCAGGTCTCTAGTAATTGTGTGCACCAGATTGAAGCATTTTACTTTAAAATGTTCAAACAAATCCTCCTGGGGGGGCATACCCCCGGACCCCCCTAGAGGATGTGATGTCCACCCCCCAAATTAAAACATGTTCATACAATACTGAATACATTTGAAGCCATTTTGACGTATATTACGTGTATGTCAATACGTTTCTGTTTTTGTAGTGTATTTGTCCTTTGTAGAGATTTTTCATTTATTCTTTATAAAATCTCACCTAAAATCTCGCCTAGGGCAGCAAATTGGCTATAACCGGCCCTGGTACTAATCCTCAAGAGCCTTTCTTGTGCTGGCAGACACATAGAAAGTTCTCCAAGCCACTCAACAATTTGTATCTTGTTTTCTTTAATTCATACAAACATTTGCAGAAATTCTTAAAGTGTTTTCTTCTCTTGAGTACTAACTCTGGGAAAAGCTACAAAGCATCTTACGCAAATCGTTGAACTACAATATTGCTTTACTTAAAACGGGAAAACTGTGGGCATTTTCCATTATAAAATTGTTGTCATGTATTTGTTCCTCTGGGTGCTTTGCCAGATTGGAAATGAAAGTTTAAAAAATCCAGTTTAGTAATTATATATAAACCCTGAATTCAATTCTACTGTAGTTCAACTTGTGTTCAGGGCTAGTTATAATGGGCCATATGGCACTCGGGGCCCACCTACCAGCCAAGCTGTCAATTAAGTTACTTCTCATTGTAGGGGCTAAAGGCTTAGGGGGAAATTTCACTATTTATAGAGACGTTTTCCTCCTCTGCAGGTAGTAAACAGGTATTCTAACAAAGAATTTGAGCACTTGAGACTTCATATGAGACCTCAGCTAAATGTGTTTTCAACTTTAAAGTGAGATGTTACAGGCACAAACCTTTTTCATGCACTGTTGAGTTTTGTTTTCAGTTTGAGCGGCAGGAGCGGGTTTTGAACTGGAGTTCCCCAACGCCCCCTTAATCTGATGATCACACGCACAGTCCACTGTGCCACTCTGCCGATTTGACGAAATGTGTCTATTTGTGTTTCTAGATTCCTCCTAAATTCACCAAAAGCTAGCATTAGATGATGCTTCTATTCATATTTTAGGATAAATCTTCAGAAACGTGCAATACAAAACACAATTGTCTGTGTAAAGTACATGGTGTATACAGTTATTTAGTTTAAAGTTAGTTATCAAAAATCTGTATTTCAGTGGCAATTATACACACAACTTTCCAGTTGTATTAATCATGGACTCATACAAAGAGATATTAGTTGATCAAATTAGGTCAAGCTGATGCTTTGATTTATTTTTATGCAAAAAGTCTGACCAGTTGCCAAAATCCCAAATAAATTAACTGTGAGAAGGGATGTGAACGGAGATATTTCAAGGACATGTTAGCTATTTTAACAACAATTACTATACATTTTTAGATCTTATAATCAATTATGTATTTTAAGCACTTCTGTGGTATCGGCTGCAATAACAAAGCTCTCTGTTTAAGCAAAAGCCTCTTAGAAGTGCTGCTTACCACCATGAATTTTCTTTAGTCATTATGCTTTGTTTCACGATAGTGTCTTCCACTGTACATTTTGTCCCCAAACTTTGTATTTTACTTTAAAATACAGAAGTCTGGCGGTGCAAACTGTTGTCATGAAAATAGATTATTACATAAACAAGACAGTAAACTGTAAAGGATGTCTGCATTCCTCATGATGTTTTCAGTTACAGGTAGTGAACATTTATAAGCTAGAGGAACTAAATACATAATATCAGAGTTTAGTACTTTACTCTTTTTAGGCAAGCTGTCTGCATGCATCCTGTGTTTGTGAATGAACTCTGTGTGTGTTTGTGTGTGTAGGTGTGTGTACTCTGCAGCAGTTTGGTACTACAACCACCTGGCTGGTATGATGGATGTAGTGATGATCACTGAGGATCAGGAAGCCGTGGCTCAGTACAGCAGCCTCAACTCTGGGGTTTACGTCATCTCTGTCCAGGTATTTGAACTGCACACTAATGTTCACCCCACATGATGCTTATATCTGTCGCTCGCTACACTAACTGTCCATAAGTATTTATTAGACAGTGAGACATGTTGTTGTTGTGGCTTGAACATAGTGGATATCAAAGGACACTGCTACGAGGTTGAAATGCAGAAGTTTGTATTTGAGGATGTTAAAAGGGATATTTTGGGTCTTTCAAAGTGCCTTTGCATAATGTATTTATTCATAATCATTTCATTTTCATTTAATCGTTTATTTGAACCGGGACAATGCACATTAATGAACATTTTAAACAAAACAATGCTTTCAAATGTAAATGAGCCAGATTTGAGCTTTGAGCTCATTTCCATCCGTAGTCCCGTCACATACAACATTTATGAACATAACATTTATATACATGGCAAACAGAAATACAATAATCAATATAATACTTAAAGGTTACCTATTATGCAAAATCCTTTTATCGGAAATATGCGTCCCCCCTGTGTAAAGAGATTCTCTCTCTTTTTGTCCTGATCCATCTATATAAAAACCTGTCATCAAATGAGCTGATCAGATCTCTTACACAATGTTTTTTTGGCTTGTGTAACCATTAGCCAATAACCAACAAGGTTATCTCCGCCCACCTTATCCCCTGAATCTCCTCCTAGAGCACCAGTGTGTTTTTGTTTTTTTAAACCAATCATCTTGCAGAGGGGTGTGGCCATCAGCATGTAATTAGCATTTAAAGCTACAGACACAGAATCAGCACATTTGAAACAGCTGTTCTCACTGTAAACATCGCGTTGCCGTTCAAGCAGTTACTAAAATAATATCCAAGGGATGCATGCAGAGCTGTCATTGGCTGAGATAACTCCGGCCGTGCGTAACGCCTCCACCGTTCCCCGAAATGCATCCGTGGAGGAGCCGTGGAGGATGCATCAGTGTCTCCTCGGTTAGAGCTCCTCCAGAGAGCCTCCTCGACGCTCGACGCTCGATGCTCGATGCTCGGTCCTCGAAGTGCATTTAGAGAAATGAGATGTACTTCAACATGGCGCGCTGAAATTCATTTCCGGGTCATTACCGGAGGACCGAGGAGTCGAGGAGGGGAAATTTGAGTATTGAGAAACCTCTACTGTCAGTTAATATGCAGACTTAGCTTTATTTAGAAGATTTTAGAGTTAGATAGTCCTTTCCAACAGAGAACTGAAACAGTTATACATGCTCTCGTCAGAGACACCAAAACATACTAATTGATCAAGGCAATGTAAAATTACTGTTTTCTTTTCAATGGAGTCTGGTAGCTTGGGTAAGAGCATAGATAATGCCTTCATTTTATTGTCATTTTAGATTGCTAAAATACATTTAGCTGCTGACCCGTCCACAGCAGTACAGTGACTGCTTCTGTGCTGGGACTTCTGTAGGAGTTGTAGTGCTGTCCTGCTCCATTGTTCACAAGAGGCATGGAATCCTGCTCTGTTCACTTGTTTCTCAAACCATTATGTTTCAGTGCAGAGCCGAAACAATAGGAAATGCATGGCTGTTAAAGTACAGACCTCTCTCTGCTGCATGCTGTGTGTTAACCCAGTCATCCAATCACTCAATAATAAACACAGGAACGCCAATAGACATGTGGTTTTTTTAACGGTTTTGGAAATCGATAGGAGTAAACAAAAACTTTGTGTCATATCAAATGACTTTCCACAGCAGATGGAGCCAAGTTATCAGAGGATTATAGAAATCTTGTGTGTAGAGACATTGTGTTCTGTTTGAAATGTATACATTTGTTCTAGAAAAACTCAAATTGCTGATAAAGATCATTTAATGTGACCTAATGCTCCAGGGCAGCAACTAAATGGACGTTGTGGTGAAATAGTTTTCTCTTTAATGTTCAATCATAATATTATTTGGTCATACCACCATCACAATACAATTCCTATAAAAGTTGACAAACTATGATTAAATTATCTGTTGTTCAAAACAACAGATAAAGCCAGAAATCTAGGTGTAGTCATGGACTCTGACCTGAGTTTCAACAGTCACATTAAAACAGTTACTAAATCAGCCTACTATCACCTAAAGAACATATCTAGGATTAAAAGACTAATGTCACAGCAGGATTTGGAAAAACTTGTCCATGCTTTTATCTTCAGTAGACTGGACTACTGCAATGGTGTCTTCACAGGTCTCACTAACACATCTATTAGGAAGCTGCAGCTGATTCAGAACGCCGCTGCTCGAGTCCTCACTAACACTAAGAAAGTGGATCACATCACTCCTGTTCTGAAGTCTTTACACTGGCTTCCTGTGTGTCAAAGAATAGATTTCAAAATACTGCTGCTGGTTTATAAAACACTGAATGGTTTAGACCCAAAATACATGTCTGACCTCCTGCTAAATTATGAACCATCCAGATCTCTCAGGTCTTCAGGGACTGGTCAGCTTTCTGTCCCCAGAGTCAGAACTAAACATGGTAGAAGCAGCAGTTCAGTTATTATGCTCCAAATATCTGGAACAAACTCCCAGAAACCTGCAGGTCCGCTGCAACTCTGACTACTTTTAAATCCAGGCTGAAGACTTTTCTTTTTGTCGCTGCTTTTAATTGAACTATTCATATCTTAGACTGCACTGTAACTTTTATCCATGTATTTTTTCTTTTAATGTTTATTTTATTAGCTTTTCTTTTAATGACTGATTTTAAATGCCATTTTCTTAATGTCTTTCATTTTTTTTTTGTAAAGCACTTTGAATTGCCTTGTGTTGAAAAGTGCTATATAAATAAACTTGCCTTGCCTTGCCTTAAATAATGTAATGGTCGCCCAGCCCACAAATAAAATGTCAATGAGTCAACAGACATGTATATTTACCAAGCAAAAACAAAGGATTTTCTAACATCTAACATAGATAATCTATTGTATAACCCCCTTAGGTCTTAAGTATTTATCCATCAGCACATCATGGATTGCTTAGAAGGCTACAATTATGAATTACTGTCTAAGGTGCTGTTTACACGAGAACGCAAACGGTTGTATCTGCTACTTTTCTCTTTCGTATAGCCCGTTCGTTCACACAAGGCCGTAACGGAAACGCGGAAACGGACTGGCAAACGATAACGGGTCCCAAGGTGGATTGATCTGCGGACGGAACGCTCTGGGGAGCCAAACGGCTCCGTGTGTACGTCCTATACGATCATTTCCTGATAACGATGAAGCCATAGACCCGCCTCTCCCCACCTCTGCTGCTACAGATGTTAGTGCAAAATCTACAGCTCCTCTACCACAACCATCAACAACAAGTGGACATGGAGAACTACATGAACTACATGTTGCTAAATCTACCGCGGGGCATAAAGAGAAGGGCAACAATGGCAACCATGCTCGGGGGTCTTCTTCGCATCTTTTGGTGTATTTTGTGGCGGAAGTACAGCGCCACTTACAGGCCCGGCATATGTACTACAGCGTCTCCAGTGCTTTCGAGCGGTCTCGTGTGAAGGAAGACTTTTTGATATCGTATTCGGTTTGTTTGCGTTCACGTGTAAATGTGGTCTAATTGTCTTGCATAGACATGCCCCCCTATATATGCTCAATCTATATATCGCTCCATTGAGCTGCCTGACAACTAATATGCTCTTTAAATAGTGATTTAAAAAAAAACTCACCAAAGGAAAACTCATGGCTGATTTTAAAGTTGTTGATGAAGTGGCTACAGCATGACTCAGTGGAGGGCGAAAGGCTGTTCTAACACAACACAAATTCTGTAAACAGCTGATTCTGATACTGAGAGCAGAAATGGCTGTGTCCTGTCTACCTGTTAACAGTTGTCAAGTCATTATAGGATAATAAGTGTATAGTGTTAATAAGCTGATAGAGAAGCAGAGGCTGTTTTAAGTAGCACCTGTTCATCAAGACATCTTGGTAGCAAAACAAAAGGCATTATTATGGAGTTACTTTAGTTGTATAGCGTAGCCTAGCTTATAGATAGAAATAGATAAACGTTCCTGTTTTAATTACATTTGTTCCAAGTGTCAACCTCCACATCTAAAAAGTGAAGTCAACCTGCATTCTTTATAGTGGCCAACAGGGCGACTCAACTGGCTGCAAGAAGAAGTCCAATTGTATAGAAGTCTATGAGAAAATGGCCTCACTTACTTTATCACCTCAGTAAACATTTTCCTGATGAGTTAATGGTCTCAGTTACTAGCATCAAGTCTTCTTCATTACAGAATTATGTACAAAATAAAAGGGGAGGGGCTCCCTTGTGATTGACAGGTTGCTCCCACATGACAGTAACTTGAACCCTTTCACATTGGGTTTTCAGGACGCTCCTGTGTTTCTAAACTGCATATTGCCAATATGTCACACGGTATCTGAATTATCTTGTGTTTTACATCTTCACATGAGGTCAAACCCTGACCTATAACGTTATAGTTTTACCTGTTCCTGACATGTCTTCCCCCGTGTTTCTTCATGTGTCAGGATTATTTAAGAAACTTCTGTCCGGAGCTGCAGGTAGCACACGACCTTTACAGCTCCATTTCCCAGGCGCTACAAGAGAAAGAGAGTGAGGGCACGGAGAGGGAGTACACAGAACATCTGCCCGGAGAGCTGCTGGAGGCCGGGATCAAGTCTGGGCGGTACATTCAGGTACAGCACCTAGCTGGGTTATGTCTAGTGAGTGTTTACTTGGAACAGCAGTTATAACATTGGGCAAGAAATAGACAAAATCCACCTTGAAATGCTTCAACACAAAATATCCAGTAAATGTGCAAAATTGTGCATAACAGGTAACTGTGGAAACTAAAAAGAGACTAGAAACTTGCTGGGTAATTGCACAAATACCATTAGTAGTGGTCATGTTTTATACATGTAACGGTCAAGGAGGTAATAAAAGAAAGGTGGATAGTTTCAGAAACTTGCAAGTTATCTGTTCTAAAGCACTTGAGCTCATCAAGGAAGGTCCTAGTACTCAATGACGCACCAGCATAGGTTTGAATAGATGAATATAGCCTCAAA
The DNA here is from genome assembly GCA_902827135.1 of Harpagifer antarcticus. NCBI lineage: Eukaryota > Metazoa > Chordata > Actinopteri > Perciformes > Harpagiferidae > Harpagifer > Harpagifer antarcticus. The sequence goes on from CADEHL010000508.1 coordinate 5,712,480, forward strand.
TGGCCCTTTTTAAACCGTCTGTTCTGGAAATCTGAATACATCTCACATCTTTTTCCTTTTCATCAGGGGACTCTGAATGTCAGCAAGCACCGCGCACACAGTGAAGCTTCAATCATGACGGACGGTTTGTCCAACAAGAACACAGGTGCAAGTCAACAACAAACACACAAACAAGTCTGGTTAATGCATTTTTCTGCTCTCGTTATCGCTGACACCGCTCTCTGTGCATCTCACCTTTTCCCCTCACTCATCCCCCTCAGATCTGAGCTGGGGCGTGTTGGTGTGTGGAGGGAGGAATCGAAACAGGGCGGTGCATGGCGACCAGGTTGTGGTGGAGCTGTTGCCAAAGAGCGAGTGGAGAGGGAAGGACAACACCCTGGCTGAGGGTCAGGGGGAGGAGAAGAGCGGAGAGGAAAGTGGAAGTAAACCCATGCCCACAGGTGAGTTTTCAATGTATTATCTTTTCACCTGATAGTGTACATCAGGCCTATTCAACTAGCGGCCCACGGGCCGAATCAGACCCTTCAGAACTTTTTTCTGTCCCACAAGAGTTTGCCTGCAAATCAAAATGGCATATATGTAATAGCATAAATAAAACTAATGTCTGATCACACTAAATCCAACGATGCGGCGAAAACGCTGGTTTTTCCATTCATTTGAATTATTTTGAATCCATTATTTTGCCTGCCGCGCTCTGCTCATTAAAAAAAAAAAACCCGCACTGTGTCCGCACTTGACATTGGCTCAGTAAACTCACGTTACACACTAAGTTCGCGGGCCACAGAGAAAGTACTTTAGTTAACAACAGCTTCAAGATGTCTCTCTCCAAGCCCAAGAAACGTAAAGTTGATTCGGAAAATCGCCAATTCCAGAATGAATGGACTGACAAATATGTATTTACTTTGCCAGCCGCAACAAGTAATAAACCGGTGTGTTTATTGTGCAACGAAAGTATATCCGTGACGAAAGAATACAACGTAAAGCAACACTACAACTCAAATCACGGCTCGTTTTCTGCCAGTTTTCCCGTGGGCTCAGAGGAACGGAGAAGGAAAGTACAGGGACTGCTAGCATCATTTGAACGGAGTCAAGTGGCCAACAATGACGAAGGTGGCCTTGCTTATACTGACAATGTTTGGATCTATCTATACATGTGGGTCTAGCTTTTCTCATATGAATGCCATCAAAACGAGGGCACGTTGCTCCATGACCAATGAGAAGTTGCATGAGTGTCTCAGGATTGCTCTTACCACTTATGAGCCAAACTATGCTGACATAGCTAAATCAAGGCAGTGTAATTTCTCTCACTGACTCAAACAGGCTAAACATGACAGAAGTCTGATTCATGGTATGTATGCAGATCTGTTTTTATGGTCATTCATTTTATGGTCATTCAAACAAGCCGACTTACTGTTTCGAAAATTGTAGAAAAAAAATCCAAGGTATGAATGTTATTGTGAGTCTGATGGCTATTGCTTTACTATGTTCTATTTGCATTTAGTATTACATTTGATGGACTTGTGTTGTCTTCAATGCACCTTATGTATGCTTGGAAGTGTTGAGGATATTATACACAGGGCTACTTACTGTTAATGTGATGAATACTGTTTTATTATATTCATCTTGTTGTGTACATTAGTGGACATGGAACTGTTGGGGGGAAAAACCTCATGTCTCCTTAGTTTTAAAGATGCAACATTTTGCACTTTTGTGTCAAGCCTTGTAACCGAAGCTTTCTTACTTTTTTATGGACTGGTTGCTTTATGTAATGATTTATGTTGATACAATTAAAGTAAAAAAAAGGGATGCACTTGACTAGTTCATTTAATGTATTAGTATCTATTAACACTACTGTAAGCAATAGTTATTTGTAGTGATTCCTTGACAAAGTATTGTGTGGCCCATAAACCCACTTGCTAATGAAGTTGAATATCCCTGGTGTACATGATAACTCCTCATCTCATTTCAATACAACTTAGAGGAAACTTAAGCAGTTCTTGGTGTATTTGAACATGTGGCCATATATAAATATTACCTTTTTAAGAGCATAACACTTTAACTTTATTCAAACTGTTACACCTACACATTTCTATGCTTTTAATTTATTTTATTTTCATCCCCTCTTCTGCAACACATTTATGTTTTTACTTGTTGTTTTTATTATAAAGGTGCCACTTAAGTTTTTTATAAAATATGTATATGGTTATTGCAGTGTGTTTTTATCGAGAAAATTATGAGAAAATGTTTTACATATATGTTTGGGGTTCTATTTGTCAGTTTGTAAGAATAGGCTTAGTCGTCGATTTAAGCTCAAAAAACCTATTTATAACATCAACAAAAATATATACTGTTTGACAATATTGAAACAGTATAACTTAAATAAACAAAATCAAAGTTACCAAAATGAGGTTGTCTATCACTCATCTATGGAGTAAACACATAGGCCTACTAGCTGTTGCCTTCACTGCAACAATCTCCCGAATGCCAGTCCAGGGCCAACACCGTCCCTTATGGACCCATAGCCCCTCCCCACAGGCTTACTGTCAACAGGTTACACAATTCATTCAAAGAACACATTGTCAACATCATTTGAACTCCTCAAACATAAGAACAACTATACGACCAAAACATAAACAGGTTAACTATCTCATAACACAATCATCCCCCATCATTAATAAACGCAAAAAAATAATAAATTGCATGGTTCATGACATCATATTTAAACCACGGAAGAGATGCGCCTCCGTCTTTTCCACATTCCCCTCTGCTGGGGAGACGGCGTCGATACTCCGTTCGCTGCCCGTCACGCAAGTATCGCGTACTATAGTTTAATGTATGTTTAAATAATTGTAGACTCACAAGCGTGCACTCATGGTCGCGCTACAGAAAGGGAGGGGGAAAAGGGACGTTTAGTGATGATTTAACCTTAGTTAATGACACACGGAAGAGAGCAGGAAATGTTTGGTGTGTGTGTGTGTGTGTGTGTGTGTGCCGCCGGCTGTCAGTCACTCTGTGATCCGCTCCGTCACAAAACAGTTTCCTCACTCTACGCTTTGGATAAAAGGGTCTAACAAGTGACATGTAATGTAATCTCTTGTTATATCCTCAGGCCGTGTTATGGGGATCCTGCAGAGGAACTGGAGGGACTATGTGGTGACTTTTCCCCCCAGGGAGGGGCCTCCGCCCCAGACCAGGAACACCCAGCGCATCCTGGCGGTGCCCTGGGACCACCGTATCCCCAAGATCCGCATCAGCACCCAGCAGGCCGACGCTCTGCAGGTCTGCTTTACACAGTCCACAATGTATTTAGTCTGAACTTTAGTTTGAACTCACAGGATTGGACAACTAATGTCACTAATATGACATCGTTTTACATGATTTTATTTTTAAAACTAGTTATTTGATATATTTCAGTCTTTGTGTAGACTGTAGGTATAACATAAAGAGGATGATTTTTCTTGAAGCATAAACATGAGATAAAAAATGGTAAAGAGATCCTTCAGCCCAATGTTTTGTAAAAGTTGTGCGTTTATATAAATGCAAACCTATTTATGTATTTGTATTTAAAGTTAATGCCTTGTATTGTCCCTAGAGGAGGCCAGACTCTGTAGATCCGAAGCTAAAAGAAGGCTTTAAAATCAGCTTAACATAGGGCTCCATGAGGGAAGGTATACCATTTGTATTGTCCCAAAAGGCAGAAAAGGATGGCTTATTTGAACCTGTATTCACCCACCCAGGACCACAGAGTGGTGGTGCGCATTGACTCCTGGGAGAGCACGTCGCTCTACCCCAACGGCCACAGTGTGCGGGTGCTGGGTAAAGCTGGGGAGCTGGAGACAGAGATCCAGACCATCCTCATCGAGAACTGCATCCACGTGCCTCCATTCTCAGACGCACAGGTCAGACAGGAATCTTCTCGCTCTCTCACACAAACACCGTGAAGCTGTAACTCTGCTTTCTACCTGTGACTGTGTCTGTGTGCCCTCAGCTGAAAGAGATGCCCGTGAACTCTGCAGATAAGCCGTGGAGGATGGACCCGGCTCAGGTGGCGGAGCGGCGGGACCTCCGGGAGAGTCACCTGGTGTTCAGCATCGACCCGAAGGGCTGCGAGGACGTGGACGATACGCTGTCTGTACGCAGCCTGGCCGGCGGGAAGCTGCTGGAGCTGGGGGTCCACATCGCTGATGTCACACACTTTGTGACAGAGGGCTCGCTCACCGACCTGGAGGCACGTTCAAGGTAAGGAGTTAGAGGATAGGATAGTTCATGTTAGCCCGGTATATTTTATGTTATTGGAGTTTGTGTCAAAATGAATTAGCATCTCCTATAAACATCCAGCCACCTGTTAGCTCCTGTGTTGTGCGTTATCACACGTGTATAGAATTGCTGTTCTAACCATAATTACGTCCTCTGTGGAGTACAAAACAATTATGACGGTTTGTCAAATATGATCTCACTGAGCCTCACCCGGATATTTTCGCTGGCTACTTTCAGAAGTGCAAAGAGGACAGAAATGTGCTGCATGATTGTTTGTTGCATCCGGCGCTCTCTGTTATAGTTTCTGTAATTTTGCAAGTGTCACAAACAAAGAAAAGAAGCAGAAATGACAGACAACAGTGACTTGGAGGCACAGCAGTGTTTAGGACAGTGAGAAATGCTGCTGCTGAGTCAGGAGTTTCTCAGAGCAAAGGGATAAGGGCCTTTAATCGTTCAAACAGACCAACATTTAGAAAAAAACAATTGCTGTTTTTAGTTTGTTTGCACTCTTCAGGGCTCTGTTTCTGTACGTATCAGTGCTATGGGGTACAGTGTCTTTACTTGGTTCTCCATCCCTTGAATTGAATACACAAGGGCAGTATTGGTACAGGGTGAGCAGGACCGCGACACAAATGACCCGACTACTTACAAGAGAAATCGATAATCTGACACAAAACATTAAATAAAAAATAGTTTTATTGATATAAGAATGATTTTTTAGCTTTAGTTACAACAATACAATAGTCTGCTTGCTCTGTTGGGAGTAGTTATGTGTAACAATGGAGTATATATAGTGGGTTTTGATTCATTATATTCAAAGTTTTATTTAATATTGTATGTATGTAAATGAATGAATGAAATAAGAACACTTTTACTCATTTATTTCACAACGCTATCAATAATTACTAATAAACTATATGAGGTCTCATGTTGAAAAATAAAGATATAAATACAATGTATACAGAGGAGGTGAAAGAGTACCAAAAATAAATATTTAAGTTCATATAAGAGAAAATGGTATCTACTGCTTGGAAACATGCCCTGAGGAGAAGTGGTGAATCCAAACGTTTTCTCGTCTGTGTTTATGACTCAAGAAATAAAAGAATGTAATTTCACTAAGGTTACTGTTTCTGAGTTCCTTAAAAAGCAGGTGAGTTTCTTTTTTTTATAATGTTCAGTTCTCAATAGTTTTTTAATGAATACATATTTTTGGCTGAAGTGCTGCTACCCCATTTTGTAAAAAGGACTAAAAGCATTTATGTTTTCTAACCAAAATATAGACATCGCATTAGTGTTGCATAACTTACACAATATATTTTGAGTTCAGGGACAAATGAACCTCACCTGGAAGGAAACATAAATGCTTTTAGTCTTTTTATTTATGCTATTTAGGGCATGGGGTCGTGGTGCAATTAAGCCTTTGTTTGCAAAATGAGTATAGAAGGTTAGTGTTCAAATCATAAACACAGGAGAGAAAAAAGTTAAGATCAGAGTAGAAAACAGGATCACCAGATTTATTTTCATCACTTTCCTCACAGGCTTTTCATAGAAAAGAGATCCAAATACTTTCCCCCTTTACTTTATCTTTTTTCTTCTTCTTCTTCTTCTTCCTCCTTCTCAGGGCAACCACGTACTACCTGGCCGACCGCAGGTACGACATGCTTCCTGGTGTTCTCAGTGCAGACCTCTGCTCTCTTCTGGGCGGAGTGGACAGGTCAGTGAAAGCCACATCTCTACATCATGTTGAAGAAAGTCAATTGGAACACATAAAACATGCTATGTGAATGTATCATAACCAGGTATGCGATGAGCGTGATGTGGGAGCTGGATGCAGAGACCCTCGTGGTCAACAAGGTGTGGTTCGGCCGCTCGCTCATCCGCTCCTCCTACCAGCTGCACTACGAGCTGGCCCAGGCGCTGCTGGACGGGGAGCAGGCGGAGGTGCCGGAGCTGGCCGGGCTCGGGTCTGAGGAGAAGGATTCTAAACTAGCCCAGCTCACCCAGGCTCTGGAGATGCTGACACACGTAGCCAGACACCTGCGGGCACAGAGGGACCGGGGGGGGGCGCTGGAGCTGGAAGGGGTGGAGGTAGGATCGGTTTCTCCTTATCTTTGTGGTCCTTTTTTACTTCTAATTAATTGTATTGGTCTATCTACACATGTACTTTGCTCAAACTACAGACACATTTCTTTAAAAGCAGTTTAAGTAAAAAAAAAAAAAAATACATTATCATAGCCATGTTTTCCAAATGTTTTTGTTACCTTAGAGGGAAACAAATAATAACAATTAAAGCTGCCAGCCGCAATGAGCGGGTCTTCGAGGATCCAGGCAGGTTGCCTGTTGTCCGCACGTCGACGTGTCACATAGGTGTCTTGAGGAGCGGACCGTTAGCAAAAGTGGGAAGTTTTGGGCCGATCGGACAATTTCCATAGGAGTTACAGCAACAGCGTGTTTCATGGCAAGTAATATGTCGCTACGGCAACGGCATATGATGACACCTCACAGTTGTCGTAGGTGTCTTGAGGTCTGCATCATTATCAAACATGTGAAGTTTTAGGCCGTTTGGAGCATGTTCACTGTAGTTATGAGCAAATCGTGTCTTATGGCGAGCATTTTGTTTCCATGGGAACACATATGATGAAACTGACACGTACACCAGATGTCTTCAGGGCTGGACTGTCAGCAACACACACATGACATTTGAGCACTTTTTGACCATTTACACAGGAGTTAGAGCAAGATCGTGTTTCATGGCAAGTATACGGCTTTTGAGGAAAACTCAAAATGGACATGTTGAGGGCCGATCCGTTAATGGTCGCCTGAAGTCTGAAGTCATCGTATCCAAATGTTTTTAGTTTTTTTTCCAAATGAAGGTTTCGTTGAAAATGTGTCATTGTTAATATTTTCAGTCATTAGCCTCTCAGATCTCACAGGATCCATTCATATCAACCCAATAGAGTGCCTCAGACCCTACTTTTATAATTTTCCACATGTGGAGATTATCCGACTGAACAAAACGTGATCCGTCTCTTAAATGTGTGTCAACCAAATACCTTATTTAGAGCTATTTTCCAAAATCCTATGGAGAAATTGCATTGCTTTTTTGTCGAAGGAACCCATGGGCAGCTTACTTCCGGGTTTTAGGACGCGTCACTGTGGCACTCTATAGGTGACCCACTATGACAATTTCTAGGAAATTAATAAATAAATTGATGTTGTCTTCTAAAATTGTCCATCCTTAATGGGATACAAGCCAAATATACCACATACCTGTACTCGTAAAGGGCCGACTTCACCCTAAGCAACATCCAAAAGGGAATATCACGTTTGAAAATGTAACGGGTCGTTCCTTGACCCGATTCACCTTTCCACCAAGTTTCATTGAATTTGGGCCAAGTGTTTTTCCTTAATCCTACTCGAGAACATTCATTTTGTGTTAATCTCACACATGACCAGAAAGCAATTTCAGTTGGAATACTGTTGTCATGGCTGTGTGAATACAGAGCCCTCCTCTGTGAATCTGGTGACAGTTTTCACATTCAAGTAGTGTGTTCCATTCATTCAACAAGATATAAACTCTCTTTGTTGTTCATCTGTAAGATCCTCTCTAATAACCTGTCTTATACCTTATTTAGATATGTGTGACTGATTGAGTTTGTTACAATAGATGACATCATGGAATGACTTGCCATTTCTTTTTAGCAAATACTTTAGGTTGTTCATAATAATCATTATTTATTCAACCTCCTGGAATTAGAGTTTCTCTATACCTACCTGGTGCAGTTGTGAAACTGCTTTCTGGCTACAGAGAATGCTGGGTCAAAATGTCTTTTATAATGACTCTGTCAACCAAGATAAATTACTTACACTGACAGTACACTAATAACCACAAAGTAAAAAAAACGTCAAGGATAAGGCTGGAGTTATTGTCAACAAATCCTATAAAAAGAACAAAAACTAAATTGTCGGTCACTCAATTTGAACCAACCTCCCTACCCTGTCTGTGTGTGGCTCCATTTCCGCTTCTTTCTACCATAGACTGTATAAAGAAGACTGTGACGTCACCCATTGTGGACTAAGATATTGATTTTGAATCATTTGGCTTTGCCATCTTGGTTTGTATGAAACCAGAAGTGACATTAGAGAGTGTGGAGCTAAGTACAACCTTTACAGGACATTTTTAGGTGACCAAAAAGCTACAATTATCGCTAAAGAACTCAAAACACCCTGTATTAAAGTTCCATGAAAACAAACGGGGACAACATGATGTGCCAGCGACTAAAGCAATCTGCTTGGTTGTCTGTTTTACTCTAAATGGGAACATCATTTACACAATAATGTTGTTAATAATAATGTTGTATTGATGAAATGTTGAAACTAGCAATTGATCCCATCATCTCATCAGGAACATGTTTACTGGGGTAATGAATCAAGTGAGAAGAAGACTCTTTTTCTCCTAGACTTCTATACAATCAGATTTCTTTATGAAACCAGAGGATATTAGATTTAAATCCTCCTGAATATTTAATAGAAAACAGGTAAAGGTATGTCTGCATTAGCTTCCCTTTTTAGACCCGGAAGTTGCTGCTTAGTTCCTCCTTTTTAAACTTCCTGAAACAGCTTGAAACCATGGTTTTGATTGAAAGAATAGGGGATATTGATTATGTAGTTAATTTTCTTGGGTCCTTTTTGAAACTGGAGAGTACTTTTGGAGGATTGACATAAGGAAAATGAAATATATATGCTTATATACGATATATATTGCCTGCCTTATCATTCAATATCTTCACCCAGAGCTCTTGTAAAAAGAATTAGTTTTAAACATTAAAAAAAGAAAGAAAATGTACTTTCTAGCACCTTTCTATTACCCATACCCAACAGCTCCCACCTTTCCATACAACATAAAAGTGTCTGTATTTACAAATCCTTTGACTTCATCAAACTGTCCACCTCCCTCCTCAGGTGCGTGCCCTCCTGGATAAGGACAAGAACATCACAGCGCTGGTCCCCCGTCAGCCTCTGGAGGTCCACGAGACGGTGGCTGAGTGCATGATACACGCCAACCACTGGGTGGCGCGCAAGATCCAAGAGGCCTTCCCCCACCAGGCCTTGCTGAGGCGCCACCCGCCCCCCCGGCAGGAGTTCTTCAGCCAGCTGGTGGAGAGCGCCACGGCCGGGGGCTTCACCATCGATACCAGGTGACCGGATTTATAATAGGAAGCAGTTTTGACTCCTTTCACATGCATGAGGTTTTGGATTTAAAGCTAAACTCAACAATTCTATAGCTGTTGTCTGATTATTAGTTGTATATCATATTAATACTGGTAGTTCTGTTCTTCCAGTACTAACAAGGCTCTGGCGGACTCTCTGGACCAGGCCGTGGACCCCCAGGACCCCATGGTGAACAGGCTGCTGAGAATAATGGCCACTACAGCCATGTCCCAGGCTGTGTACTTCTCCACTGGTCTTCAGCCCCTAGACCAGTTCTACCATTACGGTAACACCTTCACCATATACCCAGCATTCATTCTGTTATTCATTGGAACTGCATTCACATGTTTCTTTGTGGGTATGTAATGCAAGTGAGGGACCTTTAAACCTGCATGCACTGGCTAATTAAAATACAGTCTTTCATCAGTATACTAGTGGATATAAAACGTCAGAAATTGCATATTTGATTGACCAAAAGAAAACAATTTTCTTAATGTATTTAGTCATTTGAGGAAGTTTCATGGTGAACTTGTTAAAAAAAAAAATCTAAAATCCTGGTACCATATTTATTTAGTGTCATTCACAGTGTATTACATTTCTAACATGGCATCATTTTCTTTATAGCTGTTGACATTCTTTTCTGATCTATAGTGTTACAAAGATATACTCCCTCTGCACAAACCTTTGACTCCAATATGTGAACAGAATGAATTTGAAACCTGGTTTTATCCAATGGTAAGACTTCTGTGCTGAAAATATGTGCAATGTATCACTTTTTGTTTCAAGAGAAAGCCTATGTATTCTCCTGTTCCCCAGTAGTATCTCCACTTAAACTGTAGCAATCTGTGCTAATGCTAATGTTCTTCATAGGTCTGGCTCTGGACCGGTACACACACTTCACCTCACCCATCCGTCGTTATGCCGACATCGTGGTGCACCGCCTTCTCACCGCTGCCATCACTATGGACAGGGGGGTGGACCTGGGTAAAGCGTTAGCCAGCAACAAAGAACTGGAGGAAACGGCTCATCATATCAACAACAAGAACAGGGTCAGTGCTGCTGTGTTGTTTACTTCTTACTCAATAAAATAAGCTCTTCTGACTGACCTCTGTGTGACCTTCTGACCTCTGTGTGACCTTCTGACCTCTGTGTGACCTTCCCCAGGCAGCCCAGCAGGCTCAGAAGATCTCCACAGAGCTGTTCCAGTGCCTCTATTTCAAAGAGAGAGACCCTCAGTCCGATCAGAGCTGTGTGGCGGACGCCGTCATCTACTCCATCAGAGACAACGGCGTCCTGGTGTTCATCTCAGAGTAAGATAATAACGGGGGGCTTTTTAAAGGTCGGCTAGTTACTTATAGACAAAAGCTTTTAATTAATTTAAAGCCAATTGGTTTCTAATGAAGATGTTAATCTTTAAAAATGGGTCACAAATATAAAGCTTCATCTTGGAAAAAGGCTCAACAATTTCACACTGTTATTAGATTTAAGATTTTGAAAACATTCTTGATCATTCTGAATGTTGTATGGCAGAGCTGCCCCAAGTATTTACAAAGTTAGGAAGTAATGTTCTTTTATTATAATGGAAATAATTAAGACTTAATCTATTTATTGGTTGGATAGAAATGGCCATATTGTTGACTGTTTCTTGGAATTCTTTCATTCAGAGGTGTATGATTTGAATAAAATATTCTAACCGAGTACTCCTGACCCCCCCTGTGCTCTCTCAGGTACGGGGTGAAGGGCCCGGTGTACCTGAGGAACCGTGAGGGCCAGGTGGTGGCAGTGGGACCGGAGGGCGGCTGTGAGTGGCAGAGCGGCTCCGTGAGACGATACTCAGACCACATCTCCACCGCCTCCAGCTGCGGCACCTCCACCTTCAGGCTGTTCGACCACATCTCTGTGAGTAGCGTTTATTACTGCATGAGGATATCCTCATTTTAAAGATTTAAGTGGAGTCATGTTGTGATATTGTGTTGTTGGCACACTGTTGATAGTAAAGGGACCGTTTGCCAATTATTGTTAATGGTAAATGTAGTCCGTTGAAATAGTAATTTCCTTCAAATGTATTGGACATCCACTTAACAAAAGTTCTGCTTACACTGACAAAAACATATTACACAGATCTTAAGATTAAGTCTTAAGTTTTAAGACTTCTTAATCTTAAGTCTAACATGACTATATTACTACAATAAAGACATTGTACACTTTAGAAAGGAGGGTGCCTTGTCATTCTCTTGTAATTTATTATGTGCCATCATTTGCCATGTTGCCATTATTAACAAATATGTTTTTTTATGTCTGTAGAAAAGGATATGTGTTCATTCAAAATTGTATTTTAAAAAAAATGTTTAGCCTTTGATTAATTGACATATTGTAACATGTGAGTCCTCTGCACAGGTTCGTATTTCTGTGCGCTCCACGAACTGCCACGCTGACACCCTAACCCTGGAGGTCACCAGCAACAGACCCCTTCTCAGTGCGGGGCCCCAGCAGCCCCGCTCCCAGGGCCGCAGCCAGCTGGTGCAGGAGGTGAAGCGTCTGGCGGAGGAGGCGGCCCAGGAGAAGGCGGCCCGGAAGCCCAAAGTCTCTAAAGACGAGAGGGAGTTCAGCCAGAGCAAGACCCCCAATCTGTACTCCCTGCTGGAGGAGATCAGAGAGCTGGCTCTGCTCGACCTGGAGGGGGGGGGCGCAGGTCTGTGAGACCACAGCCTAGAGACGCTCAACATTCATTACTACTGATATTTCCATAATACATCATCTAGATGAGAGAGGCCCCAAGCAGAAGAGGCTTATCTATTTTTAACTTTGTAAAATGTACTAAGCATTCTTTGATTCATGGCAGCAGATTTTTAGTTATTTATTATCTGCATTGTTTTTTACCTTTAAGTGACAATTGCTTGATAATGTGGTGTGTAAATAAGTTATTTGATATTAAATGAGATGAGAAATGTTCTGTTTCTGTGGACATTCTTCTTATATTGGTGCAAAGATAAAAAATAACATGGACTTGTAAATAGAGGAGAGCTGCAGGTTAAAAGATATGATGGACATTTTCTGATGGGACAAGTGAAACCAGTGTGACCATAAATCACATGTAGCACTGACACCACAACAAAATGTGACACTTGGAATAAAATGTGTATACTTCCTCCAAAATGATGTTTGATTTACATACATTTCAAAACTATTGATAACTTAGTACTGTACATAAACAGTTGTATCGGTTTGGTACCACTCAAACCGATACAAATATTTGAGGGTGGGATAAACCATGTAATTATATGGAGGTTGTGGCTCAGTGGATACTAGTATGATGGACTTTGAATCAGGGGATAACAAGTTCGAGTCCCACTGCAGTCAGCATGTCGTTGTGTCTCTGGGCAAGACACTTCACCCCAAATTGCTCCTGTGGGGATTGTCCACAGTCATGAATGTATGTAAGTCGCTTTGGATAAAAGCGTCTAACAAATAACATGTAATGTAATATGGGCCAATATTTGATAATTATTACAAATAACCGAATCGTGGTACTTTGACAGTTGCTCCATTTCATTATAAATATAAATAAAAGATTAATATATAAAAATATTTATATATAACCATAACAAGTTAAAGCAACAATGTGCCATAAAAGGATTACAACAAAAATCAAGATATATATACAACGTGTATATTACACTAGAGAATGCAATTCCTGAAGAAATTGCTAGTGGGAATGCTTTGTATTGAAAAGCTGACGCTAAACTGCTATGCTGAAATGTAATGTGTAAGAAGAAAGTGAAGAATTTAGATTGAAATGATACATGAACACTGGGGGCTTGAATGTGTGATGAGAGAAGAAAAGAAAGTAAAAAGGCTTGTAAAAGCAGCAAAATATTTGAACTGCAAACTTTTGAACTAACTTGATGGCGAATGATTTGATGACATCCCATAATACGCTTAGATGCGTTGATGGCTGCATCGTTGCCAAACCTGTGAAGTTTTGGGCCGTTTGGAGCATTTTCACTGAAGTTATGAGTAAACCGTGTTTCATGGCGAGCATTGTGTTGCCATGGGAACGACATTTAAAGAAATCTCAAAACTGTCCCGTAGATGTCTTCACGGCTGGACTGTTAGCACACGTGAAATTTGAGCACTTTTTGAACATTTTCATAGGAGTTATAGCGACGTTGTCTTTTATGGAAACGGCATATGATGAAACCCCATAATTGACGTAGAGCTGTTGAGGGCTGGACCGTTAACCATTATCTGAAGTGTGGTGTTGTTTTGACCCTTTTCATAGGCGTTACGACAACATCATGTTTTATGGCGAGGGATGCGTTTCCATGGAAACGGCATATGGTGAGATGTCAGATTTGACGTAGAGCTGTTGAGGCATGGAGAGGTGATATACAGGTGAAGATTGTGGGACGACCGGACTGTGTCCATTGGAGCTACAGCGACATCGTGTTTTATGGCGAGGGATGCGTTTCCATGGCAACAGCCTATGGTGAGATCTCAGATTTGGCGTAAAGCTGTTGAGGCATGGACCGGTGATATACAAGCGAAGTTTGGAGGACAATCGGACCGTGTGCATTGGAGTTACAGCGACATCGTGTTTTATGGCGAGGGATGCGTTTCCATGGAAACGGCATATGAAGACACCCCATAATTGACGTAAAGCTGTTGAGGGCAGGACCATTAACCATTATCTGAAGTCTGCTGCTCTGAGCATGTCAGTTGGAGTTATGACATCATCGTGTTCCATGACACAGGTGTTTATATTTGAGCTAACGAGGTGTCCAGAGATCAAAGGTTTCAATGGTGATGTGCAGTAATCAGTGAGAGGAGAGCGTTTGCATTGTTCTGAATGAGAGATAAACCTCTTACATTTGAACGTTTTGTTGAAGAACCGTAACAGATATCGGTGACATTTCAAAGCGTGAAGCATGTCAAGGAACTTAAGCATCTAAAGTGTACTTTTTGTGTACTTCCGGGTTAATAATGTGGCCTTTTTGGCAGATTAACTAAAGGTGTGCCGTGTGCTGCTGCTGTGGTGAGGAAAGATGAGGTTGAATTTACAATGGGGTTTAATGGAGACATGTTGAACGTTTTTGTCACTTCATGCCATCAAGAGGCATTTTGTTTTAATTTATTTTTATTTTTCAAGCTACGAGATGTTTTCCAACATTTCTCATGAAAGATTATGTCTCAGGAATGTAGGGTTTGGGAATTATGGCAGGTTTAAAAAAAAAATATGAAGGCGAATTTCAATCTGTCCTCCACTCTAGGTGTGACATCACGCACTCTAAATCTGAAGGCCTCTTTACCAAGGTCTGAACAATGTTTAATATCTCTAAAAGTATGAATCAGATTTAAAAGTTGTGTAACACGAATAATGTCAGACAGATGTGTAACATTTTAAAGTTGGAATGAGGTTTCTGAGTGAAAGTATGAAGGAGCAGTTAGCAGTTGAAGTTGCATGAAGATTGTTGAAGTCTGAAGAGTTTCTCCATTGACTTCCATGTTAAAAATGTGATGAATTATGGGATGTATCTCTGGAATTATGAAAGTTATGAATGAGAAAAGTAATAGCCATCGATTCCCGACCGAGCTGAAAGTTTTGATGTTTGAACGGAGTTTCTGCGATATGGAATGTGGGAGAAGAAGAGCAGCAAAATAACCCGGCGGAATAATAAAGAATTGCTGTATCAGCATTCCCACTAAATTATATACAGTGGTCGCCTAGTGACAAACCAGACTCAGAAATCTCCTTTAATGAACCTCATAGTTCATTTCTAATTTTTTCAGTGCAAACAGACAATGTACTTAAACCTAAAACTGCTACTTGCTCAGGTGTTTTTACAGAAACTATTTTTTTAATAGGAAACCAATCATTCAGATATGTTAGAAGAATATAACAGGAAATTGTATGAAGGATTGTGTATTTTTGCTACAAAACTCAGTACATAAGGATCTGTCTTAAACCTGCAATTACAAACCAGAATGCATTCAAACACTACCCCCCCCCCCCCCTTTGTCATGTCCCCCTCATTTGTACTGTATGTGATTGTATCCAACACTGAACTAATCACAGAGGTGTCCACATACTGAACGGAAAGTCTTTATTTATCTTTATTGGCATTTTTTTAAAAGTCCAAAAGAAAAGCACTGTTATAATTTACTACATAAACAAAAAGACACACTTTTCTGCAGGAGGGCATGTTACAGACCTTTAGGGTCATATGGCCATTTACAATTTACATGTAGTACAGTTCAGGAGTAACTGAAATTACAACAACACACAGCAGATGTGAGATCAGTGCTATGTGTAAGTGTAGGGTTTGCTATTTGCAGACTCAAAGAAGACAAGTTGTATTTGTTCTTGAAATGAGAACTTTGCCGTACAGTTAGTTGCTCCTAAACTTGTGTGCTGCACCCGAGCGTTAATCTCCGCCCTCACACTCGGTGCTGGGTTGGGGGTCCTGGCTGAGGCTGGGTACTTCCTGTTTCTCACACTGAGGTGATGCGGCAGAAAGCTTTGAGTCTGTGTGTGGGGGCTGCACGCTGGGCTCCTGTGTGTCTGGCTTCAGGTCCAAATCCTCCACCTGATCCTCAATCTTATCTTCAATCTTATCTTCCACCGCATCCTCCATCTTATCTTCCACGTGACCCTCCATTTTATCTTCCACCTGATCGCTGGGTGTGTTTGCAAAGGGGACAGATGTGGGTTCAGCAGAGGGGACAGATGTGGGTTCAGCAGAGGGGACAGACGTGGGTTCAGCAGACGTGGGTTCAGCAGTCGGGGTCGAGTCGACAGTCTGGGAGTCTGAAGGATCTGGAGTGTGAGGGGAATAGTTATGAAAGTCAGATATTGTGTCAACAGTAAATGTCAGTTTTAAAGAACATATACTTAAGTTTGTTTAAGCTTAAGTAAAATTATATTCTTGATACTACACAGATGATATGATATATTTTAGCAATGGATTCTAGACATATTTAGAATAGATTCTATTCAGATTATTACATATTTCTTTCAAACTGCCTTACAGACAATACTAACACTATAAATATATCCTATGAATCTACATGAAGACGGGATCCGGGGGATACAAATAGAAGCTCAGAATCTGGTGTAAAATACATTTTTTATTATATTTTATTTTAGTAAGAAAATATATTAAGAAATATATTTTTATTTCTTACTTTTTTTAATAGCGTGATTTTCAAGGTAAATTTAATATTATTTAAATTCTCTTCTATAGATGTCTATATATTGCAAAGGGTTACTTTTTTTAAGGAAAAAATGTGTTTTTTATTAAAATGAAATAATAAAAAAAAATCTCCAACTGGCCTGTTGGGAATGCAATTCATATTCTTGAAAGCATCACCATTGGTTGATTTTTGATTGTTATAAAGGCATCTGGATAGTGATTGGCTGAGGTTTGTTGGCATTATTGGTAGAGGATTTGTCCCTCACTGCACTGATAAATAGACCCTCACCTGTTGGCTGCTGCTGGCGGGAGAGCCTCTTCTCTAAAGCCCGTTGTCTGTTCAGCTCCATGCGTCGACGCTGCTCCTCCGACAGGG
This sequence comes from Harpagifer antarcticus, assembly GCA_902827135.1. Lineage (NCBI taxonomy): Eukaryota > Metazoa > Chordata > Actinopteri > Perciformes > Harpagiferidae > Harpagifer > Harpagifer antarcticus. Next base: position 5,729,517 of record CADEHL010000508.1, read on the forward strand.
AGGGGGCGGCTGGGGAGGAATAAGGAGGGGACGATAGTGCGGGTTGGGAGGGCATAGTGAGAGGGGAGGCCATCGGAGGAGGGGCAGCAGGAGCTGGGGTGGAGTGGATTGGCCGTTGCCGGTCATTAAAGCCCGCCTCTTCAAAAGGATCTGGCTCCCTGAAGACGTCGGTTTCAGGAGCTTCTTCACCTGAACAAAGACACATGTTCACAGAAGAGTGGATGATAATACATGGACTTAAAAACCAAGACAACCATATGTTACTCTCTCAAAAGTTTGCATACGGCGCCAAAAGTCAATTTAACCAACAATTAGCTCGGGATTATTGTAATTCCGGACAATGTATATTAAATATTTAATGTTTCAGATCATGTTCCTTACCACCCATGAAGTCTTCGTATATCATTGGCATATCCAGTCGGATCCGTTTGAGGCATGTCTGCAGCAGAGAAGAAGAAATATTTTAGTCATTCTGCACTGACGAAAAACGTATATCTCATACAAATATTCAGCAGCAACATCCTCATCCCACCTGCACGTCCTTCTTGTTGCCCAGCTTCTCCACTTTCTCGATAAAATCTTCAAACTGCATTTTGGGGTACAACCGGTGGGCCCAGTTCTCCATCTTCTGCATGAGCAGCCGCAGGTCCTCAGCCTGGGGGGACAGAACGTAGATAAAACATTATAATAAGTTGGATAAATGTATGTGATGTTATTAAATACATTCGATAAGAGCTACTCCGGAGTTTCCTGCTGCTTTGTCAGCTCTTACCTCCTTCCCTTTGCCTTTGAAACGGATGTTATCAAACAGTGTTCGCAGAGCTGGAAGACCTCTTTCTGAGAGGAGCCTGTAGAAAAACAAATACTCAGTAACTTCATCTATTACTAAAATATTGATTAGGGAAGCTCTAAGGTTAGATATCATTGAAAGTAATAACACAAGCACCAATAGGATCCTTTTCTGTAATTAATGCTGACTAAAATGATATTAGTATGTCATTATTTGCTGTAAGTGTAAAAGAACATTTGAAAACCTTTAAGAGTAGCTCAAATACAATAACAAAGCCTGTACCAAAACAAAATCATTTATTTCTCTACATTAAAAGTGCATGCTTTAATTACGGTCAGAAGGTAGGGCTGCATGATTTAAAAACGAACTACTGATTATGTTGACTGATAAGGCAAGGCAAGTTTATTTATATAGCACTTTTCAACACAAGGCAATTCAAAGTGCTTTACAAAAAATGAAAGACATTAAGAAAATGGCATTTAAAATCAGTCATTAAAAAGAAAAGCTAATAAAATAAACATTAAAAAAAATACATGGATAAAAGTTACAGTGCAGTTTAAGATGTGAATAGTTCAATTAAAAGCAGCGACAAAAAGAAAAGTCTTCAGCCTGGATTTAAAAGTAGTCAGAGTTGCAGCGGACCTGCAGGTTTCTGGGAGTTTGTTCCAGATATTTGGAGCATAATAACTGAACGCTGCTTCTCCATGTTTAGTTCTGACTCTGGGGACAGAAAGCTGACCAGTCCCTGAAGACCTGAGAGATCTGGATGGTTCATAATTTAGCAGGTGGTCAGAAATGTATTTTGGGCCTAAACCATTCAGTGCTTTATAAACCAGCAGTATTTTGAAATCTATTCTTTGACACACAGGAAGCCAGTGTAAAGACTTCAGAACAGGAGTGATGTGATCCACTTTCTTAGTGTTAGTGAGGACTCGAGCAGCGGCGTTCTGAATCAGCTGCAGCTTCCTAATAGATTTTTTAGTGAGACCTGTAAATACACCATTGCAGTAGTCGAGTCTACTGAAGATAAAAGCATGGACAAGTTTTTCCAAATCCTGCTGTGACATTAGTCTTTTAATCCTAGATATATTCTTTAGGTGATAGTAGGCTGATTTAGTAACTGTTTTAATGTGACTATTGAAACTCAGGTCAGAGTCCATGACTATACCTAGATTTCTGGCTTTATCTGTTGTTTTGAACGTTGCAGACTGAAGCTCAGCGCTAACTTTTATACGTTCTGCCTTGGCTCCAAAAACCATTACCTCAGTTTTATCTTTGTTTAATTGGAGAAAGTTCTGACACATCCAGTCATTGATTTCTTCAATGCACTTACTCAGTGTTTGAATTGGAGCATAGTCTCCTGGTGAAATTGTTACGTAAATTTGTGTGTCATCTGCATAGCTATGGTAACTTATTTTGTTGTTCCTCATTATCTGAGCCAGTGGAAGCATGTAGATGTTAAAGAGAAGAGGCCCCAAGATGGAGCCTTGAGGAACCCCAGATGTCATATTTGTCAACTCAGATGTGTATTTACCTATAGAAACAAAGTTGTTTCTGTCCTTTAAGTAGGATTCAAACCAATTTTCTGTTTCCGAAAGTCCCACCCAGTTTTCCAGTCGGTCTAGTAATATGCTGTGGTCAACAGTGTCAAACGCAGCACTGAGATCTAATAATACTAACACTGAAGTTCTGCCACTGTCTGTGTTTAAGTGGATGTCATTGAAGACCTTTACAAGAGCAGTCTCAGTGCTGTGGTTTGGACGAAAGCCTGACTGGAACACATCGAAACAGTTATTTAAATGCAAGAAATTACTCAACTGTTGAAAAACAACTTTTTCAATGATTTTACCTAGAAATGGGAGGTTTGATATGGGTCTGTAATTGTTCATTACTGAAGCATCTAGATTATTCTTTTTTAAGAGTGGTTTAATGACTGCAGTTTTCAGGGCCTGTGGAAAAATACCTGAGTGAAGAGATTTGTTTACTATATGAAGTAGATCTGAGGCCATGCAAGGCAAAACATCTTTGAAAAATCCTGTTGGAATAATATCAAGGCAGCAGGAGGAGGATTTCAGAAGTTGAATAATGTCCTCTAGGTTTTTATCATTAATCTGATGGAATTGTGTCATGGTGTTTGAATTGATGTTAAGTGGACACAGAGACAACACATTTGCTGTACCTGATGCAGAGGCACTGACTGCTTGTCTGATTTTCTGAATTTTGTCAGTGAAGAAGGAGGCAAAATCATTGCATGCCCTGGTGGATAGAAATTCAGAGGCTACTGACACTGGGGGGTTAGTTAGTCTGTCGACGGTAGCAAACAAGGCACGTGCGTTGTTTTTGTTTTTGGTAATGATGTCAGAGAAGAACGATTATCGTGCGTTTTTCAATTCCAAATTATAAAGGCCAAGTCTCTCTTTATAGATTTCAAAGTGAACCTGGAGATTTGTTTTTCGCCACCTGCTTTCAGCTTTTCGACATTCTCTTTTTTCTGTTTTCACGGTCATGGCCTTTCTCCATGGAGATATTTTCTTGCCAGACACTTCCTTTACCTTAGTTGGAGCAATGGCATCTATAACATTTTGAATTTTTGAATTAAAATGATCTACTAGCTCATTTACTGAGATGTTAGCAGGGGCAAGTGTGGAAGAAAAATAAACATTTCCCTAGTATTTTCAGTTAAATATCGCTTTGTGGTTACCTCTTTTTGAACATTTTTGTGAACAGAAATAGAGCTCTCAAAGAAAACACAGGAATGGTCAGATAATGCAGTTGCAATATGATTTGCGATATTAGAGGGATAGATCATTATTCAAACATTATTCCCACCATCAGTGAAAAAGATATTGAAATTATCATGGTGCGATTTTTTTAAGAGGATCGGTACAAAACAAGGATTTTTTTATTAAATCTGCAGAATATGATTTGTAGGCCGGGACTTATCTCATCACAATGCTACATACGGACATTTTCACATACCATCGCGCTTAATGCAATTTGGATAATGCACTAGGTAATATAATGATTTTGATAGAATTTGTATTTGTGTTGCAGCCCTAGTTTGAGGAATTCTGGTGTTTAAACGTCCTAATGTCAGCTGACAGTACAATGAATCCTCTGCCTTGATGTAAACGCTCAGATGTCTGAGGTACCTCTGAGAGTCCAGCTTGGGTTGCGGTCTCTTCACGCCTTTCCTTTTAGCAGCAGGGACGTCCGCCAGCCCGGATACATCGCCGTCTCCGTCCCCTGCATCAAACACAGCAGAGGACCGGACAGGTAGTCAACATCCCTTTGTTGAACGTTACACAAGAGAACATTTTCAGCAGGGTAGATTTTAAGCTGTATTTTCGAATAAAGACTTTCTATTCTTCTACCGGGGCTGTGGTTCGGACGCTGCACAGCGTCCAACCGCAAGACCCTGCAGCGCGTCGTGAACATTGCTGAGAGGATCCTCGGTGCCTCACTCCCATCACTCCTGGACATGTACAACACCTGCAGAGCACTCAGCATTGTGGGTGACCCCACCCATCCCTCCACCTGCCTCTTCCCTCTCCTGTTCCGCAGCCTGAGGTCGAGCACAACCAGACTGAGACAGCTTCGTCCACCAGGCTGTCAGGAGGCTGAACTTTCTCCCCTCTCTCTCCCCCCTGCCCCCACTGGACCATGACTTTAACACCCCACACACACACTCAGACACTCGAATCCAGCACCAGACACTTTCCACGCTGCTATGGGCAGTCTTGCTCTAATGTACATTTTTCACAGATTTAGAAGTGACTGTTATTTTGTATATATTGATTGTATTGATATTGATATTCCTCGGGATTGTGGGAAACGGTATTCGATCTCTCTGTGTACACACTGTTGTAGTAAATGTATCATTAAGTCTCATTTCAGATCTAGCCTCTAATTCTCACTTCCTTAGAACAGACAGAAGGCTGTCTCTTCGACCATTGGTTTGTAATTAACATGTTTCAACCGCCTGGCCAACACTTCCTGTAATGTACATTTGCCTTGCTGAGAACCTTCTCCTTCCCTTGCTCTTGAGTGTATAAAGTATTTGTATTTTCTGTTGTATCTTGTACGAACCTTTTGGTGCAAGACTCTGTCCTTTCGGCTGAAATAGATTAACTATTGTCTTTATTAAATAACAAAACTTTGTTTTAAACTTCTATTATTTGTTCATTTCTTGCCAAACAGGTTGTTTAGGTTTTGTGTGGAATTTCTTCCACACACACAAACTGAAAGATTGACAATAAAATGTGACTTTTGACTATTACCATTTGTATGTGTAGTGATGGGCATTTCAACTGTAAATACTTTTTGATTATCACTGGATTTTTTTTCCAGTCACTAGGTATAACCTGGCCTTAAATTGGAATATTCTCTCGCTTCTCACCATTTCCAAAAGGGTCTCCGTTCTCTTGTCCTCCTGGGGAGTGAGGTGGTGGGAGCGGAGGGAAAGCTTCATCCTCTATGGTGTTGTAGTGAAACAGGCCGTCTTCCATGGTGGACAACTCTTGAAGGAAAGGTACAACCTGGGTCAGTCAAATATAGCTCGAAAAGCAATAATAGTTCAACGTATTGAATTGTGTTTTTTAAGAACATATCATTTCAAATGGGAAAATACATGATTCGTTTGGGTTTAAAATCCTGTGTCATATAAAACTCAATCATAACTTAATTGAAGGGAACAAAAATAATACTTGCGAATAATAATGACACACTTTTGGGTCTTCTTTATATCTACATTTGAGAGTTAAACAATGTTTTTTTTAATCCACTACATTATCTGTGCAGTACATAAACCTGCACACAATATACTGACTCAGAGGGTAAGCGTATTTATTTCACATCCCATTACAACCAGGCCTTGGCATGCAGTTTACCTGATCAGATATGAGATTCTGTATAAAGTGTCTATTTGCATTACCTATAATTGCACTCAGCGTTACAGCATTGTATACCTAATACCTGCACTGTCAACTAAGTTATGGTACTTATTGTGTTCATAGTTTAAATGTCACACTAATTGTTTATGTAACTAGTAACAATTAATTGAATGTAACTAGTGTTACTGTTTCTACATCTTATTTAATTGGTATGTAATATGTACATTATTCTGCACTTAACTTTCAGCCTTCTGTATTTCTGGTAAGATGCTTAACGGCATTCTTATCTTTTATATACATTTAAAAATATTTCCCAAAAAACGTTTTAATAGCAGGTCCACCTCAACGAACTAGCTGCCTGCAACATAACAAATGCATCGTTATGTTATGAAGTGTTATTACACTGTGGTATCCAGTCATATATATTTAATAGCATTATTTCTGTAATTTATTTGCAAGGTGTCCAAATTAATGATAGTGCTGCAAGTTTTTATCTTCCATGTCTGCTTAACGTATCTCATATCCGGTATCGGTCATGAAAACCGGATATCGATCGTTCAGAAGAAGGCGGTAAACTCAATCATGGCCCAAACACACAAAGCGAAAGCATTGTCAGTCCTGTGTGTTTCCCCGTCACATAACGAGGCCATTAGAAGATGTACAACATAGTGTACAGGGTATCCACTTATTTGTCGTAACGTCGTCATAACCTGACTTTAATTATAAGTAACGTTTGTTACGTCAGTTGTAAAAGAGAGTAAACAGTGCGCTGTTACGCTATCGTTCATTAGAAGCTGATGAGATACTTTGGGTCAGTTAGCTAACATGTAAGCTTTAATTCATGTGAGTGAAATGGTAAAACATCAAAAGTAACTAAAATAGTGAAAGCTTATGAATTACGGTGTCATAGTAAAGTTGTCTTACCAGTTAAGAGCTGTGCTGAGAGCGAGCAACAAGCAATGACGACAAGTTAGCGATATCAACTTCCGGTTCTATAATGTTCCTTTTTCAACATAAAGGTCCAACAGACAAGTAGATAATACGATAATCCGTACAAATTAGCACCAACAAAGGGCTATTTTGATGCGATTGAGACATGTAAAACCCTTTTCATCACAATTGTATGCATGCAGAAAAATATAATGAAATTGATATAGATTAGTTTGATATAAGTGAAAAAAAGCTAATTTCTAATTGAAAGATAACTTTCAAAGTAGCAAAGATAAGAACATGACTGGTTACATTCCTTTGCGTTTGTAATTTGGAGTGCATTTTGTTTGTGTGACTGTGGTTCGGTCATTTAAAAAAGGTTCTATATAATCTAAATCATAATCTATAAATATAATCACTATTTGATTTATACACCTGGCGATTTGCAATATGTTGGTTTGGTTTCCCTCAGCTCATTATTAGAGTCCAGTTTCAGGGCTTTTATTTTGAAGGATAAAACACTTTGGAGGAAATTGTTTATTTATTATTGACGCAATAATTAGCACATGTTATATCTTAAACATGTATTTATTTGTATGATCAACAGCGAGTACAACAATACTGTATCTCCATCACTTTTTTCATTTTAAAACATTTGTTGACAGTAAACCTTCTTCTCCGCAGTTAGCTTGAGTAGCCTACACAACTAAGCTACATAAAAAAACCACACAAGACCAGTTTATTAAAACATTTTCAAAATAGTCATAATATACCAAGCTTGAATCAATTTTTCCAAAGTTGTGACATGTACCGGCTATTTAAACTAAATACTGACAACCCAGAAACGTTTTTATTCAAAACAGAAAAGCAGGACAGTTAAATCAACAAAATGCTCTCCACAGGATAAAGTTTCACAGCTTTGAAGGCACTCTCAGATGTGTGTGTGTGTGTGTGTGTGTGTGTGTGTGTGTGTGTGTGTGTGTGTGTGTGTGTGTGTGTGTGTGTGTGTGCGTGCGTGCGTGCGTGCGTGCGTGCGTGTTCTTTTAGATGCGTCCACGCAGCAGGAACATGAGGAACACTGCACTGAGGAGGATGCAGAGTGTGCTCACAGTGGGAATCACGATCTCTGACACCATCTCCATGTGGCCTATCAAGGGATCTGAAACACATACATGGAAATGTAAGTCAATGTCCCCAATTTACAGTCCAATTTTCTAATCATAGAAAAAGGGTGCATAACAGGAAAGTAATGTCTTTCTTTACATGTGTGGGTAATAATCCAAAACCTATATTTGTCTTACATTATATGTCAAATAACACAAGGCCTTAAAAGTTTCATTTTTGCCAGTAAAATGTAGAGAAGTGAAATATACATGAAGTGGCGTCGGGTAGAGGTATAAAACAGCATTCCATAATTAAAAAAAACATTGTAATCTTACTCAGAAACAACCTTTGTACCTAAACTTCATCATGCACTGGCCAAGCCTTTTCCTGATTTCCCTGGGACTTTCTTCTAGCTGGAGGGGCGAAACAAAGAAAAACTCTGTTAGAGAGCGGAATAACAAGCTTGAGACAGAATTTTTCTTTGTTTTCCCCACCCAGCTTTAGCACAGCCTACACTTTATAATGTTGTATTGTACTAACCTGCAGCCAGGAGCTGGTTACTGGAAGCACAAGTCTCTACGGCTTTCCTTTTCCAGCTCTCCACCTGTGATGATCCAACAAACAGTTAAACTTGTTGTGCTCCAGACAGACTTTGAACGTTTAATGTGTTGTTTGAGTTTACCTCTCTCTGATTGGGAAATCCATTGGAGCTGATGATGCGTTTATAGAACTGGACAGAGGCCTTGGGGTAGCGTGGTTTATTTTTGTTGCTGAAGTCCACGTAGTAGAGTCCAAATCTCTCGGAGAATCCTTCATCCCACTCAAAGTTGTCCAGGAGAGACCAAGCTGTGTAGCCCTTCACATTGACGCCATCCTTGACCGCTGTTAGTAAAACCATGGAAACGTAAAAATACAAAACAGGTGACATGTTTAATTTTACGTGGCCACTATTATTAGTATAATGTACGGAACAGACAATGTTTAGTAGAGCTGTTATTTTACCTTTGAGCATCTCATTAATGTAGTCTTTAAAGTACTGCATTCTCCAGTCATCACAGAGGTCGGTGCAGACCATTTTTTCCGAGACACCATTTTCTGTCACGTATACCATGGGGTTTCCATACTGAGTCTATTAGAGAGACACCATTATACATAAGAATAGAATACATACTGACCCTTTTGTACTTGTGTTTTATTGAACAAAATATGTTATACTGGCATGATGCAATGTGAAAAATGTTCAGGCAATGTTCATGAGAACATGAATACCATTCATGACTGTGTGTGTTAACTGTAGAGCTCGAGCTAGTATAGGAGATTAGCTTAGCATAAAGACAGAAAACAGAGGGAAACAGCCAGGAGTGCTAGGGGCATGATTAACTGTTGTGTGCCACACATTATTTTATTTTTTATTTTTATGTAATTGTTTCAACTAAACTAACACGATAAACAAAATCATTGAGCTTAAAAGTTGGTAGTAATTGTATTTTTGAACTTCTGAGCGAGATGATTTCCCTTACTTCATACTCTGCTCTACTTTATAGCTAACATACAAACATGAGTTTGGTATCACTATTCTCAATCAAATTAAGCTTATTTTTATTATTTATTTAGGAAACATTTCAGTATTTAAAAGCCATCTATTGCTTTTTCAAAGATGGTTAAGTCCTTTATAATGTGTCTCTAAATTGATCAGTTGACTTTAGACCACTATGAATCCTTAACTTGCAGCACTGTGACAGCCTGTGACACAAGATTTTCATCAGCATAACTACACTGTAGCTATGTTCGTTTGACAATTAAAGAACCTTGAACCTTGAACTTACATGGCATTTTTGTTGTAATTTCTGAGATTAATCAATTTAACATCTAGCAATTGAACTTCACTCCATTTGCTGCCTGTATTATACAGCTGTATGTCTGGATTTGATTCAAATTTTTGCTGCATACCTTGACAAAGTTCAACATGCGCCGGAAGCCCCAGGGAACAGAATAGAGCCACTCAGAGCCTGGATCAGGCCATTTTGGGTCAACTAGCTCAGCAAGGTCACGATCTGCAAAGTAGCTGTCTCCCAGCCCAGATGGGTAGTTCTTCGGGGTGATGTAGCGAGTAGTGAAATGTCCGAGGCCCAGGAAGTCGCAGGTTCCCTTGATGTAACTCTTCTCCTGAGGCGAGAAGACGGGCAGCCGTGAAGCTCCCAGTCCCTGCTGGCCACTCTTCCTCCCTAAAGGTCGAAATTCATCGAGTTTAATACTGAAACTAAAATGACAACAGACAAACAAAGGTGCCAACAAGCTAACGAACATTTGAGTTTTAAGCCAAATAACAGATGCTTTCATTTTTCTAGTGTGTAGTGTCTCCTATAAACAGTTGCAGTTGACTGTGACGTACCGATGTAATCTTTCATAACCTGGGGGTAGTCTCCATTGAAGATGGGGGTAGCGAACCATCCCAGGTAGAACTGGATGTATCTCTCCGCTGCTTCAATGTCCCTCTGGTTGGTGATGTCCACTGGTTCACCCCAGTCAGCCGTTAGTGAGATACCGACCATGCCTGGACACACCAAACACATACAGCATGATGGCAAATTATCTTTGACTTTGGTGACCATAAATACCAAAATGAAAACAAAATTGTGCTGTCACCTTTTTGTTTGCTTCGCCATTGCATGTCATACGTGTGCCAAACTTTAGCATGTGCCTGTTTCAGAGACAGAAAGGCAGCGTCAGCTTTATGTCGGTCTAAGATCTCTATATCAACTAATTAGTTTCAAACTTGTGATTACTAAATCAAGTTGCACCATAAGAAAACCTGAACAAATTATTCTCAGTTTGTAAATGTGTAAACCGGTTGCAAGAAAACATTTGTAACGCTGGCCAAACAACGGGCAAAGAACTATGTACAGTAAACATGACTAAAGTATCACAAAGTACAGTAGTGTTAGTCATATTTCAATTAGCAAACAAGGAGAAAGGAACACAAAGCATCATCTCTTGAGTCTTACCTTGATGATGTGATGGGCCGCTTTGTAAGCTCCGGTTCCCTTCAGCTTCATTCCTGGTGCATGTTCCCCTGTTTCATATCCCTCCACAGCAATAGACTGAGAACAGAAGACAACACTCTCCGTTATCCAAGTCAAACACAAAAATGTTTCACAAGACAGTCATACCATTTCCCTCCAACCCGGACATACCCAGGGATTGTTGAACGTGATCCAGTATTTCACTTTGTGTCCAAATCTTTCAAAGCATAAGTTAGCAAAGTCGTTGAAGTAGTTCACCATGGTGACGTTCTGCCACCCGCCATACTTCTCCTGTAAGAGCTAGGGAGCAAAGACATGTTAGCTTCTACGGCGTAGCTTCAAATCTGTAAATGTGAAAGGTTTAGTGAGTTTAGGGCCCACCTGCGGTAAATCCCAGTGATACAAAATAACAATGGGAGTGATCTTATTGTCCAGCAGCATGTTAATCAGGTCTTCATAGTATTTGATTCCTTTCTCGTTGATGTGTTCACCTGAGAGAGTAGCAAGTAAAAGAATATATATGAACAATTTTACGAGAAATAGCAATAATAACAATTATCATTACAACGATCAAACCTCCAAAAGTATTTTGTGTATAACGATAAAGAGAACAGAAAAAGCAAAGCTGGAAGCCGGATTTTGATAACATTCTGATAATTCATTACTTCAATACATTTGAGCACTGATTTTAATATCCAACAAATAAATACAAAATAATAGAAACAAATATGGCATTCCACAACAGTGGAAAAATATGAACAATAAAAAATTGTGGAAAACGAGGAAATAAATTAAAATAAGAAAGGCCATGGTTACTTTTCAGTCCGCTTGGTAAAATCCTTGGCCAGGAGATGGAGAAACGATAGTGATTCAGCTTCATGTCCTTCATCAAGGTGATGTCATCCTAAGAAAACAACGAGTACCATTTTTAAATACCATGCAGTGCAGTCAAACATTATTCACAGCCTCAGAACTTAATTTTAAGGAAAAGTTCGACATTTTGAGAAATATATTTATTGTTTTCTTTGCCCGAAAGTTAGAGAGCTTTGCGACCACTCTGCAGCCAGGAAGGGGTTAGCTTAGCACAATGAAAGGAAAAATAGGAAAACAGCTAGCTCTTTGCAATGACCTTTACATTTAAGTAATTGTATATTTGTTTCATTCAGCTTTCCTAAAAAGGTTCTGGAAGGCAGATTTATTTTATTTTCAGATAGTCCTGGCTAGCGGCTTGACACTGTTTCTTGTTTTAATGCTAACTCAGCTAAACGCTTCTTGGCTATACCCTAATATTTACCATACAGAGATGAAAGGGATATCAATCTGTTTACAAGGTTTCTTAAATTATAAACAAAGACATTTAGAATATTCAAAAGTTGGTACAACCATAATACAAATGGATCTTAATCTTAGATATACATATTATGTAAAAAGGTACAAATCTAAGAGATTAAAGAGAAAATAATGTCAGACAGATCATTTTTCTACCCAGATTGTTCTGATGTTACTTCTAAAGTATACATAATAATAATACTTCATCTTCTTATTATAGACACATGCATTTCCAAACATTCGGTCTACCTACGCTGTAAAATGTATTATCTTTTCGATTTACACACAGTATCTATTGCACGTCTGTCCGTCCTGGGAGAGGGATCCCTCCTCTGTTGCTCTCCCTGAGGTTTCTCCCATTTTTCCCTTTAAACTGTGGGTTTTCTCTGGAAGTTTTTCCTTGTACGATGTGAGGGTCTAAGGACAGAGGGTGTCGTATTGTCATACTGATATTCTGCACAAACTGTGCTGTTGTATTTACTGTATAGTGTCCTTACTGTAAGGTAATTACTATATGTACAGCACTTTGGCTCGACCAAAAATCGTTTTTAAAATGTGCTATATAAATAAAACTTGATTTGATTTGATAAAGGTAAGACTTAATGTTTAGCACTTCAACTAATGTGTGTAACAAAAACAACACTTATTTACTGGAAACTAGATGCTCCCTCGGCATGTCACCTTGAATTTGTTGTAGCCGTCACACGATGTGTCTCCAGTGTCATTCAGGAATATTTTCCCCTTCTTGCGGGTGAATGCATCCCAGATGCTCATTCCTTTGCCATCTATGTTCCACGCTCCTTCAGTCTGATAGGCGGAGCTGCCAGCTCCCCAGGAGAAACCTGCAGAGGAAACAATACATGTCAGCATCACAATTGGTTTTATTAACAATTATACATACGAGACATTTCCTTTGGTATAAGTGGTGCATACATAAACACAGAAAGAAGTATACGTAATAAAAAAATGTAAGACTATTGTAACAAATGAAAAATAAAGACAATATTTACACAAAATATATAGAATAAAATATAATAAGAAATGACAATATATGTACTATGTTCAAAGTGGGGAGCTGTTAATATGTATGCAGCATAGTACCAGGTTTTACATGACTATAGTGCAGGCTTCGTCTTACCAGTTGGGAAGGTGCTGTAGTAGAAAGATGTTTTCTCATTCTTGGTCCAGTCAAAGTCCTCCCTGGCTGACACACACAGCACCAGAGCAAGCACATGGTACGTCCTCAGGATGCACCGCTGCAGCATTGTGATCTTTGGCAAGGAACTCTCTGTCTTTTTACACCTGGAGGAAAGAAATCAGTACGTTTGAACTCTGATTTCACAGATATCATGGCTTACACGTAGGCCAAAGGCAACATCTGCTGTCATATCCTGTTCCTGTACAAAGATTGAGAAACTCACAAAAAAAAATCCACTGAAAACACATCCGGTCATTATCAGAACTCTGAGATATAAAATAAGAATCTAGTTTCATTTCAGCCAGCTGTAAGACACACTGACACAGAAGGCTATCACAGACAGGAATTTAGCCAGCTTGTTCAGCACGGTCAGGATGAGCGACATTTCAAGCTTCTGTAAATCTCCAGTGGTGTGAAAGATAACCAAGATGAGGGTTACAAAGTGTGAAGTTCCCTGAGAGTCCTCCTGCCAAAGCCTGTGCTGTTTCTCTGCCTACATGTGTCCCTTTGCCCAGCCTGTCTCAGCCTCAGCCCCTCTCTCAGAACCACATATAGATGTCTGACCTGCGGCACGTTCTGCATTTGTCTCCGCTGGAAACTGCTCCAAAGTGCAAGAAACTTCCCAAGCTTCTGGACCTAGTTAATGCCGCCCAGTGTCACCGGCAGGTTCAGAGCCAATGTTACAAAAACAAAACCGAGTGAATCATCCAGGGACATTTTCTGCTATTCATCAGCCCCCATACAGAGACTCCCCCTCCCCTATCCCATCCACATGCACTCTGAATACCGCTCCATTTGAAGTCAGTGAGGTGTAACAGTGAATTTGCTGGGGCCAACAGATCTTTTAGAAAAGGAGGTGATTCTGACCCTGTAAGCAGAGTTAATGTCAGTGAACCTGATACAGTGGCAGCTCGGTGTCACACTTTGTTTTGTTTGACTTGTTAATGTCTCAATGTTTAGAGCAGAAATGTATTATTCTTTTTCCAATCGGTTAATTGGTGGACAAATGTCTGTTTGTGATTTTCTTCTCCTGTTTTATTCTCATTTGGCTTAATCCACATAAATTAGTCAATAAAAGATATAGATTTTTTATTTTGAAAGATATTTTCACATATACTATACTTTAATTAAATATAATCTATTACAATAGAACTTCAAATATTTACTTTTTATGATGTTTAAAATGTATTTTTTTTTAAACAAAATTAAGTTACTGGATTCCTCCAGACTGATCAAATAAGTCGTTTGGAGTCAATGCACCTACATAGTTATGTTCATTGTACACCTTTTTCAAATCCTGTACAACAGTGCACTCTGAATGGAAGAGTTATTCATTATTATTACATTGTTATTGTGTTCTTCAGGACACACCAATCTTCTTAAGAAAAATGTGTTGTGTATTTTTCATTGTAAAGTCAGTGTTATCAGACCAATAAGAGACACATTAAAAGTGTATGCTCAGGGTTTGAAGACTGTCCACCCTCAGCTAATGACTGGAGTGTAGGTGGAACATTAACAATCCCGTATGCACTTTGCAGCATAAAATAGTATCAAATAAGAAATATTAACATAAACGATATACCCATCTTACTAAATATGCTAATGTGCATACATTTCTGGATCAGAAATCTACAGTTGGTATTTTGGCTATCACTTTTTAACACTCAAAAAGATCAATCTTTGGTGTGTTTTTAAGGAAGAAAATGTGATTAGAATCAGATGAATAAACGTCTATAAAAAAAATAAAAATAAAATATTGAATATAGATAGGAATGAAACTGGAGAGTTTGGTGCATGTAAGTGCATTAAAGTACTTACTTATAACTAATAGATATCACCAGGAAGCCTCTCCCTTGGGTTACTTGCGTTCAGACAATAATTTTTTTTATTACAAGTTTTTGAAGTTTTCTGTTTAAACATGCAAATTAGGCATTATCCTGCTAACTTTTGGTAAATGTAGGCGGTATCTTCAGATGCAAATGGTAAGGTAAAACAATTTTAGCCTACAATTTCTCCCCTTAAGATGTTGCTCCTCTAAACGTCTCTACGTATACAACTGACTTAAGTCTAAAAGAATATCTAATCACACACTATGTCTGATTTGTGTCTCCACCACATCAGTAGAGCCGTCAGAGTGGAAATGTCTAAAACTGTACATTCAAGTTCACAGAGGTTCTGTCCGTGAGTGCCCCCCCCCCCCCCCCAGCTCAAGGTCACGACCTCTACACTGAATATAGTTTGCTGGAGCTGGCCATGCACAAAGCATGAATACAACCATTATCATACAGCGCATTGTTTAAAGGGCATTGTCGTTTAAAACGCTGAATTGTTCAAAGCCAAAACTGTTGGCACTGCACTCTCATATTTACATGTGTGTTTGTGTGTGTGTGTGTGTGTGTGTGTGTGTATGTGTGTGTGTCTATATGTGTGTGTGTGTGTGTGTGTGTGTGTGTGTGTGTGTGTGTGTGTGTGTGTGTGTGTGTGTGTGTGTGTGTGTGTGTGTGTGTGTGTGTGTGTGTGTGTGTGTGTGTGTGTGTGTGTGTGTGTGTGTGTGTGCAGAAACTATGTTCTCCATACTAGTGTTTGTGTATCTGCATGAACACATCTATTTCTATTGCTGGCCAAATGTGTGTTTGTATGTCTAATTGTCCTCTGTACGCCGTGTTTGCAGCTGTGTGTGTGTGACAACAGAGAACATGACTGTGTTAGTGTGTTTAGCATATCAATGGACTGCTGCAGAACCCCTCTGAGTGTTCTAGCACCTGTGGGCTCAGCTCACCTGGCTGTATTTAAGGGGCTTTCTTGTTGCGTCACAGAGCTGACATGAACATCTTCACTAAAGTCCAAGGATTAGCCCAACAAACCAGGTATGTCCAGAGCACCGCGCACCAGACCCAAAGAGCCCCCTGCTCAGAGGTGTCGGGGTGGGGGGGCCCATGGCTCCACGTCCCACCTGCTGCTGGTTCTCAGGCTATACCAGTTTCCCAAAATCACCTGATTTTGCGATGTGATCATGGCAGGAGACATGCACACATTCTGCACAGTGTAGTTTCAAATTGGAAAGCATGAAAATACTTCTAATTCCTTATTGGTTACAATCTGTAGCACTTCAGTGTTTCTTAACCAAAGTGACTTAAATGATGACATTTCAGTAGCTCAGGTGTTTAGTTATACCGCAACACACTGTCGTGTTTTTTTTTTAGGTTACTCTGTATTTCTTTATCATCTGTTTTTAATTATGGTGTAGAGTGTTTGGGGGTGTAATTATTCACTATAAAACCTTCTATATCTACAGCAAGCTGGGGTCTGTACTCCAACGTGCCTTCTACGGGTCCAGTGGGAGGGTGAGTTACATGTTGTTATGAACTGATGAAGTGTCATTTACCTGTTTAGTGTTGTTTAGTATAATGTAAAACATATATATCATTTTCTGTGGGGACCTCTTGGCTGACGAAGAATAGCTTTATTATCTTTGTTCTATTACTTAAAGCTATGTAACTTAGCATAAAGTTTTAACCTACAAGCAACTCTAAAGCTCACTAGTTATTTTCGATGTTACTGCTCTCAGCTGTGGCTCACCAAGAAATATCTACTGCATTATATTTAGCACATCTGTTTACTGTAAACCAAATATTTTAGTTATTTAATATTGTGTATTCCTTTACATATACTTTTGGTTACTAATTTCGAATCCGACCATTTGAGAATATAACCCATCATTTAATCTTTTCTTAAGATGTACATGTTCCCTCCCAATCAGAACAACAAATGATATAAATTCATTATGGCTTATTGTAGGTATTGGTGTCAAAATGTTCAAAACGTTAAGGAAAAAACCTTATAGTGTGACTGAAGTTGTCATAGAGTTTTTTCCACAAGTGGAAATTCGCAACCCAACATAGTAAACAAAAGAAAATGTAAGCTTCATACTTGAGAGGCGATGAACATCTGAGTGCTGATGTTTAATTTTAATACAATGTGTTTCCCGTGGTGTCTGTGCCCTCAGGTGACCCTTTTCGAGCAGAGGAACTTCGCCGGCAGGCGTTTGGACCTCAGCTCTGACTGTGCCAGGCTCAGTGACAAGAGCTTCCCAGAGAGATGTAACTCTGTGCAGGTGGAGAGCGGAGCGTAAGTCTGCAACCCCACCTACAGCACACCACAGGTCACTGCAACACACACAGGAGTGCACAGGGGAAAAGGACAGAAACAGATAACAGCAGCCTGTCAGTGGACCTCAATATAGTGAATGGGTTTTTAAATACACGTTTTTCCAACTTTTAAATAGTGAAACTCCAGAAGTGTAGGAGTAGACTTAGTTTGTTATAGTTCAGATGGGAGCCTACAAATATGGAAACACTCAGATCTTGTAATTGAGTAAAAGTAGAAGTACCAGAGTGTAGGAATATTCTGTAACAAGAAAAACTCCTGCATTCAAAATGTTACTCAAGTAAAAGTAGAAAAGCATTTGCATCAAAATATACTTAAAGTACCAAAGGTAAAAGTAGTCATTATGCAGATTGGCCCATTTCAGAATAATATATATTATATGTTTTGATTATAATTATTGATCATTAAAGTGTTCTCAAAGCTGGTAAAGGTGCAGCTAGTTTGAATGACTTTGTATACTGCAGGGTAGCTTGTGAATTTACTCCAGGTGGAACTAAAGTCTGATTTAAGAGTTGATTATATTTCACATCATTCATCCACATCTGCAAAGTAACTAGTCTGCTAGCTGTGTTTTTGACTGACTCTCCTCTCCTCTGAAGATGGATCGGCTACGAGCATGAGAACTTCCGCGGCCGTCAGTACCTGTGGGACATGTCCGAGAGGGGAGAGTACAACTGCTACGACAAGTGGTCCGCCCAGGTGGACCACGTCTCCTCTGTCCGTGCTGTCAAACAGGTGAGACATGAAGCTAAAACACACATGTTACAGTACGTACAGTTAGTCCAGGTGAAGAGGAATACACTCTGAGACCTGGACTGGATGTGTGCTCACGTTTAATCCTCTAAAGTCCTAGCTACTGCATCAGGAAGTGCTATTTCTGTTATTCCCATGCATTATTCAAAGCGTAACGCATCAAAAATAATAATATAAAGATTTGGATCTTCAAACCCTGTACAAGTAATTTTTGAATCTGACATTTTACATTTTTCTTTTGTGTGGACATTGATTAAATACACTGAACAAAAATATAAACGCAACACTTTTGTTTTTGCTCCCATTTTTCATGAGATGAACTCAAAGATCTAAAACATTTTCTATATACACAAAATTACCATTTCTCTCAAATATTGTTCACAAATCTGGAAAAATCTGTGATAGTGAGCACTTCTCCTTTACCGAGATAATCCATCCCACCTCACAGGTGTGGCATATCAAGATGCTGATTAGACAGCATGATTATTGCACAGGTGTGCCTTAGGCTGGCCACAATAAAAGGCCACTCTGAAATTTTCAGTTTTTATCACACAACACATTACATTACATTACATTGCATTTAGCTTACGCTTTTATCCAAAGCGACTTACAATAAAACTTACAATAAGACTTACAAAAAGCTCATTCCACCATTTTGGAGCCAGGATAGCAAACCCACGTGTTTTTGCTGATGGGAACTTGGGTCCCCCTCGCAGCGAGGGTGCAGCGAGTCGTTTGGCTGATGCAGAGCGTAGTGCACGCGCTGGGGTGTACAGTTTAACCATGTCCTGGATGTAGGAAGGGCCAGATCCATTCGCAGCATGGTATGCAAGTACCAGTGTCTTGAAGTGGATTCTAGCAGTTACCGGAAGCCAGTGAAGGGAGCGGAGGAGCGGTGTGGTGTGGGAAAATGTTGGAAGGTTGAAGACCAGACGAGCCGCTGCATTCTGGATGAGCTGCAGAGGTCGGATGGCACATGCAGGTAGACCAGCCAGGAGGGAGTTGCAGTAGTCTAGGCGTGAGGTGACGAGAGCCTGGACCAGAACCTGCGTGGCTTTCTGGGTCAGCTGGGGACGAATCTTCCTGATGTTGTAAAGCGTGTATCTGCAGCAGCGGGTTGTAGCAGCGATGTTTGCAGTGAAGGACAGGTTGTTATCTAGGATCACACCCAGATTCCTTGCAGTCTGAGTCGGGGAAACAACAGAGGTGCCGATGTTGATTGTCAGGTCAAGAGTGGGACAATATTTTCCTGGAAGGAAAAGCAGTTCAGTCTTGTCAAGGTTGAGCTTGAGGTGGTGAGCAGACATCCACTGAGAGATGTCAGCTAGACAAGCAGAGATGCGTGCGACGACCTGGGTCTCTGAGCGGGGAAAGGACAGAATTAATTGGGTGTCGTCAGCGTAGCAGTGGTATGAAAAACCATGCGGGCTAATGACTGATCCGAGCGAGTTTGTGTACAGGGAGAAGAGGAGGGGACCAAGAACAGAGCCCTGAGGGACCCCTGTAGTTAATTGACAAGGGTCGGACTCGGACCCTCTCCAAGTTACCCTGTAGGTACGGTCTTTGAGGCATGAGGTGATGAGGGAAAGTGCAGAGCCTGAAACTCCAAGTTCTTGGAGAGTGTGACGGAGGATCTGATGGTTCACTGTGTCGAATGCAGCTGACAGGTCCAACAGGATGATGACAGAGGAGAGGGATGCTGCTTTAGCCGTGTGCAGTTCCTCAGAGACAGCAATGAGAGCAGTTTCTGTGGAGTGACCTGCCTTGAAACCAGACTGGTGCGGATCCAGAAGGTTGTTCTGATGGAGATAACAGGAGAGTTGTTGAAAGACAGCGTGTTCAAGTGTTTTAGACAGGAACGGGAGTAGAGAAACAGGCCTGTAGTTTATAACATCAGATGGGTTGAGAGTGGGTTTCTTTAGGAGAGGGTTTACTCTTGCCTCCTTAAGACTATTTGGAAAGTGACCAGAAGTTAGAGAAATGTTGATGAAATGGGTGAGAACCGGTAGAATATCAGGAGCAATAGTCTGAAGGAGGTTTGAAGGGATAGGGTCCAGAGGACAGGTGGTAGGGTGGGCAGAGGTAATGAGGGTAAGAACCTCACTTGGAGAGAGAGGGGAAAAGGAGGTCAGTGTGTGGGTGAAAGGAGGGTCGGGTGACCCAGCGGTGAGTAAAGGTGAGTCAGAAAAAGAAGAGCGAATATCATCAACCTTTTTTTCAAAATGGTTAACAAAGTCGCTTGACAGAAGTGAGGAGGGCGAGGGGCTTTGGGAGGGTCCAAGAGGGTGGAGAAGATGGAAAATAGTTTTTTGGGATTGGAATAGGAAGATTGGATCTTATCTTGAAAGAAAGTGCTCTTTGCCTGAGAGATCGAAGCAGAGAAAGAGGAGAGGAGAGGAGAGCCTGATAGGTTAGGAGGTCGTCATGGTGTTTGGATTTCCACTGTTTCCACTCTGCTACCCGAAGGACGGTTCTATTAGCACGCAGTGCGTCATTTAGCCAGGGAGCAGGAGGAGACTGACGAGCCTGCTGAGATGTGAGAGGACAGAAAGAGTCCAGAGAGGATGCGAGAGTAGAGAGGAGAGTTTCTGCAGCAGAGTTTGGAGGCAGGAGTTGGAACGAGTCAGAGGAAGGGAGGGCTGAGAGAACCGATGACGCAAAGGTAGAGGGGGAGAGGGAACGAAGGTTACGGCGGACAGGTGCAGGATGAGAAGAGATTAGTTTGTTATGTTTGGAAAGGGGTAGAGAGAATGAAATGAAGAAGTGATCGGATGTGTGGAGCGGGTTTACAGAGAGGTTAGACGTAGTGCAGTTCCTTGAGAATATGAGATCAAGGACATTGCCAGCTTTATGAGTTGGTGGGGATGGAGACAGTGAGAAAGCAAAGGCGGTTAACAGAGATGTTAGTTCAGCTATCTTCGCTGTCTGGAGGTTGAAGTCTCCGAGAAGTACAGCGGGAGGGCCAGTTTCAGGGATGTGTGAGAGGAGATTATCTGATTCCTCCAAGAAGTCTCCCAAGGCGCCTGGTGGACGGTAGAGAACAACAATGGTTAATTGTATAGGATGGGTTACTGTGACGGCATGGAATTCAAAGGTGGAAGGAGTGAAGTTAGGTAGCTTGAAGAGGGAACAGCTCCATTTGGGAGAGAGCAGGAGACCAGTGCCACCTCCTCTGCCAGTGGGTCTGGGTGTATGGGAGAAGGAATATGCTGTGGAGAGAGCTGCTGGGGTGGATGTGTTGGAGCACAATGCCACAGATGTCGCAAGTTTTGAGGGAGTGTGCAATTGGCATGCTGACAGCAGGAATGTCCACCAGAGCTGTTGCCCGTGAATTGAATGTTCATTTCTCTACCATAAGCCGTCTCCAAAGGCGTTTCAGAGAATTTGGCAGTACATCCAACCGGCCTCACAACCGCAGACCCCGTGTAACCACACCAGCCCAGGACCTCCACATCCAGCATGTTCACCTCCAAGATCGTCTGAGACCAGCCACTCGGACAGCTGCTGCAACAATCGGTTTGCATAACCAAAGACTTTCTGCACAAACTGTCAGAAACCGTCTCAGGGAAGCTCATCTGCATGCTCGTCGTCCTCATCGGGGTCTGGACCTGACTCCGGTTCGTCGTCGTAACCGACTTGAGTGGGCAAATGCTCACATTCGATGGCGTCTGGCACGTTGGAGAGGTGTTCTCTTCACGGATGAATCCCGGTTTTCACTGTTCAGGGCAGATGGCAGACAGCGTGTGTGGCGTCGTGTGTGTGAGCGGTTTTCTGATGTCAATGTTGTGAATCGAGTGGCCCGTGGTGGTGGGGTTATGGTATGGGCAGGCGTATGTTATGGACTAACACAGACGAACACAGGTGCATTTTATTGATGGCATTGTGAATGCACAGAGATACCGTGACGAGATACTGAGGCCCATTGTTGTGCCATTCATCCACGACCATCACCTCATGTTGCAGCATGATAATGCACGGCCCCATGTTGCAAGGATCTGTACACAATTCCTGGAGTCTGAACACATCCCAGTTCTTGCATGGCCAGCATACTCACCGGACATGTCACCCATTGAGCATGTTTGGGATGCTCTGGATCGGCGTATACGACAGCGTGTTCCAGTTCCTGCCAATATCCAGTAACTTCGCACAGCCATTGAAGAGGAGTGGACCAACATTCCACAGCCCACAATCAACAACCTGATCAACTCTATGCGAAGGAGATGTGTTGCACTGCGTGAGGCAAATGGTGGTCACACCAGATACTGACTGGTTTTCGGACCCCCCCAGACCCCCCCATTAAAGCAAAACTGCACGTTTCAGAGTGGCCTTTTATTGTGGCCAGCCTAAGGCACACCTGTGCAATAATCATGCTGTCTAATCAGCATCTTGATATGCCACACATGTGAGGTGGGATGGATTATCTCGGCAAAGGAGAAGTGCTCACTATCACAGATTTTTTCAGATTTGTGAACAATATTTGAGAGAAATGGTTATTTTGTGTATATAGAAAATGTTTTAGATCTTTGAGTTCATCTCATGAAAAATGGGAGCAAAAACAAAAGTGTTGCATTTATATTTTTGTTCAGTGTATGTCATGGGTACCTACAGTAAATGTTAGAAAACTGACATAAATAAATGTAAATGACTTAACTACTGAAAAACTAGAAAGGCAGGTCATTTAAAAAAAGAAAATAAGAGGAAAATAAGTAACTTGTAGTTATGTATTGGGGGCTGTGATTTACTTCAGGTTATCCCTAAATACACATTACCACCTTGTATCTTGTAGCTATAGACACCCACCCAGTTGGCATTTCATTGGTACCAAATGGTTTAATGGGTTATGCTGTATTATAGAAGTCCTAAAATATTCAAATCGTTTGACAAAAGTTTTCCGGACAATAAGGGTTAAATGTTTTAAGTTAGATGGCCTAAAATGATTTGTAGATCCAGAGTGCACTGATCCAGAAACACCCAACAGCTGTCCCTGACTGACACTGTGTGTTTGTTATTTCAGGACAACAATCCTGGCAAGGCTCATCTGTTTGAGCGTGCCGGTTTCTCCGGTAAGAAGATGGAGATCCAGGATGACATCCCCAACCTGATGAGCCGCTACAGCCTCAACAGGGTCGCCTCCATCCGTGTGCTCGGAGGAGCGTAAGTACAACAACCTATTTATATATCATCTGTGACTTCTCCAATCAAGTCTGTTTGAACTTGGAACATTTCACTCCAAAAACAAAATAACACATTTGTTCTCATTCCTGTAGTGTGATATTATTTTGGTATGTGTTAATTATAGAAGATGGCACTTGGCTTGTGGTGCCCAAAAATCATGACCTGGTTACTCAAGTTAACCCACAGACCTTATTATCAGCTGTTTAATTTAGCAACTATTTTCTTTCACACAAACTAGCCTATGTGCTATAATACAGACAGTGGCCATAGTTTGGCATAAAGATGATAGTTCCTTACTCAAGTCAAGGTCGAATCCTCTTGAGGAACTGAGTCAGGATTTCTGTGAATTTCCCCATTTTTTTGTTGTTGCATAAATCCAGTGCCCTCTAGTTCCAATATCCAAGATAAAGGTGTATACCTCCTAAACTCAACACATCTAGATCAATAGCAATTGTGACAAAAGCGAAATATGCATTTTTTTTTTTTTTATTTAGAGTGAATCGCCCCTTTTTCAACAGCTGCTCCTGTTTGAAGCTTTCAGTTAGATTTTAAAGCTAGCTGGGGTCAATAACTGATGACAGAAAATCAGAAGCAGTAATTCTAGATGACATTACACGCAATGTTTTGAGTAGATGCATTCAAAATAAAATAAATGTGTTTTTTTAAATGACTAACCCTTCTGTTTGCAGTTGGGTGTGCTATCAGGAGCCCAACTACAGAGGGCCTCACTACATCCTGGAGAAGCGCGACTACAACAACTTCTCCGACTGGGGCAGCCAGAACAGCACCGTGGGCTCCATGCGCAGAGTCCGCTTCACCTGAACACCTGACCCGAGTCCTGCCCACGGGACTCCTTAAGTCAATATGAAACCTCAGCTTCTCACACACACACTGCAGAACCTATTTGACTAATAAACTGGATGAAAACAAATAAAAGTTTGCATTTTCCATGGTTTTAAAATATTTTATTTTCATTTGTAGGTTTAATAATTTTGAAATGGTTGCAAATAAATATAAATGTTAGTGGGGATTCACTCAACACGTTCATACAGAAATATTAGTTACTAAACAAAAACCTGATGGATTAACAAATCCATATATCAGCCAGCTGTCATTATGAATCAAGTACAAGAATGAAAATACAACCTCAGCCATTTAAAACCTCTTTAGTTTATAAAAAAAAAAAAAAAAAGTAAATACTGTTATATCCAACATAACACATACAAAAAAAAAAAAGCATGATACAACAGTAATTATCTTAAAGTGTATTTTAAGAAAGCAAAAACACAATACTCATGAGGGAGACTTAAGAAATCAGATGGTAAACAAACTAGAAAGAACAATCTTCGTGCACACAACTTCTGATTGGAAGCGATGCATCATCTAAACGCTAGCTTGGAACTGCAGTTCAAGGTGCATTGGAGGAACATTCGATGTACCGTAAAGAGTTTCGTCAAAACATCATCCGTATAAAAAGTAAAAACAGTGGCTAAAATTCTGAACTTTGCTCAAATAAAAACATTTGAAGTGTAGTTTCCACAGATTGCGATCAATCTTAAATAAAGTGCAAATGAAACGTCCACTGATGATGTAAAAGTTCTCAAGGATTGCTGAGCAGAGCGGCCGCCATGGTCTTGACGATGGACGAGTTCAGCTGAGGGATGAGGCTGATCTTCATCAGCTTGCTGCTCGAGTACTTGTTCTTCACAGCCTGCAGAGGAAAAAGGGTTTTATTTTTGCTACAAAACTTTAATGCTTATACTTGGTCGTTCAACTCACCTGGAACTTTGTCTTCCCCTCGTTGACCATCACTATGTTTTTGGCGATGTGCTGCATGATGGGCTTCAGGTGGGCGGCGTCATAAGTGGAGTAGTGCTGCTGCTGAGGAGACTGAGACAAGACAAATTAACACCAGGAAAATGAAACATTTTAAGTGTAGATGCCCCTCTAATGCCATCACTCACCCAGGGCAGGGCTACCAGCAGCAGCTGGGAGAGCGCCAGAGAAGCAGCAGCGATCTCAGAGGGCCGATAGTGCACCATGTTGTAGTCAAGGAGCGTCAACTCCATCAGGTACTTGGCCAGCGTGTGTCTCTCTACATCAGACTGAGGCACAAAACAACATTAAGCACACTGAGAAGTCTTAAGACATATTGTACACATTCTTGCAGGTGGTTTTAGGAGAACATCCGTCTAGAATGCTGCAGACCTAGCAAATTTGAACAATGACTAAACTAAAAAGTAGCGTCCCAAACAAATCCACGCAACGACTCACATTGGACACTTTGGAAGCCCGTCTCAGGAAGTGCAGAGGAAGAGGGCGTCCCAGCTCAAAGTTGAGGGCCCTCAGAATCAGCTGCTCCATCACCAGAATCTGAGCCTTTGTGAAGGCGTTGTCTGTGATGTAGGCGAAGTCTCCCACCTCTGGAACGTACATCTCCTCGTATTTACAGGCCACCAGCATGGCTGTCACACCGACAAGCTGCAGCTTCCTGCGAGAGACCGGCTGGACCTGAAGCACGGTGGCAGACATTTACAAACAACTCACAAAACACAAAGAAAAGACAGTTTAGACCGCTCCTACCTGGAGGAATCGATCCATGACGGCAACTGTGAGGTACAGAGTCTCCTGCAGCAGCTGGAACCTGGAGTGCACCTGGACCAGCCAGTCCACCAGGAGAGCCCGCATGCGCTCAGTGATCTCATAATGCTGCATGTAGTCGGGTCGTACAGCCTGCTCCACCTGTGGAGGCAAACAGATGTAACAGTCAACCTTGCAGGGTGGGGGAAGAGAGCATTACTGGCGGGGTTAATACCTCCAGGACGTGCAGGTAGCTATAGATATCTTTGACATATTCTGAGCAGAGCTGCGGCAGGTCCCCGTCCTCCTCGTCCACATCCTGCACCATGAGCAGCGCATCAGAGAACGCCTGGCACAGCTCCTCCTCCTCCGCCTTCATGGACACATCAGCAGACTCCTCTGAGACTGTGGGGAGGGGGTCTGCAGGGGCCGGGGCCATGGGCAGCACCAGAGCTATAGCTCTAGGGGCAATGGAGGCTTTCACTGAGGGTTTGAATGAAGCTTTGGCAGGGCCCATCTTCTAAGGAAATAAGTTTGGAAAGATGTATGTTTAAACATGAACTGCAACAATGATGTGCTGCTTGGTTTTAGCTTTATGAATAGTGTCCACATACTCGTAGCCAAGTAGCTCATGTGCAGGTGTGTGATTGCTAGTTATTTTTGGCTCACAGGGCTGATACACAACACTTCAAAGAGCTACAAAGGAGGCATGAAACATGGAGCAGTAGCTGACCCAAACAATTCTTCCATGATGATGATGTAACTTGCCTTGGTGTTGACTGCTGCTGCTTTAAAGTTGGTGATCTCTCCGAGAGCAGCTCTCCTCAGACCCACGACGGCTTTACCCATCTTCATGGGGTTCTCTCCGGCTGGGAGCTGCTGAAAGAGAAAAGTAAACAAGTCACAAACTACGGAGAAGCTTAAGAAAATAAAAACCCTGTTAAATAAGCTAATGCGAACATAAAGTCAAGCCAAGAAGCGGTAATGCTAGCTGGCGAAGCTACGAGCTTTGCAAACAATTGACGTGACATGCAGTAAAGCAGTGAACTACAGTTTACTCACCACAGCACGAACTTCAACAGAAGACATGTCAACTTTGGCTGCAACGAGGGGAAACAGATTCAAATAAAAAAACAGGGATATAGTTTAGCACCAACAAGCACGATTTAGCGACAGGATCCTTGGACACCGAGTTCAGCAGGTAAACAAGACAGAGACGAGCGGCTTTCAAATAGTGCTCCGTCAAATCTGATTGGATGCTGCTTCAGTAGGACGCTCCTGATTGGCTGACAGCATGAGGTCAAAGGTAGAAGCCAGGTGATATTTAAATTCAGAAAATAACAAGAATATGTTTTGTTAAGTAATAAAGTATATGCATAATGTACCTAGCGTTGTTAATCTACAAGGGGATACAAGTTTCAGTCATTGTTTAAAGCAACTAGTTCGTCTAGAATGACTTTGATTGGCGTGTCATTTAAAACCAGTAGCCTATCGAGCCTATTATGATCATGACCCTTGTATATCATTCTCTACTAAGTAGGCTACTGTACTTTGCTAAAATGTTGAGTATATACCTTTATATATACAGTCTATGGTATACCATGGTATATACCCTATGGTATATACACAACTTGAATATTTCAATTGAATGCTACTTTATAAATATGATGTTATAATTTAGAAGACAGACTTTATAAAAAATATAATTGGCAAAGTCACGCCCATCTACTTCCGGTCCATGGGACCTTATTTCGGAAAAATTATGCATTGAAGTCAATGGAGAGAGAAAACTTATCTTTCGATCCCGTTTGAATTGTGCCATGCATTACACATATGATGTTTGTCAATCTTAAAAAATATTTCCATGTCAAAAAAGTCACAGTTTGTCGTAAAACTGTTGAAAAATATGCAACTAGAAAG
Organism: Harpagifer antarcticus; assembly: GCA_902827135.1. Lineage (NCBI taxonomy): Eukaryota > Metazoa > Chordata > Actinopteri > Perciformes > Harpagiferidae > Harpagifer > Harpagifer antarcticus. Next base: position 5,757,378 of record CADEHL010000508.1, read on the forward strand.
ACTACAAATCCCGTGATGTCACAATTGTTGTCCTCCACTAAGAGATAGCTCAAATCAGTGCCATATAGATATAATCTATCTATATGGAAGCTGGTTAAGATAAGATAACTTTAACAAGATGCCTGTGTGCTTAGTACCAGGTTGTTATCATACCAGCAATGGGTCTTGCTCGTTCTTTCGCTTCCCGTCTGATGAAAGGACCAGGAGTGGCTGGATCAAGTTAGCTACCTAGCTAGTAGCAAGCACGTTAGTTAGCATTACAGCCTTGTCATTTTTATTAGCCTTAATATGAAGTAACATTAAGTAACCCAAAATGTTAAACAGTAAGAGTAGTAGTCATATTTCGTGAACCCTTTGAAGAGTACTGTCACACCGGTGTGATCATTCTATAATACACAATGTAATCCCGGGGGAGAAATGCTAACGCTACATTAGCATCTGCGATCTTTTCTACTTCACGCTATCTGCACAAATGGTTTACATTAAACATTAAAGAGACCAGGCAGTTCAGAGAGAATCAAAGGAAGGAAGGCAGGCAGACAGCTTTGCATGACATTCTTGAAGACGTGTTTCATTGTGGTGATAGTGAGGGTAGTCAATCGTTTTGTTGACAAGACAGTAGTGACGGCCATCTTGGTGACGTGTGTTGTTCTGCGAGACCAGAGATGCTGCTTGTGCTTGTTGCACCTGGTTAGAAGCTAAACTGCATTTTGTTGTCTCAGTACCTGTAATATGTGCAATAACAATAAAGTTGAATCTAATCTTGAGCAGGAACACATGTATTTACTTAGTACATATCTGACATTAACGGTGAAACACATGTGTGCATTCTTTATAAATGCAAACCGAGTCAAGCCGACTCCGGAGGTGGCGGTATACACCTTAAAGTTGTTTTCAATCCGCCAAAAAACCGAGAGAAGAAGAAGAAGCCGACTACGAGCATGGATGTATAATAAGAACTGGATACAGCGTAGGAGGCAGGGCCTCATTCATTCCTATGAGAGTTGCTCAATGGCGCATGATGACAAAATGGCCCAACTTTTGAGAGAGCGAAACGTCACAGATTACCCGGCATGCCTGAGAAGTACCCGTATGTGCACTCATAGAGCAGGCTCGTTCACATTAACCACGTGAATTTGCGTACACGTAACAGCACCGCGCGTTCATGACAGCATGGTACTGGATTTATATTAACGAGGCGGCAGTTAGCAGCTAGCGGCTAGCTAGTAAATTATGCTAAATTACACATCAATCGTTATGTACTTTTATATTACGCTGACATCAGGATCTAGTGATATCCAAGCAACAGAGCTTCATTTAGCATGATACTTGTGTGGGTTCTACATGAAACCACTTGGTAATATATAAAAATGTATATGTTGAAGCCTGTTATGATCAATTGTGAGTTAAAACTTTATCTAAAAAGTAAAGCTGATGATGGATTACTGTGGTGGAGTTCAAATAACAATAGCCTATTTCTTTTTGAAATGTGATGGAATAAAAGGATAGTAACTGTGATTATTCATGCTAAGTAGCCCACAAGTAACTAAAACAATTGCAAGTGCAATAAGAAGCTACAGGAACGTTAATCTACGTCGGTAATATTAACTTTATTTAATACAACATTTACGGTACAAGATTTACATCATACAGCCCATGTAGTATAATATTTTACAAATTATGAATTACAGCAAACATGTGCAATATATCCATTATTACAGCTCCGTGGCAGTAAGGCGATATGGTCCGTTGTTATTGTGCATCCATGGGTAAAGATAAACTCATGTAGTACTGAACACGTAACTTGAACTTACCGGGCGGCGCGGTCCCGTGGGTGAGATGCGCGTTCATAATGCAGAGGGAAATAACTCTCAGAATAACGTTATTAGCACATTTTTACAACTTGAGGAACGCATGTTTTTAATAAGGGCTATACAAACGTTCATACTGAGTAGTTTATTTAGTTTAAAAAAAATTATCCAACGAGTTACAGACCACTCTTTCCCAATAGGCGCATTAGGCGCATTCACACTGCGGTACTTTTCCCACAAAGGTTCATGTGAACTTAGTTCATGAGAACTCTTTTATCGTGCTCACACCAAAAAGAGCCGGTACTAAAATTAGTTCATGAGAACCTTTTTACCCCCTCGAAAGTCCCTGCTAGAGAGCAGGGACTTTCGAGGGGCTCTTTTGTGAGAAAAGAGCTATATTTCTGATTGGCTGGGCGGATTGCAAACCACGCCCCGTAAAACTTTCAAAAAGTTTTGTGAAGCCACCATTTTATTATCCTCGCATTAGCATTATTAGCATTAGCATTAGCCCAGCGCAGAAACGCAGAGAGACTAACTTATGGCAACACAAAAGAAAACATGGGAGCGGTGGAGATGAGGAGGTGTCGGCGTTCTGGCGATTTACTCGGAAGGCTTCAGTAGAAGCTGCTGGGAGTCCCAGCAACTTCTACTGAAGTCCTCTTACAACTCCGGGGACTTCCGGCCGGGGACTTTGGGCGGCAGTATCCGCCGTGAAGTTGTTTGTAGCCTGCCAGTAAACCCAAAGCAGAAGAAGAAGAAGTGACGTCAGCGGCTTCATTTGCCTAATCCACCCCCAGGGACTTTTTCCGGTGTGAACGCGATTTGTACTGAGTTCATGCGAACTAAAGAGTTCGCATGAACCTTTGTGGGAAAGGTACTGCGGTGTGAATGCGCCTATTCACACCGCAGTACTTTTCCCACAAAGGTTCATGCGAACTTAGTTCATGCGAACTCTACAGATCGCGTTCACACCGGAAAAAGTCCCTGGGGGTGGATTAGGCAAATGAAGCCGCTGACGTCACTTCTTCTTCTTCTGCTTTGGGCTTACTGGCAGGCTACAAACAACTTCACGGCGTATACTGCCGCCCACAGTCCCCGGCCGGAAGTCCCCGGAGTTGGGGATTGGCTTCAGTAGAAGCTGCTGGGACTCCCAGCAGCTTCTACTGAAGCCTTCCGAGTAAATCGCCAGAACGCCGACACCTCCTCATCTCCACCGCTCCCATGTTTTATTTTGTGTTGCCATACGTTAGTCTCTCTGCGTTTCTGCGCTGGGCTAATGCTAATAATGCTAATGCGAGGATAATAAAATGGCGGCTTCACAAAAGTTTTTGGGAGTTTTACGGGGCGTGGTTTGCAATCCGCCCAGCCAATCAGAAATATAGCTCTTTTCTCACAAAAAAGCCGCTCGAAAGTCCCTGCTCTCTAGCAGGGACTTTCGAGGGGGTAAAAAGGTTTTCATGAACTCATTTTAGTACCGGCTCTTTTTGGTGTGAACGCGATAAAAGAGTTCTCATGAACCTTTGTGGGAAAAGTACCGCAGTGTGAATGCGCCTATTGTAAGTCAATGGGAAAAAGTGCTTCCGGGCCCAGCAACCTAAAGGAAGTGTAGTATCGCCGTTTGGCCACAACGAATATTCTCATCAGACTCCGGCGCACTTCCTGGGGGCTTGGATCTGCAGCTCTGCCCGATCTGCAGTCGTGGTTGTAAAAATGTGCTAATAACGTTATTCTGAGAGTTATTTCCCTCTGCATTATTAACCCGTATCTAACCCACGGGACCGCGCCGCCCGGCACGTTCATGTTACGTGCATGGATGCACAATAACAACGGACCCATATCGCCTTACTGCCAGCCCACTGGGCTGTAATAATGGATATATTGCACATGTTTGCTGTAATTCATCATTTGTAAAATATTATACTACATGGGCTGTATGATGTAAATCTTGTACAGTAAATGTTGTATTAAATAAAGTTAATATTACCGACGTAGATTAACGTTCCTGTAGCTTCTTATTGCACTTGCAATTGTTTTAGTTACTTGTGGGCTACTTAGCATGAATAATCACATTTCAAAAAGAAATAGGCTATTGTTATTTTAACTCCACCACAGTAATCCATCATCAGCTTTACTTTTTAGATGAAGTTTTAACTCACAATTGATCATCACAGGCTTCAACATATACATTGTTATATATTACCAAGTGGTTTCATGTACAACTAGGGTTGCCAACCGTCCCGTATTAGCCGGGACGCCCCGTATTTGAGCCAAAAGGGCCGTGTCCCGTACGGGACTTTGTTTGTCCCGGACTCCCGTGTAAAGAGACAAATACAAAATATTTTTCTGTTTGCCCGCAATGCAGTGTGTCTGGCTGCGTGCCTGTGTGTTTGTGTGCTGTATGGGAAGCGCGCTAGGACCGCTCAGTTGACAGGGCAGGCACAATGCTCGCACGTGTGTGTGTGTGTGTGTGTGTGTGTGCGTGTGTGTGTGTGTGTGTGAGAGAGTCAGTCAGCTGATTGCTGGGGAAATGGTTGGTTGAAGGATAACATTAAGTATAATAATGATGTACCGTGCATGTTCACACCATGTATACTTTGCATTACTTAATACCATTTTTCAAATATTTTATTTTTAACATTTTGGACAAAATAGCCAATTGTACATCGAGATGCCCAGATGTCCCTAGTGCCCACCTATCCGATTTGAACATGCATAGGTATGCATAGTTTTCTATGCATTTTGAGGGTTTTGGGGGGTTTGACCCCCAAAAACATTTTCGAACCCTAGGGGCTGGCTCCCCCAAAATAATTAAATAACATAACCCTAACCTAACCCTAAACCCGAAATAAAGTAACAAAAAAAAGTAACTAAATCCGCCAGAAACCCGAAAAGCTTTGTGCGCACGCGACACATGCATGTGTCCCGTTTCTCCATTTCTGGAAGTTGGCAACCCTATGTACAACCCACACAAGTATCATGCTAAATGAAGCTCTGTTGCTTGGATATCACTAGATCCTGATGTCAGCGTAATATAAAAGTACATAACGATTGATGTGTAACTTAGCATAATTTACTAGCTAGCCGCTAGCTGCTAACTGCCGCCTCGTTAATATAAATCCAGTACCATGCTGTCATGAACGTGCGGTGCTGTTACGTGTACGCAAATTCACGTGCTTAATGTGAACGAGCCTTTTTGGCGGCGTGGTTAAAGTTGCGCATGCTCTATGAGTGCACATACGGGTACTTCTCAGGCATGCCGGGTAATCTGTGACGTTTCGCTCTTTCAAAAGTTGGGCCATTTTGTCATCATGCGCCATTGAGCAACTCTCATAGGAATGAATGAGGCCCCGCCTCCCACGCTGTATCCAGTTCTTATTATACATCCATGGCCCCAGCAGCTAATGCGGCGTCTACTCTTTATATGTCTATGCGAAACACTGTCACTACCCGATCCGTCCCCTGCCCGATCGGTACTGCGCATGTGTGAGATGGTCCGCCATATTGGACAACTCCGGACGGCAACCCAAGATGGACACTTGACACAGTGGCTTTTAACAAAGCTCAAAAAGAAAACTCGAGAGAGATGAGTTATTGTTATTACAACGTGACTTCACTATTATTTAACAACTCTTTTTATTGGGTTCTTTTATTTGGGGTTAAGTACATTGTCAGAATAAGTGAGGAATGGATTTAACTTCTGTTAGACAGCTATCATACTGAATACATATTTACTGTGAATGTATGCAAAAATGTATGGCATAAAGACCACACAGACGGTACACCTGGAACAGTTTACAGTGTAGGATGGAGACGTCCGACAAAGGGGGGAACTGAGCCAGGATCAGAACGGTGATTAGCTGCTGGTGATATGAACAGTACACACAAGGAGAAGTGGGTTAACATTCAAACTCTGTTGATCCCTTGAATCTATTAGACAGTTCCTTAACTTCCACACAACAAAAAATAAAATAATATACAGAAGGACTGACGGTGGACTTATCGTGTTTCAATAATTTCAAGGGGGGAGCAGATGGCTTTAGCATTGTCACTTTTCAATGATTAGTTACAAATGTGGTCTAAATGTGTGAAAAAGCTTTTTGTTAAGGCACCTAATGCTGTGGGATAGACAGTTTCTTAAAGTTTCTGCAAAAAAAGTAAATGTAGGCTAAAGACAACTGATAACTTATATTACTGCTCTAAAAATGTGTATCTCTACAGAATTGTTGGGCCTGTCGAAGTTAATGCTGCCACCAGGCCCGGACTGGCCATCGGGAGGACCGGGAGGTTTCCCGATGGCCTGGCCTGTTAAGTGGCCTGCTGGCCTGAGGATTTTTTTTTTTATGTATGTATTGTGACCACTTTCATACAGATCATACTAATACCCTCGATTGGTCTCTGTGTGTCATTCAAGCTCGGCAGAGTGTGTGTATGTGTGGCGCGAGCGAGTGAGATAAAGCGTGCACAACGGTTACGTGTATTGTTGTTGTTAGCATCTGGTGCTAGCTAGCTGCGCTAACGGATATAAGGAGCTTTTTCAACATCAAGGTGGAGGGAGAGTCCTCTGCTGTCAGACTGAGAGGCTGATAACTACAGCTCAGGTGAGATAAAGGACTCTCTGAGTGTTTAGATAGATCCCTCCTCTGTTGCTCTCCCTGAGGTTTCTCCCATTTTTCCCTTTAAACTGTGGGTTTTCTTCGGAAGTTTTTCCTTGTACGATGTGAGGGTCTAAGGACAGAGGGTGTCGTATTGTCATACTGATAGTCTGTACAAACTGTGAAGTCCACTGAGACAAATGTAACATTTGTGATATTGGGCTATATAAATAAACATTGATTGATTGATTGATGATTAACTTAGTCTAAGTTATCTCAGTGGGTCTCAAACGGTTTGGTCACCATTTAAACACATATTTTCATTTGAGGGGGGAGTGATTAGTAAAATATGCATGAATAATAATAAAAAAACGTTAACTAGGTGAAAAAAGGTAAGATAAACTATTAAAACTTGTTGAGAGCTAAAACTAGTCTTTGCTTCTCCCTCAAAGAGGAGCAGGGGGAGAGGAGGGAGACGGGTGAGGCTGGTTCAGGAACACAGACACACAACTATAAATGAACCAAAAACAAATAAATAAACAAGTTTCAATGTTTTTTCATATTGGATATGGTATGTTATTGGTTATGGCCATGTTTTTATGATTTTATGATTATTTAAATGTATACAGTTATGTTTCATATGGGTGTAGTCTCTTTATTTCCCCCTCAAAATGAACCAGATTGATGCATTTAAGTCCAACATTTAAAAAAAAATCTTACCGGGGGAGCAGGCCCCCAGACCCCCCTAGAGGATTTGAGGCTTTTAAATAGTAACCCATGTCCATATATTTTTGGGTAGTAGAATTAGAGGGCTATCACTGTGGGCAGCAACGCTGTAAAAGTTGACAAATAAATCCAGCAAAATGGCACAAAAAACTGGTAGTGGCCTGGCTGGGTGTATCATTCCCGGCCTGACTTATTGTCCCAGTCCGGCCCTGGCTGCCACCATCTACCAGTAAATAGTCACACAGGACAGAGACTCACACAAAGATGACAAGGAAACAAAAGTAGCACCATAGAGAAAAGAATACATGATTCGACACTAACATTTCAGACAATGTGATTTTAGTGTAGACGGACATCTTTGTTGACTTCTGAAAAGGTGAGACTGGACATTTAGAGAAAATAAATCTGAGGGACATGAGCCAGTCTTTCTGTACATTACTTTTCAGAATTACAAATCAAAGCAAATAGGTAGCCTTAATGTACGGATTTGGTTTGAATGACCTTTGAACTACCATGTGTGCCATGTTACCATTATGACATGAGGCCAAAGACAAAGCCCATTCATTTATCCTCGACTGATTATAAAAAACGGTGTGCTTTTATTTCTTTGAATTCTGCAGCTTAATTGACTTTATTTACAGCGCCGTGGAGTCGATTCACTGGAAAAGAAAAGATTGTGCAACTCCATCGTATCGTTTGTGTCGTGAATGTGCGACAACTGCAGGCAAACTAAACACACACATGCATAATGTTACTGCAAAGTGGTCTGTAGCACATTTTGATGCATGTTAATAACATATATAAAACAGTTTGCTTCTCTTTCTATGGTGAAATACATGATAGCACAGATTTGTTTAAAGGTTTAAAATTGCATGATTGAACTCTACAGAGAGACACGTGATTAACTTACACAGTAAATAATGTTGATAATTCATGAAATTCAAGGGGTTCTTTAACCCTTCTCTTGCGTTAGGTCATACCCCCCATCCCATATTATTATTATATCTCTGGAACCTCTTATCCAATTTTGATGGTTGAAATCTCATTTGAACAGTCAAACCAGGTAGAATCAAGGGGTGACAGAAAGAATGACACAGGGGGTGAAGTTCATGTTATAATTTTGCAGTAAGTTCAAAGATAGTGCTTACTGTACATTAGTGTATATTATAAAAATGCCTGCCATGTAGGCTGTGTTTACTGGAGATGGAAATGCTTTAGTTAGTGTTGTAGCTGAGATTATTCCCGTTCCAATGATGTGTTGATTTGATACAAGCAAGTCAGTGTTTCATTGTGTACTTTCAACTAAAGTATATGGTCCGGACCCACCGGTGGGCCCAGCAAGTTCAGCATTCTCTGCATTCACTGTGATGAATATAAAATAAGACACTGATACTGTTTTCCTCAATGAACATTTAGAGAAAAATAAATATTCAGGGCTCTTCTCCCTCAGGGGCCTCTTCCTGGTCTGTTGACTGTTGGTCAGGCTCATAGTCTGGATCGTTGTTGTCTTCCATTTCTGGTTCAATCTCCTCTTCATCTGGTACAAAACATTTGTCCAGAGCCTCTAATCGGTCGCCTACTCATTGTGTCAATGAGTCAAATGTGAGCAAGGCACAAATATAACTGCATGAGAGACAGTAATGGAGGGCCATTTACTGCGGGAAAGTGAGAGGTTGAGGTTCCTGTAACTTAGAGTACATTGTTTTGTCTGGAAGGTGTGGGGGGTGTGAGAGAGAGAGAGTGAGTGTGTGTGTGTGTGTGTGTATGTATGTGTGTCTGTGTGTGTATGTATGGAGATGTTTTCCATCTGGAGGATGAACATAATACACTCATTTCCTATGTTTCACTGTTGAATAAATCCTAAAAGCAAGTAGTGATCATCAATTGTATATGTTCAGAGGCCTAGTGTGGAGGATAACATAAGGTCTTGAGGCAATTGGATGAAAAACAAAAAAGTTATGATTGTTGAAAATTGTAAATCGGTCAGATTTGACCCAAAACAACAGGAGGGTTAAAGAAACTTTGGGATTGTAGCCTTTGCAGACCATTTACATGCACAGAAACCTATAGATCACACTACAGGAAAGGGAAAACACCAAATAGAATAACAGGGCCACTTTAAATTCTCTTTCTGATAGGAGTTTCATGATGAAAGCCAAAATCCTTGAAGTAACAAGCGTTTACAAGAATGATCCATTTTATTTCTTGAAAGAAAATCAGTAGCGCTCTCTGCCTCTTTATTTGTTCAGCTTCTTCCTATATGAAAGCATTACTTCAGCTATGCATTCACACAACCATGGAATTGCAATACACAAACAGTACAACAATGCATGACTTTAATGGACGGTTGAATAATAAAAGGCTCCTCTTTGTGGGGTGTCACTCAAGCCATGAGAGATCACACTAACAGAGGGTGTGAGAAGCTGTATCTTTCCAGAATGATGAGAAATAGGTTGCTGATATTCTATATTTCTCTATTTGTCAACAAAGCACATGAAAAGACCAACAATAAATTGATCCTTCAAATAGGAAAATATCTACTGTGTTATTGCCCTGTGGCACAGCGCTACCTTGTATGTGAATTTATCCACCGCTAATAAAATAGTCCCTAACAAATGCACAATTTCCTTTTGTTTGAGTTATTTTAGGAAACATTTTTAGGAAAGAAAACTATATAAATGAAAGATTTACATTTCCAGTAGGTAAAGTTTGGAAAGATAGGCAAACATGTTGTTATTTGAGGTCTTTTCATGGGAATCATTGACACAAAACAAGTATAGAACACAACAATTGTATCCTTTAAGACTGTACAAATGCAGTACACTTAGGGAATATGTAACTGAAACAAGGAATGCCCCAAATGCAATTGAAGTTAATTTTTTAAATACATCAAGTATCCTAGGTACATCTATGGAAATCTAAGCACCGATACAAATTGAAAGAATGATGTTCAACACAGTAGAGTCCAGAAACTTGGAAATTCATGTTTTCTTCGTCCATCTTTACATAGTGTAGATTTATCCCAATTTCCTACATCCATTAATTTGTAGTTCATTTCGAAATTCAAAGTTAAATCATACAGCAAACAATCTATTTCATCCTTCAAACGACTGGCAGTGTTACAGAGTTTCAATCAAAAACATAATCTATGTATAAAAAATGGTTTTATCACATCATAAAACCTCACTTCAGTGTTTGCCTTGTTTTGCTGCTGTGGAGAAACAGAACAAGGAGGACCTCTGTCTCCTCTAATGCTCTTCTTTTCCACCTTTTATTTTGAAAAGCTATACATGGACTTTGGTAATGAAGTGCTGCGAATGAAAAACCGTATTTGTTTTCTGATCCAAAACAGATGGAGAGTAGAGAAAAGATGACCCTAAACATGTATTCTCTAGGTTTTCTTTAGCCTGGATGTCTTGGGCAGTATGTAAACATTATCAGTTGCAATTTTGGTTCATCTGAAGATAATCGTTGTGCAATTTCTCCTGAGCGTCGAAGAACTTTCGCAGCTTCTTGGCTTGTCCTTTGCTCAGCTCCTTCCCTTCTACATCGTGAGTGGGGAAACCCTGTTGACAGAAACAAGAACACATATCAACTTCATTCTGATTAGTTTCCGTCTCAATGTAGCAAACATTTCACCCAAATTTAGAAAAATCTGCAAAAAAAGTGAAATCAATGTCTTTCCTTGTGCTACCGCTACTTAAATAGAGCAATACACAGCTTTTGGTGGACACAACAGGTCAACACATAGGATAAATAATAACTATTTGACATTATTATTTGTATATGTGAAAAAGCTAAGTATTATGCTTTATTTCTTTTGTGCAAGAGGGACTTACCGTTTCATCGAATTTGGAATACTTGTCGGTTTCTGAGCGAAACATTTCACATGGAGGGACCTTCATCTTCGCCAGTTTAGCCATCTGAAACAGAAACAAAAGACATGAGTACGTGAACTTGTTCCCGATTAGGGAAACAAACCTTTCCTTTATGGAAGCATCTGAGTGACCTCTTGTTCCCGTTTCTTCTTTGCAGCTTCTTCCTTCTTCCTTTTCTTCTCTTCTTCTACCTGTGAAATAAAAAAACGTTACCTTTACCATCATATTAGAAAATCAAACAAATAAGGTTCATGCTTTTTAAATATTACTACTCAACAAACTGACTGTTAGATTTCAATTTCTCATTAGCAGAGACCCTTTTTGCGTGTGGTTGTTTCTTTACATTTTTAGAAAAAAAGGATACAGCTTCTATTATGTTTAACATATTTTTGGGCCAGAGAGCCTTTATTGGAGATCTTAGAATTGAAAGGGGGGAGGACATTGCCTGAAATATTTTTCTGGGTCGGGATTCAAACCGGCTTACAGTGGTGAGCTGGGCCGCCAGCTCTAACCACTGTGCTATACGGCAGCCCGAGAATATACTTTTTTTTCATGCCCTCTCAGGGCTCAATGCTAACTTTTAAAAGTGGTTGCCAGGTTGGCAACCAGGCATCAGCTTTTGGTTGCCAAAACTGAAAATACGGTTGCCATTTTTAGTCACCTTATATTTTAAATAATTAAGATACTATACAATTATACATCACCTTAATAATGAAAATGTGGCACAAAAGAATGTTCAAATGCTTTACAATAAGTAATTAACACAATTAATTGAAACTAAAGAGGTAGTAAACTTGTCCACCCTCAATTGCTGGTATACTAAATACCAGTAGTGCAGCTGTTGTCATTTTCTTCACAGATCCCTCACAAATGAATTGAGCAAGTCACTAGTTTCTTGGTCATCCGTTGTCTTCCTTTCAAATGTGGGTTTTCTTGACCTTTGTGCTGACCCCCACCATAGAGCCGTGGGCCCTTCAGCATTGAAGTCTTGATTGTGGTTCTGTCATTGGCCAGACTATTACATTTCTAATGTTAAATACATGAAAACCATTCACAGTTAAGAATTAGATATTAATTATTAATGCTGTAAATGACCTTTAATATGTCTAACTATAATTAAAATGTGTTACCTTTTTATACAAGTGATTATAATTGTATGCCAATATTTTCCGATGGTAAAGTTTCGTTTTGCACTTTTATTTTGGTAGTAATAAGATCGGGACTCTTATTTTGAAGGAACTTTTACCGGAGCAGAATGTACATATATATTTCGCCGCCCAAGACTTTACACATTTCCTCTTTTGTTCGGATTCACCGTGCGCTTTATCAGTTGAATCACTTTGAACATTCGTTTGAGATGTTGACGGATTGGTCGAACTTTTTACCCCACAGTCAAACAACTTAATTTGCTTCGCCATTTTTTGTACCGCGCACACGAGTAAACGTGCATCGCTTTCTGGCTCTGTAATCACACCAATGCACGTGCAACTTAAGTATCAGGTTCCGACTGGTCACAACAATAATTAAATATCACTCTTAATACAACAAATAATTAACATTTATCTATTTTGGGGTGCACATTTTGCTGTTTGCTGTCCTTATTTCTTCATGTTAAAAAGTGGTAGCCACTGATGGCCAATGGCAACCTGGCACCCGTTACTGTCGAGCCCTGCCTCTGTTTCAGTTCTGTTCCAAAAGTGTGGATTTTGTGCCTGTAGCTTTAAATGCTAATGAGCTGCTGCTGGCCACGCCCCTCTGAGAAGTGTTTAGTTAAAAGAACACAATGGTGCTGTGGGGGGGGGGCGGTTACCTTGGTTGGTTATTGGCTAATGGTTACACAAGCCAAAAAAACACTGTGACATCACAAAGTGGCCAAAATCTGATCAGCTAATTTTCAGACAGGTTTTTATATAAATGGATCAGGACAAAAAGAGAGGAGGTCTTTTTTCCTGAAACTTTCAGAATCTCTTTACACAGAGGGGACACATGTTGATGTAGAAAAGACATAAACAAATTGGTTTGCATAATAGGTGACCTTTAAGTACTTATGTAGCTCAGCGTAAGTTCAATCAGGAAGACAATATCATCGGGTGTCACACGTTATCTCAATAAGCGATCAGGGGCGTCTCTCTTCAGTCTTTCCGATAAATGGGTTATTGAACCCGAAGCGTTGCTTCTGCCTGGGAGACGACAGAGAGTCATCCCCCCCGTTTCCTCGACTACGGTCTGGGAGCCGACAGGAAGTTTAACACTATGCATTGCTACCTTTAGTTCAGGGTTAAGGTGAGTTCCAGGCAGTGTTGGGCGTAACGTGTTACAGTATGGAGTTTCAGTAACGTATTTCTTTGCGTACGAAGATCCTAATGCAGTTCGGGTATTACTACCTGTAGCGGCAATAACTCCCTATGAGTTAGCTGCTGAGAGGCTAAAAAATGCTCTTTGCTGTGACGCGTTCCATGTAAGAGTCCGTAGTCATTTGTAGTCCATGGTGTTTAATAAAGGCGAAAACAAACAATATATAACTCCAGACCTGACGGTCAACAGAAAGTATCGGAGCAAATTCACCCTCTTCCTACATCATATCCTCCCAACCGGCATCCAACAGGTGACTAAATACCAATAAACCACACCCACGTGACCATAGCCGGAAGTGATAAACAATACGAATTAAACGCGATGCAAACAGAAATACAAGATAATAATACAAATAATAAGTAAGGCAAAACAAGCATTTTGGCTCCTACACTACCCATTACAATGCTCAGTAAATAAGCAGTTTCAAGCTTTATCACAGTGTTACCTGAAATGAATGGTGTTTCGTAGGGCTTTTCCTCAATGACCAAGTCGCTGCACATTCCTGTTTATGACACGACCAGATACTAAATAAATTAGGAATTCACTCCCAATATTAATTGAACGATGTATTGACTTAATGATCGTTTTTCTTTTTCTCCACTAGAATATTCCGTTTTTCGGTGCACCAACGGCTGGATCTGCGACAACAACATATTTTCGGCAGTACTGTCCAAATCCGTTCACAGTCTCTGATCCACTAAATCCTTACACATTACAGAGGTGAATTAGGTTCAAAGGTGTAATATTGCGTCTGCGTTTGTTTACGTCGCCGTTTTTCTCCCTTACCGCTGTCAAAGAACATCATGGAGGATTTTGTCGGGTAGTTTTCAATCATACAAAGTCAGATTCAATCAGAACTACTTCTTCAACCTATACTTTTCTAGAATGCCGTGTTGTATCGGTTATCACGTGGTTCAGTGGCATAAACGCCGCTGCAGTGCATTGTGCACCGGAGCTATTCCACTGTAACTCACATGCAGCAGTCGTCGTTAAGCATTCACTGTCCGACTGTTGATGGGAAATATTTCCCATCTGTTAGCGATGTGTTTCAGTATGAATTTACGCCGTCGGCATCACAACAACGTCATTAAGGTTCTCTGGCATCCTACAGGTGATGTTGCTTAGCAACCAAGGTAATCAGTCATCTTGACTACTGTCACTATCATTGCGGCATTAAACCGTTTCCTACACAATAACAGATTCTTAGTGCTGCCCGACTGTATAAATATTTCAAGGTGTGGTCCCGTTCTAGTCACTTTGTTCAAGCGCTACTGCTCGTTACAACTCTATTCGCTTTAGCGTAGGCTACTAGCATGACTGGTATTGCTCAGGGCAATCTCGATGACAAGGTCAATGTTCCCCCTTTCTACGGACGGAGATAATGTAATCTTAATAGCGTGCAGGCAAGGCTGGCTCTTCAAAGCAGATATTAACGACGCGCTTTAAGTTCCCATCATCCGTTCAGCGGAACTCTTTCAGCCTTAAGCGGGAGTCAAGTAAGGAGAAACTACGCCTGCACCGGCTATTCGGGTAAATAATATTAATAGTGTCTCTCCCCAGTTCAATCACCCACTGCCCAGGGAGATCCCCTCATGCGTTGTTTTACGCCATCTAGTGTTCAAATACAACATTACTAACCTATAACCCCGCTCAACTGGGGAAAGAGAAGAAGAGAGAAGAAGAAACAAGAAGAGACTCATCCAGGAGCACAGGGTGCCTAATCATGAGGAACTATAGGCCTAGTCACACACCTGGAGTGCCTAGGCATCACATCAAGCTCATGGTATTAATGTTCCTCTAACCAAACTGCGTGCATCCACATAAACGTCAAGACGTATACAGCAAACATCTCCAACGACAATTGCTCTTCCTCACCGGGCAACTGTACTTTGCATGCGGATAATCTTCGACACGCCATCATCTCCCGTTCTGGATGTGGCATCCACCGGCCTCACGACGACCGCGGTTTCCCCGTCCTTTAAAGACGTGCATTGCACATCCTCCGTTTTGGGGGGGAATATCTGCATGAGATCATCCGCCATAGCGGCCGCTCAGATTCCACTATCGCTTACACATTTATTATCACACTCTCTGGATCTAACACTAGCGTCCCTCATCACATTACTTAAGCAAGTTCTCATTAGATCCGGCTTATCACCCCAATTATCTCGGGGCATTCGTTCAGGATAGGCGCAGCTACCTCCGCTGCTAATCAAGGCGTCTCATCCTCCAAAAGCTGAGGGTTAGACTAGGTTTCTTTCTCAGAAACAAGTCCTGTTTCTCGCTTGAGGCCAGGAAAAGGCTAGTCACTGTGACCTTTTGATCTGTGCTGGACTATGGTGATTTGGTGTATATGAATGCACCTTCCCATTGCCTGAACAAGTTAGATGCTGCCTATCACAGGGCACTGAGATTTGTCACAAATTGTAAAGCACTTACTCATCACTGTTCCCTGTATGCCAAGGCAGGTTTGCCATCACTTACTGTAAAGAGGCTCAGTCATTGGTACACGTTTATTTATAAAGCTTTGTTGGGGAAACTCTCGTATTATATCTGCTCTCTGATAACACAGAGAGTTGCAAGCAGCTATTGTCTGAGATCGCATGATGTAGTATTGTTAGATGTGCCAAGAGCAAGGACTGTCTTAGGTAAGACAGCTTTTATGTGCGCAGCTCCACTTGCTTGGAACAATCTTCAGCAAGAATTGAAACTGACCAATCTCAATCCTCTGCATGTCTTTAAAGCTAGGCTAAATGAAATGCTCGTTTGATACTATGGGCACTTGTAAATGTCTATAACTATGTAAATGTATCCTGTAAATATAATGTCCTTTATTGTTTCATGTGGAGGAACCTATATGCTGCAGGTCTCCCTTGAAAAAGAGATCTATGATCTCAATGGGACCAATCTCGTTAAATAAAGGTTTGAAATGAAATGAAAATCCTCATCCCTGCAACAACTCGGACGATGGTCCTCCTCTGCCTTCACATCCTACATCCGCCCGGACATCAGTGCCGTGCTGGCTATCCAAAGGTCCCTCAAACACTAAAAATGGTAATTATGCCTATAACTGGTGGTGGAAACACATCAGCATGTATACGTGTCTACTGTTCTCGTAACTGTCAGGCTATGACTCCGGGTCTGCATACGCTAATCCTGCAAGTGCAGGTTGCGGACATGGGTCCGCGTTATGTTTAACCCTGCGGGTGCAGGTTGCGGACACGGGTCCGCGTGAGGTTTAACCCTGCGGGTACAGGTTGCGGACACGAGTCTGTGGTAGGTTTAACCCTGCGGGTGCAGGTTTCGGACATGGGTCCGCGGTACGTTTAACCCTGCGGGTGCAGGTTGCGGACACGGGTCCGCGGTACGTTTAACCCTGCGGGTGCAGGTTGCGGACACGGGTCCGCGGTACGTTTAACCCTGCGGGTGCAGGTTGCGGACACGGGTCCGCGGTACGTTTAACCCTGCGGGTGCAGGTTGCGGACACGGGTCCGCGGTACGTTTAACCCTGCGGGTGCAGGTTGCGGACACGGGTCCGCGTGAGGTTTAACCCTGCGGGTGCAGGTTGCGGACACGGGTCTGTGGTAGGTTTAACCCTGCGGGTGCAGGTTTCGGACATGGGTCCGCGGTACGTTTAACCCTGCGGGTGCAGGTTGCGGACACGGGTCCGCGTGAGGTTTAACCCTGCGGGTGCAGGTTGCGGACACGGGTCTGTGGTAGGTTTAACCCTGCGGGTGCAGGTTTCGGACATGGGTCCGCGGTACGTTTAACCCTGCGGGTGCAGGTTGCGGACACGGGTCCGCGGTACGTTTAACCCTGCGGGTGCAGGTTGCGGACACGGGTCCGCGGTACGTTTAACCCTGCGGGTGCAGGTTGCGGCCAGTGGGTCTGCGTCATGTTAACCCTGCAATGCAGGTTGCGGCCAGTGGGTCCGCGCATGTCTAACCCCGCAGCCTGGAAACGATTCCGGCGCTCATCACGTCCCCATGTTAATCTCTCATTTCATCCATTGTTGTAATACGTCAATCACTATTCCCGCATATCATGTGTCCCGATAATAAACATGTATTTCATACATCACGTCTCTCCTGATTGAATTGAGGGACTAGTACTTTACCTCAGTATTTTAATTTTGTGATACTTTAAACTTCTAACATTTTGGAAGCCGATAATAATCGGTTTGCTATCCTGGCTCCAAAATGGTGGAATGAGCTCCCCATTGAAATCAGGACAGATCATCTTCCGGCGCAGACTGAAAACTCATCTCTTTCGACTCCACTTTGAGCAATAGAATTACTAACAAAGCACTTATATACTAATAAAGGACTGGCTTATCTAAAGCCAACTGAGTAGCACTTGAAATGTTTTGGCTCTATGAAACCTGATGTACTTATATGATTCTGTTTTCTGATTCTGTAATTTAATGTAATCTCCACTTCATTTATTTGACTTTTTTATGTTATTTTGCAGATTGAGGTTTACGGCTAATGTTGCTATGTGATTACATAACTAATGCGGATACAATGAAAGAGGGCATCTCATCGCTCACCTGTTTCTTCTCCTCTCGCTCCTTCAGTAAGGTCTCCTTGTCCACCAGTTTCACAACTGTGGGCAGACCTGTAACACAGCCACTGTTCATCAGAGTCACTCATCACTCTCACACCCATCCCAGTGTTAACCAGATAGAAACAAATCTAATATCTCAAAACATGTATTTGACCGAATAATACTAAATCAATGTTGCAACAATATTGTTGGGTTGACTATTGGGCATTTGCAAGATAATGACACAATAAGATTTCTGATAAATAATCCTCAGTAATGTTTTTATAATGATAAGTGACTGGGTAATGCTTGCATACTTTCTTCTCCTTGTTGTTCTACAGGACAGAATATTTAAGTTAACAGCTCCATCACCTTCATGATCCTCCAGACGGACCCCCAGCTCCGGTAACGTATCGTCTCGGACAACATCACACAGTTGTAGCAACTCCATCACTAGATGAGATAAAACAATGGACTTTAATTAGACTCTGAAGAGGAAGGTAAATATGTTTAAACTCTTGGAGAACAGAACTATTAGCATCTGTTGGACTCTCAAATGTATAAAACATGTCCTTACCTTTCTTGTCTCTTGCTATTTTACGGACTTCCTCTCTGAAGTTTGACAACACTGAGAGGTACGGCATCACTGTGTTCTCCAGCTGCCACACAAAGCAAAGACAGTATTTCAATGTAAGTTACTATAGTACTACTAAAGGGGCAGTAACAATCTGTGAAATCATTTGTTTTCCTCACAGTAAGCAGAGCTACATTTTAACTAGGGATGCTCCGAAAATAGCGGTATGCAACGTGTGTGAAGCAGAAATCCTGCAGCTCCACCCGCTGTGACGGAGCGGTGAGCGGAGCAAAACACACAAGAGTTAGACCTAACACACTTAGCTATTTTATCTACCTCTGGAACTAGCTAAACTAGTTATATATATATTTATTCTTCACTGTCGGGTCCCTCATTACTGGATCAGTGAGCTGCATGAGACGATACTGACAGGCTGTCAGGAGAGAGAGAGAGAGGGAGAGAGAGTGCTTCCGCTAATTTCTCCCGTGTTATTATCCAAAGTTAATGTAAACTTGAATAATGTACTTCATTTGAGTTTAATAATTATGTTGGTTGTTGTTTGTGGAAGCGCCAGTGAGTGAGCCCCATTAACTGAGTTTTAAACATTACTTTAAATGGAAGATCCCCATAGGCCCCGCCCACTCGATCGGATTGGCGATCAATATCGGTCGATACTGATTCCGGCCCCAAAATTGATGCAATTTGAACAATAGGCATTCAAATGTATCACATTTCTAACAGCGAAAACTGAAAAAAAGTTTCTACTTACATCAACGTTCTGACTTTGTCCCGCTGGGAAACCGATGGGCTCTGATCCTTCGATGGCACCGAATACCTAAAATGACAAAAGTCTCATGTCAGTGAGTTCAAACTGCTTTCACTGCCAATGCAATACATCTTAATTTAACACAGGAACCTTGATGAACAATGGTTACTACTTTACATGTTCCCACCTTCAGTATGCTGGTGAGGTAGGCAGCGATGCTCTCCATCAGCATGCGGTTGGGCCTCAGCTTGGCGCTCTTCCTGCTGGCGATGTAGCTGTTGCTCTGGCTGACCAGCACTCTCATCTCCTCCATGGCGGTGCGCGTGTCCACATTGTCACACAGAGCCTCATGGACGGCAGACTTCCTGTCGTAGAAACTGGACCAAACAAGTAGCCATTTAGCTTTTAGTTGTGATGTGTGTTTCTAGTGGTTTAAATGTGCAAATAAGTCCTGAGCCATTAAGCTATTAAGAAGGGCTTCTGCATAATGTATTTTAAAGAATTCAGATGGCTCAATCTTTTCTCTCTTACCTGTTGTTGAGCTCCACCTCTGCTGTCTCCCACTTCTCAAATCGCCCGGTGATATCAGTAGGAGCGCGCATGATGTCTTTCACAGTCAGGAAGAACTCCTGGTAATTAAAACGAGCACAAAACAACAGATTCATAATAGGATTCATCAGAGGTGGGAGTAAGTCCTACTTGTGCAATTCATGAGCAAGTCTCAAGTCTTGACCTACAAGTATCAAGCAAGTCCCAAGTCACTGTGGTGAGAGTCAAGCAAGTCAAGTCATTGCTCAGGTCAAGCAAGTCAAGTCATACGAAATTCTGATGAATAAGCCCAGTTTCCGCAGTTTTCTCAAGCTTAAGTCAAGTCTCAAGTAGTGTTAATTTCGTTGACTAAAACTATGACGAAATAAGTTCGTCAACAACCTTTTTTTCCATGACGAAAACGAGACGATGACGAGACGGCACCGACGGCAGTAAACAATAACTGTAACGAAATCATCATGCAATATCGTTGACGAAAAGTGACGAGACGAAAATGTAGTTTACTAAATATAACGTTACATTTCTGGAGTTTTTCTCCCAGCAGTTCCACTTCCGGTGCTGCGGCAGGGCAGCAGCTGTGTGTCTGTGATGCGCGCGGCGGTACATTTGAATTACACCGGGCAGCGCCACACTGTGAACTGTCAGGAAGACTCGGGTCTAACTCATGGTCTAACTAACCTTATTCAACATAAAATAAAATGGCAACAACAGGGCTTGGGAGCAGTGGTCACACTCGCGTTAACCGAATACCCCCCCCGTCAGCGCGAGTGAGTGATAAATTGTGCACTCGAGGGGTAATAATGGATTATGACGGAAATGTTACGATCCTGTCCGTCAAAATTACTGACAACGAAAAGGTCTGAAGCCACCACTGCTTGGGAGAAAGAAACGATGTGAAAGCGAATGCATTGTTTCATTAGAAGGGAAGCAATGTGGCCATAACACCGGTAAAAACACCACACACCTGAGCAGATACTCTCTGCAAAGCTTCTTAATCATTCAACCTGTGTTTTTCATCAAATAAGGACAAGATATAATCTTATATATACTAAAATGACAAATTATTGTTTTTTTCTAGACTAGTTTGACTGAAATGTTCTATATAATCTGATGACTAAAAAAGACTCAACAGTTTTCATTGACAAAAAGTAGACTAAAATAATTAGTTTTCTTTGACTAAAATAAGACTAAAATGCTCAGACTTTTAGTCGACTAAAACTTGTCTTAATAAAAACAGGATGAAGGTGACTAAAACTAAAAAGGAAATTTAACACAGGACTAAGACTAAAACTAAATTAAAAAATAGCTGACAAAATTAACACTAGTCTCAAGTCATGAATACCAAGTCCAAGTCAAGTCTTTTATCAATGTTAGTCAAGCAAGTCTCAAGTCAAAAAATATGCGACTCAAGTCATGTGACTCGAGTCCCCACCTCTGGGATTCATACCACCCCTGCACTAAAAAGCCAGATGGTTTGTTATATCGTCAGCTTACATTCAGGAACTTCTCGTACTGCACGGCTGACTCCATGGTGTTGGATGAGTAGTCCAGGGTGTCTTTCCAGGAATGCATCAAGAAAGCCAGGCGGAGCTGACGGGCTGAAGGAGGAAAACATTTCACATCTGGCCGAAGAACAAGATCGAGTGACAGTTGATTTGATTCTTCTAGACTGTTTTGATGAAATGGTTTTGTTGAAACTGAAATGGAAGTGTGACATTAAACTGAGCTACACTTTACACGGTAGATGGAATCATTTCAATAAGGACACTGTCCTCTGACACTAATGACAACAAGCTGAGCTGAGCAGTCACCTGTGTTCTTTGCCAGGGCGTCTTTAATTGTGATGAAGTTCTTCAGAGACTTTGACATCTTGCAGCCTGCGATCGTCAGGTGTCCAGTGTGCAGGAAGTATCTGACCCAGTGATCATTCTCAAAGAAAGCCTGCGAGGAAAACAACCAATGACGATCATGGAGGTGGCATGGAATGCATCACAGTTATTCATCTTTAAATACCTCTAGTAATGTCTTCTATGACATGATGGATCAATATTACAACTTTGGGCAAGGTAAAGAGCTTCAAAGCCAAACAATAGCAAATATTTTTAATAAATAACTTTGCCCTTGTACCTCGGACTGAGCCAACTCGTTGTCGTGATGGGGGAATCGAAGATCAAACCCCCCACCGTGGATGTCCATGGACTCTCCCAGGATGGAGCCAGCCATGGCCGAACATTCAATATGCCAGCCAGGCCTTCCCTAAATCAGTCAAATAAAAACAAACAATCAATATAAAAAAATGGCTCCTAATGTTCTACCTCCTGGAACAGACTGTTAGTGGTTTATCAGCATTAGGAGTGAACTCTCACCTTCCCCCATGGAGAGTCCCATGAAGGCTCTCCGGGCTTGGATGCCTTCCACAAGGCAAAGTCGTTCTGGGACTTTTTCTCCCCTAATCTGTCAGCAGAGATGCTCAGGTCACCTGCAGGGCCACGGCAAATACAGAAAACAAACACAATGACCATATTATCTGACTTATTATATAAGTAAAACAGTTACAAAGAGAAAACCGTCTTCAATATTCATGTTAAAGTCACTATGTGCAACATTAGAATGTTTCAGAATTTTTTTCAAACCAAGGACCACTTAACCAATAAAATATCCCAAAACAATAGGCCTGCTTACCACTCCAACAGTATATAACAAATTACAGCCTAATAACAACAACAGCTTAACGTGACCTCTCTATATCGCCTCGTTCACACATTAAATCAACAACACAAATACAGATTATTTAAGCTTTTTGTTCAAATGCAAATTAAAATGCTCTCAGGTTTTACACCTCTTGTAAAATGTAGACTACATTTATTACGGAGTTTATGTCTGAGCCAACAGACTCACAGATCGTTGGCTACTGAGAGAAATGCAAAATACACTGCATAGTACGACACAAACCTCCGCTGTGGATTTTCAAAACAAAATACAGTAAAACTATGGTCGCAGGCCCAAGTTTAACTCTGAGGTCTAAGCCATTTTTTCACATGTTAGGCTCGCCTGGGCTTTTTTTGTAAAAATGCTATTAAAACATGAACCTTGGTGACCATCGGGCTGGCCTGCATGGTCTGCCTACCTATAAATGTTAATAAAAGACATCCATTGTTTGTTTTATACGCTTCTTGAAATCTAAAAAAAAACACAGTTTTTCTAGAACAGATTACAAATCGCCTGGATATGGTACAAACAAACGCTGGGCTATATCATGCAATCGAAAGTTAAGCTCGCTCCATTGCGGGAGTGCAGAAAATGTATATTAATTTATTTATTTCAAAGGTGAAATTGTACCAATATACTCACGGACCACTAGGGGGTGCTCACAGGCCACCAGTGGTCCGCGGACCACACTTTGAGACACTGCAATAGTGATCGAAAGCCGCTATAATCACAAAGCCAGTTCTGGTAACTGAACTGTGAGAGAATGTACCTTCTCCCTCCTGCAAAGCTTTCTGATCTCCGACAGCCTCTGGCACCAGTTTTGCATACGAGTGGTGCGGACAGCCATCAAACTTGGAGGTGTTAAAGTACACAGAACCGTTCGATTCATACCTGTAAACATCAGAAAGCCAAATAAATGTAACCAATCCATAACTGACGATGCGGGTGTGATATGAATTGTAAACACATGTTTCTTCCTCACCCGTAACCGTTTGAGACCACCTTTTTCACAAAGTCCACGATCTCAGGCACGTATTCACTAACTCGAGTCAGAACGTCTGGAGGAAGAACCTGAGGGTCACACACGCGATTAATGCAAAATAACAACAATATAACAAAAAGTCATACTACATGCCCATAAATATTCCACAGTTTGGACATTTCTTTGCTTCTACTTACGTTCAGGGCTTCCATGTCTTTATGGTAATCTCCCTCCCAATAGTTAGGCAGAATGGAGAAGATGGAATTCTCTGTGACTTGACTTCCAAACTGCGTATCCAGCCAATCAGAGAGCAAGTCCTTGGAGTTCTGCAGCAGCACCTAGGAAGAAAGAAAGAAAGAAGGATTTAAAGTGTGCAAATTAGTGTTTTTATATTAACTATTAATAAGTGTTGTTTATTTAGTTTTTCTCTTATTTAATACAGTATCTAGTAGTACCATTTTTGGTTGATTTTTTCCTGACATTGCTTTCACGCCATTAAAGAGGGAGTATAATTCAATTCAATTGAAAGCAAATTACATGAGGATGAAATATCTTTCAGACAAGATAGCCTGGCCAATATATTTTGTTCAGATAAGCAAATAAGAAACGTTTCACGTTCTCTGTCTCTCAAGTAAATGACATGTGGATTTACAGTAAGTACCATCCGTGAGCAGACTCCTCAGCCTTACCTCTGCCAGGGGCTGTACGACCTCCTGGGCTGCTTTGCCCTCCATGGCCGCCTGCAGGGGCTGCAGAGCGGCCGCGACAGCAGCGTCCAGCTTCTCCAGCATCTGCTTCTTATCGGGGTCTGTGGTCAGAGCCAAGTTAGCCTGAAAGGGCTGAAAATGAGCACACATAAAGAGTTAGGTCAAAACAATGACACCCACAGGTCATCTACACTTTATAGGTAGAATTGTAAAATCATAGATATGCACATTTTAAGCTTCAAGAGGTAAAGATATTTATGTCATTAGTTATATCTCTGGTGGATCAAATCAAGTCTGACCAATTGCAGCCATTTGTTTGAACCAGTCTCTGCTTCCCAAACATTTGATCTGATATACTTTATTACTACCCTATTGGGAAATTGACTGCAAGTCAACAGTGCTTAGCTCCGGCGGCAGCAAAGAGGTTTGTAATTACACTTTGTTTGTTTAGTGACACCTTTGAACAAAGCATTGTGTGGTCACTTTGTTCTAATTAAGATTGATTACATTTGAATATATGATTAAATGAGTCAACCAACAACAGTGTGGGAGTGAATGCAGTTTGTGTCACTTTATCGTTTAAGTGCACCAGAACGTTTTAGTTGCCAAACATGATTAGTGATTCATAATAATCTTCAGTGATGTGATTTGTGCTTGATCCCTAAAGCAAAGAGTCTTGTTGTATCAGCGCTCCCAGAGAGCGAGTTCTCACCCCTCTGGCGCTCAGGACGTCCTGCAGGATCTGAGCGGCGTGCGGCTGCTTCTCCGTGTACTGCTCCAGCAGGTGGTTCTGCCGGGCCCTCTTAATGATCTGAGAGAGAGACAGAGCCAACAATGGTCAACATCGAGACTCTACAACCTACTCATCATGGACTTAGGAAAACCTGTATGACAGTGCAATAGTAGACATTGAGCTGTTTCATTAAAAGTACATGTTTAATGAATCACCATGATGACCAATAGTACATAATTACTACCCAATACAAATGTTGTTTTCACCGACTGTAGTTATATCGATAGTGACACATCCAGATGTAATACTTCAATACTAACACTCATCTACAATACAGATGCCATGATGTTATATGCAGATCCTTCAAAATAGATATATCATTTTTAGATGAGGTCACAGTTAAAATTATTGGAAAATAAAAAATTGTTAAGAATATATTAGACTACACTGTAATGTACAAATAAAAGGCTAATATATACATATATTATAAAAGTGTGCAAGTTGCATCTTTGGCATTCACATTTTAAAACACCGAAAACCACCATTTGTTTTATTCAAAGAGCAAAGAATGTGAGACTATTTATCTTATTTTAGAAGTTGAAACTGCAAACACGCAAGAAGAACATTTTATATATTTGGCCAGACCTAGAAAAATGATGTTAATTATTTTAATTAATTTAATAAAAAATACAAAATAACACCTGCAAGCTGTTATACTTCACACTCACTTTGTCATCTATGTCTGTGATGTTCATGCAGTAGAGGACGTCGTACTTAAAGTAGTCCTTCAGTATCCTTCGCAGAATATCGAATGATATGTAGGATCTGTACAGAGAGACGGATTAGAAAGTCAAATATTGTTACACCACAAAAACCTTAGCCGAATGAGAGTCATTTTGCACGTTTTCCCCTGTGATGTGTTTACCTGGCGTGTCCCATGTGTGAGGCATCGTACACTGTTGGCCCGCAGCTGTACCATGTGACCTTGTTCCCGCGCTGGGGGACAAACGGCTCCTACAACATAAAGTTAGTGAGATGATGGAAGAACAAAGAATAAACTGGATGTGATCTAAACACATCCTCAGGTAACAATCTGATTAGCTCTGTTTTTATAGCCGGTGGTGGTTTGACCGGTTTAACATTTTTCATGATTGTATTTCAATGACTTTTTACTAATAACTACTTTAAAGTTTCTCCGCTGTCTTACATAAATCGATTTTGTATTTAGCTGCTAATCATTTTCGTTGAGTGTTTCACGAATACTTGTTACAACAAAGACATCACACATTATAAAAGGAAAGCAAACATACGGAGTACACAATTAAAACGTAGGCAACAAACAAGAAGATTCATTTTTTCAAACACACAACTTGCAGTTATGTGAGTATCTTTGATGGACTCAAACAAAATGCAAGACAGTTTCTTGTCATACAGTACATGCTCCTTATAACCCTATAAGGATCTTTACTTTTCCGTTTATACACTGACAGTTTCACTTTGTAAATCTCCATCACACATATGTCTTTTCACAAATAACACAAGGACAGTCCTTTTTGATATTTGCCCCCCCCCAACACACCTTTGCTCTGGTCAGGCTGTTGTAGAGCCTCAGACGGGAGACATCTGTTCCTGCTGGTGGAGACCAAGGGGGCTGAACCCGCTTTCCTTTGGCTGAAATCAAAAAAGAAACAATTATTAGAAATGGCAAAATGCAAACAAAATATGTATTTGTCCTTAAAAAATACATCCGATAATAATTTAAGCCAGACACACAGAGCAAACATAGTCAATTAAAAAGATGCTTGATAACTTTGTAACAAGTTTTTCCCAAACTCAAATGGCTGTGATTAGATTTTGTTTTACCTGCATGAATCTATAAACTATTGTGAATGTAAAACGATGTTGAAATGATTGTGCAGCAGATGTAAAGCATGAAAGACTTCTTCTCCTGTAGTGATGAATATGTGTTCCCTCATCATGATGCTAATGTGCTTCTTCATCTACAAACAGCACCATTTTAGAAATGGACTAAGAGTGAAAGTGAAATGGAAAGGATACCCTTCGAACACACTAAATGCGTCTTCTCCATCTAGCATGACTAATTAAAGGCCTAGACAGAGAGTGAAAGCAATTCAGAAGAGAACACACACTAAGAATAGATGCACACAAAGTGACAGCTGGAGGAACAAGCAAAAATAAAATTAGATAACAGACATTTTGCAAGGATGATCTTGAATGACAATTTGCTCCAGAAACGTTAAAAAAAACATTGTCGAGAAATACAGCAAAAGGGCGCCAAAATGGAGGAGATAAACCCAAAAGTGAAGGATTATCTTTTTCCCAAAGCAATGCAGCCATACATGTTAAAGTTGCTCCAACTAGAACTAGCTGTCAAAGCCACAGAGAGCATGCCGAGTCAGCCAGCAGGGAACAGCACACATCTAATGTTTTTAAAACACACGCCACCCTGAGATAAATGATATCTCATACACTGTAAATGTCTCACTTCTGTGTCAGATAACCTTTGGGTAGGTGTCTGTAGGCACATGAGTGAGGATTGTTCCAGCTGCTGACGTTTTGTTTGAACAATGATAGACTAACTCTCACCTGCACGCAGCTACAGGCTCTGTCCGTTAGGCTGGCCCTATTATGCTTTTTGGGGTTTCCCCTTTCCTATAGTGTGTTATATAGGTTTCTGTGCATGTAAATGGTCGGCAAAAGTTACAATCTAGAGAGAGTTTCTTTACGACCACTCCCCCCCACCTACCTGAAACGCCTCCATTGGACTCCTTTGTTTACTTCAGGAACATAGTGACATCATTATGTAACACTTGCGCTTCTATTGGCTAGAGATCCAACACATTGTACTTGATTGACTAAGGGGCGGGACATCTCTAAGTGGTTGACCAATCACAACAGAACCGGCCAGCTAACCAATCAGAGCAGACTGGGCTCTGGTTTCAGACAGAGGGTGAAAAGAGGTGCTGCAGCAGAGGCAGTATGAGAAAGATAAAGAGCTTTTTGAACATTAGAGCATGGAGACATGTCACAGTAGAGGCACAAATATAAACCTGAACATTAACATAATATGTCCTCTTTAATTCAGTTTTTGATTCTATTAAGTGTACGTATTAAACTTGAAATAGCCTACTTTTTGATCAAATATAAATCAACATGCCTTGATGATGTCTTTTTTTATATAGCCTATAGAAACGGCACCAAAGGAAACACTGCACGACATGCTGAATGCTACTGTGAGGAGTGCAAAACTGGAAATGCAAACTGTTGCTGGGGTCATGCACGTGTTCAGGGCTTTTACTAAGGTGTGAGGGTTCCCTGCCTCGGGGACCTCAGGCTACTTCAGGGGCCACGTCTAAGCTGGATCATGCCTCTCTACTCACTGCTGCTCTCAGGGAGGAGGTCCAGCTGCAGGGCTGCTATGTGTCTGTACCAGCGCAGAGCGTGGACATGGTGCAGGTCTGGGGGCCTGTGGAGGAGATTAAAGGCTTTCTGGTCGGCCTGGGAGGGGCAGAACCCCGCCAGGTAGCTGCGTGAGGTGAGGTAGTCATTCAGGGCCGCTGCCAGTGCGGCCTCCTCATTTATCTGTAGCAAGGGGCCATACTCAAAGGCTGCAGAAACAAGAGGGCAAATATTCGTAATGGATTACCGACCAGGCTGCAGCAGCCGGAGGGAAAACTCTAAACTACAGCAGCACAAGTTTACCCGGCACACCACCAAGCCATCTACAAAAAACGAAACTGAAATCATACTGATGACAACTGGCACTAACTCCGGATGTCACAAAAAACCGACTGGCACATATTTTGCCTTTGAGTGAGTCTAAAACCCAGGGCTGCACAATGTGGAAAACAAGAACTTATTGAGATCATTTTAACTGATATTGGATATTGTATTTGTGTCATTCCTCTCCTTTACATTGAAAAACATACTATGATCATGGTAGGATTTTTCAAAGAGGATATGTCCACTGTCAATTAATTAAAAGTAAATATATAAGTCGTCATGAACACATCTGTCCATCAGACAGAGAGCGGCTGTGTCTCCTGTCATGGACGTCTCATTAAAATGACCGCTCAGAGGAGAGGAGTTCTCATTTCTCTAAACGCCTGCTGCTTCCCCTCCTCGAGTCCTCTGCTCGCATCTCCTGTGGGCGGGACTAAGTATCGAGGATAGGAGTCGAGGAGGGGAAATGAGAGAATTGAGAAGCCTTCCATGTATGGATGCACACAAAGTGACAGCTGGAAGAAGAAGTATATGGAATATTAAATAACACAAAAAAGGGCTTGGTGTACTTGAATGAAAATTGCTTCTGAACTATACTCTAAAACTCTAAAATATTAATACATGTGGTCCTTAGGAAGCTTTCAACCCATTAACAAAAAAGGGATGACTTTTAACAGTCCTGAATTACATGCATTACATTTTATTATTATTGTGAAGATTGATTCCAAGAGGGTCTCAGGCCCTTTAGCACCTGATCTTGAATAGATATGAATATATACAATTGTCAAACAGAAATGTAACGGATGGAACTAGATGATGCAAAAGCAAATGTGAAAGTAAAAACAAACAGACTAATTTAACCGGATGTTGCAACGGCACGCAGTAACAAGAAATACTCATTAATGATATTAAAATATAATATTACTTATTATAATAAATGTAATAATTCTAGTTATTCCAGGTCTCAGGACATTTGCCAATTGAACCCATTTTCAAATGTATATAGAAATGAGTGAAATCAAGTAACATTGTCAAACTGAAACACAACCCAGATGATGCAACAGAGCACAACTGAAAGTAAAAAGCATACAAATAAATAAACTTTTACAATTTAAAACCAACTAATGTTCACAAAACCTATAACATCATTAATAGTTATTTTTATAAATAAAATGCTGATGAAAAAGGGATCAAAAATAACATCTGGCCTGATGTGAAAACAACTGTTTTGCTTACTATTGTAAACGAAATAAATTGTCTTTAATTTGGCCATATTGTGGTAATATGAGCCTATTGTGCCCTGTTGAACTTTTTAATATTACACTAGAAACATATACCTGGAATACCTTGAAATGCTCAGCTATAACGCATTTCGATTAGTCTAATAACGTCACATATTCTTTTACAGAACACGCCACACCAAACACTATTGAAATTATTGCACCAATTAAACATAAAGTATTTCAGTCGTTTAACATAATACTGCTGTATGGAGTATGCATTTGTGACTAAATGGTGTGCATTTACATTCCGGCAAGCTGTTGAATCTTATTTATTGACCTAAGGGTCTTAGCCGATACACTCTGCTCCATTACCTATGACTTTAAATCCCCTGGTTTTTAAAGGGGGTTCGCCTTGTCCCTGTCACTGACCGGTTCCCTTCAGCTGAGGCTTTGCACCACAGAGGGCTAAAAAGGCTCATATTAGCTTATTGGCAGTGACAGCTAGTCAAAACACATTCAATTGTGCTGTCACGGCCCTCTTACATATTTCCAACTAACGCGTCTAAAAGCAGAAATAAACATTTACAGTAGCCTACCTGGCTCTGCTGAGGTCGACATATCCACAGTGCTGGATAGTTGGATGCTGATGCAACAATAACGTGTCCGGAAGAACAAGAACCGTGCACTATATACTAACGGTAGGAACCGGAACCAGTGTGTTAGACCTGGGAGCGGGGGGACGCTAATGGCTGACGGTTGTCCCGGGCGGAAGTTAGTTTTGTTTTCAAGAAGTCGTATGTTTTTCAAACTAACTCCTTAACAGCTGGTATTTTATGAACATGGCGGCTACATGAAGAGTTTAGATGTTAGTGTAGAGTAAGTATAAGCTGAAATGTCTCCTCTTAAAGAGTACGTGACTCGTGTTTATGAGCGGTACATTGAGTATGTGAAGAGAAACCCCTCCGCCGCCGCACAGGTGGAGGGGACGGTGCGGACCCTCTCATATCTGATCGCAGGTCAGTGACACAGCTTTTACTCAGATGAATCATATATTAAAACATTGTAACACTGTGTGTGGGCTTAACTCCACCTCTAACTTCTGTTTACTTAAACTTGCGTTCCAGACCAGATTAGTTTCATTATAACTTAAAACCATGACACTAGCTGCTTATGCTGCACACATAGGCTGCACATAAAGATTCTGGATTTAATGTTTTCCTCATATAATAAAAGAGAACATGTGACACATTTTGTCTTGCATGCATTTTATTTAGGTTGTCATTGGTCCTTAATAATAAAATATACACATTTGTTCACAAACCTGTGTACATAAAGTCTTGTTTATTCATTAGCTGTGTTCCTCCAGCTTCGTTGTGCTTGCTCTTGTGTCTATTTCTGTGTAAGCTAAAACTTGGCCAATAAACTATTATTTTTCATCATTTTTTTCAGGGCGATTCACAGATTCCCATTTAATATCTGAACTAGGTAAGTAAAAGTCAAGGTTCAATAATAAACTTCAAGGTCAGTTGGCGTGTAAGATAAGATAGGACTTCATTCCTCCTGTGGCATATAACTGTTTAGCAGTTGCATTACAAACAGTATGACCATAACATTTAAACTGGTCAACAGTGGGGGTCAATCTAGTTGCATATAGAATAGATATTTACATACAATATCAAATATCAAGTATGAGTTAGTGTAAGGGTAAATGTTAATACTGAAAGTTGATGATTTTGTCCATGATATTGCCCTTAACGCTCCATAAATCAGTTGTAAAGAGTTGACTTGATAATTAAATAATCTGGTGCAGAAGCTGCTGTACAGAAATGCCAGAAATATATATATTTATACAAGGCAAATCATAACATACATGTCTTATACATGTATAGTTTTCCACCAGACAAGCAAGGCAAGTTTATCTTTATATCAAACACAAAGGCAAATCTCAGGGTTTTATATAAAGCATATAAATACATTAAAATAAAAATAAAATTAGACTATTTGGTATCCTAATTATTATAAAGGTGATTCATAGAGGGTCTCATGATATTTGGTGCTTTGACATGAGTGAAACAAAGTGTAATTGTCAAATAGAAACTTAACAGATCAAACTAGATGATGCAAGTAAAACTGAAAGTAAAAACAAACATACTAACAATACGTCTTGTACAGTTTAAATGTTTAATACACTCATATCCTACATATGATTGGGCATAATATCCTGTTATCACAACAAGAAAGACATATCTTAAGTATAATCTTAATGGCGTGTCATGTGAATTTAGAAATGAGTAGATTTTCAAATGATGTAATATTGCACACATCTAACTAAAGCAAGACGTTTTCTTCTTTCAGCAAAGATGGTGCATGCTTTAACAACAACAATAATACAATTGACAGCATTATTATTATTATTATTATTTCTTTTGTATATAGACGAGTGAAATATATTGAAAATGTCAAATTGAAACTTACCAGACAAAACTAGATCTAACTGAAAGTAAAAATGAATGATAAGAACTAAACGTACATAGGTTAACATAAACTAATAATAAATTGATAATTAATCAACAGAAAACTGTTTTCATAATCGGTAAACAAAAAAGTTACCAAGTATTTTGCTTAGAATTACCAAGCAAAATACCATCTTCAAGCTTCCTAAATGGTTGCTGTTCATGCATTATTGAATATATGTGTTGCCTGATCTCTCCTCATGTCTTTTATTTTTCAGTGTACTCTGCCTCCAACCTGCTGGTGTTGTTCAATGACAGTATTCTGCGCAAAGGGCTGAGATGTTCCCTCCCTGTGGTGAGCACTGCTGGATAGATTTACCTCTCGCATTACATTCACAGAAGAAGAAATGCCTTTAAAGAGATGTCATTTTGGTTAATGAATAAGTGTCTGAGGCATCACTCACTTGTCATCCAGAGCCCAGTCTGCTCTGATGCTGAGCTGGCTGGCTCTGTTGTGGTCAAACGCTTGGAGATGTCCCGCCCCTATCAAATACAATGTGTTGGAGCGCTAGCCAATAGAATCGTGCGTGTTACATAGTGATGTCACTATGTTATTGAAGTAAAGGAGTCCAATGGAGGTGTTTCAGGAAGGGGGTCGTAGAGAAACTCCCTCTGGATTTTTGCCTTTGCAGATCATTGACATGCACAAAAACCCATAGAACACACTACAGGATAGGGAACAGCCAAAAAAGCATAAGTGGAACACTAAATAAATAAATTAAAGTATCTGAAGAAAGAAAAACATCAGTGTGACTGCCTTGTTATGGGTTTATAATAAAGCAACAGGCGGCTTTGAATAAGATGCTATGCTGTTCCTGTGCTGCAGATGAAAGTTCTGAGCGTTGTTCCTCTGTCTCTCCAGCCCCTCTCTCAGCAGAGGCTCCTCACCTGGCTCTCGGTGATGGAGCATGTGGAGGTCTTCCTGGAGATGGGATCCTGCAGGCTGTTGGGGGACGCAGGCCGCTGGCTGGTGATCGGTCTCATTCAGATATTCAAGTAAGCTTCCCTCCTCTTGAAGTAGTATCTCTTTTTTTAACATGAGAAGAAAAACGCATATATAAAATGACAAATTCAATATACCCTACACATCTAAGCTAAGTGTGTCTGTCGTTTAACTTTGACACACTCCTTTGAACATCAAGTTACTTTAAAATCTTGAACACCCACTTTTGAAATGTATGCTGCCCTGTCTCTTCAGTCTCTCCTGTATGGTAATTCCTCTTACTACCAAAGGAGGGAGACAAAGTTCCACACTTCCAACTTTTAGTCAATAATGTATTCTATTTCGAAATCTCATTGCTCCCATGCTCAAAGCAGCTCCATAGAGACATTGTATCCCCAGTTTGGTGTTGAAGCGATAGACTGGCCTGCACAGAGTTCTGACCTCAACCCCATCCCACACCTGTAAGATGACCTACATCAACCATACTCCTGTGTCTGAATGGGTGCCATGTTTAACCATCTGTTTAAAAGTTCTGGGCAGAACCGTTTCATACCGAATACCGTGAACTTTATACCGTGTGATATGAATTTTTCATATACCACAATACCGTTAAAAATGTTAGGAAGGGCGATCAAGCAGCATGCTGGGGTTCAGCACCAAGCCTAGTAGCATTAGCATAACATGTGAAGCTGAATGTAAAGATGGAAACTGAAGAAAATGAGACTGGAGATGGAGATACATGTATGACAGAACTTGTGTCGAGGAGAGGAGCTGTGTCTGCCGTTTGGAGGTTTTTTGGATTTAAAAAATCTGGCATGGACCAAACTAACATTTATTGCAAATGTTGTCGAACTAAAATTGTTGCCCAAGGATGTAAGACAAGTGATTTACTCCATCACCTTAACAGAAAGCACTTATTGGAGTACGAAGAATGTATGGTAATACGATCTGTTTCAACAAGCAACGCTGATTAAATTTCTAAGGTCGAGTCAAGCGTCGCTTGAAGACACATTCGTCAGAGGGACTGCCTATGATAGGAAAAACATATAAATAGATTGATAGATGTATACTTTTTTGATCCCAATTTGGGTAAATTCTTTCATTACAAAAGCAGCAGTGTGTTCAGACATTAAAAATACTTTTTAAAAAAAAGAAGTAAGTGGAATAGAGAAAATAACAATTAAAAAAGAACATATCAAATATAAATGTATATACATTTCCAATCATTGAAAAAAAGATAAATACCGATATAAACCGTGATACCTTTATCCATTATTTTTATTGAACTAATAATTAAATGGGTATCCACTTACCGGTACTTTCCGCAATGTAGAGTATAACCAACAAATACAATGTTTATTAAGAAAAGAGTATACTCCAATTTAAAGTGTGTACTATGTTTGATATAATTAATCTCACATTGATCTCCAGGGCCATTTTTCGCCTTGTGCTTCTTCTGTGGTACAAATCTGGCATCCAGACTTCACCTCCCATAATGCCCGTTGACAGAGCAGCTGAATACATCGGGGAAGGTCAGTATCCTCTCTAATTCACAAGTAGTACTCGTGTTTTTGCTTGATATTTAACAAGAAATTGTATTTTTCATTCTTAGTAATAGGAAAACAGAGAAAACTAACTTTTGACATGGTTATTATTGTCATTGTCAACATGACGTTAGCCTTTAGCATGGAACGACAGAGATGCTAGCATGGCGGTAGACCCACAAATGTATTTAATCACACAGTCTGTTGCTCCCAACATGTCTCAGGACAAATACAGTCTAACAAAGTTGTCAACTCTGACACCTCTGACAGCTTGTTTGCACGTTTCAACTGCAACAGGCAGCTTTTTCCAACATAAAAGTAAAAGAATATACTGTTCCCAGCACCAAACAGCAGGCAGACAGTTAGAGACAAGCTGCTGAACACAGTAGAGCATTGAGCAGTCCGATAGCAGGAGTTGGTGGAGACCAAAACCGAGCATTACATTACATTAGGCTGATGCTTTTATCCAAAGCGACTTACAATGGACCAGGAAGACACAACCTTGAAGAAAACAGAATCATATAAGTACATCAGGTTTCATAGAGCCAAACATTTCAAGTGCTACTCAACTGGCTATAGATAAGCCAGTCCTTTATTAGTATATAAGTGCTCTGTTGGCAGTTCATTGTTAGTAATTCTATCGCTCGAAGTGGAGTCGAAAGAGATGAGTTTTCAGTCTGCGCCGGACGATGTGCAGGCTTTCTGCTGTCCTGATGTCAATGGGGAGCTCATTCCACCATTTTAGAGCCAGGATAGCAAACCCACGTGTTTTTGCTGATGGGAACTTGGGTCCCCCTCGCAGCGAGGGTGCAGCGAGTCGTTTGGCTGATGCAGAGCGTAGTGCACGCGCTGGGGTGTACAGTTTAACCATGTCCTGGATGTAGGAAGGGCCAGATCCATTCGCAGCATGGTATGCAAGTACCAGTGTCTTGAAGTGGATTCTAGCAGTTACCGGAAGCCAGTGAAGGGAGCGGAGGAGCGGAGTGGTGTGGGAAAATGTAGGAAGGTTGAAGACCAGACGAGCCGCTGCATTCTGGATGAGCTGCAGAGGTCGGATGGCACATGCAGGTAGACCAGCCAGGAGGGAGTTGCAGTAGTCTAGGCGTGAGGTGACGAGAGCCTGGACCAGAACCTGCGTATCTTCCTGATGTTGTAAAGCGTGTATCTGCAGCAACGGGTTGTAGCATCGATGTTTGCAGTGAAGGACAGTTTGTTATCTAGGATCACGCCCAGATTCCTTGCAGTCTGAGTCGGGGAAACAACAAAGGTGCCGATGTTGATTGTCAGGTCAAGAGTGGGACAATCTTTTCCCGGAAGGAAAAAGCAGTTCAGTCTTGTCAAGGTTGAGCTTGAGGTGATGAGCAGACATCCACTGAGAGATGTCAGCTAGACAAGCAGAGATGCGTGCGACGACCTGGGTCTCTGAGCGGGGAAAGGACAGAATTAATTGGGTGTCGTCAGCGTAGCAGTGATATGAAAAACCATGCGGGCTAATGACTGATCCGAGCGAGTTTGTGTACAGGGAGAAGAGGAGGGGACCAAGAACAGAGCCCTGAGGGACCCCTGTAGTTAATTGACAAGGGTCGGACTCGGACCCTCTCCAAGTTACCCTGTAGGTACGGTCTTTGAGGTATGAGGTGAGGAGGGAAAGTGCAGAGCCTGAAACTCCAAGTTCTTGGAGAGTGTGACGGAGGATCTGATGGTTCACTGTGTCGAATGCAGCAGACAGGTCCAACAGGATGATGACAGAGGAGAGGGATGCTGCTTTGGCAGTGTGCAGTTCCTCAGTGACAGCAATGAGAGCAGTTTCAGTGGAGTGACCTGCCTTGAAACCATACTGGTGCGGATCCAGAAGGTTGTTCTGATGGAGATAACAGGAGAGTTGTTTAAAGACAGCGCGTTCAAGTGTTTTAGACAGGAACGGGAGGAGAGAGACAGGCCTGTAGTTTATAACATCATGACGGGTTGAGAGTGGGTTTCTTTAGGAGAGGGTTTACTCTTGCCTCCTTAAGACTATTTGGAAACTGACCAGAAGTTAGAGAAGTGTTGATGAAATGGGTGAGAAACGGTAGAATATCAGGAGCGATAGTCTGAAGGAGGTTTGAAGGGATAGGGTCCAGAGGACAGGTTGTAGGGCGGGCAGAGGTAATGAGGGTAAGAACCTTACTTGGAGAGAGAGGAGAAAAGGAGGTCAGTGTGTGGGTGGAAGGAGGGTCTGGTGACCCAGCGGTGAGTAAAGGTGAGTCAGAAAAAGAAGAGCGAATATCATCAACCTTTTTTTCAAAGTGGTGAACAAAGTCGCTTGACAGAAGTGAGGAGGGGGAAGGGCTTTGGGGGGGTCCAAGAGGGTGGAGAAGATGGAAAATAGTTTTTTGGGATTGGAATAGGAAGATTGGATCTTATCTTGAAAGAAAGTGCTCTTTGCCTGAGAGATCGAAGCAGAGAAAGAGGAGAGCCTGATAGGTTAGGAGGTCGTCACGGTGTTTGGATTTCCACCGTTTCCGCTCTGCTGCCCGAAGGACGGTTCTATTAGCACGCAGTGCGTCATTTAGCCCGGGAGCAGGAGGGGACTGACGAGCCTGTCGAGATATGAGAGGACAGAGAGAGTCCAGAGAGTAGAGAGGAGAGTTTCTGCAGCAGAGTTTGGAGGCAGGAGTTGGAACGAGTCAGAGGAAGGGAGGGCTGAGAGAACCGATGACGCAAAGGTAGAGGGGGAGAGGGAACGAAGGTTACGGCGGACAGGTGCAGGATGAGAAGAGATTAGTTTGTTATGTTTGGAAAGGGGTAGAGAGAATGAAATGAAGAAGTGATCTGATGTGTGGAGCGGGTTTACAGAGAGGTTAGAAGTAGTGCAGTTCCTTGAGAATATGAGATCAAGGACATTGCCAGCTTTATGAGTTGGTGGGGATGGAGACAGTGAGAAAGCAAAGGCGGTTAACAGAGATGTTAGTTCGTCTATCTTCCCTGACTGGAGGTTGAAGTCTCCGAGAAGTACAGCCGGAGGGCCAGTTTCAGGGATGTGTGAGAGGAGATTATCTGATTCCTCCAAGAAGTCCCCCAAGGCACCTGGTGGATGGTAGAGAACAACAATGGTTAATTGTATAGGATGGGTTACTGTGACGGCATGGAATTCAAAGGTGGAAGGAGTGAAGTTAGGTAGCTTGAAGAGGGAACAGCTCCATTTGGGAGAGAGCAGGAGACCAGTGCCACCTCCTCTGCCAGTGGGTCTGGGTGTATGGGAGAAGGAATATGCTGTGGAGAGAGCTGCTGGGGTGGATGTGTTGAATGGAGTAATCCAGGTCTCAGTGAGAGCAAGGAAATCCAGAGACTGCAGGGAAGCGTAGCCAGAGATGAAGTCAGCCTTAGGAACAGCTGACTGGCAGTTCCACAGGCCGCCTGAAACTAGATGTTGGATGTCAGTGGAGCATGTGGGATACACGAGAGCAGGGCGGTTATAGCGATTAGGAGATACACGGGGCCAGCGATGATTGCGAGAAGACACGTGAACAGGAATGGAGAAAATACACATGATTATAGCCTGAGGGCTAGAAAACTAAAGAAAATAAAATAAAACACCAGCGGTAATTAGCTCAGTCAGAGAAGGATTTGCCTCTTCTTTGCCACCCTCGTGACTCCCGCAGGACTCCAATGTCTTTGTCAGTCTTACTCCCGCAGGACTCCAATGTCTGACGCTGAAGCTGACGCTCCAGGAAAGAGCTACCTAAAATGGACGCCTGATTGCTGAGTTATCACAGCTGTGGGGCCACGCCCCTCTAATTAGTTAACTCTCTACAGCTGATGGGCGACAGCAGAGTGTCCATGCCTATATTGTAATGCAGGGTTGAGTACCCCACTGAGACCTGTGTAACAGGTTCCCTTTGAGCAGATCTGAGATTTAAAATCTCTCAAAAGTGCCGTTTTAGCTACAGTAACTACAGAACAATTATACAGAGTAGAATAAATGAAACAGAGAAGTCTAATTAAACAAGAATATAACTTACAGTGGTTGCTGCGTCAATAGGTAGTGTCGTCACCCGGTCTCGATGCACACTGCAAAAGGAGAAGACATCATGTTGTGCTCTGTGGAAATACTCAAGGCAAATAACAATTCCATATGGTCATATGTGAGTCTTTACTGATTGTTCCATTGTGTCGAAAGAAAAAAATCTAACATTGCATTGAAAAAGCTATGTGTGTATATTAAGGAGTCAATTCAATTGGACTGTTTCTTCCTTTTTTTCACAGATGAGGCTAACGGGGAGCAACAAGAAGAAGAAGACACCTGCTACGTGGGCCAGAGGTCAGGACGGGTCATCAGGCCCCTCGGCAGCAGTGAGTTACATATTGAATGGAAACACAATCTTCTTAAGTTTGACAAAACCGTACAATTAGTGGAGTTTTAGCCTTTAAGCAACCGTGTGACCGAGTGGTGGTGACAGTTGGTCTCTCCTTTTACTCGGGAGGTAACTTATGAACTACTCGACATGAAGTGATCATACTTAAAGATCATACCCACTCAAGGTCCCATACAGTTACATACAGTTAGAGAGCAGACACCTTTGAAGAATGTTAA
Source organism: Harpagifer antarcticus (assembly GCA_902827135.1). Lineage (NCBI taxonomy): Eukaryota > Metazoa > Chordata > Actinopteri > Perciformes > Harpagiferidae > Harpagifer > Harpagifer antarcticus. The sequence goes on from CADEHL010000508.1 coordinate 5,796,845, forward strand.
ACTTGTGTGGGGTTTTGTAAAAGCAACATGGCCTTAATGTTAACACACAGAGAGCAGTCAAAGATCAGCGTTCTGCCTTACGTAAACCTTACGCTACCATTTTAGCCTTTGCAGACCATTTACATGCACGACAACCTAATATAACACTACAGGAAAGGCAAACCCCCCCAAAAGCATAATAGGGCCCCTTTAAAATGTTTTTTGGGGGTAAATAAAATGTGTAGTTTTGCTTAAAGCAGCTATAATACATACAGTATGTAATTGTTTCGGAGTTCTGATTCAAAACTTCTCGTTAGCATCGTTTTGAGGCCGCTGGTTCAATCTCTGCAATCGCCTCAACCTTATTTTCAGGTGCTACAGCAGGCAGTTTCTAGCTAAAAAGTCAAAAGCAGCGTAACAGGAAATACCCTCAGGAGTTGCTAGAGACCAAAAACAGAGATAAAAAAGTAAGTGGCTATTGAGCAGCTTGTCATCAATGCTTATGTTCCTGTTCTGCTGTGTGAGTTAACAGTTGCCTGTTACCAAACACATTTGGCAACAACTTGTAAAGTTTGTTGCAGGTATGAAGTTTTTATTACATTATTTTTTATCTTAAGATGTTTTAATCACTTCTTTTGAACAAAAACAAGCACAGGTGTTAACAATAGAAGTGATGATTACTTGAATAGAAACTGTCAAAAGGCCTGTTTTTCAAAAGATGATATATTTATGTTGCAAACAGTCAGGAAGAGCAGCATGCCATGGAGCAGGAAAATGACCGTGTTCAAAAGGAATGTTTGAGTAGGTGTATTGACGTTTCGATGAGACATTCCTCCTCCGTCTGCTCTGGGGTGTTCAGCTCCCTCCCTGCAGGCGCGGCGGTGGGGAGCCCCGGGTCAGAGTAAGAGGACGAGCGGCTCCAACGGGGAGAAGCTCCACGCCACACCTCTGGGTCTTCAGGAGACCCTCGCAGAGGCCGTGTACATCGGACGGCCTCTCGTGCACTGTATCCTTCCATATCGGCACTCCAGCTGTATTAAGATTTATTACATCATTTTTCAATTCCTGAAGATATATCCAAAATGCTATCAGTTTGTTTTAGGTATCTTGCAACAAATAAGCACCTGAGACCCCCAAAAAGGTGACTTGAAGCCTTCTTTTCTGATGTCAATAATAGTTATGACTTTTTTTTATTTAAAGCAATCTGTTACATGCAGGAGTGCATCTTTTATATATTCAAGGAGGTGGGGACAAATCTGTTATCCTCCTTGGGGGCAACACCAACTACTGTTCAGCCAAAACTAATTGATAGTACTGTAACTTAGTCCATCATATTATATCTATATAAATTCATAAACCACTTTGTAATGAATAAAACTAATCAGAAAGCACCTAAATTAGAAATGAACATCAAAAGGTTCTTCGGCTGTAGACATGAAAACTTAACAGCCATCTTTTAAAATATATTTGACCTAACAAATATTTTTTCTAACTAAGTTTATCGTTACTATTTCTATCAATATTGTAATTTCTCAAATGAACTTCTGTGTATTAGCAGAAGTGCACTGACTGAGGACTGTCCTGCATTCATAGTGATGACCTCTAGATGGCAAACTGTTGCTGTATGAGCAGCGAGAATAAAAGCAGACATAAAAGCTTTAAGATGCCAAAAACAAAACTAAGGGTTGAACTACGCTGAAAAACCTGAACCGTTGCCTTTAATTAAATGTATTATGTCAACACATTTCACATAACTCTATTAGGCAAGGCATTAGGTTATTAGGTTAGTTAAAAGCAATACTATTAAGTTGAAACTAATATTTTTGTATTTAAATGTAATATTATTGCTTTCAACTAACTTAATACAGTTTTGTGAAATCCGTCGACATAATACATTTAATTAAAGTCAACGTTTCCTTTTTGTTCAGTGTAGAGAGCTTTTGTTGAAGTGTTAGTCCTTAAAGCCGGCCCAGTGCTCTGCCTGGGACTCTGTGGGAAGCAGTCCTGGAAGCCCTGGCTCATGTCTGGAGTCCTCGAACTCTCCAGGTTAGCATGCTCCTTATCTGCTAAATGTATTTTTTCCCGATTCACATCCAATACAAATATTACATTTACATTCAAGGCCGGATCTGTAACTACTTAACACAACATGTAGAATACTAATTATCTTCATATATTTAGAAATAAATACATATTGTCTTCTTGAAACAATATTTTTTTTTAGGAATTATAATTTGTATTGTTAGATAAACACAAGCGGGCAAAACTATGGCAGTGTTTTTTGCAATTATTTTAGTAATTTATTTTCCCAATTTAAAAAAAGTTAATTTTAAGAATTGTTTTAGATGTATTGAAATCCAAACGGGATGCTTTACTTACTACATATTATAATGTAACCTAGTCCTCCATGTTTTGAAAGGAAAACAATATTATTGATGTTAATATATATCATTAGTTGGCGGATAAAATACTTCTGGTTCATGAGTTAATAAGTGCAATGGGGGGGAAAATAGCAAATGTTTACAAATGTGATTTAGATAGAAGTACAATTATTTAAGATGAATCATTTATTTTGTATCAGTTAGATGCATGGACACACAGTATATTACGCCACTATGTCGACATGTTTTGCCCACGGATCAAAACCTTTCTAAATGACTGAACCAACACAAAGCCCTCTGATTAAATAGGATCTGCTGCTGTGGGTATGTGCTCTGTTTGTTTAAGATGTCTGTCACTCTTGATGAGTACAAGCTAAGCTATGAAAACACAAAGCGGAGATAAGACATCCAGCAACCAATTATTATCTGTTGTGCCTTTACGAGAAGAAAGTACAATAAGTCATTCCAGTTATTTGTGCTTCTCTTTTCAGTTTCGCTGTGCTCAGTGAAAGAAAATGTCAAAATCGATGGGAGAAGGCAGAGATGAGGAGAAGGACATTCCTTCTGCTCTACTACCTGCTGCGATCACCCTTCTACGACAAGTTCTCTGAGTGAGTATGTCTGGATGTCAGGATAGAATCCAGACGATCAAGCATGCAACAGAAAAACAATGTGATTGGGCAATAGCCAATAGAAAAGCGAGCGTTATGTAGTGATGTCACTATGTCACAGAAGTGAACAAAGGAGTCTAGTGGAGGCGTTTCAGGCAGGGAGAGAAACCTATATAGCGCCTTACAGGAAAGATACAACCCCCCAAAAACATAATGGGGCTCTGAAAGAAACTATACTGTGTGGAGTGGTGGGTCACTGAACATCCCAGCTGGCCGTTTAACCTTTTATTTCACAATCCGGTGGTTTGGTGGCAGTTAAAGCACGAGTGACGAATGTGGATAATTTGATCTAAATAAAAGAATATTGCCAGTCTTATCATAAAGGCAAAAAAAACTATTCTAAAGAAGGTCGACTATGTCACTTAGATCATGTAATGCATCCACAGGATTCACTGCTCACTTTCCTTCAACGTATGTTCAAAACAAAAGGAATCTAGCAGGTTGATAAACACTAACTCTTAACTTAAACATTTCATATCAAATAGTAACAAACTATTGGGAATGCCATGTGCCACTCAGTCCTTTGTCCGGCAGTCTCTGGAGTGGGGGAAGGGGGCGGAGTTTTGTAGGCTTTGGTAGGGGCGTGGTCTACACTTGATTGACACTAGTGATTCAGGTAGAGGAGATTTGGGGTTTCTAACAGGCTCTTTAAAGATATTCAGTTTACTCTTTTATATGAAATCCTTACATTTTAGAATTCGACACCAGATCTGCTTTGAAAGGATTACAGAAAAAAGATTATACTGCAATACATTTATCAGCCAAAGAGTCGATTCATTGTTCCTCTCCTATGTGAAATACACAGTTTTGCAAGAATCACTTGAATATTTGTAAAATAGCAGGAAATACCAATAGAATTGTTTTGATTTTGTTTGCTCCACAAAGTGTTTTAACAGCTGTGTGTTTGTTTAGGGAAAAGATTCTCTTCCTGCTCAGACTTCTGGCTGATAATGTTCCAGGGATAGGCCTAATTGCACGTAAGTACTGTATTCATACCTGAGAGTCTAACATTTATAGCTCGTGAAAACAATAACAACATCCTCATTATCTTAGCACAGTCTATCCCTCGTGACCGTGTGGTTTGGTCTGGTTGGGTTAACAGTGCTACTTAGCAACATACCTTCATCAAAGTGTTGACAGGCTGTTACAGAAGGGAGAATGGTGTGAGAACTGTGAAGGGATCATAGAAATCACATGTTATGTTAATCCATCCAAAAGTTGTTGAGATATTTAACAAAAAACCCTAAAGGTCAACTTCTGGGTGGTGCTGGATGAAAAGTCAGTGGGATTTATCCCCTAGGGACCATGAGTATCTGCACCCAAATGAATAATAATCCATCTCTTAGTGTTGGATATATTTCCGTATTGCCCAAAGTGGTGAATCAACGTAACCCTGAGCCATTTTGAAGGACTTAAAAAGACTACAGCTCCTATGAGAGTGACGCAGTTGTGGCAGGACCAACACCTGTGTTAGCAAAGTTTAGTTTCTTCTTTATCAACCCACCTTTTTATTCATTTGTTTTATTGGCAATATCGTTTTCATTTAGAATGCAGTTAATTTCAATTTTACTTCAACTCTCTATGACACTACTGGCTATTGTTCAGCAGAGTTACATAATATCTTGGCAACTTATTAACAGTAACAACAACAACAACAACAGTGTATTTCGTAACGACTGATTACATTTATAAAAATGTTGCCCCTTTTTCTTTTAGCAGCACCATTCAGTTTGAATGATATTCCTCTCTTCTATCCCATTCACAGCTCATAACATAAAGGCAAGGAAGTATTCAGATACTTAGCTTCAGTAAAAACACCACACTGTTACTTGTTAAGCAGGATTGGTTACAGGAGTGTGTGATCATTTCTGGCAGAGGGCTCTATTGGTTTAAGAGCCATTAGGCGCATTCACACTGCGGTACTTTTCCCACAAAGGTTCATGAGAATTTAGTTCATGAGAACTCTTTTGTCGCGTTCACACCAAAAAGAACCGGTACTAAAATGAGTTAATGAGAACCTTTTTACCCCCACGAAAATCCATGCGGCTCTCTTGTGAGAAAAGAGCTATATTTCTGATTGGCTGGGCGGATTGTAAACCACGCCCCGTAAAACTCCCAAAAAGTTTTGTGAAGCCGCCATTTTATTATCCTCGCATTAGCATTAGCATTAGCCCAGCGCAGAAACGCAGAGAGACTAACTTATGGCAACACAAAATAAAACATGGGAGCGGTGGAGATGAGGAGGTGTCGGCGTTCTGGCGATTTACTCGGAAGGCTTCAGTAGAAGCTGCTGGGAGTCCCAGCAGCTTCTACTGAAGCCAGTCCCCAACTCCGGGGACTTTGGGCGGCAGTATACGCCGTGCAGTGGTTTGCGGCCTGCCAGTAAACCCAAAGCAGAAGAAGAAGAAGAAGTGACGTCAGCGGCTTCATTTGCCTAATCCTCCCCCAGGGACTTATTCCGGTGTGAACGCGATCTATACTTAGTTCATGAGAACTAAAGAGTTCTCATGAACCTTTGTGGGAAAAGTACTGCGGTGTGAATGCGCCTAATGGAGATAATTTACGATCATTAGCGGACCATTTAGAGAACGGAGAACCAAAAGACTATGTCCCGTTTCGTGTGGAACGATGTATAGAGGACTTGGCTCAGCTCGATGTGGATGTTAACCCAGCGGTGTTTGAGAGTCTTCAAGAGGTTGCCCGCCAACTTGAAATCCTCTCGGAAACAGAGGAGGCGACCCTTGGGCGTCCATTTTACATGTTGCCCCCAAAAGTTATTGAAGCACATCTTCGTTGGGGGCACACCACTGGGGACATCGCGCAGGTGTTCGCGGTTAGCCAGGCGTTGGTAGTAGAGCCCTCTGCCAGAAATGATCACACACTCCTGTAACCAATCCTGCTTCAGACTGAGGTTAGGACCGCCCACCTCATTAGCATACGGACACATAAATACATAAATAAATGTTTGTCGCGTAAATGTAGAAATATATGAAAGATATATAATAACGTGTGTTCTGTTTTATTTTCGACTTTTATTTATACATTGGTGTATTTATTTCCATATTTATTTCTGTATATATTTCAACATTTATTTATTTCTGTATTTATTTCGTCATTTATTTATTTCTGTATTTATTTCTTCATACATTTATTTATTTATACTTATGTCATGTTCCATCCTCCATAGTTAAGAGTACTTCAAGTACAAGTCCTGCATTGGAAATGTTACTTAAGTTATCGCAAGAAAGTATTCTCAGCAAAATGTAAATTATTAAACATAAAAGCTAGTTTAATTTATAACAACATATCCTGTTTTATAAACTGTTTTCAGGCAGAAATATTTAATTGTAAAGTATCTAGTGGCTAAAGCTGTAGGATACATGTAGTAGATTAAAAAGTACAATATTTCTCTATGAATATGAAAGCGTGTAATACTTGAGTAAATGTACTCAGTTACTTTACACCACTGCATATTGGTGCTTGTTTTGATCCTGTTTGTGTGTCCAGGGCCTCTGATGGATTACCTCCCCTCCTGGCAGAAGATCTACTTCTACAACTGGGGATAAACCCCCATGGATGTGTTCGGAACTTTATCATTCGCAAGTCGACGAGGGCAACAATGAGAACGGAACGGTCCGGCCCAGGGACAGGCGCTCTATAATTTCCCCACAAATCAGATGAAATGATGGAGATAATTACCACTTTCCCCTGGCAGCGAGGACCCTCCTTATTCCTGGTTACTTAAGAAATAAGTCCTACATGTTTTACTACCTTGTTTCTGACGGAACAAAGCACTGGTTTGATGAATGCTTCAAAAGCTACATTTGCCCTGTAAGCCAAATGTGAGATCTCCATTCTTTGGGTAGGTGATGATTCATGGGAGTGTCAGTACTGTGAAAACGACATGTGACTACCAGCAAGTGTTGCATTTCCAGTTCTTTGAGAAGAGTTCCTGGCAGGAAAGAGTTGTACAACACCACTAAAAATATCATGACAACTTGTAAGACAGCACAAACAGGTTTGAGGCTGGGGATGTGAGGGAGAAAGAGTCCAACATGAGAAGAATCCAGATGTTTTAAATCTTTATTAACATACTGAATACGTATCTTTTTGTAGTCTACAAATAAATAGTTGAATGTTTCATCCTTTCAGTCCACATTTGTTACTTTTTTGGAGTTTTATCACGGGTCGGAACGTACACAAGCATGGCCACGCTAGGAAAAATATGACACTGATCCATCAAAGAGCTTTTCAAACTGGTTCCTCTTCTACAGTTCTTTTAATAACTTGTTAAATGTCAAGTCTGCCTGCCGGGGGGGGGATGAAGATGTTTAGCCTTGAGGTTAACTGCATTTCAATAAGATGTCAATGGGGGTTTATCTGCCAAATAAGGCATGGTTTACATCCTGAATGTCAAATGCATTTTTATTTTTCATAGGTCCAAAACGGATCAGCTAATGTAAAAGACGTCAGCCTTTCAAAAATAAAGGTTAAAGTGAGAAGAAGAAGGTAGACATGTCCGAATGTTTCAGTTAAAGGTACATTAGGGCAGACTTCAGATTCAACTTGAAACGAGTTCCAGGTCTTAAAATGATATCAGTGTTTCATGACTTTACCTCTTATCTACATACTTTAAATGAGACTTATTTGTTGTACCATTACTGATTGGGTTTCATCCCCGGCACGACCTCTTAGGTTTGTTGGAACACGATGTATTTGTCACAGGGTATTGGTCACAGGGTTTTACAAGTATAGATACTAAATAACCATATAGTCTACTTTCCAGATCGTGGAGTACCCTAAAGAAATGTATAGTAAGGCTCCCACTTAGAAGAGGTTGCATTATAGCCTATATGGATCATAGTTCAAAAAGGGCTTGGCTGTTATTGGAGTGATTTGAGGGTTATTGAGGATGCTGAATCCATTTCTGATATTTTCCAAAATGACCAGATAGTAGCCATATTGGTACTCCCGTCACATTGGGTCGATTTTGATTAATTCTGTAGTTTTGGAAGACGATGGAATGTTGTCTTTGACAGACTGCTTATATATATATATATATATGGATCTTTGTTTTAGTGACTATTTTACAATGGTTTTCTGAAAGATATTGCTCTCTTCTTTTATAACATGTATATATATATATATATATATATATATGTATATAGAGTCCACTGTTGAGGTAATCATTTTCGGTTCCCTACAGCGAATGGTTGCCGCACAACTCCCGCCTTGGCCAGTCAGTTTGTGCAGAATCCAGCAGATAACCAGTTCACTAATGAATGCTCATTAACGCAATTTATGCAAATGTTTTAAAATGCCCAACATATGCAAGTTATCTGACAGTTACTAAATGCCGGGGAACCATAATAGACATTTCCGGGTTTCCCAGTGCTGCCAAGTAGACTAATAGCAACCAGGACATCAGATATGGGATGCTCCACTGTTTCACAATATACACTCTCACCCAACTGAAATGCATAATTCCAATCTCTAAATCAACCGTCTAAAATGGTCTTTCAGTGCTCTGTTCATGAATACAAATAACCTGTGGATAAACTACTGGAAGTAAATCAAACACTGAATGCACACATTGTGGATTTTTGTTCAAATCAACGCAGACGGTTTAACTTATATATATATACACACTGCACTTGTGTATTAATATAACAATAAAAGAAAAGACAGAAGAATTAAGTATTCGATAATATAAATCAAAAACAATACTTTGATTTTTGTTGAAGGAATAAAATATAGAAGTGTTAACTCTGACGTCATTTTGAAAACTAAAGACCAAAAAACAACAACATTAAATTACAACATATCTCTCGGTTTAGAAAAAACTACACTCTTTGATGGTTTCCTTTAGGAAAATAAAACTCAAGCTAATGAGAATGAGAGAAGAAAATACGGTCTCACTCCTGTAAAAAATGTCTCTAGAAGAGACCGGGAGAGAAGGATGATTTATTATCCTCATGCAATCCTTTCTGCTTCCCGTCTCTCTATCGTCCCATTTACTCCCAAATGCATGTGTCAGTCAGGAGGCGGGGGGGTCCTCTTCACAGGCGTCAGTTGGTATGTCTTCCCACAGCTTGGTGCTCATCCCTCAGGGCGAATCAGTAGGAGCCGTAGCGATCCTGGAGACATTACATGTTTCAGAAAAAGAAGCAGCCATTTGTGTATCAGCTAATGAAGGTAGTCAGATATTGAATCATGTTCAAGTCTCATTGTTTGAAGAGTCTACTAAAGTCATCACTCCGAATGTTAGCCACCTTTAGCTTAGCGGTGGTGATGATGTGAAGTCGTGTGAACGTGATGTAGTTTGTTTCTAGCCTAGGTTGTGAATGCACCACTCTATGGCTGCAGCAAAACTATATCACATATCAGTTTACAAACTCTCACCTGGATGGTATTCATGACACCGTTGGCCAGGACGGCCATCTTGCCTGCGACAGTCTTCACGCCCTGTTTGAACTGAGCGATGTCCGGGCCGGCGGGCAGCACACCGTCATAGCCCGCTCCCCTCCCTGAGAAGAGGGGGGGGGGGGGGGGGGGAGAAGTATGTAAGTCACACTACTTTAAATAAATAACATACATAAAGATTTGTTTTCAGTTCAGCTCATTGTGTAAGGGGAAACAGTATTAACACAGAATACAGAATCTATGAGCAGTGCAACACTTAATGTGGAGTAATCCGCCGCTCAAAATAGTCCCCAACAAATGCACTATTAACTCCTGTTCAAGATGCATTTGCTAGAAGCTACAGTGACAAGCTGTTTAAGAAAACTACTGAGATTGAATATACCGCTCTCAAATATATTAAGATGTATGTCTCAGGTAGAAACCAATGACCTTTGACCTGAGTTCCACAGACAGAAATTGCTGTGGTCTCCTCATGGCATTTTTGTGACACAAAGAAAAAGAAAAGATAATGCACAATAGGTCATACCTGTATGGTCACTGGCTTCTCCAAACAGGTCAGCTGAACTGATGGAGGTGCTTCCAGACATGGTGTCCAGTCTGGTCTTGGCATCATACTGAGAGAAGAACAAACTCAAATCAACACCTGGGTAATGACAATACACAATTAGCACATCAATATCTCTCCAGGAGTTATTGCTTTTAACACATAGTTGCCAGGAATTGAATGCAAGCTTCAAGTGCTACAAGTTAGAATTGAAAACTGAAATTATTTCTCACATCTGCAGTGCTCTCCCGGCCGAAGAACATGTCTGAAGAGATGGCCTTTGCATTTGCAAACTTATTTCGGGCCTCACTGGACTCTGGCACTGGAGCGGACACCTCCGCTTTCCGTCTGCTGGGAAGTCTGGGTTAGACACAAGAACACACATCAGAGCTGTTCCCAGTGGAGGGGACACAAATGTCATTATTATTTCAACAATGACAGTGCATGGATAGATACCTCTCTCCGATTGGCTGAATACTAGAGATGGTGACCTCCTCTTTGGGGTCCTCTTTCTCCAGAGCCCAGGAGGTGGTGAAGGAGGCGGTCCCTCCCTCTGTATCCCACCGCGATCCAAAACTGTCTCCAACTGTAAACGGGTTGTCCTTATATCTGAGACATTAAACACAATGTCTTATTCACCTGGTTGTACTGCAAGTTGACTCGTTGAAACTGAATCACATTGATATATCGTTCGAGAGCTGTCGTACGTACTTTGGGGGTCCCGAGGTGAAGCCTGGCTCATCAAACATGTCCAGTTTGGAGCGAGAGGAGGACTTGGCCCCCACTGGAGTCTCCTGCTCGATCGTCTGCATCTCTGACATCACCGAATGAGACACAGCGCTGAAACAGGACACACACACACACTTATTGAATCTTCTGAGATATTAGTCTCAACAAAGAAAAAAGAAACTAGAAATGTAACTTAATATATATAAATATATTTTAATTATCACAATTAATAACTACTCTTGTACTCATTCATCAGAGCAATTTATTTACCAGTAAAATTACATTACATTTAGCTGACGCTTTTATCCAAAGCGACTTACAATAAGTGCGTTCGACCAACAAAATACAAACTTGAAGAAAACAGAATCATATAAGTACATCAGGTTTCATAGAGCCAAACATTTCAAGTGCTACTCAACTGGCTATAGATAAGCCAGTCCTTTATTAGTATATAAGTGCCTTGTTAGTAATTCTATCGCTCGAAGTGGAGTCGAAAGAGATGAGTTTTCAGTCTGTGCCAGAAGGTGTGCAGGTTTTCTGCTGTCCTGATGTCAATGGGGAGCTCATTCCACCATCTTGGAGCCAGGATAGCAAACCCACGTGTTTTTGCTGATGGGAACTTGGGTCCCCTTCGCAGCGAGGGTGCAGCGAGCTGTTTGGCTGATGCAGAGCGTAGTGCACGCGCTGGGGTGTACAGTTTAACCATGTCCTGGATGTAGGAAGGGCCAGATCCATTCGCAGCATGGTACGCAAGTACCAGTGTCTTGAAGTGGATTCTAGCAGTTACCGGGAGCCAGTGAAGGGAGCGGAGGAGCGGCGTGGTGTGGGAACATTTAGGAAGGTTGAAGACCAGACGAGCCGCTGCATTCTGGATGAGCTGCAGAGGTCGGATGGCACATGCAGGTAGACCAGCCAGGAGGGAGTTGCAGTAGTCTAGGCGTGAGGTGACGAGAGCCTGGACCAGAACCTGCGTCGCTTTCTGGGTCAGCTGGGGACGTATCTTTCTGATGTTGTAAAGCGTGTATCTGCAGCAGCGAGTTGTAGCAGCTATGTTTGCAGTGAAGGACAGGTTGTTATCTAGGGTCACACCCAGATTCCTTGCAGTCTGAGTCAGGGAAACAACAGAGGTGCCGATGTTGATCGTCAGGTCAAGAGTGGGACAATCTTTTCCCGGAAGGAAAAGCAGTTCAGTCTTGTCAAGGTTGAGCTTGAGGTGATGAGCAGACATCCACTGAGAGATGTCAGCTAAAATTGTCAGGAAGGATTAGTTCAATGACTGAATCTAGATATTACAACCACGACGGGACTCGAACCCTCAATCTTCTGATCCGAAGTCAGATGCCTTGTCCATTAGGCCACATGGTCAAAAGGTGGGTTTTGTGAAAGTTATTTAATTTAATATTGTGATAAAATAAACATCGATTAAATAAATAATACATGTAAGAATGGGCAAAAAAAAGACGATAAGAAGTTAAAATAATCCATTAAAATATAAAACAAAATACAAATCTTTATGTGAAACATATGAAGTACAAATGTACACATTGTACTAGTGTTGTATTAGCATTATTAAGATAATATTGCTCTATGGCGCAGGGAGCGGCTGCTATAAATTAAATGACATACAGAATAGCATATATTTAAAATAAAATGTTACTTTCCAGAAAAACAAATTACTTAGATCTTGTAGAAATCTTCATACAGACAAATAAGTGGTATCTGTTACTGTTGAATCATTTCCAGTAGCTTGCCTAACCCTGATGATTACACATGATCCATCAGTTAAGTTGATGCTCCTCATACCTTTCTTTTTAATGACTGATTTTAAATGCCATTTTCTTAATGTCTTTCATTTGTTGTAAAGCACTTTGAATTGCCTTGTGTTGAAAGGTGCTCTATAAATAAACTTGCCTTGCCTTGCCTTGCCTTGCCTTGCCTATCAATGTGATCCTCTGCAGAGAAACAGACCGTCCCCAGACTGTGATCAGTGAAGTTACCTCCTGTTGCCGAAGCCCATGCCCAGCCTCTCCGCCTGCTCCCTCTTTTTGCCCTCCAGTGTGTTCATCTTCTTTTCCTCCATCTTCCGGTCGATCTCCAGCTCTTTGTAGGCCAGACGCATCGAAGCCACGCTGCAAAAACAAGTTACAACGTTTTACCGATCTTTTGTCTGATCTTTTCAAAATGGTCCGACATTCTACCTGGATTTCTGTGTGAAAATAGATCAGATAATACTTCTTACATGGACTCCTCTGCACTTTTCTTCACCTCCACAGCATGCACTTCTCTCATCTTCTCCGCCACTTGCGCCTGCTTCTCCACCTCCGTGAAACTCTTGCTGCTCACCTTCTGGGCACCGAGACCTTTCTTGGCACCGAGCTGCATGAGATGGAAAAGTAGTGCACAGATTAGCTCTAGCATCGATTTAAAAAGGGCCCAATTCTGCTCCTTTTAAGGTTCATTTATCTTTTGTGCCTCTCCTGGGACATTTCTGCATGCTCTAATGTTCAAAAAGCTCTTTATTTCTCTCATACTGCCTGTGCTGCAGCACCTCTTTTCACCCTCTGTCTGAAACCAGTGCCCAGTCTGCTCTGATTGGTTAGCTGGCCGGCTCTGTTGTGATTGGTCAACGACTTAGAAATCACGTATGTGAATATATGTATATCACAATGTGTTGGAGCGCTATCCAATAGAAGTGTGAGTGTTACATAGTGATGTCACTATGTTACGATAGTAAACAAGGGATTCCAATGGAGGAGTTTCAGGCAGGGGGGAGAAAGGAAAAACCCCTCTCTAATTGTAACACAATAAATGTTACTCAAGCACCGGGGACACAGCTTGCAGCTCCTAAAACCCAAGGTATGTAGTATGGCAACAATATGACTTACCCCTTTTTTGGCAGCCATGGGCTTCTTTTTCCCAATAATGGAAGGTCTCACATCTGTAACACATTATGCAACATGTCAAAAAAGCAATAGGCTTATGTTAAGCCTTCATTTAGTAGTAGGCCAATTGAGAATGACTAAGACAACCTCAAATCCAAGCATGAAAAACACACCTTAATATCACATAGAAATCACACTGACAAAAACATAGCTTGGGCTGGTTTGTATTGTTAATTCCCACACGGCTTACTCTCAGTGGAGGACATGTAAGCAGGAGCACCGCAGCATTATAAACTCGCATTGACACGAGTTCAGGAAATGTAGCCGCAAGACGAAAAACTCCAAACCTTCATAACACTCATGTTAGTGGGTCAGTATGTTTTCAGAGGAATCTGCAATATGAGGGAATTCAGTGAAGGCACCACATTATTCATTTAGAGACACCACACTATTTTCACAAATGCTATATTTAGACACCTTTCCACCCTTAGAGAGTTATGACACCAACATTTTAGCACGTTTCATATGGAATGCTCGCGGCAAAATACTCCTTCACACAGCAATTACCTGCAGGTATGCAGGTACGTGACAAGGACTGTTCTCTTTCCACACAATGCAGGGCCTTTGGTTTACTGTTTCCGACACACATTTATTTCTTGACAACTTGTTGACAGCAGGTGCTCGTCAGAATTAGCTTGTTTCCATTGTGTGATCAGCAGAGAGAGGAGAATGGGAGGGGGCGGAGGGATGTCAATCAAGCAACAAAACTATGCATCGTAAAGGCATAATCCAGCCGGCATAAACAACAGCTAATCACCTTTAAGTAGCCGTCCTTCATCTGAGGACAAACGCATGGTGTCCTCTATACGACCGGACAAAGCCCGTCACCAAAACCGTGATCCAAAACACAGAAGAAGTCGAATTTAACAGAGAATGCTATATTAAAACATGTCGGGGTCCAAATTAGACATTTATCAATTGATACGGCTAATGGCTATAAAGGACTGTTTACATGATGAACCCATGAATGATCTGCGAGTTGACATTTTTGATTTGAATCGATATTTAAGGTCTCTTTTCGATTTCTCTTAATTATCCCTTCTGCTGTTTTTAATATGGCTAATTCTCGTTTTATCTTATTCTTTTCATCTTTGTGAAGCACATGCTATATCATTTCATTTGATGTGTGTATAATCATTTGGGGGGAAAATCACAAATCTGCGGATTCATTGAAATTGATAATAAACTAGAATCCTTTTGGAGCGACTTAAGAAATAAAAAGAGGGATCCAGTACATGTTTATATATACAAATAAAGAGATCTAGAGACGGAGTCTCTCAGAGCGAGGAGTGTGTACTAGGGCTGTACCCGAATATTCGACTATTCGTTCGTTGGCCAACTATTCGGGTTTCAATTTCATTATTCGGATATTCGTTTTTTTATTTTTTTTCCCAAAAATTTTTTTTCCCCCTAAATGTATGCTATCAATAAAGGCGAATTTCCATATTCTTATACTATATTTATACTTTTGAATTGCACTGTTAAAATGCGGAAATATATACAATCTCAGCCTGTGCTCCTGACATCGCGTTCACTCAGTCACGAACGCAAACGGCACGCTTCTCCTTGCTTCACCTCGCTTCACACACCTGAACACAAAATGCCGAAGACTCCAGCTGTGTGGGACCATTTTAAATTGGACGACGGTAAGAAGAAGGCAGTGTGCCAAATATGCGACAAGAAACTGGCCGGTGGCACAACAACTCTGAAAAGTCACCGGATGCTGTAAGTAGTAGCCTAGCTTAGCTTAGCTGTTGTCAAGTTGCCATGATGAAGCTGCGTTATCCGCCGTTTAAACAGTAACGTTACACATGATAAAATCGTGCTCTTACTATCCTTGGAAAATAGTTGCAAGCAAGCAACCGAATAGTTTTTTTATATTAGTTTTTCAATTTTATCCGAATAGTGAAAATAATAGGAGCGATGTGGGAACATCTGGGGCTAAGGCAATTATTGGCATACAGTTCGTTCATTTATTTTTCGTTCTTCATTTATTTAAATACCGTTTACTGTTTACGCCTATATCCCCGGCGCTGCACTGCGGCTGGGTTAAATGCAGAGGACACATTTAGTTTTAATGTATGCGAGTACTGAGACAATAAATAAATATAAATCGTAATAGTATGCTCTTTCTGCGCTTCTGCTTAACAGTGTGTTGTCAGGTGTCTCGGAGCGTGTTATGAAAAAAAATCTCCGCACCGAATATTCGAATATTCGCTGCTGATTACTACCGAATATCCGGAGCCCGAGAAATGGTATTCGGGACAGCCCTAGTGTGTACCCATCAAACTTGAGAATGAGAATTTCAGAAGACAGGGCTGGAGTTACGAAAGAGCGGGCCTACGCTTGTGACTTCGCTCACAGACCATGAATCATGTTTAAGTACTCACCGATGGAGGCTTTGGGGGACGAGCTCAGACCTTCGATGCTGGGTCCTTCCTCCGGATCTACAGCGGGAACCAAGGAAAACATTTAAAGCAACATTCATTTTATTCCACAGCTTGTTTAATGTTTGATTCTTTTTACCATTACCATGATGTTTATGTATTACCTGTAATTATTTGTATTTAAGTGATGTCATGCCAGTCAATTTATTTTTATTTTTTGAGTGTCTTTCGACATGGAAAATTAAAGAAAAATGACACCCCAGCAGAATCTTCTTAATCCAAAGACTAGAAGGTAAAAGCTGATATAAAAAAAAAATGTTTCTAAAAAGGTTCAATGTAACGCAGCAGAGGTCGAGTTATCATGAGGTACTGACCTGTATCAGACAAACTCCAGTCATTTCGGAACCTACACTTCCCATAATGCACCACTATAATGTCCTTTTATCATAACTTTCCTACCAACTGAACACGTTTAAAAACCCAACATTCCCAACTTGTTTGGAGTCTTTCTGTTGTCTGACCAAATAACCCTGATGACATCACTATGACATCATCGGGTTATATTGTCCGACTTTGGAAACTCCCTTCAGAGCCGACAAAGGACGTCTGACTTCTATTTGCTGAATAAGCAGAGTGCCTGTTGTGTGTGTAAAACAAAACGGTAAAACAGACCGTCAACATAAAGGTTTTTTAATACTTACGGATGTCATCCTGGACTTTGGCCGTTGGGTCCGTCAGCTGCGAGGTGACAGCGGCTCCATTCAGCTCTGGCTCAGAGGGCGGCGCCATGCACCAGTCATTAGCACCCTGCAAACATAAAAAAGAAAATGTTAAGCTAGTTATACATTGAATTAAACACACAAGGATTCAAATGATTTTCAATAAAATAATGCAGTATTACTAAAATACTACGACACAAAAACCTTCCTGTTCCACGTAGAGAAAAATACACCGATATGTTGTGGACTTGTTTTGGTTTTTTAGCAGCATGCCATCATTTAGCAGGAAAACACAAACCTGTGTGTGTTCTGCAAAGAAGTCGGTCTCTTTCTTCTCAGGAGCTGAAGGCGTGCTTGCTGTAGAAGAGTCAATCCATAGCTGCAACAAAGAAGGCCAGACTTTGTTATTATGAGAGAAACACAATTTCATCAACTACGTTTAAACAATGTCTGCAATTCCAAATGTTATTGTTTTGGCTTCCTGTCTGACATGAAATCATTGCACACCTAGTGGACTCTGCACTGCATCTACTACCACGTCTCAGACAGTGATAACACCTCATACATAACTGTGTAGATGATACACAGGACAACGGTTCATTACTGATAATAACGATGACCTCAGGTTCTGTACAGTTGATCGACAAAGACAGAGTCTACTGCTGACTATATGTTATGATTTAGACACAGGACCCATTCCCCAAACAGATTGATACTCACATCTGTGCCATATTTGGACAATGCAGCATTAGCTTGCTGCCGCATCTTCTCACGGTATAACTGGGACGCACGACTGTTGTACTTGACGTTGGTGTCATTTGTGGAGCAGCCATGCTGGTGGAAGAATGCCGTCTTCAGAAGAGGACAAAGGGACTTATTGAATCATATAAACCAGACAGCAAAATAAAGCTTGCCAATTACTTCACCTAGAACATTAAGTTGTTTATTTATATGGCTTCATTCCTAACCGCAATTTGACTTACCGCGTTGGCGTTGCCTCCGACCTGCATACATCTTAGCTGAAACCAGTTCCAGTTGGAGTCTAACTCAGTGGACCTAGGTTAAAAATGGAAAAGTCAGCACTTCGGTATGACACATGAATTCTGAGCCTCCAACAATCTGTACTCAAGACAGAACTATTTGCTGCACTGTAAACAATAATTAACAGGTGGAATGCTTTTCTTTCACAAAGCTCAACTGCTCACGCAAACTGTCAAAGCAGTATTCCAAATAAAAATCTAATCAAATTAAGTTTTATTTATATAGCACATTTTTAAAACCCCTAGGGTCTGGGCCGACCTCACATGGAGGGGTAGAGGTTTCCAGAGCCTAGAGCCAGCTGCTGCGAAGGCTATCGTATTCTCCATGACGATAACTTCCGACAGCTTGGCGATATTGTTGATTTACACTGAAGCTTACCTGATGAAGCTGAGATGCACTCCCAGGGAGCGGTGGATGCCAGAGCAGTCGATGCATAAAAACACACCGTAGGAGATGCTGGCCCAGCTAGGGTTTTTAGCCGCACAGTCAAAACACACCTGAACGGAAACAACATGCAAGGCAAGGCAAGTTTATTTATATAGCACCTTTCAACACAAGGCAATTCAAAGTGCTTTACAACAATGAAAGACATTCAGAACATTCATTCAAAAAACAGTGCAGTTTAAGATGTGAATAGTTCAATTAAAAGCAGCGACAAAAAGAAAAGTCTTCAGCCTGGATTTAAAAGTAGTCAGAGTTGCAGTGGACCTGCAGGTTTCTGGGAGTTTGTTCCAGATATTTGGAGCATAATAACTGAACGCTGCTTCTCCATGTTTAGTTCTGACTCTGGGGACAGAAAGCTGACCAGTCCCTGAAGACCTGAGAGATCTGGATGGTTCATAATTTAGCAGGAGGTCAGAAATATATTTTGGGCCTAAACCATTCCGTGCTTTATAAACCAGCAGTATTTTGAAATCTATTCTTTGACACACAGGAAGCCAGTGTAAAGACTTCAGAACAGGAGTTATGTGATCCACTTTCTTAGTGTTAGTGAGGACTCGAGCAGCAGCGTTCTGAATCAGCTGCAGCTTCCTAATAGATGTGTTAGTGAGACCTGTGAAGACACCATTGCAGTAGTCCAGTCTACTGAAGATAAAAGCATGGACACGTTTTTCCAAATCCTGCTGTGACATTAGTCTTTTAATCCTAGATATGTTCTTTAGGTGATAGTAGGCTGATTTAGTAACTGTTTTAATGTGACTGTTGAAACTCAGGTCAGAGTCCATGACTACACCTAGATTTCTGGCTTTATCTGTTGTTTTGAACATTGCAGACTGAAGCTCAGCGCTAACTTTTATACGTTCTGCCTTGGCTCCAAAAACCACTACCTCAGTTTTATCTTTGTTCAATTGGAGAAAGTTCTGACACATCCAGTCATTGATTTCTTCAATGCACTTACTCAGTGTTTGAATTGGAGCATAGTCTCCTGGTGAAATGGTTACGTAAATGTGTGACTGGAACACATCAGTTATTTAAATGCAAGAAATTACTCAACTGTTGAAAAACAACTTTTTCAATGATTTTACCTAGAGATGGGAGGTTTGATATTGGCCTGCAATTGTTCATTACTGAAGCATTATTCTTTTTTAAGAGCGGTTTAATGACTGCAGTTTTCAGGGCCTGTGGAAAAACACCTGATTCAAGAGACTTGTTTACTATATGAAGTAGAGCTGAGGCCATGCAATGAAAAACATTTTTGAAAAATCCTGTTGGAATAATATCAAGGCACATTTGTACATTTTATTTATTAATATTACTTGCTCCCAGCATCTGAATGTTCATTACAGTGAGCAGTTTTTTTTACCATCCATGATGTAACATACCTTTACATTGTGGTATTTTAACAATACTTAATGTTGTTAATCGTTTAGTTCATTGTGGTTACAGTAAAGGTGGGGTGATGATACATCACTTGCATCTTCATGTAACCCACCTTTAACATGTTATGAAGGGATTCCTTTGTAACCCATACAACAACATACTATCCTTTAGTTTAAATTCAAACATTACAAAATTAAATTAGAATGCAAAGGAGTAAGGTGTTATAATATATAGGTATAAGGTAGCGTGAAATAAACATTTTAAATAAGTAAGTACCTACACATTGTACTTAAATGCTGCATTAAGTGTAGCTAGGTAGACGGCAGCACTGCATTTAACAAACACTTTTTGATACAAAAATATACCAGGCAATGTATAGTATTTGAATATTAAACTGAGCATATGGATCTGACTCCCAAGCTTATCAAGTGTCATGAAGTTCCTGTAACTGACACTGTTAGCTTTAGCATTGGATAGCATATGGTTTAATACCGTCAAGCCTTACGACTTCAAATGGAGAAGGTTCATATTATTACTAAACTGTGTGCCGTAATTTGGACATATCTAGAATTCGGTCTAACCTGTTAATACATTATTTATTTATTTACATAAACTAAGTGTGGCTTAGTGATTATCTTCACTCCTCAACACACAGATCGTATACGTGGCCTTTATGTTTGACTCTTCACCGGCAGCAGCGGTTAGCTCCTGTTAGCTGGGTGACAGAAAACTACAGCAAGCCAGCTCACAGCCTCTGACTAAAACACTGCCAACACAAGCAAGACATACACAAGTATACACGCACAACTGTAGAGTCTTTTAACTTTACCTTGTTTGTAGGAATAGATCTTAATCTTTTGAAAATGGTAAGGATCTCAGTCTTATTTGGTTCAGTAGCCATCTTGCCACTATGACAATTTCCATTAGCTGACGTAACTACGGATCCCCGTTGGTTCCATATCTAACAAAAGCGAAAGTTGAATCGTGTATACGGCGGCCATAACACGTATAATTGCTATGTAAATTCAAACTTGATACGTGGTGTTTAGCCCACTAATTATCTGTCACGACAATTATCACTATTATACATTTATATATTATTAAATGCTAGAACACTCATTGTCTAGCCCTGCTCATCAACCAATCACTCAAATCACTACTCAACCAATCAGCCTTATGAAGTTAATAGGCTCAAAGGGCAAGATTACCAGAGTTAGTTATATTAAGGCTATAGAGGAAAAACAGTCATCATGAAACAATCATCTATATTTTCTGGACTTGTTATGTAAATCTTAGCATATCTAAAAATGCTGCAAGCCATTGCAAACTCTGAAAATGAACAGCTTAAAGGGCATAATTGTTGTCAGTCCAGTCCATTTTATTGTTAATGTGATCTCCAAGGAATTTGTAGGTGTTCATAAGGTAAACGAGATGGCAGTCGCCTGACAATAGTGACTTTATTAGAAATTGAACTGTTGGTGTCTCCTTCTGTAGCGTGTTCAATTTAAGTGAAGGCATAATCTTTGTTTCCAACTTCTTTCTGTACAGTTATGTGTGTTCGCTAAAATAATTGACATGTCTGTTAAACAGCACCACGTTGAAGTTAGACGGAAGCCACCCTCCCGCCTGGTGGAGCTTCTGGAAGAGTCTGCAGCGTAGCTGATTAAAGAGAACCAGGTAAATGGTCCGCTTGATTTGTGTTAAAATGTGTCTGCTGTTCTGTTTGTACATGAATATCTCTATTCTCTAAGGCAGGGGTGTCAAACTCAAATACACAGTGGGCCAAAATTAAGAAATGGGTACTAGTGGAGGGCCGGACTGGTTCAATGTTTATTGCAATAACTTATTGAAATGAACTTATTGCACATATTAAACCTGGAACTATCAAAGCTTAAATTATTGCCTATAAAAACAACATTAAATAATCAGTTGCATTCATTTCTTATGGCTCTATCTGCAGCTTTTCCTCAGTCATTTCTTATGATTACATTTTTCCACAGGCCAACAACAGCTTAAAAAAAACAATTTCCCTCAAAGAAAAAACCAAACATGCCCTGTTGTCGCAAGAAAGAAAGTGCAGAAGGAAACATCCATTAAACTCAGTGTGCTGCTCTGTGATGCTAGTTCAAGCCAGATACTTGGCATCTCATCTTGGGTGCAAGTTCATCAATGTTTGGGGTCAGGCTCTGAGCTGAGGAAATCCTCAGGGTTGAGTGAAGGTGTGCGTGCAATATACCGGCAGGCCAGATCTAATAGTAATTAGAAATTATCCTGCGGACCGAAATTAAATCCACCAAGGGCCTGATTTGGCCCCCGTGCCTTGAATTTGACACATGTGCTCTAAGGGTAAGTATATCTTGCCATTATGTGAAAACCACTAATTTGACTGTATAATATTTATTTATATATTTTCAAACTTACTCAATTTCAATGTTTAATATTTTGATTCAAAATGTGTTTTTAAGGAGAATTGATAGTTTGTGCCTCTAGAACCCAATTATTTAATCTGGTTTATTTCCTGATGGAAACAAAGCTAACGTTTAATAAACTGAGCTTCCTTACTTGTTGTCATACTTTGACCGTAACAAATAAGAGTTAATATCATGAATAGTAATAATAGTATAGTATAGTAATAGTATAGTATCCTGAGCTTGCACTATTTTTATATATATTTTGTATTTCTTTGATGTCCTATATTTATGTTGCATTGTTGGAGGAGCCTGGGACTGAAGTATTTCATTGCATATCCACACTGTATCTAATGCATATGATAATAAAGCCCGTTGCACCTTTTGAAGCTCACCCCATCCATCTCTGCTTAAAAAGAACATGTACAATCAATGGCTACTTAAATACTAAATGAAATAGCTAACTCTAAGTAACTTCAAAGAAAAGTTTACAGTATTGTATGTTAACACTGATTTACATGTTTTGACAGAATGGAGGCAAATAAATCGTCAAAAAAGGACTATGCTGTGTGTCGGAGGTGCTTGATGAGTGTAAATGTTTGGTGAACGCCTGCCTTCTGCTCACGGGCATCATCCATGCAATGAACTTAAGTAACACATCAAAGTTGAAATACGCTTCTGTCGTTTTTCAAAAATCTTTCTTGAACTTAATTTCCTCAAGATTTCTCTTGAAAGTCCAACTTTTTGCATAAGCAGTGGTGGAAATTTGAGGCACTTGCTCTTCACTTGAGAATGTTCTTTTCGTCGCACTTCATACTCCAGTACAAATTAAAGGGAAATATTGTAGTCTGTGCTTCACTAGATCTTTTATGGAGTTTATAAAGTATACGCTTTTTTTTTTTTTTTAAATGTACAAACAATTGTAAATATTGTTAGTAATCCTTATTAATTTTGAGCTTTTACGATTTATTTTGGTTAATTTTTTATGTTTTACTATAGGGTACTTTAACGTGTAATACTCAAACAGCATTTAGCTAATGTAACATTTTCATTCCCAGACTTTCACTTGTCATAAAGTATTCTTACAATGTGGTATGAATATTTTTACTGAAGTAAAGGGCCGGATCCTTCTTCGACCTGAGTGACAGTATATCAATGTGTTTCTGTGCCTGCTTTGTTAAGTTGAACTGATGTATGCGCAGTATTAGTTCAAATCATTGTAAACTGTAGCTTAATCATGGCATGTATCAGACAACAGAACAAAAATAAATGTGTTGTTTAAAAGTGTCTACTGTTTCATGTTTTGTCATTGCATTTGATGTTACCTGTAGAATACATTCTATTAAAATATTATCTACATATTTATTAAATAAAAGGCAAGAATAGCATGTAAAAAAACCCTGAAAAGCCAAATATTGTTTACTGGAGATTTTCTAATAAGATGCAAATGTAATCTTAAGTAAAATCTACTATGCAATAGTAAGTACAATGTACTTACACAAACTGAAATTTGACTGTAAAGTTTCAATTGATTTCCTTTAGTAACAAACACTTCCTAACTGTAAGTAGATCACTTGAAATATAGGTTACATTTGCTTAGAATTTCTGCATGGAAATTGTTACCTAGGTTTTTCTAAGTAAATGTTATGCTGTCGTGTCTAGACCCAGGCTGCTCTGTTATCATATATGGATTGGATCGTCAAACCGGTCTAAAACAGGTTGGTTTTTACATTCCAGATTCTTTCAGGGAAAAAAGTTGTAGCCCATTATCTTTCTAACAACCCGCACACGCACACCTCACTTGAGCTGTTGCCTCAAGGGTAGCTTCCGGTCTATCTTTGTAGCTGTCCTTAGTTGCCCCAGCTCTTTCTTCAGCTCCTTCTGAACCACCTTATTCTCCCTTAATGTCCTGTGCCATGAAAACCCTCTTCTTCCTAATACCCTCATTGATTCAGGGTTTATTGTTGGAAAGCGGCATACCTTTTTAGTGGGTATGATGCTATCAGAACCTGATGTAGTCCAATATGTACAGGGAGAGTCCGTCTTTTGTTTACTTAGTTGTGTTCTCTGTATTTTATATGTCTGTGTAATGTGTAAGAATGTGTAACGTTGCTGCCTTCTTGGCCAGGTCAGCATTGTAAATTAGATTTGATCTCAATGTTTTTATCTGGTTAAATAAAGGTTACACAAATCAATAAAATAAAAAGTATGTCCTCACGGTGGACCCTCTAAAACCGTTCCCTCCTCTGCAACTTGAAATGACCACAATTGAACAGTTTTCATAATGCGTTCTTACAAAAGGCTTGTATGGCTAGCTTTTGTGGTTTGATTGGGGTCAGGTTTTGTTATTTATAAATGGTGTCTATGGTCTAAATTAGGTCTTTGGGTGTTGTTCGATCATGTTTGAAGACATTTGGGTACAAATATTTGTTAAAAATCATAATAACGAAAAATGGTGTGTTCCTTAGCAACCCATTTCCATAAAGCTGATTGAGAAACGTTTCAGGGTCTTTAGGAGAAATCCCCAAAATGTATGTACACATTTTTATTAACAATTCAAACATGTTTGTGCTTTGTGGAACGTCTCATATTATGCAAAACTCGTGTATTACACGATTTACAGTCATCATCGTTTCCAGATAAAAGAACAGATTCTAAAATATGGAAAGGCCATGAAACACAACATCTGAAACAGGTTCAGCTCATTTGTAGCAATAATCAATATACATAAGGACATAGGTCATATATGTAAATGTAAACACAGGTGACTTTTTCTTGAGAACAAGTCATTTGGTTGTAGTCCTTACTTTAATGCAGCTCAATGTAATTCCAATCAGGAAAATACTTTTATGCTTTATTCTCTCTGAATTCAATTGATCATGGGGGTCCACTTTTTTTGAACAAACCAGATTTTGCTACGATCAGGCATCTCACTGCTGTTGGTCCTTACATCTGTTCTCACTGCAGCCCATTAAAAGCATATTTCCAGTATTCTCTTAATCTCATCACTATAACCCTATAATGAGAAACCCATCCAAAGGTTTAGACGTGTACTCTAAACCTATTGGATGGGTTTCTCATTCTACTTACTGTAAGCCTCACCTCCCTATTAACATATATATGATGTCTATATATGGGATATAATTGCCAAAGACTATTCACTATTTCAACATGTCTTTATTTAGAAAAAAGGTATTTTGTTGCTTCTGGTTTGTTTTACTGAGCTGTTTTAAAACCAGTGACTTCAAATATGCAGACAGAAGACAACTAGGCGCCCTAAAGGCAACTACAGCCACTAATTACTCACCTTTGCAAGGAAGCCATGGAGAACCGGATGCAGTGCAAATATGCACAATAATACAATAACAAGTTGTTGGAGCAGATATCTCTGGTCTGCGCCGATCCTATAGGAGTGTGCTTTAAAAGAGGGAAAACTCAAAACAGCCAGGATGAGGGTTAAACAATAATCTGTTTTAATGATAAAAGGTAAGAATACATTACACTTTCAAAGGGGTGGGGCGGGCCCCCACTCCCTGCTCTTGTTCTGATGCCGGGAGATCTTCTCATCTTGTCGGCAGGAGGAAAAGAGACCGAACACACAAACACAAACAGGAGATGTAGAGGAACCACGGGGAGGAGTCGGGTGAGATTCTCCTCCCACAGGGCCCATCTTACAGCATTCCAGAGATTTGTTCACAAAGATATACTTATTAATACTCTCATATTTCCAGCTTTTGTTTACACACTGCTATTACTAATACAAAGTAATTAAACACATATATACCATTCAAGATATGTAGACTTCCCTGAAACATGACATACTGAAGACCTTAAGCAGAAGAACTGTCATCCACACAGCCTGCTTAACTTCCCCTCCCCCAGAGCAATAAACCCTGTTTAGCACCCAGGCATGTTTGAAGAAAGTTTAGTCCTCACATTTATGAAAGGATGAAACAGAGAAATCAATACAAAACACAAACACAGGTATTGTTTGAACAGTATTCACTTAACTGCTACTATTGATAATTACCAGAGAAACTCCAGGGCCTCTTTCAATATCTGGAAATTGCAACAAGACTTTCTGCCATTTCTAATGTAACACTCTTCCCAAATATCAGATGATATAATCATTAATCCCCCTTTTTATCTCTCAAGAGATAAACTTACACAAGACATTTTGAAACATATCTACTATCATTCTGTTCTACTGTGTCTGTCCCCCAATATTGTATAAATCTATCAGAAACTGAGACCCAAAGTACTTGAATGTTTGGGAACAGAACACCATCTTCCATGGCAGTAAAGGAACCATTAGGGGGCGATCTGAGTACTAGGAAGCAGTCTCCTTGTGTGGTGAAATCATCAGCCCCCCCCCCCCCCCCCCCCCCCCCCTCCGAGGAATACGCCAACAAGGGCAGCTGATAGGGAGGGGGAGATGCGGCTTTCCCTTCACTGGTGGAACTGATCAGAGAGAAGTAGACTCCTCTGCTGCCTCGACAAGTCCCCCTTTGTCCGCTGACAGCCGCTTCCGAGTCGTCTGCTGTAGGGATGTCTTCAGGGTCGTTCTCGTCCAGTCCACTGATGACAGCTTCCGAGTCGTCTGCTGTAGGGATGTCCTCAGGATCCTGCTCCTCCCGTCCACTGATGGCTGCTTCCGAGTCGACCTCCTCTGCGAGGGTCACGTCCGTCCTGATGTCGTCCCCGGTCCTAGCAGGTGGTTTCCCCGCCGCACACTGGCTCCCGTGGTACGAGCTGTCCCCCTTTCCTCCCACGCGGACGGCATGAGAGATCCGCTGGGTCACTCGGTCGGGGCCGGAGAGCCTGGGGTTGAGCCACTTTGTCCTGATGACCTTCAGCCAGACGAACTCTGCTGTGTCCGCCTCCTGCGTCTCGTGTCCCCCTTTGGCATCACCAACCTGTGTGGAGAAATCTGATACAAATCCCTCAAGCTCAGGGCTCCGGGGCCCTCCGCTGTTTGACCCACCATTAGGCGCATTCACACTGCGGTACTTTTCCCACAAAGGTTCATGCGAACTTAGTTCAGTGAACTCTTTTATCGCGTTCACACCAAAAAGAGCCGGTACTAAATATAGCTCTTTTCTCACAAAAGAGCCGCTCGTAAGTCCCTGCTAGAGAGCAGGGACTTTCGAGCGGCTCTTTTTTGAGAAAAGAGCTATATTTCTGATTGGCTGGGCGGATTGCAAACCACGCCCCGTGAAACTCTGAAAATGCCATTTTTATTTCCTCGCATTATTGCCCAGCGCACCAACGGAGAGAGTACTATTTTTGAAAGCAGTTATGGAAGTGTTTGCAAAGAAGTCATCGGAGCGGTGGAGTGATGAGGATGTGTCGGCGCTTCTGTCGATTTACTCTGAGGACGCGACCCAGCGGCTTCTGCTAAAGGCAGTTTCCAATTCAAAGTTATACGACCGTTGTTCACAGAAGTTACGCGACCTGGGAATCTTCCACAGCGCTAACGCATGTAGGGACAAAATAAAGAAGCTCCGCCAGGACTACAAAAAAATAAAAGATCACAATAATAAAAGTGGCAACGACCGGAGGACGAGCAAATGGTATGATGTACTGGATGCTCTGCTCGGCCACAGGCCCTCATTCTCCGGCACAGCGTCAACAATCGATTCGGGCGCGCTGGTGTGGGAGGCAGCTGAAACGGCGGATTCAGTGTTCGACAACGACGAAGAAGGTAAAAATAAACTACATATGCACTGCACTGTTTTAATCTGCACAATACTGGTCTCATATGTACCTTTATTTGCTCAGTACATCGAGCTGGCCATGCTAGGCTGAACTTCACTGTTAGCATGCCGACCCTGAGCAGGCTAATAACAGCTAGCTGGCTAACTATTCTCGGCCGCTATGAATACGTTTTGACTTGTGAATAAGTGTGCAATGTTTCTGTAATTTGCTTCACTAACTAATCGTGTGTTTTCAGGGGCAGAGATGGGACAACTCTCCCTAGAAACGAGTGAGCTTTCCCCTCCAGATCGGGACAGCAGTCCTCGCTCGTCTCCATTACCACCAACCAAACGCAAAGGTACATACAAACACACAGTTACTACTCTGGTCTTGAAAATAACGTTATGCATCGAACTGATGTCCACTAATCACGTTTATTTCCGTCTTGGTACAATTATGAAACACCGTGAAAATACATCGTTTACACTTTTAGCGCCTTTTTTCACTCTCTCACAAACTTCCGGGCTAGAGGTTGCATGACTTCCGGTAGATTTTTTTGCCAAAAAAACTAAGTTCAAGCATACATTAAGCACTCTTCACAAATACAAAACAATAAATAAGGGCACTACACACACACAGTGTGTGTGTGTGTGTGTGTGTGTATATATATATATATATATATATATATATATATATATATATGTACACACAAAGTGTATGTGTGTGTGTGTATATGTATACACACAAAGTATGTGTGTATATATTATGCTATTTGATCCTATCTTACCTTCTTCTTTACACCCGCATTTTTTACACTGTCCCTGACTACACCCTGTCCAATGTTGTCTCCGTGAAAAACCTACTAGTAAACAAATGCCTTGTATGTTGTAAAACTACATGGAGAATAAACTGATCTTGTATTTTGCTTATTTGTCCTCTTAGGAAAGCGGGCTCGGGATGAGAGCTTCCTTGAAACCATCGCGGCGATGGAGGACCGGCGTGCCATAGCCAGCAAGGAGAGTGAGGACCGACGTGCTATGGCCAGCAGGGAGATGCATGACGAACAGATGTTGTCTGTCCATAAGTCCCAGGAAACAGACGACAATCTGGTCATGGCGATGTCGCGCCAGGCTGACGCGATGTCGCGCCAGGCTGAGGCATCGGCGCGCCAGGCTGAGGCGATGTCGCGCCAGGCTGAAGTGTCTGCGCAGCAACAGCAGGCCTTCCAGGTTGGGCTTCTGGCAGTGCTTTCAGAGCTGGTGAAATCCAACAGACACTTTGCACTAGTGTCTGCTGCTGAGCCTATCCCTACACAGTTTATTTTGTATTGTTATATATATTGCCACTGTTTTGATACTGACACTTAACTTTGCACTAGTGTCTGCTGCGGAGCCTATCCCTACACCTGGGACAGTTTATTCTGTATTGTTATTATATATATTGCCACTGTTACTATATTGTTTTGGTACTAAAACTTTAACTTATACGACACACCTGGGACAGCGTGATGCCTTTATTGTTATGTCTTGACTGTGCTAAATAAAAGAGAACCTACATAGCGATTAAACAGATCCTGTATCTTGCTTATTTCTCCTCTTAGTCTTACGCATACACAAATAATTTATCATATCATTTTGAGATAAATAATGAAAATACAAGGGTTAATATCCTTTTCTTAAATCAGCCCGAGAGGACACTATATAAATAAATGTACATTGTTGTAAAGTACCCTTATAATTGTGGTGTGTCTGCACTATTGTAATTGTGTCTGTCTTGACTGGTAAATAAAAGAGAACCAAAAGCACTGTAGAAAATATCAGTTTTATTGTCAATTAACACATTTCAACACTGTTGAGATGCCTCATAAGGGCTGTGCGCGTGTCTTGGGGAGGCTGCCCCCCAGCCTCGCCAATGGCTGGCGCTGGCCCATCAAGCTGGGTCGGCGGTAAGGCAGTCCATTCGGCCCTGTACTCATCGCCATTACTCTCACAAAGGTTATGTAATATGCAACATGCTGCCACCTGAATTTTTATCTTGTCAATCTTGCAGTCGTTTCGCTTCATCAAGCACCTCCATCTGCCCTTCAGTCTGCCAAAAGCGTTCTCCACCACCACTCGTGCTCGGCTTGTTTTGAAGTTGTACACATGTTGCTCGTGTGTGAGCCTTCCATTATCTTGGAACGGTTTCATCAGCCATCTTTGCAGGGGGTAGGCTGAGTCACCAAGGATATAGTAACCCACATCATGTCTACCAATATCCCTTGTCACATGAGGAAGTAGACCACCCCTATCCACAAAACTACCCAGTGATGACATGCCTAACACTCTGCTATCATGCATGCTACCTGGTAAGCCGACAAAAACACTCCAAAAGAGGCCCTTGCCATCCACAACACCCTGCAGGACGAGCGAGTGCCAGCCTTTGCGGTTGAAATACTCGTTGTGGTGTTCCTCTGGTCTCAGAATGGGGATGTGTGATCCATCTACTGCACCTACACACTGTGGCACACCCCATCTGCGCTCAAAAAATAACGCCATCTCCTTTAACTTGTCAGAGTTCGGCCATGGCATAAACTCAGGAAGGAGTAGCGTCACAACAGAGGAGCAGAACTCGTGCACACAGCAAAGCACCGTAGAGATGCCGACTCCAAACAAATGAGAGATGGTCCTGTACTCAGAGTTGGTCGCAAGTTTCCACAGTGCTATGGCGATTTTTTTACACACGGGTACACACTCCCGGAAGTTTGTGTCGCATCTCCCCAACGTTGCTTCCAGGCGAGAACAGAGGTATTGAAAAGACTGCTTGGACATTCGGAAATCTTTAATCCACTGCTCATCGGTGTACGTTGGCACCACCGTCTCCCACCAGGCCGAGGTTCTATTGTTCACCCAGAGAGAGCGTGGGATACGACGCGCACCGTAGTATTCGCATATCTGGAACACATACAAAGGCACAAATTAGCTCTACATGGGTCATTCCAGAATTGGAGGACAATTTAGACACCAACATTTTTGAAAAATGAACCTTTAATTTTATAAAAAATGGTTATGTATTTAGGAAAAACAGATAATAAACCATCAAAAAAAGTGATTCGCCCAGCTAGGCATCAAATGTATATATTCCAATGAAGAATTACCCCGGTTACTCTAATTATAGTAACAGGGTGGAAAGTAACAGGGTTGAAAATTATTAAGAATTACTGTTATTTAAAATATGTTTATGATTTAACAAATTGATTTTACCATTACAAGAGACATATATCAATAGAATAATACCAAAAAAAGTAAATAAAATCCCTATTTAAAATGTTATATTTGACTTGCAAGTTGGTCACCAAGATTTTGTATATGGGGGACATGAAATGTTTTCCAATTCTGGGATGACCCACATAACTCCACAAATCCTACATTAGATAGTATTATGATTTACTGATAACTTACCATTGCTGTTCTTATGGCGTGATAACGCTCATCATCCTCAGCCGCCCTACAGTCAAACAATGCCAGAGAGCGTGCATTCCGTCGTCCAATCCTTTTGATATCGCTTCTTACCCGTCTTCGCTTCCGAAGCAGCGTTGCTATTTCATTTGAGGTGGTGTAGATCTGCTTTTGTGGCTTAAATAACTCAGTTACAACGCTGTATAACACGAGCACAAAAACCACAACATCAGTCAACTCCATCATGTCTGAGGTCGGAAGTTTGTGTTGTTCTTCTTCTTATCTTGGTTCTTCTTCTCTCGGTTTTTGGCGGATTGCAACTTTAAGGTGCATACCGCCACCCACTGTACTCGCCGTGAAGTGGTTTGTAGCCTGCCAGTAAACCCAAAGCAGAAGAAGAAGAAGTGACGTCAGCGGCTTCATTTGCCTAATCCACCCCCAGGTACTTTTTCCGGTGTGAACGCGATCTGTACTTAGTTCATGCGAATTAAAGAGTTCACTGAACTAAGTTCACATGAACCTTTGTGGGAAAAGTACGGCAGTGTGAATGCGCCTATTGCGTAAGCAGCTTGGAGCCTGTTGGTGGGGTCTCTTAAAAATAACAGACGTCTGTGAACAGGTTTTCTAAATTAAATGTAGACCTCCTATCTGCCAGTGCAGCTTCAGAATCTTAATACTTGGTGTGTGGCCACAAAACAAAACTCCAACATCTCTAGGTGAACCAAATAACATATTTCAATAGCTCTGAGTTTCTGACAAGCGTCTGTGTTATTCTTAATGAAATCCCTGAGATCCCATTTAAAATCTAAATATAATATGAACTGCTAATGTTTCTGGTAAAGAAACACACTAATGTTATGGATTAAAAAAATAACCAAAATCATGATACTGACAAAGTGAATGATTTCCTGGTGATACTGCTTCTACCTGTCAGTGCTTAGATATTATCAAGCTGAAAAAATGAATACAGAATTCCAACAAACTGTCATCAAATGTCTTTCCATTATGAATTTAGATGAAATGTATATCCCCATAATGACCTAAACAATAAAGTCTATGGCTTTTACTTCTTTACCAGGCTAATTACATGATGTTGTCTAAATTACATTTGGTCTCATTACATTACAATGTTTTAGCTTTAACTGTAATATGTTCTTTGTACATTTCAAACCTCAGTTACTTTAATACCTGTTGAAACATTACTCACCGGTCAACTTCCTCAGTATTCCATTCTGAAATTACCTCTCTCACAGTAGCCCCTTGGCCACTGATTCTGCATCTATGTTATCTGTTATAACTCAATCAATATTAGAAACATGTCAACATTCATCAAACAGTATCTTATCCCCAGATATGGAGCAGGTCCATTCTAAAACTGTCAATCAATGGTCAGATTGAACATCCGAGTTGGGGCAGAAGGTTCCTTTCAGTCCCTAAATGAAAAATGTAATAATAATAATAATAATAATAGATTTAATTTGTTAGCGCTTTTACAGGTGCTCAAAGACGCTTTACAGATATAGTGAAGGGAAAAGGAAGGAACAACAAATAAATATATAGTAAACAATCACACATTAAAAGCCAGATTGAAGAGGTGAGTTTTTGTGAGTTTTTTGAAGGTGGTGAGGTCAGTGCAGTCTCTGATGGGTTGGGGGAGTGAGTTCCAGAGGGAGGGGGGCAGCGACGGAGAAGGCTCTGTCCCCCCAGGTCCGGTGATTGGTGCGGGTGGGGATGGATAGGAGGTTGGCATCTGATGAGCGGAGGGCAGGGGGAAGGGGCGTGGTGGTGCAGCAAGTCTGTGAGGTAGGGGGGGGGCCTGATTGTTGAGGGCTTTGTGGGTAATGAGGAGGACTTTGAAGATGATTCTTTGACGGACGGGGAGCCAGTGGAGGTTCTGGAGGACGGGAGTGATGTGGTCTCGGGAGCGGGTGTGGGTGAGGAGGCGGGCAGCAGAGTTCTGGATATGTTGGAGTTTATTGAGGAGGTTGGATGGTATGCCGTAGAGGATGCTATTGCAGTAGTCGAGTCGTGAAGTGATGAATGCATGAATCAGGGTTTCAGCAGCAGAGGAGGAGAGTGATGGGCGGAGACGGGCAATGTTTTTGAGGTGGAAAAAGGCGGTCCTGGTGATGTGATTTATGTGGTGGTTGAATTTGAGCTGACTGTCGAAGATGACTCCGAGGTTGCGGATGTGAGGGGGGGGAGATAGAGTGTGGCTGTCAATGGTGAAGTTGAAATTCTGGATGTCTTTGATACGGGATGGGGGGCCGATGATGATGATGTCTGATTTGGCACTGTTCAGTTGGAGATAGTTTGTTTGCATCCATGCTTTTATTTCTGAGAGACAGTTGGTGAGAGTGGAGTGTGTTGTGGGGGTGATGGTTTTTGTTGAGATATAAAGTTGGATGTCATCGGCGTAGCAGTGAAATTGAAGGTTGTGGCGACGAATTATTTTGCCAAGGGGGAGCATATAGAGGATGAAGAGGAGGGGGCCAAGCACCGAACCCTGGGGGACACCTTGGGACAGAGGAGCAGTGGAGGAGGTGCAGTTGTTGATGTTGATAAACTGATGTCTGTCGGTGAGGTAGGATTTCAGCCAGGAGAGTGCAGTGTCGGTGATGTTCAGTGATGATTCGAGGAGGGACAGCAGGATGGCGTGGTTGATGGTGTCGAATGCTGCGGTGAGGTCGAGGAGGATGAGGATGTTAAGGTTGCCAGAGTCAGAGGAGAGGAGGAGGTCGTTTGTGATTTTGAGAAGAGCTGTTTCGGTGCTGTGTTTTGATCGGAAACCGGATTGAAATGGCTCAAAGAGATCATTGGAGCTGAGGTGGGCTTTAAGTTGTGAGGCAACGACACGTTCAAGTATTTTGGACAGAAAGGGGAGATTTGAGATGGGCCGGAAGTTGGACATGATGTCAGGTGTGAGTCCAGGTCTTTTGAGAATGGGTGTGACAGCAGCCAGTTTGAGAGAGGGGGGGAACTGATCCAGATCTGAGGGAGGAGTTAATGATGGTGGCGATGAGTTGGGAGATGGCAGGGAGGCTCTCTTTAACAAATTTGGAGGGCATTGGGTCAAGTGTGCAGGTGGAGTTAATTCCAGTCATGAGGTCGGACAGTTGCATGGGGGTCACAGGGGAGAAGTGGGACAGGGGGTGTGAGGTGAAGGGGGGGGAGCCAGGAGGGAAGGTGGGGGGTGCTGATGAGGGTGTCAGATTGCTGTAAATGTTGCTGATTTTGGTTTGGAAAAACGAGAGGAAGGAGTTGCACTGTTCGGTGGTGAAGGATGAGGTGGCGTTGTCACAGGGTTTGAGAAGTTTGCTGATGGTGGAGAACAGACGCTTGGGGTTGCTGGAGCCAGACTGAATGAGTTGTGAGTAGTAATTAGACCGGGCTGCTTTGAGTGCGTTACTGTACTGCTGGAGATAGTCTTTGTAGATTTGAAGATGGACTGTTAGTGTGGTTTTCTTGTGTTGGCGTTCAAGTTGACGTTTCCTTGATTTCATTTGGCGGAGTTCAGGGGTATACCAGGGGGCGGAGTGTATGAAAGAGACATGTTTTGTTTTTGTGGGGGCCAGTTCATTGAGACAGAAGGAGAGGGTGCTGTTATAATAGTCCACAAGTTCAGATGGGTTTTCCGAAAGTGGGGAGGGGGAGACAGACATCTTGCAGGTAATGGAGGCAGTGATTGCTGAAGGTGAGATGGATTTGAGATTTCTGTAGGTTATTGTGCGTTTTTGCTTTTGGGCGGGGATGGGGATGTTGATGTCCATGATGATGGCCAGGTGATCAGAGATGTGAAGATTGAGGCTGGACAGATGGTGGATGGTGAGACCAGTGGAGCAGACCAAGTCCAGGATGTGACCACGGCTGTGTGTTGGGAAGTTGATGTGTTGAGAGAAGTTGCAGCAGTGAAGGGTTTCCTTAAATTCAGAGGCATATTTGCAGGTTGGGTCGTCAACATGAATGTTAAAATCACCTAAGAGGAGAACAGATGGGGATATGGCAGAAAGCTGAGTGAGAATGTCAGAGAGATCGGAGAGAAAGGAGGGGTTTGGCTTCGGGGGACGGTAGATGATGGCTGTGACCAGGGGAGTGGGACCAGAGAGTTTAAAGATCAGGTGTTCAAATGAAGAAACATCAGGGATGGGGATTATGGTAGCTTTTATTTCCTTTCTGATAATAGCAGCTATACCACCACCCCGCCCTTGTGGGCGAGGTTTGTCAATGTATGTGAATCCTGCTGGGGTGATTTGATTTAAAGAAAAATAGTCCAGGGGTTTTTGCCATGTTTCGGTCAGATACAGAAAGTCCAGGTTATTGTCTTTAATGAATTCATTCAGAATGTGGCTTTGTACATTGTAAAGTTTACACTCCCCCTTTTTACACATAACTCATGTGTAACCAAAATCCTGTATGGGAAGAAAACCTTCAGGTAATAAGGGATTATAAAAAATACCCAACATTTTTCCCAAATATACATCCATCATTTCCACAGTAAACACTTCAGTGAAATTAAGTGTTTCTCTCCATCCTTCAGTCCTAAAAGAAACAGAATCTTCATGTTTTAGTTTGAGTTTCACATTCTGCAAACTGCCACCTCCTGTGGGAGTGAAATATCAAGTAGATTAGAAACGGGTCACCTGTACGGTTTTCCAATTTTTGTGGAATTTTAGGAAAACCTCTCATTTCCCACGGAGCCCCAGAATAATGTGTTAGTCCAAAAGCATGCTTGATTAGTCATTGTTTTAAATCATGCAGTTGCACTGATCACATGCAGACATACACTCACACTCACACTCACACTGTCAGGTTGTAAAGTCAAGTTTGGTCAGAGTCACCCCAGAGTCAGTCCTTGACAGTGTCTTCTCAAGTTACACTGTCAGTCAGGGTCAAAGGTCAGTTGGTCTCAGTCTTTTTGGCCATGTGTGTGCTCTGCAGAGACTTTGATATTTCAGCATAGGCCAGTATCCTTTGTCTACAAAAATCTGTCATATATGGAGCGCCATCATTAATTAATTCACGATTACAACTATAATGTTCAAGCTACATCTAACTTTTCATCGGAACAGCTGTTCCCCACATTCCCTGAAAAGTGTTAGCCAAAAAATGTCACTTCCTTATAGTACTCTACTACAGTTTATTAACACCTAATCTATATTAAAATGTCTAATAGATCTACTTCAGAAACTTGTGTACTTAATTATTATCTTGTGTCAAAACATTACTAGGATCTGTGTAGCTCTGCATTTCATAGCTCATTAAACCCATTTATCTTCAATTCTGGTCTACTTAAAAACAATGTTAAATTCTTTAGCAGTGTGTGGAACCCAGGGCGTCCGAACACGAAACAACTCATGGATCCAAAAACAGAAGTCCATCCTAAAGCCCTCCTATGGTAGAAAATGGATGTCCCTTTGAAGGTGGAGAAGCATGTCTTTAAAACTCATAAGATGATGCCTTGCGCTCCCTGTGAAGCTGCAAGTAAGACCTAAGAATCACAGTAGGATGGGTTCAGTGACCCCACATTCCTTCCAATTATATGGCTTCTACAAAATCAAATGTGCTGTTTCTACTTTTACTCTATTTTTAATTTACCAATTGATTAATTCATGGGTAATACAACTTTTTATCTTTACTTATTTATCAAGTCAATTCAATTTCTTTAAATTTGTTTCTTTAAAATACATTAGTAGATACCTTGTGGAGTATTCACAATAACTAATCCTGTCTAGGATATGAAATCCATTCATCTTTAACAAGATACTATTTCCCTATTTATTTTTAGTTCATGATAACAATGGTATAAAACCACTCGTTTTACTCATAGCTAGTTTCTATGTCAAGATTATTATGTGTGACATAATAATCAGATGTCTTGTTTGCTAAACAAGAATAATAAACTTTAATATTTTCAGCATTCCAGACCATCATTTAAACAAGCAGCCTCCCATCTAAAACACTAAACCTAATGTTGTACACCACCCTCTGGAAAACTCTTGCACAGTTATGCTTGTCAAATCATTGCATAGTTTCTTCAGAGTGTGACCAGTCTGAGACCGGCCTATCTCAAGATCTTGTCATAATGAGAACAGTCAGTGATGCAGCTGTAGTCAGTGGCAGGGTCCCCAAAAAAGCTAGGACCGGCCTTGGTCAGTGGGCTCCAAGGAAACTCTCCCTGGCATTGGGATGAGGGAAGGAATCACTTGGCAGACACACGTTGTCCTCTGTACAGCAGAAATCCCCCCAAAACCGCAGTACCTCTTCACACCACTGTTGCCTTGTCAACGAGGCACAAGCAAAATGTCAATACCTCCTCAGAGATGCGTTCTTTGTACACTTCTTCTGTTTCTGTAGTGAGCAACCTTTCACTTAACATACTGATTCAGAGTACAACCCAAAGGTGGCGCACAACTATCCAGTGCTGCTGTAATCACAGCAAATCAGCAACTGGAGAAAAACTCAATTTAAATCTCTCCCCCAAAGGGTTACAAAATAAAATGTCTGAGTGTCTATATGGTCAGGAATGCTGAAACATGTGAATGTTAAAACAAACTAATGGTAGTAGTGTACCAAGATTCTTTTACTTTATTAAAAGTGGTAAAACTACATTGTAAAATCTCTTTTGTCTAGTTGGTGTCCTGCTTCTAAAATTCTAGTCAGCAAAATAAAATATACTTCATCTTTAAAATCTTCTTTAATCTAAGTTAAATCTATCTATGTTGTGTTACAAGCATGGTTAGATTTGTAACAATACAAAACTAACTGTATTTAGCGCTATATTTGAAAAACAAGTAATCTGATTACAGTTATGTAATTTGACCCAAGTGTCGGTCTATGTCGTGCCTAAAAATGTTAACAAACACCAACTACAAATTAAAGATAAATTGATTGAGCAAAATGAACTCTTATGTGATTCAAAATGTGACAAAAGAACAATGATTTGTCTTACACAAGATTGTAGTCTAACAGAATGACTCTTGACCTCATGGGGTCAAATAACTTGGATGACCGGGGGAAGGGAAGAGAAGACTCAACCATGTGCAGAGAGAAATCACACTGCTTGGAGACTGAGTTCAATAAAAATTAAACCATACGACTTGTAGTCTGGCTTCAATAAAAATGTAACAAGACAAGGCCAGTTCATAACACACAAATTGTCCTCTTTGTATGTCTAATCTAGGTAGAATAATCCACTATTATATTTAATTTGAATGTACTTCATATACTCAGTAAACCTCTTTTTACTTTCCCTCAACGTTACTGTATGCAATTAAGTTCCTCTGAAATCTAATTAAGTACAATTCTCAGTTAATGAATATATTTTTTAACCCTTAAAGGAAGTATTGGTGGAAAAGTTTCCTCACATAATGTAATCTTCATTACTAAAGCTAAAACCTAAAGAAATCATCACGGAACAGTTTTCTCAATA
Source organism: Harpagifer antarcticus (assembly GCA_902827135.1). Taxonomy (NCBI): domain Eukaryota; kingdom Metazoa; phylum Chordata; class Actinopteri; order Perciformes; family Harpagiferidae; genus Harpagifer; species Harpagifer antarcticus. The sequence continues at coordinate 5,835,453 of CADEHL010000508.1, forward strand.
AAAACCAAAAAGCATTGTGAAAACTCCCACTCTTGAGAACATTTCAACACTTTATTCCATCTAAGCGCTAATGTTTATGACAGACACGCCCTATTAATCCAATAAGCATGTAGGTCTTATATCTAGTAATATATTTTATTTCATGTTTTTACTCATAAAACAATATGACATTGTCCAGAATAGTAGTTAATTTTATATAACTTTTACTCTTTCTAATCTTTTCAAACATCTTAATTCTCTTGTCTCTCTCTCTCTCCTCACTGTGCCCTGGAGCTGCCTGCACACAAGCTTCCCTCATAAATCACCTCTGTGTTTATCCAACCGTGTGAGATGGCATTCCAAGAGAAGGTGGGGGCTTTCTTGAAACAAGAATGATTTCGTATTTCTTTATCTGACTAAGGCTTTCCTGTGTTCAATAATATATATATATATACATATATATATGCACCTAAATATATACATATATATATATGCACCTAAATAATATAACAGAACAAGAGAAATCCGTTAATTTCAATGGCTTTTGAAGCTCGCGTTTCTACTCTTGGATTTAACCTATAATGCGCTGCAGATTCCTATGAAAACTGGAACGCACTATTCTGTTTTGTTCTGGATGGAGTCTTTAGAAAACCACTGAACATCCCCGATGAGTTAGCCGTCTCGATTTCTGAAAAAACCCACGGGGCCTTTCACCTTCGTCTTACACTCCTCATCGCTTCACGTGCAGCTAACGAGTTTTTGCCGTATGATTCTGAAAAATCTACGGGGCCTTTCACCGTACTCTTAACACCTCGTTGCTTTATTTATTTATAACTTACCTATCTATGTTAAAAATATGTATTGCATTATACCGTCAATGACACCTGGAAATATTCTTGACAACTCTAACTTTTAGCTTAGCCAATTTACAGACCTTCGATAGAAACAGGCGTCCGTTTTACCTTTTAGTTTTAGGATCCTTAAGTTGTCAGAAATTATTTCGAGGTATCCCCCTCCATCCGCTGGCTGCTCGTGCTCTCCCCTAAAAAACCCCACTCCTGAGGTCATCACGTCGGTATGTCACCAAATTGTTGGAGCAGATATCTCTGGTCTGTGCCGATCCTATAGGAGTGTGCTTTAAAAGAGGGAAAACTCAAAACAGCCAGGATGAGGGTTAAACAATAATCTGTTTTAATGATAAAAGGTAAGAATACATTACACTTTCAAAGGGGTGGGGCGGGCCCCCACTCCCTGCTCTTGTTCTGATGCCGGGAGATCTTCTCATCTTGTCGGCAGGAGGAAAAGAGACCGAACACACAAACACAAACAGGAGATGTAGAGGAACCACGGGGAGGAGTCGGGTGAGATTCTCCTCCCACAGGGCCCATCTTACAGCATTCCAGAGATTTGTTCACAAAGATATACTTATTAATACTCTCATATTTCCAGCTTTTGTTTACACACTGCTATTACTAATACAAAGTAATTAAACACATATATACCATTCAAGATATGTAGACTTCCCTGAAACATGACATACTGAAGACCTTAAGCAGAAGAACTGTCATCCACACAGCCTGCTTAACTTCCCCTCCCCCAGAGCAATAAACCCTGTTTAGCACCCAGGCATGTTTGAAGAAAGTTTAGTCCTCACATTTATGAAAGGATAAAACAGAGAAATCAATACAAAACACAAACACAGGTATTGTTTGAACAGTATTCACTTAACTGCTACTATTGATAATTACCAGAGAAACTCCAGGGCCTCTTTCAATATCTGGAAATTGCAACAAGACTTTCTGCCATTTCTACTGTAACACTCTTCCCAAATATCAGATGATATAATCATTAAAGTTCAACTATTCAACATATGTAGACAAGTCAGCAAGCAAACGGAAGCATCAAACTCAGTCTGAGATATGCTGATACCATTTTAAAAATACATGCGAAGAAGCAGCTTGTCCCGTTCTCTCATTTGCTGTTATTGTAAAAGTAAAATGATTGCAAAGAGTGTTCTGTTAATTAATAACTAATATGTATTTTCATTTTGTTCTGGTTGGAGTGGTATCAGAATCAGACACTCATATGTTTTTTCTAGTTTACCAATTAAAAAAAAGACAATTTTGAGAATCCTCTCAAAAATGTCAAATTCATAATTTAATCCAAAAGTGTTCAAAGTTGGAAGTTGGCCTCCCCAGGTTGGCTCCAATGAGTTTCAGTGAGAAACTATATTACATTAGTTACTAAGAGAAGATCACAACGAATTGTCTAATGGCGGATTTCCACTACACGGGTTTTGGTTGCGTTTCCACTTGGCGTAGTACCGGCTAGCGGGTACTATTTCACAGTTTTTCTGGCCCCATAAAATCGAGGTTCTTAGCGGGCCAACAACCAGGCTGAGTCGGGCTGATATGCTAAACTTGTCACAAACGAGCTGAGGACCAAAATGCAGAACACGGGAAACCAGGGATAGTCGGTAACCAGCTTTATTGAAGGCAATAGGCTGGTAGGAGACAAAACGGCAGATAGTAGGCAAAGGGCTGGTCGGGGACAGGCGAGGGTTCCAGGAGAAAGCAGGACGGGAGTCGCAGGTACAGAACGGGTCAGGGAGCAGGCGAGGCAGGCTGGGCAGGGACAGGCAGGGTCGAAACCGGGAGAGCAATCTGAAGGGTAATGCGGGAAAGACTGGCATGCTGCAAAGTACGATCTGGCACTGAGGTGAAAGCAGGGGCGCCGCCAGGGATTTTGGGCCCCATGAAAAGATATCACATTGGGCCCCTCCACCAGGCTCAGGCCACGCCAACCAAGCACAATGCTGTAACCACACCTCCAGAACCCAACCCACTCATTTATGCTTTAAATAACTCTACCTGTACAGGCTTGCATCTATCTTGTAGTCCAATACTAACTGCACAATATTTACTGACACTGAGCGGTGAACATATAACACTGTGCAGATGTGCAACATTCTACTGAAGTAGAATTCACTATTTGATATAACACTAACATTCCTGACAATAGACCTTAATAACATTTTTGAATGGAACATTCAAAAATCGAAATAGATATAACTTAAATATACACCTCTTAAATTAAAATAAAGTGAACACCAATATTATCATTTATAAAATGCTATAACAAAAAAAATAACATAAGCAGCAGATTTTTTAATTAAATATACATACCAACTACAAAATAAGCGGGTATTAAAGTGTAAACGGACAACAAAACGGAAATGGAAGTGAAAAGGCCTGATGGTGGTGCTAAATCAGAGCCTATTACCTGTTCTCAGTCTTTTTCTCATCATGCATCTTCTGTGTAGTGATCCAATATCGTTACCATAGCCTTGCCCTTCAGACATGCCCAACGGCAAGCGTCAACGCAACGCACGCCGCCGTGTGTAGGGGCCGTTACGCAGCGTCCACATGGTGGTGTGCGTTGAAGCTTGCCGGCGGGCATGTCTGACGCTCGACCAACAACCAATCACATGGATCTCCCGCCCAAGACACACAAGCAGCGATTTGATTGGCTACGCTTTGCTCCCACAATGCAGTTTTGCTCAATTGTTGACTGTCAAAAGGATCAATTATCATACTCCTGATCCCATTCATGCCTCAGTTTCCATCCATTAAATCAGTGCATGACAAAAAGAAATGACGCACAAGGTGTGGGATACTGCCTCTTGACACGATAACTAAAGAATCCTCCACCACGACATTACCCTTTGACATTTTTTTAATTCTTACCGTTCAGCACAGATATCTGGTTTGTCCTGTTGGACTACTACGTCATAGGGAGCCGCCTCACATCTGTAAGATTTAAACTGACTGAACAGCATTTTGCAGAAACATAATTCGTTTGAAATCATGGAGGCAGGAGCGTATTACCTGCTGCTGTTGGCTTTGATGGGGATTTCATCGACGCTTAGCTTTTATGGAGATAGCATTACTTTCCAGCCTGCACATAAGGAGAAGGATGGAACGTACAAGGTATGTATTCTTTTTAAATCACTATCTGCCTAAAATATTCATGCTGTAATATATTGTAATATAGAACTGCAAATAAATCATAAAGTTGAATGCTAGAGGGTTACTTATTTGAGAAGTCTACTGTAACAATAATTGTATATCATCATCAAGTTTTGCCTTTAAAATAATTCAAATAAAGCATATATAATATAAGGGAACTAATATGGACTTCATGAACCTGTGTACTTCATTACGTCTATATACAAATATTTTATAACATTTGCATCTCAAAATGTGTTTATTGAACATGAGCTTATCGGAGTGTGAAACACCTGAAAGTCAATCATATCTCTTACGCCATCTTCAAAGTATTCACTGGCTTGACTTTGTGGAATTTTTACAACCTGCCAAGTCCAGAAAACAGTGCAAAAATCTGGTTGAACAAACATGAACATTCTTTTCATCCAGTTTTCTCAGTTTCACAGAGTTAACTGTCTACTATACGTGGTACAGTATCAATGCTGTTTTTTCCCCTGTAGGTGACTTTTCATCACAGACAGAATGGCAGAAGCAGCTGCCAGGACAAGCCATTGCACACATGTGAGAGTGATGTTTGCACGAGCTTCGTAGAGTCCAGTGTCCTGCTAACGGACCAGGATGATACGGGCCAGGGCAGGTGGTGCCAGTCTGAAATGCACGCAACAGCAACCGTACGGAAGAATCAAAAATCCTTCTCTCTGAAGTAAGCCCAGCTCACAGCAATCCAATTACTCTGACTTTCTACTTCCTGTGTTTCAACTGTGGTTGTTACCCAAATGCCTATGTGGAACTCAATGATAGTCAATGTGTAACACTGCATAAGTAAACCAAACCTAAGTAATGACATTAAACATAGCTGTAAAGACATTTAAAAAGGATGAGGAATGGATTCCTTAAACAGAGCTGAAACGCACAAAAACGCAGGTTACACTTACATGTGGTGTTAATTATAACCTTTAATTGTACTGAACATTTGAACAAATTCCTCAGTCAGTCAAAACATACGGGAAAATGCCATAAAGATATATAAAAATATAACTTAGACAAATAGAAATAACTTAAATTTGATTTGTATTTATATATTTGTATTTTAGAAAATAACATACAAAATGACATTAAACTGAAAACATTTTTAAATGAATACTGGAATAAATAATGAATTCCATTTTGCTGCTTTGATTTCACGGTATCATTAGCCCTGGTTCACTGCCCTTAATGTAATTAGCAACACTGTGTGTTTCTGAATATCAGTGATAGGAAAAGCACAGGTTTTAATAATGAACTATTCAAATGTTGAGTAAGCCACTAGGAACACATGTACTGTATGTTTAAAATCCATTAATACATGAGTTTTGCATACACCAGGAAGCTGAACTCAAAGCAACTAAATGGTATTCAGCCATCAGTCACTTTATTTCTAACAGCTAGGCCTTTGTAGTTGTGATAGGTCAAAATGTCTTCAGTGGAAAAAGGCCTATCCCCTGATACATATTCTTGAAATGGTTTCATTTTAAAAAACATGATGGCCTACACACAAGAGTCCTCGTCATGTTTAAGATATATGGGTTCTGTATTCGTCTGTATGTATATACAGTCAGGGGCGCCGCCAGGGATTTTGGGCCCCATGGAAAGATATCACATTGGTTACTTAAACATTTTTTTCTTAATGTTATAAAATAGTTTGGGCCCCTGTCAGTCACGGGCCCTTAGAATCGTCTTAACTTTTCACCCCCTTACGGCGCCCCTGTATACAGTACATATGTATTTTTAGATTTGCCATGGAACAAAGTAACTTTTTTTCTAAATCCAATTATCCAATTGACTCCCTTTATTATTATTACAACATGTGTACACTTGTATTTGTTTCATTTCAAATATGTTGTTTATAGGGTCCAATATTTTGTATGTAAAAATATGTTTTTGTGTATTTTAATCTTCTGGCCTATCAGTGGCATAAGGAACAGAACATATCAAATAGCTATGCTATGAGGAAATGAACATTGCCAAAAGGGTGTGTTTATGTGCAGGGATCAGGTAAACAATGACAAAGCTGTTTTTGAAACAGTTGATGTGGTTTCGTTTTTTGTACTTCCAAGTTGCATCAATGTATTTCAGATTGAGACTGTATCTTCTTGTCTTCAGCCAATCAGGCTGCTGCTGGGGGTCTAATGTAGACGGAAAAACTAATTGGACGTCTGTGGCAGAGTTGAACCTGGGAAGTCGATCTGACTCACACGCCCTCAACAGCTGCCCCGTAACGACAACGGTGTCTTCTTTACGGTAAAAATATAAAAAAATGTAGAAACAAAGACAACGAAAAGCACACATAGCAGAGCTCTGCAGGTAAAGAAGAGTACAAACACCACCTGTAAGATATATATATATATATATATAATGGAATACCACTCCCATAGCCCTATCCTAATCCCTTATACACGATAAAATAACACTTCTGAGATGTTGCACATAATGTTACACATGATCATCAGCAGATCATGTGTAACATTAAATTAAAACAAATTGTGATGACATTTTTTTATTTTTTTATTTGTCAGTGTGAGAAATATGTGTTATGGTATTTGTGATTCTTCATCTGTAAATCCTAAAGGAAAATCAAACAAACCAAGATGCAAAGTGTTTTTAACTAAAATATGATTCTGTGTACAAATGTGTTTCACTTATAGTAAACACAAATGAAATGTTGTTTTCATGCAGGGTGCCTCAGAACTGCTTCTCACCGATTCATATCCTGGCACACGATCCCGATGGAGATCACGTGAGATGTCGCTTTAGTTCAGACCATGCAGCTCCAGCAAACTTCGTTCTTGATGAGGTAATGCATATAAAATGTTAAATACTAACAGAAGCTGTAATGATCATTTGCAACACTAAGTATTCAATAGTAATATCATTTTTCTCAACTTGTATATCATTTTTTATTTTAGTTTAATATATTTAGCTTTATCATGGATGCTAACGTCATAGTAGGGGTCCTGGTTACACATTTACAATATATATTTACCATACTGTATTTTAGACAAAGTTTAAAAAGTACTTATTACTCATGCACATTTTTGCAAAAACTTTTACATTTTTAATGTTAAGAAATAATTTTCTTCGACTCTTTTCTACTTAGATGAATATTCAGAGAGATACAGTATAGGTATTTCATTTAAAAGCAGTGGTGGAATGTAAGAACATCTACTCAAACTCTGCATTTAAATACAATTTTGAGGTACTTGTACTTTATTATTTCCTTTTCTGCCATTTTATACTTCTTCTCCATTTAATAATAAATACATAATATTGAATTTGATCTCCACTACATTTATTTGACATGTGAAATTACAATATTATGCATAATGAGATCATTTAAGTACATTTGACTGATAATAACTTTGGTTAAATTACGTTCTGAACTCTTGACTTTGACTTGTTTTGGGTTATTTTTGGTGTGGTCGTTTTAAATAATATTATAACTCTCTGTGTCCTGCCAGAGTAAATGCGTACTCAGTACTAAAGGTCAAGTGGATGTTGGTGTCCACGTGTTCGAGCTGATGCTGGAGGACTTCTCCAGGAAAAACATCACTTTGACCTACGCAGACGGGACCTCCGTATTTCGGGAGTACTCCGACGAGAGCTCCCCCCCTCTCTGCAAAGTGAAGCTGCAGTTTTCCATGGAGAGTGAGTTCATGTTCATTAGAGAGACACATCTGGACCTAGGTCTGATTCAGACACTTTTTAATTATTAAGTTGTGATATTATGATGAAAAAGGGACATGAAGTGATTATAAGAGAGATGCAATTGTTATGTCACATTTCCGTTCAATTGCAACATTCTATTTTGATTGAAAACAGTTCAGCGATACTGTTAAGTTGAAACTATTACCTCAAAATGCAATTTCTTTATTTTCAAAGCGCTTAGTCGTGTCTATTTTTTAAAGATAAATGACCAGTGATGCCTTTTTTAATCACTGCTAATGAATTATCCCTTGACTTGTTTAAAGACTTTATACTTTGTTTGTTTTAATTGTTTAAAAATTAAACATAATGATATTTAAAAAAAAAAAAAAATTAAGATTTAAAAAAATTAAACAAGTCTACAATGACCCTCATATCTTAACCCTAACCCTAACTCATGCCTTTAAAATAAGCTGATAGATTGTTATTCTAGAGACATGCAATGGACAACACATGACTTCATGAAGTTCAGAAACCCCTACAAAAAGCCCAGGTCTAAGAAAACAAAAAACTGAGTTCCTCTTGTATCTGTGTTTCAGTTCTTCCTCCACTATCAAGCTGTGAACATGGCCGTGTGCAGCCCATGTTCTTGTCTAAAACTCCTTCACATGGTGATGTTCTTCATGCCACCATGGGTCAGAAATTCAAGCTTTATGCTCAAGCAACGGCTACAGAGGCCAGGTATATAATCTTAGAGAAAGACCCCGTATTATGGACATGCAACTGAGAACATGTCAGGATTTTAAGTTGTTTCTTTTTGTCTCCATTCCTGAAGTATAAATGACTTCCAGGTCAGTGGCCCTCAGAACATGACCAAAGAGTTCAAAGCTGTTGAGCAAGGAACAGCTGAGTTGATTCTGAGCTGGACACCACAGCACAGCGACCTGTACCGAATCGTCCCGGTCTGCTTCACTGCAGAGACCAATCAAAGGTGAATGCTCTTATCTACTTAATGTGTGCTATCATTTCCTGCTTATGTATGGTGGACTGACCGGCGGGGACAATTCTGGGGATTCATGTTTCTGGTTACATCTTGATATGTATCTTCCACTTAAATAATAATTATTATTAACTGATTATATATAGGTATATCTAACTTTTTTTGGCATATTGGATGTTACCAAATACAGTATATAAATCATTACCATTACTTATGTTCTTCTTCGTGTTGCATTTTGTACTAAAACGTATTTTCTGTTTTGCAGCCAATCAGATATGAGGTGTGTTGTTGTTCTGGTGACCCAAGACCCTCTCCTTCAAGGTTTGTTGATCAACATGGCTATCTCTGTTAAAGTTGCTTTGGAAATCCTCCTAATGAGTCTGGGTTTACTTTGCGATGTTCATACTACTCACTCGTCACCGGCTTAACAGGATACATGTATTTATTATCCTTGCAAGAATGGAAGTCATCACATACAGCATATGATACAACTAGTTCCCCGAACAGTGTCCTTCACATGCTTATATACAAGAGAGATTGTGACACAAGATGGAGAAATACCAGTTCAAGGCAGTATACAATGGGCAAACACAACAATGGAGAAATACCAGTTCAAGGCAGTATACAATGGGCAAACACAACAATGGAGAAATACCAGTTCAAGGCAGTATACAATGGGCAAACACAACAATATTCACAAAACTGTGTCCCAGCCTGAGAAATGTTAAGAAGCCCTGAGACTCTCAGGGATTCTTAACATTTAACAACCTATTAATGTGTCATACCCACTTAACGGGAAGAAACTCAGCTAACTGACGACATGAAAAATGTTTACTGAAACTAAAACGCAGAGTCTCTGAATTAGCACTAAGCGAAAAAATGCTAACGCACTTAGCACAGAACTCACGGTAGAAATATTTTATACTTCATCGGTTCTGCATAAACAAGATATCATCTGAAAGCTAAGATTCCACAGATTCAAATGGTATAAGTATCATCACTCCACGACCAAAACTCTACACTACCGTCTGATCAAAAGTGGTGTTCAAGGGCATTACAACGCAGATAAACGCTGCTGAAGGTTATTCCAATGTCTCTGTGTCCCTTTGAAATGATTACTGATAATCCATCGTCATATTTATGGCAATAAGCATAGTTTTCAGTTTTCAGAGCATAACATAGCTTTAAGTTTGGGCAAACTGTGTGTGCATCACTCTCACTCCTCATGGTAACATGTAGGTGGATTTAGGAACCTCTCGGTTCTATTGGCTCTAATGGTTCAAAAGAGGTGTCAATCACCAAAATCGACCAATGGGTTCCGGAGATATGGCAAATACACCCAAATAAACCTCTCTAAAAAGGTCAAATTTCACTTGTTTTGCATCAATCTTGATACAGGGTACTTATTATATGTTATAGTTTGGATTCCTAAAGCTTTTAGTCTACCATCCCATCATTCAAGGGTGGTTTTCACTATAAGTAATAATGGGTTTGTTTTGAAACGCAAACTATAATTTAATTTTTTTTACTATGTTCAATCTGAATTTCCTTTAAAATAAAACAATTCTATATTGATTCTGACTTTTCTACATCCAACTCACAGGTGTATCATTGCTTAAATTAAAGATTATTAATTTACCCCTTTTAGAAGTGAAGATATGGTCATTTGTTCTGGGAATGTCATTTTCGAGCCTGAGATCTGAAAAACAGGCTTGGGGCTTAACAGGTTTTTAAAGTCTCTACATTTCTGGGGATCTTAAAATTAAGTCTATGCGAATAGTCATTTTCCACCTCAAGTAGTCATTATTTCCCCATTACATGGAAATGTTGTAGTTTATAGTCAATTTGCAACATTAACATGACGGTGCGTAAGGTTTGAAAAAATGCACTGAGTGTGTTGTGAGGGTTTAGCAATGTCCAGTCTACCGATATACTGCCAAGATGATGAGAATTCTAGTCAGCGTTGGACATTTTGGTTGGTCTCCCAGACTTTAATGGCAAATCCTGAATGAATCAGTAGTTTGATTCAAGTTCTTGCTACCTTATTATTTAAAGATCTATGCTGTCTTTGAATTTGATACACCTTGAACCACTTTTTGACACTCTGGAATCCTTTATTGAATCTGTCTATCCTTTGTAATCTAACCACAGTACTCTCAGAAAGTAGGTTATCCGAAGTATCTAGTAATCCTGATCCAACCATAAAAAGGGGTTTATTGTACTCAAGAAAGCAAATCACATTCAGAAAATAACACGTGTATGCATTTTACAACTTCAGATGAGTAAAACTGTTACATAGATATTCTTAGAATGTGGAGAAACGTTTTATCCCCATTTACAACTGGCTTTAATAATATAAAATGTACATCTGAACATCTTTGGTAGCCCTTATTAAGAAATAAGTTAAGTTAACGTACTTGTGATTTATTAACAGGGTTGGCTACTGTTACTTGCTCACATAACAAGATGACAGTGGCTCTGGATAAATCTTCCATGCCTGGCATCGACGTCAACTTCCTTCATTTGATAGATTCGTCATGCTCTCTCACCTCTAACGGCACTCACATCCTGGGCGTCATATCGTTCAGCACCTGCGGCACCAAAGTTCTGGTTAGGAAAAACTTTTACATTATAATAGGGAGGCTGTGGCTCAGTGGATAGTGTGCTGGACTTAGAATCAGTGGGTAGCAAGTTCGAGTCAGACACTTCACCCCAAATTGCTCCTGTGGGGATTGTCTACAGTACTGAATGTATGTAAGTCGCTTTGGATAAAAGCGTCTAACAAATGATACAAAATGTTCTATCTGATACATTTGCAACTAGTTATAGGTTTTTTGCATGGCGATTAGAAGAACACTATAATACATATTAAAATGTCTGCATTGTGTGAACTCCAAATTGTTGTTAATTTCCTTTTCAGAAACTAACATGTTTATATCACTTTTATTTTTCTTGAATACAGGACAAAGGGAACTTTCTGGTTTTTGAAAATGAGATTCTGTCCTACGAGCTTCCCAGCGAGGTTATTATCCGCAGGAAGGCCATTAAAATCGATATCTCTTGCCAGTTTCCAAAAACCATCAGCATCTCCAGCTTCTACAAACTCCAGAAGTCTAACTACATTTTCACTGAGTCCAACTTCGGCAGTTTTGGATTCAATTTTGAGATATACAATGACAAGAACTTCACAACTAAGATGGAAGCCAGCAACTATCCAGTGAAAGTCATGTTGTTGGATACAATTTACATGGGCATTCAGGCCGATTCAGAACTACCAAGCGTGACCTTGTTTGTTGAATCATGCAAAGCCACTCCTGATATCAATCCCGGAAACTTCCTCTCCTATGACCTCGTCAAGAACGGGTGAGTGCTGATGCTTTCTGGGAATCACAAACCGTTTGATTTAAGACATGGGCATATCATAATAAGGATATTTAATATGCAGTTCCTTAATCTGTGTGTGTGTTTGACATGCTACAATTTATATTTCTCACAGGTGTCTTATGGATGAGACAGTTGTGGTCTACCCATCCAATCAAAAAACCTACAACTTTGAAGTTCAAGCCTTCAAATTCAATGGAGACTATGAACAGGTAATAATATTGAATACTTAATTATTGGGGAAGAGTCTAGTTTTTTTTACTGAAAGGTCTCAGTAGAAGCTCTATTATTATTTTTTCCTGTCGCTTTCATTTCATCAGTTTCAATGTGAGCCTCTTAACATGGTATCACACACATGAATGCAATAAATAACTTACAGAAGATACGATGCCCAGTTGAATTTGGTGGTAAACTTGGAGGATGATCTGAAATGAGGGACTTTTCAAAGCATTTGGTCAAAGAAGGCTGTACTTGATTAAAAAGCAACTGTAGAGTTGATTATGACAGGAGCACTGGAGGAAACGGTGTAGTATTATCGAATGAAGAGGGCGAAAAAAGGGAATGTTTTACAGGAGGGATAGGTCAAACTCACAACTTTACATGAAAAGACCTTACATGAAAAAACAAGTCACAATGTTTTATCTTTAAGTTAAGGACGTCACTCCTTTAACAAATGAACAAATGTATCAATATCATTTGATTCTGAAAACAAAAAGTGATCCTGCAAAGATCTGCTCCCAATGTCATGCACTGAAAAACTGAAACGTTGACTTTAATGAAATGTATTACACAAACACATTTCTAACTAACTGTATTAGGTTAGGTGAAATAAATAATATTAGGTTGAACCTATCATTTAGTATTTAAACGTAATATTATTGCTTTCATCTAACCTAATACAGTTTTGTGAAAGCCGTCGACATAATACATTTAATTGAAGTCAGCTATAGAGTATATATACTTGTTGTTGTTGTTTATGTCTAGACAAATAGAATTTGGCAAAGCTGCAATATTTACCTACAATTGGTTAATTGGTTTAGAACTACAAAACAAGTAGTAGAGGTATTCATTACATTACATTTAGCTGACGCTTTTATCCAAAGCGACTTACAATAAGTGCGTTCGACCAACAAAATACAAACTTGAAGAAAACAGAATCATATAAGTACATCAGGTTTCATAGAGCAAAAACATTTCAAGTGCTACTCAACTGGCTTTAGATAAGCCAGTCCTTTATTAGTATATAAGTGCTCTGTTAGCAATTCATTGTTAGTAATTATATCGCTCGAAGTGGAGTCGAAAGAGATGAGTTTTCAGTCTGCGCCGGAAGATGTGCAGGCTTTCTGCTGTCCTGATTTCAAAGGGGAGCTCATTCCATCATCTTGGAGCCAGGATAGCAAACACACGTGTTTTTGAACTTGGGTCCCCCTCGCAGCGAGGGTGCAGCGAGCTGTTTGGCTGATGCAGAGCGGAGTGCACGTGCTGGGGTGTACAGTTTAACCATGTCCTGGATGTAGGAAGGGCCAGATCCATTCGCAGCATGGTATGCAAGTACCATTGTCTTAAAGTGGATTCTAGCAGTTACTGGAAGCCAGTGGAGGGAGCGGAGGAGCGGCGTGGTGTGGGAGAATTTAGGAAGGTTGAAGACCAGACGAGCCGAGGTCGGATGTATTCCTGTTATACTTTCTAGTTATTAAATGTGAATCCACTACTGGCAACCAATCAGAGTTGAGAAGTCTCAGTGGCCATGGTACGACTACTCAATACAGACAAAAGACCGGTTAAGACCAGATGAAATGAGATGAAAAACAACCTAAATATTGTGAAACGACATGTTTGAATGCAAATAACTGTACAACATGAACCATAGTTCACTCTTGTCGAAGCATGAATTGATTTCCTTTTCATCTAAACCACCCCCCCCACCCCCCCACTCACAGGTGTACATCACCTGCTCCGTCATCCTGTGTGAGTCTGGGACTCCCTTTTCAAGATGTGCCCAGGGCTGTCAGTCAGATCCATCCCGCAGACGCAGGAGATCGCCTGTCAAGGAGACATTCAGGCACTCACTTACCCAGGGTCCTTTCCGGTTTATCAGGCACGCTGATCCCATTGCAGCCATGGATCAAAACCTTACTGTGGTTAAAAAGAGTCCAGCCATGGATGTTAAACCTAGTGTGATGACGAAGAGCCGTCCAACTGCTGAAGGTTAGTGTGTGACCTACCTGCACTGAAACATCTGAAAGGTTGACTTTAATTAAATGTCAGCAAATTTCACATAACTGTATTAGATTAGATGAAAGTAATAATATTAAGTTGAACTTACTTATTGAATAACATTGCTTTCAACTAACCTAATACAGTTATCAATCAATGTTTATTTATATAGCCCAATATCACACATGTTACATTTGTCTCAGTGGACTTCACAGTTTGTACAGAATATCAGTATGACAATACGACACCCTCTGTCCTTAGATCCTCACATGGTACAAGGAAACACTTCCAGAGAAAACCCACAGTTTAAAGGGAAAAATGGGAGAAACCTCAGGGAGAGCAACAGAGGAGAGATCCCTCTCCCAGGACGGGCAGACGTGCAATAGATGCCGTGTGTAAATTGAAAAGATAATACATTTGCAACATAGTAGACCAAATGTTTGGAAATGCATGTGTCTATAATAAGAAGATGAATCCACGAGGATGTCAACAATCCTGTGGGAGCCATCAGGAAGTATGGTGAGAGTCAGGCAGGACCACAGAAACAGGTTCAGCCACGACTCGAAATCCAGGACTCAGATCAGGACTCAGGATCCCGGCGTATATAGACACCAAAAAGAAAGAAATGTGGGGAAGCTGGGTTAATCGGAACATGAGAGTACACAGGTATAGACAGAGAGAAGGAAGAAGTAAGGTGTCCCCCGACAAACTAAGCCTATAGCAGCAAAACTAGGGGCTGAATCTAATCAGCCCTAACTATAGGCTTTATCAAAAAGGAAGGTCTTAAAGGTTGGGCAGGTAAGTTTGAGAAACCGGCTCGAGATACACTTTTTGTTATATTCCATGGAATGCTTTTAACATCCCGATAGCAATGAATATCTGAAGTGCTTTGACAAAAAATCCATAAAAAAATGTCATCTGTGGAAGCCGTAATACTGTAAAAAGTACGACCAATCCGTTTAGCCGAATTGCCGCCCTGTCTGTCAGCCTTCCATCTCGTGCACGCACAAATGTATCTCGTGCCCTCATTGGGCGTGCCGTCATTGGGCGTGCATTGCAGCAGTACTTCAATGACTCGCCAGCAACAGGTGGCCACTTTCACCATGGCAGAGTTAGGTTCTACATCGTCTACTGGTGGCAAAAGAAATAATGTAACGGAGCAAATTAGGAACAAAAACAAAGTGGAAACTAGGAGAATTCAAACCAGAGTCAATATCGGAGTTGCTTTTCAACGATGGCGACTACTGATGGAACACACCTATGGGGGTTATTCCTTATCTTTATTCAAGAGGGTGGTATTTAAATTTGAGAGCATACTTTATGTATTTATTTCCCTCAAACCCTGTCCTCGCACTCAAATAGTGCCTGCTTGCACTTAGATTTGCTCTGCTTCAGTGCTTCGGCTCAAACTGTACGCTTGCACTCAGATATATTGCTGTTTACAGATTTGTTCTGCTCTCAGATTTATTCTGTGCGCGCTCGAAACTTTTGTGCAACAATCCTGTCAAAATCCCTCAACCAATAGGAGGCCAGGTGTCCTTGCGGGTGCGTTCGCTTTACTTATTACAGCGTCCCGTAAGGGCGGTTACTCTTTGGTTTGTCTTTGGTGCGATGACAGGGTTTGAGTGAAGGAAATCAATAAAGTATGCTCTCAAATTTAAATACCACGCTCTTGAATAAAGATAGGGAATAACCCCCATACACACCGAGTTGAAATCTGACGCCGTGGTCGCTCTTTTTCTCTTGGACAGGTAATTATCTGTTTTGTATGGTTTACAATTCCCCTGAACTATATAGCCAACCTAAGTCATGTGCGCGTTCATGTGTGTTGGAGGAGGTGCTCTGTAAGGAATTCTGAAGGAAGGGGCGGATTCTTTTCGGCTGTGTACTTTCAAATTTTAGTGCACTTGAGCCGGTTTCTGAAACTTACCTACCCCACCTTTAAGTGCACTCTTATAAACAGAGTTATGTAAAATCTGTTGACATAATACATTAAATTAAAGTCAACGTTTCGTTTTTTTCAGTGTATCTATCTATTTTATAAACTATAATAACATTATCCTGTTGTCTTTCAGTGATTGTACCGTCAGTTCTTCTGGAAGACACTGAATCCAGCTCAGGAAGATGGGGAATCGCGGAGATCCTCAGCGCCAACATCAGCACCTTGGTCTTTGCCAGCGCCTTCTTTGTATCCATGGTGATGTTAGTTGCAGTTGTTTACTTCACAAGGAAGAGAAATGAAGAAGACTGCAAAGTTCTCTTAAATTCTAGCTATGATAACTAAACCCAAATAATCTCAGTTCTACACTGCATGTTAATGCTTTATTGTTCTACGTACTACAGGCTTCAAAAAAAGTGCAGCCCTATCCAAAGTTTAAAGAGTTACTCTTTTGAGGCTGATAAAAATTAAATAGAGAACACCATGTTGGTCTTGGAACAATAGGCTCAGCTATCTCGCTATCTGTCTAGCTTTCTCTTGTGTTGCCACTCCCAATGTCTTTTCATAACCAGTTTTAGGGTAGGGCACAACTTAAAAATACTAGACTGCTGTCAAAACAGAATTCCATTCAGTCTGGTTTTGCTGGATTCTTTTCCGCTGCCACTGTCTTGTTGTCAACTTCATGGGGAAAGGTTTCCAATCATTTACTTAAGGTGTTTTAGAGTTGTTATGGTTAAGTAAGAATTAGCAGGAATAGTTAACAGTTGATACAGTGATACTTGAATGTGTGGGAATTTGGGATTTATGTATTTTACTTCTTTAGGACCCAAACAAGAATCTGTCATTTTATATCTTACATTAACTTGAAGTACATTATATACATTTGTACTCTAAGTGATGTACATTAAAGACCAGTTGTTTAGACTTAGGCGCATTTGTATCAAGATTTGCCTTTAAAAATACAAAAAAAATGTACCCAAAACAGTGTAATAATCTTTAGCTTGATAATATGTTGCAGTATATGACATACAGTAATGAGATGACTTTTCATAGACATTTAGATTCTGTCAGTGAACTGTCTCAATAGACCAATACAGCTATATCTTTAACGGTGAAATCATGTGTTTGTATAATCAAAATGGGCTTTTATTTACAATAAACGGGAAAATCTGCATTATATTGACATTTCTTTTGAAGAATTACTGATATCGCATAGTAAACACAACAATGTGTGTTTCTATTTTGTGTATGTGTTGATGCATTTCTCAAACGTAATTGTTATTTGGGGATTTGGTATGCTAACATGCTCACAGTGACAAGTTGATGTTCAGCAGATTTGGGGTCCAACATGTTCAACATTTGAGTTGAGACAGTAAGCGTGCAAAGGCTTGCTGAATCGCACTTAATGCAAAGTATAGCGATTATGATGGGAATTTCATAAAATAAAAAATGTTAGCTGACGAAGACAATACATTAAAAGTTGAGGTATCAGGAATACTTGGACAAATGAGAAAAAGCAACAACCTCTAGATGTGAAATGTGAAGCCAATGCCAAAGTACCTTTTGTAATAACTAGCAGGATCGACTCATGGTTAAAAAAAAAGTGTGACTGTATAGAAGTCTATGAACAGATTTATTAATTATTTCCTAAAAAGCTGAAAGTTCTCAATCGCTAAGTCTTATTTAATAAAGCATGATGTTATTCTTTTAATATTAGGGTCCCATTTAGAGTGAAATACACAAAAGCAGCTCATGCTTTAGGACCGTTTTTACCTTGTGATTGACAGGTCACAACCTCCATGTTCAGGGGCTTTCTGTGATTTCGTATTATAGCTGTTACCTTGGACTCTTCAAAATGTGGACTCTCTCGTGTCAAAACTCAAGGCTTCAAAGTGGTAATCCACAAGCCAAGGGGTGATGTTAAAATTAATACTTACTTCTTGTAAACAGTCTGTGCCTTGAGAAAACTCAGGTTGGCACTGATCAGCACAGATGATCAGAGGAATGTACTACGAAGCTGGTTCAACCTAACCTGGATATGTTTGAGTTAGCCGGTTGGCCTAATCCAAAACATACGCGCTCTCGCTAAACTGTACTCGACGCGGGTTATCAAGTGGATCGCTCAAGCCAGCCATGTCCTATCTAGTTAGGTGCGCGTTCACTCGAAAGGGGTGGTATTTGGTGTATTCGACCAATCACAAACATGGACAAGCATACTGACAGCGCAGCGCGTCATACTTCCTGAATGAAAACTCAACTATAATATTAGACATATGAAGAAGTTAAACTTTAAACATCCATGACTTAAACACTTTATCCAGGATAAAAGAGACATAGACACCTGCAAGGTGAATACAGAAGTGTTTGAATGCGTACATTAACAGGTTTATGATATCACTGCCCCGTCGAAGACACGAGTGGATCTGACTTTAATTACATTTGACTCGAGTGTTTCGTCAACTTAATGTGTTGCTTCAAATAATACTTCTGCATACAGTATGTAACACTGTGAGTGTTGCACGGCCAGATACGGCTCAAGAAGCTGACTCAGATAAGGAAATATATGATACATTATGATGTGATATGCTGCGGACTGTAGGCCTACTGTTACTTTGATCTGGTTACTTATGTTGTGGCAGATATTTAAGTAAGCTTTCTTAACGCTAATGTTATAATAGTCAGATTGCTCTGAACATTTGAGGTGATATTCTATTAATGTTCACGTTCACACAGTCGGTGATTTTTGCCGGCCGTCTTTCCTGCAACGGCAGCTTTTCTGTATTTCCTTTCTCCTGTAATATGACTTGATAGCTTTAAACTCCGCACACTTCTTCTTCTTCTTCTTCTTCTTCTCTCGGTTTTTTGGCGGATTGCAAACAACTTTAAGGTGCATACCGCCACCTCCGGAGTAAGCTTGACTCGGTTTGCACAGTTTGCATTTCTAAAGAATGCACACATGTGTTTAATCGTTAATGTCAGACATGGGCGGACTGGCCATCGGGACGTTCGGGACGAATCCCGATGGGCCGGTGCTGAAGTGGGCCGGTCAGACTATGTGGGCCGGCCGGTAACCGGCAGGGCCCGACATTAAATGGCCCGCTGGTCCGGAAGCACTATTTAGACACCCCGGGCCAGCATAACGTACTTTCCACTTGCCCGCTCGGGCCACTAAAAATATTGCTTTAAAAAAATTGTCCTGTGGTATTGGTATTTTGACTAGCAATGTTGTTAAATTGTTTCGTTTATTAACGCTACAACATAGCATTTCGTGAGTCGGTTGTCGTTGTTGGGTGAAAAGCAAACAGCTGTTTGCTGCGGAGCGCAGCGCGAGCAGGCTCCCGTGAGCGCGCTCCTTCACTACTATCGCGCCACCTAACCATTCGCCAAAAATGTTTTAATACCAGCGGTACCCGGGCAAGCGCCGGGCAAAAAACAATCTTCAAATAAAAGAAAGTCACCGGAGGAGTTAAAGGAGAGTGACAGGGAGCATGAGAAGAAGAGGGAGAGAAAGTTTCAGCCAGCTTGATCGATGGAGTTGGCTTCTA
Organism: Harpagifer antarcticus; assembly: GCA_902827135.1. Lineage (NCBI taxonomy): Eukaryota > Metazoa > Chordata > Actinopteri > Perciformes > Harpagiferidae > Harpagifer > Harpagifer antarcticus. Next base: position 5,855,202 of record CADEHL010000508.1, read on the forward strand.
TAGAGTGGTGCAGTGACGCGTCCTAAAACCCTTTTATAATCTATCGATTATATTTATGATTTGAAAATTATAAAAGTAGGGTAGACATGTGGAGATTATCCGGCTGAACAAAACGTGCATTTATCAAACAGGTTTGTTTTCCACAGACCTTATTTCCAGCTATTTTCCAAAACCCTTTTGGAGAAATCCCAGCTTTTTGTCGAGGGAACCAGCAGCTTACTTCCTGGTTTTAAGACGCGTCACTGGCTGCACCTCTCAATATGATGGCGGTCGAGAGTCCCAGTCCGCCCCTGATGTCAGATATGTACTAAGTACATTTGTTCCTGCTCAAGATTAGATTCAACTTTATTGTTATTGCACATATTACAGGTACTGAGACAACGAAATGCAGTTTAGCTTCTAACCAGGTGCAACAAGCAGTGAAGTGAAAAGTAATGTACACAATATACAGTGGCGACTGGTCATTAGGGGCACAGCCCCACCTAGTGTCAGCAGAAAGTATTAAAATAATGATTACAACAAAATGCAAAAAATAAATTAAAATATATTTTAAGATCATGTTTAATCATCTGATTCGTCTGTTCATTGATGTTTGAGTCTGTGTTCTTCTAATTAGTGTCTACTGTGTGTGCCTATTGAGCTGTTTAGAGCCATGTGGGACAAAACCCGATCCTGCCCCTCCCTCTCACTGTCTACGTGAACGGTGACTGTAAAAACTACACTGCGCATGCTCAGAGTATTTTCCTATTTAATGTGTGTGGCAAAAAATAATGACCATAGGGGCATAGAGCTGCCATCCCCACCATACGTCATCTCACATAATTCAGAGATGATTGGCTGTAAGTACGTGTGCCGCGGAAAGTGTGGTGTGTGAAGAGCAGGTGAAGAGGAGGAGAGAGACACGTCCTAAAACCAGGAAGTAAGCTGCGCATGGCTTCCCTCCACAAAAAAGCAATGAGATTTCTCCATAGGATTTTAGAAAATAGCTCAAAATAAGATCTGTGGGAAACGTAGCTGTTAGATAAATGCACGTTTTGTTCAGCCGGATAATATCCACATGTCTACCCTACTTTTATAATTTTCTAATCATAAATCCATCATTTAGATTTATGATAGACTTTTGAAACTACAAGAAGATAAGGAGGACTTTTACAAAAAAGTAAGAGATTTTTGTCGAGAAGGATAGGCAAATGGACTTCATCTTCAAGTCAAGGTAAGACCGCAATTTTATTGAAAATGGGATCTTACTAAGAGAGAACAATTCAATATTTAAATGATAAAATTACATTTTTTGGGTATCCTTCTGTTGAACTGTCTGTTTAAAATTAATTGAAGCATCAGACTAAAGAGGCTTTTGAAAATAATATTATATTTTGATTTAGGTCAAAATATAATATTTGTAAACCTGAAGAGTCAGTGCCAGCGCCTCGCCAGCCATGAACCTCACTGCAGAAGCTTATATAGACATCTAAGTTTTTTGTGCCCCACCACTTTTGTACATATAGAAACGCCACTGACAATATAGACAGAATAAAATATAGAATGAATTGAATGATGAATAAACAGTGAGGGGTATGAATACACTAGATATCAGCCTGTGAGCAGTATGAACAGTGTGTATGAATATGCTAAGATATATAAAGTATGAAAACGGTAAGCAGTGCAAGTATAAAATATATAAGTAGTAAGGGTGTAACGGTATCCGTATTCGTCCCATACCGTCACGGTTCGGACGTCACGGTTCGGCACATGCAGTCACACGGCGAATACGCCTTTTTGGGTGGGAAAAAAGTCTTTCATTCAGGGCAGTATCCACTACACTATATATAATCCAGGGGGCGGTATTGAGCCTAAAAGCTGTTTGCCAGCCGCCCTTAAACAACAAATGAAGAACAAGAACAAAACACAACAAAACGAACAAAATACAAGAAGAAGAAAAGTTGACACACCTGTTGTTCAGTTAACCTGTTACACTATTTTCAGTTCTCAGGAAGGGCCTGGTCGAGTGCCGGAAGGAAGTGAAGTCGGAGACACATGACAGAAAGCTCAGAGAGAATCGGAAAACTCGGATACATACAGAAACGGTAGCATTGGATTGTTATTTTTGGCGGATTTGCATAGTCTGTACATTGACTGTTTCATCATGTCAACCAGCTCAGATGGTAGCCAAAAAGACGATATGGAATGGATGATATCCAAAGCTGCGAGGAAGAAAAGATCTTTGAGAGAAAGAGATAGTTCAGTAAGAGCTAGAAGTTGGTCGGATTGGTCGGGTGAAGCAGACAAGGCTAATCAAAGCAAAAAATCAAAAATCAGTCAAAGTGTCAGCCAAGCAATGTTGAATGAAGAACTAGAACACGAATGGAAAGTTGTGATAGAATTCAATCAGGATGGTGGGCATTACCACCCGATTAAACTTACCAAAGCAATTGAAAAAGAGATTGGAAAAATTAAATTTGCTAAATTCATGAACAACAAGCGGGTTTTGATACATGCCAATAACAAACAGCAGCAGGAAAAGATACTGGGAATGAACTCACTGAATGGGGAGAAAATGAAGGCGCATGTCCCAGGAGCAATGGCAAAACTGAGAGGAGTAATCTCAGGAGTACCATTGGACGTACCAATGTCAGTGGAAGATGTTAAAAGAGAATTAAAAGGAGGCAAAGTAGTGGAAGTCACAATGCTTAAAAGCAAACGGGATGGCACACTCAAAGACACATTATCAGTTCTCATTCTGTTTGAGAGAACCTTACTAAGGCAGAACAAATGGGATATCTGAACTTCATTGTTAGGGAGTACATTCCCAAACCTCTCAGGTGCTACGCATGTCAACGCATGGGGCACACAGCACAGCAGTGTAAAGGGCAGCTAAGGTGTGCGAGATGCGGAGGACAACATGAGTATGGAAAATGTGAAAAGGATGCAAAGGTTAAATGTTGTAACTGCAGAGGAGATCACAGTGCTGCGTTTGGAGGATGTGAAGTGCAGAGAGAGGCCAGAGAGGTGCAGAGGGTTAAGATTACAAACAAAGTTTCATACGCAGAAGCAATAAAGAAAGTAAGGGGAACAATAACAATCAATAAGACCCTAGTGGAATGGAGCAGAGCATTACAATACAAAATGGCAGGAAACACCAAAAAGTAATCTGCAAATCCAACCCCACAGCGCCACCAAGAGTAAAGAGGATGATGATGTTCTAGGAGTGAAAAAGGTGAATTTTGTGGTATTCATATGCCATACTGTAAATGTTGCATTACAGTTCAAAAAGAAAAGTGATAGAATCAAAGCCATTGTGGAGGCAGCTGGGAAATTCCTAGACATGAAAGATATTAAAGCAGATCAGATACATGCAATGTTAGCTATAAATGGAGCTGGGGAAAATGAAAATCAGGATGAGGGTTAGATCCTTAATCATGGTTCTGCACATACTACAGTGGAACGCAAGAAGCCTCATAGCTAATGGTCAAGAATTCAAAAAATATATATATGAGCTAGAGGTAGTCCCTGAGGTAATATGTGTGCAAGAAACCTGGTTACGACCTCAATTAGACTTTGTCATTCCAGGATTTAGCTGTATAAGGCATGATAGAGCTAATAGTCAAAATGGTGGAGGGTGTGCCACGTTTCTCAAAGATGGTGTGGCATACAGGGAGGTGCAATCTCCTGATGATATAGAGTGTATTATAGTGGACATTTGCAACCCTAGGAAACAAGATAACATTAGGATAATCAATGTATACAACCCATGTAAAAATCTAACCACTGATATATTTAAAGAAATAGCAGGCAATAAACATAGGAAGGAAGTTTGGTGTGGTGATTTCAATGCACACAACAGTCTATGGGGCAGCAACCATACAGAGAGTAACGGAAATATAGTGGAAGAAATGCTGGAGGAAAGAACACTAGTATGCCTTAATGATGGACATGGAACAAGAGTAGATGTACACAGGGGGAAAGTCTCATGCCTGGATCTGACCTTAGTATCAAACTGTTTGGTGCATACATGCGAATGGTTTGTTTTGAATAACTCCACTGTAGGAAGTGACCATTATCCAATGCTTACTAAAATGAATACTAATGTATATATACAGGAAGGAGGTGTAATAACCAGGTGGTACTTTGCTAAAGCTGATTGGGGGAAATGTAGGATATGGTGTGAGGAGTCGGTACACCTGCTAACATCAGAGGGAAGCATAGAGGTCATTACAAGCCAAATAACGCAACATATACTAAATGCAGCAGAGAACAGTATTCCCAAAACAACAACCAAGGGTAGGAAGAAAGTGGTGCCATGGTGGAATGAGGAATGCAGCAGGGCTATTAAAGAGCGAAATAATGCATTTAGAGAATTAAAGAAAGACATGACACAAAATAATGTTATACCATTGGCAGAGGAGTTAAATTAGGTGATGTCTGGTCCATGTTTAAGCGGATGAGTGGGAAAAGGAAATCCATTCAAATTCCAGCTTTGGTTGATGGGGAGAGGCTGGCAGTGACAGATAAAGAGAAGGCAGATATGTTAGGAAGGACACTTGCAGCAGTACATAGTGGGGAGCATCTCAGTGATATTCATAGGCAGCAAAAACAGCAGTTACTAGCAGAGAATGAAAACGTGAAGGAGAAGAGACAGGATAATAGGTCAGCTCTGGATGTGGAATTTACAATGTCAGAACTCAAAATAGCCTTACAAGGTACAGGATATTTTAATATTTTAAAAATAGATAGAATACAATATAAAAGCATTGCGGCTGTGTATTGGAGCGATAAAGTCATCCCCTATCAATGCAGTTCTGATAGAAGCAGGAGAGACACCACTGGAGATCAGAAGAGAGAAACTTGCTCTGTCATACTGGGTCAGACTACAAGGAAGTGGAGAGGAACATATCACAAACAGAATATTACAGGATTGCTGGGAATATACAAAATTCCAGGGACGTGGGTTTGGCTGGACAAGTAAGGAAAGAACGAGGGCATATGGAGTGGAGAATATCACGTTTGCCAAAGCAATCCCATTTAGCAGTGTTCCCCCATGGTTGTTCCCAGAAGCTAAAATAGATATGAGTATCGTAGAAAGGAAAAAAGAGTGGCAAATAAATTAAGTGGGAATTAAAACAAGTGTCTGAACGAAAAGTACTACAATTTCCTACAAATGTATACAGATGGTTCTAAAAGCAAGGAAGAGTGTGTTGGAGTTGGCATATACATCCCAGACTTTAAAATATCTATTTTAAAAAGAGCATCTGATCAATTATCAGTGTATACAGCAGAAATGCTTGCTGTAATAATAGGATTGCAGTGGGTTGAAGAGGTCAGACCAGATAGGGTGGTTATATGTACAGATTCATTGCCCATATTACAAAGCATACAATCAACAACAACTACTAGAGAAGACATTCTCATAGAACTGAATCATAGCCTGTTAAGACTGCACAGAAGCGGCATAGATCTACAGTTCTGCTGGGTGCCTGCACATGAGGGGGTGAAAGGGAACGAGTGTGCTGATAAATTAGCAACAAGTGCACTACAAAAGCAAATAACATTACCAGTTCAACTTGGTAAAGGAGAAGGAAAAGCAGTCATTAAGAAGAAAGGAATGGAGATCTGGCAGAAGAGGTGGGAGGAAGACCAGAAAGGCAAGGACTATCACAAAGTACAAAAGACAATTACAATTAATATTCATAAAGAAAGAAACAGAAGGGAGGAAATCATGATGGCTAGACTCAGAATAAATCACACGGCTTTGAATAGTACGCTGTATATCATGGGGAAAAGTGACAGTAACAAGTGTGCGAACTGTGCATTAAAAGAAGATGTAGAACATATCTTGTTACATTGTGACATCTATAAAGCCGAAAGAGAACAACTAAAGGATAAAGTCTTCGAGGCAGAGAGGGAATGGAGTGTGGTTGGTGTTTTTTTTTTTTTTTTTAACTTTCTTTTATTGATTTTTTCACAAGGTACAATTACACACAACACATATTACATTTCAGAGAGAACAGTGCCTGTACGGAGACGATCTACATAGTTATCAAATATTGCTTGTTTTTTATGACTCAACCATTTTTCCCAGCCCTTAAGAAATTTGTCTTCCATTACTTTCAACTTGTATGTAATTTTCTCCATTATTAGGATATCACCAATAATATGAACCCATTGTCTGTAGCTTGGTGTTTCCGCCTTTAGCCAGTTTTTAGTGATAGCCTTCTTTCCAGCAGCTAGGAGGATCTTGATCAGGTATTGATCTCCAACATGTACAGATCCTTCCATATGTCCCAGGTATAATACCACACAGGTTCGAGGGATTCTATAGCCTAATACCTTGCATATAACAGAGTGTACACAGTCCCAGAAAGGTTGAATTTTACTGCAGCTCCAAAACACATGTGTATGGTGAGGTTCCTGATGTTTACAAAGTCTCCAGCATGATTGTTGAGTGTTTGTTTGTTTACTAGTGATTTTGGGTGTGTAAAAGAAACGAATTTGGTTTTTCCACAGAAATTCTCTCCATCCGTGTGACTGTGTAGTGGTCTGGTGCATTTTCCACATATCATACCACATCTCATCTGAGATCCTTTCGTTTAGTTCTTTTTCCCATTTAGTTTTTACATAGAGTGTTGAATCTTTTTTGGCTTCCATCAAGCATGAATACAGGGTTGACACAACTTTGCGAACATCATCATGGTAAGCTCGTGCAATAATCTGTACAATAGGATGTATGTCATCTTCATTTTTCTTAACCTTTTTTGTATAGTAGTCCCTCATTTGCATATATCTGAATAAGTCTTTGTTCTCTAGGTCAAAGAGGTTTTTCAGGTCTTGAAAGCTTCTCATTTGTCCCTTCTGGATAACTGTGCATATGGCTGTTAAACCCTTTTCTGTCCATTGTTTGAATCTACAGTCATAGCTTCCTGGTTTGAATCCTTTGTCATAGGCTATCCAGTCTAATAGTCCAAGTTCCCTTCCCAATTTCAATTGTTTAATAATAGAATACCATTTTTCTAGTGTAAATGTTGTTATTGGGTCTAGGTCTCTCTTTTCTTTAATATGGGGAGGTATTTCTCTTTGCCCTATGAGTGGTTGAATTGGGGACTCATATGCAAGTATTTCTATGTCTTTCCAGCGGGCTATATAATCGGAGTTGCACCAGTAAATGAGAGGACGTAGTTGTGCTGCATGATAATATTCCTTTAAGTTTGGAAGTGCCAGTCCCCCTCTTTCTTTAGGCAATTGCAGTGTGGTATATCTTATCCTAGGTCTTTTACCCCCCCATATGAATCTTGATATAAGCTTATCCCAGCTTTGGAACTGAATCTGCGGTATATTTATCGGCAAGGATTGAAATAAATACAACAAGCGAGGTAGAATATTCATTTTCACTGTATTTATCCTGTCAATAAAACTCATCGGGTAAGTGGACCATTTTTCGAAATCTTTCCTTGTATCTTTGTCAATACATTCATAGTTGCTTTGGTACAGCTTTGCTACATTTTTGGTTATGTTTATTCCTAAGTATTTAATTGATTTAGCTTCCCAGTTTAAATTAAATTCTTTTAGTTGTTGATTTGGAGCGCAGTTAAACATAAGGATTTGAGTTTTAGATAAGTTTAATTTGTATCCTGAATATTCACCAAATTGTTCCATAATTTGCATTAGTTTTATAAAGGAGCTTACTGGATCTTTCAGCATTATCAGGACGTCGTCTGCGAAAAGGCTAATAACATGTTTTTGTTGACTAATTTCTATTCCTGCAATAGCACTTTCCTGTCTGATCATTTGGGCTAATGGTTCTATATATAGAGCAAACAGGGTCGGGCTGAGACAGCAGCCCTGTCTAGTTCCTCTTTCCAATGTAAACCTGTCTGTTAGTGAGCCATTAACTTTAACTCGAGCTGTTGGTTTGTTATAAATAGACTTAATGCATTTAATTGTTTTATTACTGAATCCAAATTTCTCTAATGTTAGGTATAAAAATTCCCAATTGACCCTGTCAAATGCTTTTTCCGCATCGAGACTAATCAGTGCTGCTGGTATTTTATTTTTTTGTATTCTATGTATGATGTGTAACGTTCTTCTGATATTATCATGCGTCTGTCTGCCTGAAACAAAGCCTGTTTGGTCCTCATCTATGAGATCTGGTACTATTGTTTGCAGCCTGTTTGATAGTATCGTAGTGTAGAGCTTGTAATCAACATTAAGAATTGAGATTGGTCTATAATTTTGGCAAAATTCTTTATCTTTTAGTGGTTTGGGGATAACTGTAATAATTGCTTCTTTCCATGAGGGGGGAGTATCCTCTTTTGACATGATCCAATTAAAGGCACCTAGTAGCAGTGGGGACAGTTCTTTTTCTAGTTTTTTGTACCACTCAGATGGGAATCCATCACTACCTGGAGCTTTGTTTGTTTTCAGTTTTCCGATTGCCTTATGGATTTCATCTATAGTTATCTTTGCTGTTATACGTTCATTTTGAACTTTACCTATAGAGGGCAGATCCAGTGAGTCTAGGAATAACTTTGTACGCATATGATTTGTTGTAGACGTTTGCATGTAAAGATCTTTGTAATAATCTCTAAAAATGTTTTCAATTTCTTTGGGTTCATATTTAGGTTGATTTGTTTTAGGGTCATGTAGTTTGTTGACTGTGATTGCTGCCTGTTGCTTTCGTAAACGTCTTGCCAGCAACTTTGTAGCTTTGGGGCCTAATTCATAATAATTTTGTTTAAGATATCTTGCTTTTATCTCCATATCCTGATGTAGTAAGTTGTTGATTTGGTTTCTCACCTCTTTCATTTGTTTTTGTGTTTTTCTATCACTTTTTTCTTTATGTTTTTGTTCTAATTGTTTCAGGTCGGCTGTGAGATTATTATATTGAGTGTCTTTTACTTTTTTGAGGTTACTTGTAATAGAAATCAATTTTCCTCGTATTACTGCTTTTAATGCATCCCATAATATGGCTGGGTTGGTGTTTTCGTTATTGTTTTCCTCTAAGTATTTCTGTATTTCATCTTTGATTTGTTCAACAACCAGTTTGTTATTCAATATGCCCACGTTAAATCTCCATAATGTGTCTCTCCGTCTGCACCCCAGTTTAATATTCAAGTAGATTGCACAATGATCAGACACGTCAGCCACTCCAATTTGACAGTCCTGTATTTTATCCCTATTTTCCTTTTGCATAAAAAAGTAATCAATCCGTGAGTATACTGAGTGTACTGCCGAGTAATAGCTGAAATCCTTTTTTTTCGGATTAAGGTCCCTCCATACATCAAAGAATCCCATTTCTTCCCAAGTGTTTTTCACTAGCTTTGTAATAGGTTTTTTAATTCTCTTACAGTTTGTTGTGTCCAGATCATAATCCATTATCAAATTGAGATCTCCCCCACTTATACATATTCCTTCTGTTTCTACTGCAATCAGATCAAGCAAGGCCCCAAAGAAAGACTTATCACTGTCAGGTGGTGCGTATATGTTCACTAATGTTACTTTAGTTTTGTCAATTGTCCCTTTCACAATAATATATCGTCCCTCTCTATCTTTTATTTCTTTTTGGTACTCAAATTTGACTGCATTAGAAATTAAAATTGCTACTCCTCTTTTACGTGAGTTAGAGTGGGAGCTGTAAAAGGTGTTTTTGAATCCAAATTGTTTTAATTTTTCATGTTCCGTCTGTGAAAGGTGGGTTTCTTGTAGGAAAGTGATCTGTGACTTTTCTTTTTTGATTTTCGTTATAATTTTTGCTCTTTTTATCGGGTTTCCCAAACCATTAACATTAAGGGACATGAGCTTAATTCCGTCTTGTTTGTTAGTCATAGGTTGATTTTGGTTCAGTCATTTTGTAGTGTCTCCCACTCAGGTTAACAGTGATATAACTATTGGCACTTAACAACATTGAAAACAAGAAAACATTTCTAAACGTAACTATAAACAGAAAAGGCGACCTCCAAATAGAGGTGTCAACAACCCTCAGATGTTGACTCACCTCTTGTTCTGAGGGGGAAAGTCTTCCATATGGGAAGGGCCCCCAGCTAGTAGTAGGATAAAACCCAAATTGAGTTAAACTGCCCCTACTAGGCTTATAACATAGGCAGCTATGTTTCATTCCCTTTTTAAGCCAACATGCCAGATATCAATATGTATTAATGTCACTTCTCATTTCAAAACTAACAGTTCTTAATGTTTTTGATTAACATTACAAGGATATATTCTTATCTTTTTCCATTATGCGTCAGGCTGAAGAAGAAGACTTTCATTCTGCGTTGTTTTCTTAATGTTCGAATTCTCGCAGCAGTCCTCTCGCCCGTTTGCCTGTCTGCGTGGTTCTGTTGTTTCCGACGCGTGTCCAAGTCTCGATCCCCGTGGACTTGAGCCCGCCACGGCCAGCGGAGCCTCTTGTAGCGGTGGTGTCTTCTACTTCATATCCTCTTCCCCGCATATCGCTGGCTGCTTCCTCTGCGCTGTTATATGTCTTCATTCCATTAGCCCAGTGAATACGCATCTTATTGAGAGGTGTCTGAAAACGGATGCCTTCTCCCTTCAAGATCTTCTTAACGCCCGCGTATGCCTTGCGTTGGACCAGTATCCTTGCGGTGTAGTCGTGGTCGAAATATATCCTATTGTCTCCGAGTTTGACAGTTTTCTTTTCCCAAGCCCTCTTCAAGACCATCTCTTTTACATGGAACTGCAGAAAGTTCAGGATGATCGACCTCGGAGGTTGTCCCGATTTTGGTTTCGGTGCCAGGGCTCTGTGGGCTCGTTGAATCTGGAGATCCGTCTCTATTGACAGCTCGTCCCGCAGCCATTTATCCACAAACATCGCCACCGTGTCACTTTTCAGCTCTGCATCTTCTGGTATGCCGTATATTCTCAAATTGTTCCGTCTGGATCTCGATTCCAAATCATCCAGCTTTTCAGTCATAAACTTGTGTTCTTTTATTATTTCCTGCATATCGCTTTTTGCCTCGGTACTCCAGAGCTCAAACTCCTCCGTGCGATTCACAACGGCGTCTATTTTATCATTTTGCTGTCCCACTTCTGTGTGTATTTTTACCAGTTTCTGGTTAATGTCTTCTTTGAATTCTGTCAGCTCGTTTTTTATTTGAGTGGCGATGTCCTCCTTAAAGATGGTCAAGTCGGTTTTCAGCTCGCTCCGCATGGCTTCGATTTGCTTGCTAATGCTGTCCAGATTAGCTTGTGGTGTAGCCATTGCTGTGCTAGCTTCTCCAGTTAGCCTGTCCTTTTCTTTGTTAATATTAGTTTTTTCTTTACCTTGACGGTTCTCGCTTTTCTTATTCCTTGCTTTTGTTGATCCTCCGCTCATTATCAACTGTCCAGGATGTTTTATATGTTTTAGTTTTCGAGTTAGGCGGAGTTTATTCTGTTGGCATAAGGGAGCTCACTGTTCAAGCGACCATGCTGCTCAGCTGTCCGCAGGAAGTTCGTGGTTGGTGTTTTGGGAACAAAAAGGAGAGGGAGTACGAGCTACCAGAAAGGCACTGTTTAAATTCTTGAGTGAAACTGGGGTAGGAAAAAGAATTTAACAGTAGGTCAGGAAAGAACATAGATTTGTTTTTTGTTTGATTGATTGATTTATTTTAATTTTATTTTGACTAGGGCATAAGACTTAAGTTAAAGAGTTGGAATGATGTGATGATTCATACTCATGTACAGTAGGTGGCGGTATGCACCTTTTACCGTTTTCTAGGTCTGGTCTGTTTAATAAAGCAAATCTGCCACTTTTATATTGCAGAATTTGTTCAATTAAAGCAGTCTTTAATTGTTTGTCCTAAACATAGCAATATATGCTTTTGAAATGTAAAATGTCTTTGAAAAATAATAGTATACAGTTTATATTGTGTATCACCATTAGCTTAAAAATACAGATGTGTTTTTTTAATCTATAAAATAAATAGACACACAGTTTATCAATTCCAAATTGGGAAATTATTTAACAGCAGCAGTGTGTTCAGGTATTACAATATTTAAAGTTGGAATAAAGTATGAACTACACATCACAAGTATAATGCACTGCAATCCATAAGATAAGTCCGATATGTTCATGAAAACTCCCCAGGAGACACCAACACTAACGTGGCCGAGTGGACTCCGGAGTTTGCTGCATGAGTTGCAATGTATGATCTGTGGTGTAGTGGGCTGTCACTCAAAAACTGAGTGGCCAATGGGGACACACCCCTGAAAGTCCCGCCCACCTGGGATGTTTGTGTCAGAATCTCAAACAAAAAATAAGGGAGTGCAAACGAGAGCAAAAGTCTGATCATTGAGAAAGAAGAAACGAGAACTGCAAACAAAAACCTATGTTAAAACAACGAAAAAATACTTATAGTTTACATGATTACACAAATGATTTGTTTGCAACTTATAGTTTTATTTTTGAAATTTATTTTATTTTGCTTGACTAAGTTTTTTTTTCTTTTAAACTCATAGTTTTGCTTTATTCTGAGAAAGTGTTGCTTTATCTTTATGATACAAAACTAATCCCATAGAAAGCAGTGAGACCAAAATAAATAACGGAAGCTTTTGGCTTATTATTTATGATGTAATATTTTCAAGACATTCTTTTTAGTTTTACAGCTTGATGACACCTTTTTGTTTGACATCAGCCATTATAGATACTATGGCCATCTGAGTGGTTGTGGTTTGTTTTTAACTATTTAATACAGTTAATGATATTCAAAATGTCAGAGTTCCTTATTTTTAAACTGAAACTTGCACTACTGTTCAAAAATAAATAACAACAAACCTGGAATTATGCATTTGGGATTTTTTTTTGCTTTTTCTTGTTGTACCGTACCGAACCGTGACCCCCAAACTGAGGTACGAACCGAACCGTGACTTCTGTGAACCGTTACACCCCTAATAAGTAGTTATATTCATGCCTCATCAATATCATTAGTATGCATACAAAAGTGACAGGTCACACCTCCCCCACTTATGCTAATGAGCTAAGTCCCGCCTCCCATTTGGTCGAGGTGTGTTATCCCAAGTAGGTGTGATTTCCCAAGTAGGTGTGAGATCCGTCGATAGGAGGGGGTGATGTGTATTCACAGGTGTGAAATGCCCCCACTGTGGCGCCTTATGGCGCCTAAGAAAAAAAAAGAAAAAAAATGCTGCTTCAATCACATTAGTATGCATAGAAAGTGACAGGTGGGCCCGCCCCTAATTGTGTGTGTGTGTGTGTGTGTGTGTGTGTGTGTGTGTGTGTGTGTTGTGTGTGTGTGTGTGTGTGTGTGTGTGTGTGTGTGTGTGTGTGTGTGTGTGTGTGTGTGTGGGGACCTTCACTGGTGTCCTCACATGGAGCTACAGGTTCCTATCAGGCTCTTAAGCGCCCATTGTCATGCAGTCGGCCTGATGCTGTAAAAGTATAGAAAAGCAGACAGGGGGGTTGAGAGGTGACTCTGTATTAGAGAGCCTGAGGAGACACATTTTACCGCCCCGGCCTGACTGTTTATCTGTGCACTTTCAACTGTACACAATACAACACAAAATGCCCAGTGCTACTAAGAAATAAGTTCAGAAAGCTCTGACTCCCAGTGGAACATGAACGATGTATTCAGACAAAAGTCTGCGGATTCAGATTCAAAGAAAGCACCTTTCTTCCTAGCCAAAAGTGTCACACTTACCTCTTCCTGTGTGTGTGTGTGTGTGTGTGTGTGTGTGTGTGTGTGTGTGTGTGTGTGTGTGTGTGTGTGTGTGTGTGTGTGTGTGTGTGTGTGTGTGTGTGTGTGTGTGTGTGTGTGTGTGTGTGTGTGTGTGTGTGTGTGTGTGTGTGTGTGGTGTGTGTGTGTGTGTGTGTGACCGTCTTCCCCTAACCCCTGCTGTGGACCGGGGCTACATTAAATCTTATTTTAGCCCCTAAAGAAAAGCCCCCCATAAACATAATAATTCAAAAATAGTATTGATGTATGTTACCACTTTCCTTCTTCATCAGACAGCCCTTTCTAACGGTAATCTAAGCTAAAATCTTCTATCGTTTTAAAGCATCCTTCCTTCTGTGGTGATGCACGTATAGACGGCGTGTGTGATATGTCTGGGTTTATAAGGAGATCTAATTTCTACAGCAAGAGAAAGGTGATGATGAACCATCCTGGCATATCTTCTCTGCGTTTTCCCGACCTGGATCTGATCCTGAAAAACTATGGTACTTCATACAATTATTAAATGTTGTATGTTGTGTGTTAAACAACCTCTGTGTATATATTGTGTATTAGCACTATGATTCATAATGGTTTTTAAGTTTTGGGGAGACTATTAACTAATGTTGAAGTACTTCAGTTTATAAAGGGATGGAGTCTCACACAGTGTCTGTGAAGGTGTGTGTGACTGTGTGATCCTGTCTTCCTCCCCCCTTCCTGCCATCTTATCAGTAGAGAGAGGGGGGGTGGAATTTAAAAACAGTTACCTTACACTTGTATTGTTCTCTCTAAAACACAGTGTCAGTAAAGTTGGCGGAGACTGTCTCCCCCCTTCCTGCCATCTCTCTATGGTTTTTTGTTGTAATGCCAGTAGACAGAGTGGTGGAAATAGTTTAAAACAGTCACCTTACACTTTAGTTGTCTCTAAATTAGATTTAAGTTTTTTTTAAATGATTAGTGTTAATTAAGGGCTATTGTTATTTTTGGTTTATAAGGGGATAGGAGTTAAACTGTAAAAATGCACAGGATCATTCTAAGAAGAGTGAGAGGGCTAATGAGCCAGCACCATACTTCCTCTCTGCGTTTTCTTGACCTGTATCTGATCTTGAAAAACTCTGGTAAGTACTTTTTAGTTTATTTTATAATATCATGTAATTAGTTAATGTTGCTTGGTGTGTGTTAAACAACCTCTGTGCATCTGTTGTATTTATTTTGTAACAGCACTATGGCTCGTAATGATTTAGATGCTTTGGGAAAGTACCCCTCTATGTACAAATAATGTGGTGTAGATTTTTAATCAAATCTTTTTTGTGTGTGTCTCAGTTCAGGAAAGTCTGAACCAAATACGAATTGGAATATTAGAGAGGCTTAACTCTTTTGGTGGAACCCCATATGATTCATTCCCTGTGGAAAGTGAGTATATATATGTATTTAACAACTGTATGTGTTTGTATCTAGCTTATTTTTAGTTTAGTTTTTTTGCTGATGTGTAAAATATACAAAATAACGTTTTATATACTTACTCTCTTGTTAAAAGGTGATGAAGTTTGCAGCATCAGCCAGCCATCAGTGTACCAAAACCTCCCCTCTCTGGAGTTTACACACAGCCTACCTTATGCAACAAGTGCTGATCTAAGTTTGATCTTCAGTGATCCTCACACACACCACTCCTCAGAGAGCCAGACAGACTCGTCCCCCTGTAACGCCCCCCTTCAACTGGTCTGATGCTAACCCCCAACAACACTAAGGAATTCGCCTTTTTTCTCTTGCCAAAATACTTTTAGACACACTTTGAGGTATGCAAAACCTTAAAACTAGAAAATGAAGTCTGATTAGATTTTTTCTTAAAGACTGTTTCGTTTGTGATTTTAACACTTTTTACAGACACTCTGCAGATTTGTGTGTAATTCTCTCACAAAGGAACTGTAAGATACACTTTTTATGTATGCAAAACCTTAAACATTTCTGAAAATAAAATACTTTATCTGAATACATTTTCTTTTAAAGGCAATTATTTATTTATTATTTCAGTGGAACAATCCCGTTTTTGTTAACATCAATGCTTTTTTCTCTTTTCTCGTGTTACTAAGATACTTTTAGACACACTTTGGTGTATACAACACTCAACAACTGGTAGAATATGAAGTACTTTGTAAGGAATTTGGTTTCTTTTAAATGGCCTAGGCAGATTTTGGCTTTTTTCTCTTGCCAAGATACTTTTAGACACACTTTGAGGTATGCAAAACCTTAAAACTAGAAAATGAAGTACATTGTCTGATTAGATTTTTTCTTAAAGACTGTTTCTCTAAAAGGCAAGTTTTGTGATTTTAACACTTTTTAGTGACACTCGGCAGATTTGTGTGTAATTCTCTCACAAATGAACAGTAAGTCTCTTACTTTTTTGATAGCGTTTTTATGTATGACAACTTTACAACTGGTAGAAAGTTAAGTACTTTTTCTGAACAGATTTTCTTTAAGACTGTGACTCTTAACACACCATCCCCCCGAGAGCCAGACATACTCATCCCCTTTTCAACGCACCCCTGCAGCAGCTCAGGTGTGAAACCCTCATACAGAATGTCAGTCACTGTGTAAAACTTTTATTTTCTTAAAGACTGTGACTCTAAAAGGCAAGTTTGTGATTTTAACACTTATTTTACTGACATTAGGCAGATTTTGGCTTTTGTTCTCTTGCCAAGATACTTTTAGACACACTTTGAGGTATGCAAAATCTTAAAACTAGAAAATGAAGTACATTGTCTGATTAGATTTTTTCTTAAAGACTGTTTTTCTAAAAGGCAAGTTTGTGATTTTAACACTTTTTTACGGACACTCTGCAGATTTGTGTGTAATTCTCTCACAAAGGAACTGTAAGATACACTTTTTATGTATGCAAAACCTTAAACATTTCTGAAAAGTATAAAATACTTTATCTGAATACATTTTCCTTTTAAAGGCACTTTTGAAATTATTTATTTATTATTTCAGTGGAACAATCCAGTTTTTGTTAACATCAATGCTTTTTTCTCTTTTCTTGTGTTACTAAGATACTTTTAGACACACTTTGGTGTATGCAACACTTAACAACTGGTAGAATATGAAGTACTTTGTAAGCAATTCGGTTTCTTTTAATGGCCGTTTTTTTTTTTAAACACTTGTTCAGTTAAACAGGGTTTTTTTTCTTTTTCTGATAACCTTACATATTTTAGTTATTTTCTGCTACCAAGATACTTTAAGATACACTTTGATGTACGCAACACTTAACAAAGGGTATAATATGAAGTACTTATTAAGGAATGGGGTTTTCTTTAAGGGGTGCAAAACTTTAGAACTGGGTAAAATATTCATTAATTTGTAATGAATTGAGTTTCCTTCTTTTGATTTTCAACATACTATTTGTACATAATGACTCTTTCATATTTCTGACAAACTATACTTTTGACTTTTTCCGTAAAATCTTGACAAACTATTACTTATTCTTAAATTTGACCTATTGCTGCTTGGTTGGAAATGATAGATGAAAAAGCTACAACGCTTAAAGAACTTTTTTAAAAACTCTCAATTCTACAGATGACTCTCCCCATTCAACGCAATAAGTCATCTAAAACTAAGGACCCCACTAAGACGACCGTTGAAAACTAGCCATGGATCTGAGAAAAACCAAGACTCCCCCCACGAGTTGCAGCCAGGAGCAGACTCCTGGACTACCATCATCACCACCATTTTGGACACCCGAATCTTGCAGTACTACTGCTGCTGATGTTACTCCTGGGGCCAAGACGTCTCTGTTTATGGACACAGTGAAATCGGAGTTGGTTCATATTCTGGAGAGGGTGCTGTATCGGTACAGAGAAGAAATATGTAACGGGTGCCGAGTCAGTCACCCCGGCCAGAGGCAACACGATTGTCTGAATGACATGCCCGATTTTTTCTTCAGAAACAATTACAACGCGTTAATGAAAAGACTTTGGCTCGCCGACTTCATTACTGTGATTGACTAGAGTCTTATTGATAAAGGCATCTGCGAGGATGAACGGAGGATCCGACACGCTTCGGAGGCTTTTCTGCACAAGCTCAAAAACTGCAGACGCCTCAAGGAGAGACTTGAAAATATCCTTACCGAGTTGTATGGAGAAGAAGAACACTAATAACCAGCCGGCGGATTTTTTTTTTCGATACTTTGTCTTTTCTTTAAAGTAAAATAAAAAAGGGAAACTACTATGCAAAACGCTCTGTATATATTGATCAGAATGTAGTCAATACCCTTTTAATAAGTGTGGTGATGAGGACGATTGAAAACAGAATGAGTAGTGACCCCCGTCCCCCGTGTAAACAAAATGGCTGAAATTTGTAAATTGGAAGACATTTTGGATATCGTTCGTTCTGGCAGTACTATTCCGGGTCATGGGGAAACGATTGAAAACAAAACATTTAAAGTGGTCCTGGAATCTTCATTTTCCGAAACATTCTTTAACATTACAGAAGAAATGAAACAAACATCAAAAGTGTATCAGGTGCTCTCATTGTATGCTCTGTTTGTAGATGTAATGCATCTTTGTGTCAAAAACAGCATACACATGAATATTTTGACTGAAGTGAAAAAACTCCATCATGATATTTCCAGTAATCTGGGGAATTCTAAGCTGGAGACGGTCCTGGGGATGTTACAATCAGTATAACTATTGATTTTGGGTGTGAAAAAAAATGTAAATAGGAAATTAATTTTTTTTTTTTAAAAGTGTTTTTTGTCAGGAATATTTTAATCCGATCTCTTTGTGTCTTGAGTTTCTCAGCTTTTCTGAGATCCTGTCAAATTTACAAACAATATGCTTTTCGTTAAGTCGCAGCTCCTATCTGTAATGTGAGGAGGACACAGGTCAAGAAGTCCTCTGCCTTCCTGTGGGTGAGGGGTTTGGTTCATGTCAGTTGGTAACACAAGCTAGTCTTTGTTCCCATGTCTGGTAATAATTAAGATAGGAAAAGGCGGGCTTTCTAAGACCGCCTTTTCTCTCTAGATGCATGTTTCTACTCTTTGTGTCTTCAGAGATTGCTCGGTAGCTTACATGAAAGTGTGATATGCTCTGTGATCTCTCCGGCCGTATTCTACTCTCAATAAATATCAGTGTTTGACTAAAGCCGCTCCTGCTTCCATCCTTTCCTGAGCCTTGGCTCTGCATTGCTGCTACAGAAGTTTTCTTCACATTTTTTACATTTAAAAACGGTTGTCTTCATTATAGCAAGGGGAGCGTGTCTGATATATGTGTATTACAGTCCTTCACATGCACTGTTGTCTTCCTTATAACAGAGGTGTATAATGAAGAGGGTAAACAAATGACTGTGTATGCAGTTAAAGATTTAAGACACTGTAATTTATCCACAGTAATTTATCCTATGCATTTTTACAGTTGAACTCCTACCCCCCTTATAAACCAAAATAACAATAGCGCTTAAAGAACTTTTTAAAAAGAGTCAAACAGCGAGGGACATTATACTGGTGAAACTTTTTAAAAAGAGTCACACAGCGAGGGACATTATACTGATGAAAGAAACTCTCAATTCTACAGATGACACTCACTCAATGCAATAAGTCCCACCCCACTCAGCAAATCATCTAAAACGAAGGACCCCACTAAGACGACCATTGAAAACTAGCCATGGATCTGAGAAAAACCAAGTCTGATGTAGCCTCCCCTTATTATCACCAGGATAACGGATATGGGCTTAATGACTGGATGTTACAAAGTTGTCACAGTTCTGTCTAAGTTTGGGTGTTTTCACTGTTCTGTCATGTTTTCCTCCTGTCGTTAGTGTCCCTGTGTGTTCTCCTCCCTCCTCACCTGTGTCTCGTTAGCTAGTTGTGTTCACCTGTGGCTCTTGTGTTTTTCTCCTCCCTCCTCACCTGTGTCTCGTTTACCGATTGTGTTCACCTGTGTCTGGTAATTAGCCCTCCCTGTATTTAGTCTTGTCTCGTGCTGTGTTCAGTGTCGGTGCTTCTTTTGTTGGTGACGGACTTCACCGGTGAGTGTTCTGTGTTTATCTGTATTCATTCCATTTTAGCCTTGAAATAAAGGTTTATCAAAAGTTATCTGCGCTTGGGTCCTGCTTCCTTCACTCAACCGTGACAGAAAGCACCGACCAGAGATGGACCCAGCAGATGACCCATTTGAGGTGGAATTACAGCATTTTTCATTTTCTTTGGCTTGCTGCTATGATTGGTGGAGGGGAGCGTCCAGTGTTCGGCAGAAGGAGGCCGCTCTGGTAGAGGCGCACCGGTTGGCTATGGAGAAACCGGACTTGGTGAAGTTCTTACCTGACTGGATGTTGAACTTCATCTGGGCGTGTGATTTCCAGCCTGCGGACTATAAACGTCTCGGTGTGTTCCGTCTGGAGTCAACCAGTGCTTCCGCCCCAGTTCCTGCTCCTGTCCAAGAGGCGTTTTCTGGAACTCGGCTGGCTTTTGGAGGTCCACGGAGCCTTCAGGCGGCTTCTAGGAGAAGGAGTCGCAAGTCCAGGCTAGCAATCCGAGCCCCAAGAGTCATGGTTCCGGCTACAGAACCAGCCCACACAGCCATAGTTCCGGCCCCAGTACAGGCCCCAGCAGCCATGGTTCCAGCCCCAGTTCTGGCCCCAGCAGCCATGGTTCCAGCCTTAGCTCTGGCCCCAGCTGTCCTAGTCCCTTCTCTAGTCCCTTCTCCAGTCCCACCTCAAGTCAACTCCCCAGTGTCTTCTCGAGTCACCTCCCAGGTCAACTCTCCAGTGTCCTCTCGAGTCACCTCTCAAGTTTCCCCTCAGGTCTCCTCTCGAGTTCCCTCTCAAGTCCCCTCTCTAGTCCCCTCTCGAGTTCCCTCTCGAGTCACCTCTCAAGTTTCCCCTCAGGTCTCCTCTCGAGTTCCCTCTCAAGTCCCCTCTCAGGTCCCCTCTCAAGTCCCCTCTCAGGTCCCCTCTCGAGTTACCTCTCGAGTTCCTTCTCGAGTCCACTCTCCAGTTTCCTCTCAAGTTCCCTCCCAAGCCCTCTCTCGAGTCCCCACTCAAGCCCCTACTCATGTCCAGTTGGAGGTCCCGCAGACTAGTCTTCTGCCGGGGGTCCTGCCAACCCCATGTCCTGTACCGTTGGAGGTTCCGCTGGGGGTCCTGCCAACCTCATGTCCTGTCCAGTTGGAGGTCCCGCAGACTAGTCTTCTGCCGGGGGTCCTACCAACCCCATGTCCCGTCCAGTTGGAGGTCCCGCAGACTAGCCCTCTGCCGGGGGTCCTGCCAACCCCATGTCTTGTCCAGTTGGAGGTCCCGCAGACTAGCCCTCTGCCGGGGGTCCTGCCAACCCCATGTCCTGTCCAGTTGGAGGTCCCGCAGACTAGCCCTCTGCCGGGGGTCCTGCCAACCCCATGTCTTGTCCCGTTGGAGGCCCCGCCGACTACTCAACTGCCGGGGTTCCTGCCAACCCTTTGTCCGGTCTCGTTGGAGGCCCCGCCGACTACTCTCCTGCCGGGGGTCCTGCCAACCCTGTGTCCTGTCCCATTGGAGGCCCCGCCGACTACTCTCCTGCCGGGGGTCCTGCCAACCCTATGTCCTGTTCCGTTGGAGGCCCCGCCGACTACTCTCCTGCCGGGGGTCCTGCCAACCCTGTGTCCTGTCCCGTTGGAGGCCCCGCCGACTACTCTCCTGCCGGGGGTCCTGCCAACCCTGTGTCCTGTCCCGTTGGAGGCCCCGCCGACTACTCTCCTGCCGGGGGTCCTGCCAACCCTATGTCCTGTCCCGTTGGAGGCCCCGCCGACTACTCTCCTGCCGGGGGTCCTGCCAACCCCATGTCCTGTCCCGTTGGAGGCCCCGCCGACTACTCTCCTGCCGGGGTTCCTGCCAACCCCATGTCCTGTCCCGTTGGAGGTCCCGCCGACTACTCTCCTGCCGGGGGTCCTGCCAACCCTATGTCCTGTTCCGTTGGAGGTCCCGCCGTCTACTCACCTGCCGGGGGTACTGCCAACCCTGTGTCCTGTGCCGTTGGAGGTCCCGCCGTCTACTCTCCTGCCGGGGGTACTGCCAACCTTTTGTCCTGTCTCGTCGGAGGTCCCGCCAACCGTTCTCCTGCTGGGGGTCCTGCCAACTCCTGGTCCTCTTCCGTGGGGGATCCTGCCGAAGCCTGTCCCGCCGGCTCCGGTTCCTGTCCGGCCGACACCGGGTCCTGCCCGGCCTCCGGAGCTGTCTGGTCTTCGCCCTCGATCCCGACCCTCTGTGAGCCGCGGTCTTCGTCCGCGGGCCCGGCCTCCTGACTCTTCCTGCCGCTGCCCTCGTCCTCGGGCCCGGCCCCCTGACTCTTCCTGCCGCTGCCCTCGTCCTCGAGCCCGGCCCCCTGACTCTTCCTGCCGCTGCCTTCGCCCTCATGCTCGGCCCCCTGAGCTCGCCCGCTGTGGCCTTCGCCCCACCATGGACTCTGCCTTGCCCCCAGGCCGTCCGCCCGAGTCCCCCTTCTCGGCTTCTGCCGTGCCCCCGGGCCGTCCGCCCGAGATCCCTTCCTGGTCCCCTACTGGGCTCCTGGGCGGTCAGCTTAGTCCCGTCCTCCGGACCCCCTCCACCCACCCTGGTGGCCTAGGGATACGTCCCTCCTCCGGACCCCCTCCACCCACCCTGCTGGATTTTTTTTTTTGGATTTTTGTGTTGGGGTTTAGGGACGTCTGGAATCCGTCCCTTGAGGGGGGGGTTCTGTCACAGTTCTGTCTAAGTTTGGGTGTTTTCACTGTTCTGTCATGTTTTCCTCCTGTCGTTAGTGTCCCTGTGTGTTCTCCTCCCTCCTCACCTGTGTCTCGTTAGCTAGTTGTGTTCACCTGTGGCTCTTGTGTTTTTCTCCTCCCTCCTCACCTGTGTCTCGTTTACCGATTGTGTTCACCTGTGTCTGGTAATTAGCCCTCCCTGTATTTAGTCTTGTCTCGTGCTGTGTTCAGTGTCGGTGCTTCTTTTGTTGGTGACGGACTTCACCGGTGAGTGTTCTGTGTTTATCTGTATTCATTCCATTTTAGCCTTGAAATAAAGGTTTATCAAAAGTTATCTGCGCTTGGGTCCTGCTTCCTTCACTCAACCGTGACAGAAGACAAAAGAAGCACCGACACTGAACACAGCACGAGACAAGACTAAATACAGGGAGGGCTAATTACCAGACACAGGTGAACACAATCGGTAAACGAGACACAGGTGAGGAGGGAGGAGAAAAACACAAGAGCCACAGGTGAACACAACTAGCTAACGAGACACAGGTGAGGAGGGAGGAGAACACACAGGGACACTAACGACAGGAGGAAAACATGACAGAACAGTGAAAACACCCAAACTTAGACAGAACTGTGACAAAAGTAGGGTAGAGGATATTCCCGAAGAAGAGCTCTCCTCTATATCATATCCATGTAAGGTCTTTAGGCAAGGCAAGGCAAGTTTATTTATAGAGCACTTTTCAACACAAGGCAATTCAAAGTGCTTTACAACAAATGAAAGACATTAAGAAAATGGCATTTAAAATCAGTCATTAAAAAGAAAAGCTAATAAAATAAACATTAAAAGAAGAAATACATGGATAAACACTAAAAGAAAAAATACATGGATAAAAGTTACAGTGCAGTCTAAGATATGAATAGTTCAATTAAAAGCAGCGACAAAAAGAAAAGTCTTTAGTCTGGATTTAAAAGTAGTCAGAGTTGCAGCGGACCTGCAGGTTTCTGGGAGTTTGTTCCAGATATTTGGAGCATAATAACTGAACGCTGCTTCTCCATGTTTAGTTCTGACTCTGGGGACAGAAAGCTGACCAGTCCCTGAAGACCTGAGAGAT
This sequence comes from Harpagifer antarcticus, assembly GCA_902827135.1. Taxonomy (NCBI): domain Eukaryota; kingdom Metazoa; phylum Chordata; class Actinopteri; order Perciformes; family Harpagiferidae; genus Harpagifer; species Harpagifer antarcticus. The sequence goes on from CADEHL010000508.1 coordinate 5,878,665, forward strand.
CTGGATGGTTCATAATTTAGCAGTAGATCAGAAATGTATTTTGGGCCTAAACCATTCAAAGCTTTATAAACCAGCAGCAGTATTTTGAAATCTATTCGTTGACACACAGGAAGCCAGTGTAAAGACTTCAGAACAGGAGTGATGTGATCCACTTTCTTAGTGTTAGTGAGGACTCGAGCAGCGGCGTTCTGAATCAGCTGCAGCTTCCGAATAGACTTTTTAGTGAGACCTGTGAAGACACCATTGCAGTAGTCGAGTCTACTGAAGATAAAAGCATGGACAAGTTTTTCCAAATCCTGCTGCGACATTAGTCTTTTAATCCTAGATATGTTCTTTAGGTGATAGTAGGCTGATTTAGTAACTGTTTTAATGTGGCTGTTGAAACTCAGGTCAGAGTCCATGACTACACCTAGATTTCTGGCTTTATCTGTTGTTTTGAACATTGCAGACTGAAGCTCAGCGCTAACTTTTATACGTTCTGCCTTGGCTCCAAAAATCATTACCTCAGTTTTATCTTTGTTTAATTGGAGAAAGTTCTGACACATCCAGTCATTGATTTGTTCAATGCACTTACTCAGTGTTTGAATTGGAGCATAGTCTCCTGTTGAAACTGTTACGTAAATGTGTGTGTCATCTGCATAGCTATGGTAACTTATTTTGTTGTTTTTCATTATCTGAGCCAGTGGTAGCATGTAGATGTTAAAGAGAAGCGGCCCCAGGATGGAGCCTTGAGGAACCCCACATGTCATATTTGTCAACTCAGATGTGTATTTACCAATAGAAACAAAGTTGTTTCTGTCCTTTAAGTAGGATTCAAACCAATTTAGGACGGTTTCCGAAAGTCCCACCCAGTTTTCCAGTCGGTCTAGTAATATGCTGTGGTCAACAGTGTCAAATGCAGCACTGAGATCTAATAAAACTAACACTGAAGTTCTGCCACTGTCTGTGTTTAAGTGGATGTCATTAAAGACCTTTACAAGAGCAGTCTCAGTACTGTGGTTTGGACGAAAGCCTGACTGGAACACATCGAAACAGTCATTTAAATGCAAAAAATTACTCAGCTGTTGAAAAACAACTTTTTCAATGATTTTACCTAGAAATGGCAGGTTTGATATGGGCCTGTAATTGTTCATAACTGAAGCATCTAGATTATTCTTTTTTAAGAGCGGTTTAATGACTGCAGTTTTCAGGGCCTGTGGAAAAATACCTGAGTGAAGAGATTTGTTTACTATATGAAGTAGATCTGAGGCCATGCAAGGCAAAACATCTTTAAAAAATCCCGTTGGAATAATATCAAGGCAGCAGGAGGAGGATTTCAGAAGTTGAATAATATCCTCTAGGTTTTTATCATTAATCTGATGGAATTGTGTCATGGTGTTTGAATTGATGTTAAGTGGACACATAGACAACACATTTGCTGTTCCTGATGCAGAGGCACTGACTGCTTGTCTTATTTTCTGAATTTTGTCAGTGAAAAAGGAGGCAAAATTATTGCACGCCCTGGTGGATAGAAATTCAGAGGCTACTGACACTGGGGGGTTAGTTAGTCTGTCGACGGTAGCAAACAAGGCACGTGCATTGTTTTTGTTTTTGGTAATGATGTCAGAGAAGAACGATTGTCGTGCGTTTTTCAATTCCAAATTATAAAGGCCAAGTCTCTCTTTATAGATTTCAAAGTGAACCTGGAGATTTGTTTTTCGCCACCTGCGTTCAGCTTTTCGACACTCTCTTTTTTCTGCTCTCACGGTCATGGCTTTTCTCCATGGAGATATTTTCTTGCCAGTCACTTCTTTTACCTTAGTTGGAGCAATGGCATCTATAATATTTTTAATTTTTGAATTAAAATGATCTACTAGCTCATTTACTGAGATGTTAGCAGGGGCAAGTGTGGAAGAAAAATTCTGAGTAAACATTTCCCTAGTGTTTTCAGTTAAATATCGCTTTGTGGTTACCTCTTTTTGAACATTTTTGTGAACAGAAATAGAGCTCTCAAAGAAAACACAGGAATGATCAGAGAGTGCAACATCAGTCACCACAACCTTAGAGATATTCAGACCCTTTGAGATAATTAAGTCCAGAGTGTGCCCCTTATTGTGCGTGGGCTCCGTCACATGCTGAGTCAGTCCATGGCTATCAAGAACACAAAACAGTTCTTTTGCCCCTCTGTCCTGAGGGTTGTCAACATGGATGTTAAAATCACCAACAATGACTAAACGGTCAAAGTCAATACACACTATAGACAGCAGTTCAGTAAAGTCATCATAAAAGCTTGCACAGTATTTGGGTGGTCTATAGATATTTAGGAACAGAGCTCGAGAGGAGCATTTCAGCTGAAGGGCCACATATTCAAAAGAAGCAAAGTTCCCATAAGATGTCTTCCTGCATTGAAGAGAATCATTGTACAAAATAGCAACTCCACCCCCTTTCTTATGCATTCTTTCCTGACTCATAAAACCAAAGTTGGGGGGGGTTGATTCGATAAGAACAGCTGCACTATTATTTTGTTCAATCCAAGTTTCTGTTAAAAACATAAAATCGAGATTGTGCTCAGTGATAACATCATTGATTAAAAATGTTTTTCCCGCCAAAGACCTGACATTTAATAAAGCTAGTTTAAGTTTGTTAAACACACTATCAGTCATGTTTTTTGTAACAAGCTGTCGCTGACATGGAATCACTGCTAAATTAGATGAACTCACACAAACGTTTGAGCGCTTCCTGTATCTACGATGATTCACCGCTCTTAATCTATTACCTATCAACACAGATATTGGCAAAGCTACAGGCAGGCAGGGCCCTGGCATGTCCTGGAAAGAGTTGAGAGTGCCATACGCCCTTGAGCCTGGACCCAGCACACATCAGTAAGCATTTTGTACACACACATCCTTATCAGGCTTCGGAGACTGCAGATGCTTTCTTGAAGGGAGGGGAGGTGGTTGACGTAGGCACGGTGATGGAGACGGAGGAGATGGTGTAGGGGTAGAAGACATGCTGCCAGGGGGGGGAGGTGGTTGATGTAGGCTCGGTGATGAAGACGGGGGGGGAGATGGTGCCCGTCTTTTTGGTGGGCGTTGTTGAGGAGCGGGGGTAAAGGAAATGCTGCCAGCCCTGCGTATCGCCTTAGTTTGGTCTTTGAACTCCAGGAAAGAATCGGTGCCAACCCTCTGTATCGCCTTCATGTGTTCAAAGGCGTTGTCAGGGGGGGGGGGGTGACGGGCAGCGGAGAGTCCTCCATGTGTGTCATAGGTCTCCCATAATCAGAACATTCCTCAGGCGGGTGCAGTGATAATTCTTCAGGGTTTTCTGCACGATGTGTTGTGTCTTTCTCCTGTTTTGATTCCTCTTGCCGCTTGTCCTTGGCAGAGGGAACAGATTGATGACGCAGGCAGTTGAAAATGTTAGAGATAAACAATTTCACTCCTGACTTGTTCAGGCAAACTCCATTTGCCTTGAAAAGATGTCTGCGATCCCAGAAAAAGTTAAAATTGTCAATAAAATGGACAGAATGGTCAGTACAGGCATTGGAAAGCCAGGTGTTCAGTGCAAACAATCTGCTGAATCTCTCCACTCCTCTTCTGACTGGCGGTAGAGGGCCACTGATGAACACCTCTGCATTTAGAGAGCTGACAGTTTGCAACAAACATTTAAAGTCTTCTTTCAGCACTTCTGACTGTTGTTTCACAACATCATTTGTTCCAATGTGTAGTACCACATTCTTCACAGTTGGATGTTTAGCCCCAATATGCAGGATCTTCTCAGCCAAGTCAGAGACCACATCCTTGGGAAAACAGAGTACTTTGGTGTTGTTCTTATTACACAGACCTTTTACATCTCTTACAGCAGAGTCACCCACAATCAGAGTTTCAGGCCCAGTCGTTAGCTTTCCCTCTAGCCTTTTACTTTTGTTCCTTACCCTGCTGTGTGAAGAGGACAGGTTATCCAGGTCATCAGAAAGAGATCTCCGGTTCTCGGTCAGCGGAGCGTATCTGTTCTGGATTGGCACACTTGGTGGTTTAGGAGGATTGTTTGTAATTCTCCCTTTAGCAGATGTCCACTGCTATTTAGGGGTTGAAGAGGCGCTCTTCCTGGGTGATAACAATGCAGGCCAGCCGGTCGCATCACAGATTTCGGAGCGCTGGGCTCTGCCTGTTATCCGTCCTCCCAAATCCCATGGAAATGATTTACTCTTCGGCTTTGCACCCAGAGAGTTCCAGGGAGGACTACCACTTGTAGATTTATTACCCAGTACACAGGCCCCCTGTTCCTTGGAATCCTTGTAGCTGCTAACTAGCTGTGAGTTAGCATACCCTTCTCCATTATTTTGCAACACTGGTAAAGTGGTGTCATTCCCATGACATAGTCCATTCACTTCCACGTTAACTTCCAACCGTTGCATTTTCATTTCCAACACAGCCATCTTCTGTATAAGTTTGTGGAAGTCATCTGTAGAGAACGGAGGCATTTTGCTACCAACTAGCATGCAGTAGCCTACCAGGCTTTAGCTGTTGCTAGGCCACGCTACTGTAAGACTGAGGTCGTCGTAAAAATGTTGAAATATGGCTGAAACCCTCCTATTTACGAAGATGAACTGTCCCAGTGATAAGTTAATGTCCAGGAGCTGCTGCTCGAAGTTTTCAGAGAATAAGAATAGGAAAATCAGCATAAAAAGTAAGCAGAGGCAGGAGCAAGCAGAAAAGCGTCTGCACTGTAAGAAAGATAAGATTGCCATCAAAAAGAGGACTATGACAAAAGAGGACTATGATAACATGACATATGAAGAATATCTTTCTTTAAAAGATGGTATTATAGATAACCTTTATAGATACAGTATATCTCATACCACTCGCCAAGATCGCAAACGACATTTAGCAGAAAAGAAAAGCAAAAGTAAAGAAAACCGAAGAAAAAGCAAAATGAAAAGGAGAAGAAAAATGAAAAGCAAACGCAGAATGCGAATGAAAAGAAAAGGGGCAATAGGACAGAAAACGAAAAAGACAAAAAGAAGGAAGGTGAAAAGAAAAAGGAACAAAGTGAAGAAATTTCAACTAGAGGATGGTGTTGTAGAGCCATTACGGATCATAATAATCTTATAGATCAACTACCGCTAACCGACTGCTGCGAATGTGTTGAACAAATACCAAAAGCAATGGCAGAGCTTTGCTTCAATATAATGAGAGAAAAAGTGCGATACTATGGAATTTCCCAAATTGGCGACAGTGCCAGAACATGTATTAAAAGACTGTTGGAGGATCTCTATTCTAGTATCAGTTGTCATTACATTGAAGGATATGCCAAAACGTGTGACGACATAGACAAAGCTTTTGAAGACAATTATATGGTACCTGTCCTTACAGCTAAACAAATCCTATGCCTCTAGAAATCTTGTTAAATGTTTGTAGTGGCCTTATACCTTATATGGTAAAACCAAATGCTTCTAAAAGCATTGTCTAACACAAGTATACCATTTCCTGATATGTGCTGTTTTCTCTGCATACTCTAATGAGGGTTTTTATTCCCAAGTGCTTCAAGGCCACAGAGCTGATTTGGCAGACTATGTTGAAACTACTCCTTTTCACACAAAGTTTGCTGCGGCTCAAGGACACAGGTGTCTCACACAAAGTTTTAACTCCCATAACAATATGAGACATCCGTGTGAAAGCAGATTTCTGAGGAAACTCTGTCTGCCCGCCTTTTCTTGTATATAAGCTTTGCTATTTTGTGACTATTGCACACACTCCTGCAGACTATCCTATACTCTGTGAGACCTGTGTCTTTGAATATATTCAAATAAATAACCAGACAACTCTGTTTGTTGCACCATTTATTGTTTGATCATTCTGACTCGTGTATCTCCACAGTATTGACTAGGTCTAAGATTTCCATAACAACTTGGCGTTGTCGGCAGGATCTCTGCAAGTTCGATTGGGGACACTTACGGACGCTGGTGGTCGCGCTCCAGGATCCTCGGATTCTCCTCTACCTCGACAGAAACCGTACGGGACGAGAGGACCAGCGCCGGGGTGAAACCGATTGACTTCACGAGATCCAACGAACTCAAAAGGCTTTCAATACTCGGTGAGATGTACAGTGTCTAAATTGTTTAAAGTTAAACGTAATTAAACTCCATGACATTTATGAGAGGGACTGCTCGAAAGTAGAATATTTGGGATATCCGTCGTAGCCAGGGTTTACGATCAGTTTTTGGGTGATTTGTACTGAGGAACAAGTATCACATCACCGACGGGTGAAAAATAGTGTTTTGGTAACACGAGGTGTTCAGGTAATACTCTAAAGACTTTGTTATGGAACGCAAAGCAGAGTAGGGGGCTAGTACACCCTCCTGAGGGTCCGATTGCGGATGTCATGCGAGCAAAACATGGTGAAAAGAGTCTGTCTAAATTAAATATCTGGACGGAAATGTTCGGATTTCCAAACGGAGGTTCTTTGAGTAAATTAAAAATCAAAAACCTAAGGGATAAATTACAAGAGTGTGAAGATGGAATGAAAAAGAAGAGTAAAGTTAAAGTAAAAGACTTAGAAAAGCTGGAAACTCACAGAAAGTGTTTAAAATACTGGGGGGATGAAGCAGAATGCCGGGAAAGGAGGCAGTTGGCCTCGGCATTAAAGAAAATATTAAGGTTGAAGATGAATGTGAAGGAAATTATTTCCAAAACCATGTAAACCCCAGACATCCCTGCCTCGCACACACACTGTAGGTGCACCGCGTTTGGGGGGGGGGGGGGGGGGGTTTAGTATGTCATGTTTCTGTTTATCCCTGCTGCCTTCAGTCCACATATACATTGTACTCTGAATTAAATAGTCATTTTATATTTGTGCAGAGTTTCACAGGATAACGAACCTCAACCTGAAGAACCACTTTTACGCGGAGTTGGATCGGCATGCTGTTGAGCTTGTTCAGGAAGAAGGCGGCACGCAAAGGCGAAGTGTCTGAAGTTCAGCTCTTCACCGCCTATGACCTCCAGGTGAGTCGGTTAAGCCTCTTGGTGTTTTATTATCATACTAGAGTGGATTTTTTGTGTGTATGTTGGGGGGCAGAGGGTCAGCCTGATAGATTTAGATGTATTATTAAGATACTTGCGTTTGGGGAGGGAACAGCAGTGTTAATGTTATTGCACCTTGTTGTTGTGCTAATGAGATACAGGTGGGATCGCAGACGCCTCAATTGCTTCAAAATGGTAATCTCTTCAGTCATGGAAGAGCCCTTGTGATATAAATTGTTGTGTGGCTATGCTGTTTAGCATCCAAAGTAAAACAAAGATATGTTTTCGTACTCAAGGATCAAGGTGACGTCCATAGCCGACGTGCTGCTCTCCTCCCTGCCTGTATTTCTGCATGAGGATGACTCCAGGTTTCTGAGGCTGTGGCATGTAAGTCAGCATAATAACTGTTTTGAATGTATGTGACAGATGATCAAAAAATATAGTTTATCTTATAAATATACATACACACACACACACACAGACACACACACATACATACACACACACACACACACATACATACACACACACACACACATGAACAGACACACATACAAAGAGACACACATACATACAAACAGACACACACACATAGACAGACACACACATGCACACACATAGATACACATACACACACACACACACACACACACACACACACACACACACAGATACACACACATACAGGCACACACATACACAAACTTACACACATACACACATTTCCTTACATGGGAGGTTACAATAGTGTCATATGCTAATAACTTTATTTCCTACTGTGTGTTTCAGCTGGGATGTCAGGATTTGGTGCTGCCCATTACCACCAGCTCCAGGCCCCACAGCGAGCAAGTACAAGTACTGGTATGATGCCCTACTCTGTCACTACACTAACGTTTTGAGAGACGGGGACACAGAACTAAATGAATACTATTTGACATATGTATGACTTTGACTTACAATTCAGATTTTGTGTTCAGACATCCTGTGGTAGTTGACAACAATATGCTGGAACATCAGGTTATGTTGCTACTCCCAAAGTATAGTGCAATATAACTAATGATTTTGTTTCTACAGGGATATCGGGAATGGGATACGGCTCGGTGCAGTACACCCCCCTTGGACCCCCACAACGTGCACAAAATGGTATGCCATTGTATTCCTCACTAATGAACCCAATTTACTACTAAAATGTAAAGTAATATCTTTGTAGACAAATCAAATCACACTAGTCGTGTTTTTTGTGTAAATGTTACAGCATTTGTTTTCCCCTCCTCTAGACTTCTTTAGAGGAAACTGCCACCAGTTTGATCCCATGCAGTCAGTGCCTGATCATGGTTGCAATGGTAAGTGAACAAGACGATCTTCTAACATTTGTAGACATTTTCTGATCTGTGTGTGTGAAAAGGTTAAATCTCTATATTCTGATGATGATCATTGCTCTCTTCTTTGTTCATCTGCCCTCTTTGATTGAATACTTTATCAACAGTTTGAAAAAAGTACAGGGCACAGTTATACAATAATGCTAAAAGCCAAGGATAACAAAAAGCCCTGAGGGCTTGTTTCCATTGTGGTCCTGTGTATTCAATTAATCTGTATGAGTTCTCTCTCCTGATAGGATACTGAAAATGCCTTTTCTGTTTACCAAAGAGCTGTAGGGAAGGGGAGACCCCTGTTACTGACTAAACACTTGATCACAATATATTCACACACACACACCTAATAACCTTTCAAAATGTGTGCAGTGATTAAGTCTCATGAATGTTTGCGTTTTACAGATGGAACCACCAGGCTGCGTTTGAAAGGCAAGTCTATTAGACTTAGTGTAATTCCTCATGAGTCATTTGCAGGTTATTTTCAATTCTCACTTTACACTTTTCAATTATATTTTTCTTAAGACATTGCCATCCAGAAGATGACTTCAATGCTCGCTGAAGTAGTTGTGGTGGTAAAGGGCATGTCCAGAGATGTGCAGCAGTGTTGTAGTCAAGTCACCAATTCACGAGTCCAAGTCACTCTCGAGTCCCCACTCTTCGAGTCCGAGTCCAAGTCCGAGTCACCTAGGGAGAGTCGTAGTCGAGTCCGAGTCCAAGTCCGAGTCACCCAAGGAGTGTCCGAGTCGAGTCCGAGTCCGAGTCATCATTACCTTTGTTCGAGTCCGAGTCCAAGTCCGAGTCACCCAAGAAGAGTCCAAGTCAAGTCCGAGTCACAAGTCTTCATGTATTAATCTTAGTGTCATCGTTATCGGCTGAATCTTTACTTATTGATTTGATCACATTACTCTGATGATAGTGTTCAATACAGCCTACCTATATATATATATATATATATATATATATATATTAGGGCTGTCAGTCGATTAAAATATTTAATCGCGATTAATCGCATGATTGTCCATAGTTAATCGCAAATTAATCGCACATTTTTTATCTGTTCTAAATGTACCTTAGAGGAATATTTTTCAAGTTTTTAATACGCTTATCAACATATGATTGGACAAATATGCTTTATGCTAATGTTTATTATCATTTGATGATAACACAATGACAAATATTCTCATGAATATTAAACACAACAACCTCTGAACATTACAAATATTCGCCTCAATTCAACCTGGAACCTCTCTCATTCAATAATACTGTGTGTGTGTGTGTGTGTGTGTGTGTGTGTGTGTGTGTGTGTGTGTGTGTGTGTGTGTGTGTGTGTGTGTGTGTGTGTGTGTGTGTGTGTGTGTGTGTGTGTGTGTGTGTGTGTGTGTGTGTGTGTGTGTGTGTTGTGTGTGTGTGTGTGTGTGTGTGTGTGTGTGTCGTTGGAGCTATGTGCAACTCTGCTCGAACGGGAGCTGCCTGGGAGCTGCCTGGACGCTGCAATCATGTTGCGCGCACTATCCGTGCTGAGTGTGCTGACTTTTCGTACAATGTCCCACTGTCTGGCTTCCTGCATAAAGTCAAGTGCTCGGCGCAGTTGTCGGCGAAATGTCGCTCCTCTGTTTTCATTTAAACAGCTCCTTATATCCGTTAGCGCAGCTAGCTAGCACCAGATGCTAACAACAACAACAATACACGTAAGGTCTCTCGCTCGGGCCACATATACATACACCCTCCCGGTCCTCCCGATGGCCAGTCGGTGCCTGCCGGTGAGCGTGGAAGTGTGGTCTGCCACAAGCGGACGGCAGGAGCGGGGCTGTCAGCATCAGCTTGTAGATGGTATTTTAAACTCGATGCGCTCTGAAACTACGGGGCGGCCGAGGACAAAAAATACACATGCGTTAATCGCGTTAAAATAATTAGTGGCGTTAATTTTTGTTTGCGTTAACGCGTTAACTTGACAGCCCTAATATATATATATATATATATATATGAACTCCATCCTTAGAGTAATGTGTTATGGAGCCTCCGTGACAGAGATCATTTTCAGTCTCTAATTTTCACGTTCATTGTAGGCTAGGGCTAGGCTACTCATCATCTGCAGTATCACCAAGGACATTTATAGCTTTTTAACAGTATCTATCTAGACAATAAAACTGCACTTGGTCCCTAGGATGTGATATCAACCCCTACCTCCATCTAACCTGACATCTTAAAACCTTTGTGGAGTCAATTTAGTGGCTAACGTTAACGTGGGTTAGCAAGCTAACAATAGCATTTCTACTTACTTTTCTGGGTGCCGCCGTGAAAGGTGTCGATTGAAATTCGACGTTGTCCCAGTCTTCTCTTCTATCTTCTGTCCACATAATGTGCATTTTGCGCTGCTCTTTCCCAATATGGAAACGAAATCTTTAAAAGCATACAGCACGATGCGGGGTGTGTCTCTGGACATCTTTAGACTGGTATAGCAGCGGGGGCGCTCCCAGTACGTGAACTCGCCTCGCAGGTGCACACGCCAGGACACAGAGGACATCAGACTCCAGAGAAAACTTGCTCGAGTCCGAGTCCAAGTCCGAGTCACCTAGGGAGAGTCGTAGTCGAGTCCGAGTCCAAGTCCGAGTCATCGTGCGTGAGAATTCACGAGTCCGAGTCAGAGTCGCGTCAATCAGTGCGCGAGTCCGAGTCAAGTCACGAGTCCCGAAAATCGGCACTCGAGTCCGACTCGAGTCCGAGTCCAGGACTCGAGTACTCCATCTCTGATGTGCAGTTCATCAAGAATGAGTTGGCACAGGGCAACATGACCCCGGCTGGTAGTCAGGGACCAGGGTCAGCCACAACCCATATGTTCTCCATCCAGCTGCCAATCGCCAATGAAGATGACTTCAATGAGGCTGAATCATTGCTGAAGAATGAATCAGTCCGTCAAAAGATGGTAATTTGACAGACTGAACTGCATTCATTTATGAAATGTGGATAATATCAGTGCGGTCAAAATGTGCTTAGTTATTGCCCTTTAGCTACTCAACCACAAATAATTCTAGTCTTAGCTACTCAACCACATATAATTGTAGTAACATTTATATCTAACATTTATATTGACATGACCAAAATTGGGACACCAGGGTTAAAGTGGTTAAACATAACGACTGGCATGAACTTGACTGAATACCATGGGCTGGAATATCAGTGTATCAAGTGTATAAAAAACAAAGTTGGTCTCTGTGTATGAAATAAGAGTGCTGTTGTGCTGTTTCTAACGTATGTCCCACAGAACGTAGCTCAATACAAAAGTTAAACCAGTTGCCTATTTGTTTCTCTCATCTGATTTAGATTGCTCGCCTGGCTCTGGTAGGAGGCACCAATTCAGAGAACCTGATCAGACGGATGCTGGCAACTGCTCTGACTGACGCCTTGGCCGGTCGGTACAACTGGGCTGGAAAGAAAGACAAGCGTTGCAGCAGCAAGAAGCCATTCAAGGAACCGGCAATACAAGACTGCATGTTTGGTGAGTTTCCTCCCCTGTAAACTACTTATTAGCTTAAGTTTAGGGAGTGAGGTGTGACTGATGGTGATTCAGAACATAATTATGCTCTTTGTGAGCCATATAGTACCGAGTTTGAATCCAACTCCTATAATGTATTTTATGTCTCTTCTCTACCCTTGTTTCATGTCTCTCTGTAATCCCCTGTTGAAGAATAAAGCATGAACTTAATCTAACAAAAAAGGTTAGGTTGGAATCAGGTGATGGTGAAGCAATAAGAAATAAACCAAAAAAAGACAACCTAATTGGTGAGCTTTAGAGGTGCTCGGATGCAAATGTTATTACCTGGATAGAGCCAGGCAAGCAGTTTGCTCCTCTTTCCAGTCCAGTCTTTTAGCAAACTGGCTGCTGACTGTAGCTTGTGTTACTGTACAGAGTGAGAGTGATTTTCTTATTATAACAGAAGTTGTATGGGATATACACACTCTCTCTCCCTTCCTCACGCTTATTTTTGTAATCTTGTCTTTCAGCTGCTGCTCGGCAGTTCGACCGCAAGCTGACCCACAATAGCTTCAGTGAAACTGTGAAGAAGTGGCTTCGTTATGCTCCAGAGCGAGAGGGAGGCATCCCGAGGAACACAAGTGAAATGAACACAAGTGAAACAAACACAAGTGAAACTTAGGGTACCCCACCACACTCTAATGTGTTTTCCTTGTGCATACAGTACAAAGGTTACCGCCTCATAGACAATACTGTTCTTTCATGGACAATAGACTGTTGTTCTTACAGTCAAAAATAAGTCAAATGTTTACAGCTTCGCCTTCATGGAAGACTTGAAGCTTCAGGCTGTTCTTGTTTGGAGTTGCACCAATGGTTCTTACACACCCTCTTTTTTTTGATGAGGTTATCTTGTGTCACTGTATATTTGCACATGTGATGTGTCCTCTGCATTTATTCCACAGCGTTTGGGGAGCAATAACGGGTTAAGAGTCTTGCTCAGGGACGCATTGCTGCCTGTTTTCTAAAATAAATTTGAATATTAAAATCTTGTTTTCTGTCATTTTTAGTTTGATTTCATACATTTTGGGAAATATGGTAATTTTGAACAAGCTAATAACAATCGTCTGCCAACAATACATGGTGTAGTGTGTGTTTACAAGTTTGGATCACTTCATTCAGTACAGTATTGATGTTGCACTTGTTAATGGTCTGTGCTTAGAAAAGTTGAATATTTTAATGTAAGTTTTACATTTAGATGATGGTTGAATCAATATTGATTCCTAACACTGATTCAATATAAAATCAACTACAATTTACATGTAGATTCCCATTTGGATGGTTGAATCAATGTTGATTATATGTCAGTTATGGTTGAAAGTCCAACGTTTATTCAACATTAAAACAATTTGCGCTTTCAGTTTAATTTCAATGTCCGGGTTTCAACGTGGATTCAATATTTCTGCCTAACCATATTTCAACATTGATTCACTCATATTTTGCTATCTGGGTATATACTTCACATCTTGCATCAGGGCGCCCTCTAGGGGTTTAAACTGCTTCACTGATCAGATCCTGCAGCAATACTGCCTCATTTAAAAGTGCACAGCTTGTCCACTTTGAATTCTGATGTACTGCACATATTTGATTATTCAGAGTAATTTTGTTTCATTATTGTTGCTCTTAAATGTTTCATATATTTGTATTTCTTAAAATATTAAATTTAACCTATATTAAATATCTTTGTGATTTCTTTTTTGTACACGTTCTAACAGCTTTTAAATGAGTTTCAACTGAATTAATCTCATTGTGTTGATACTTCATGCACCATTATACACCAAACAAATTATTTTAATTTGATTCGGATTGTAATGTTGATTGTGCAATCAAGAGTAAACATAGGATCTCGGCTACTTAAGTATTAGACAAACCAGAGAAAAAAATGCCACAAAGTCCCTCAATTTACGTTACGTTTTTAAAATACAAACACGTACACATTCATTCTAAATATTTAGGCAGACAGATTTTAAGACATATTTTACACAGTCTATACACAGTCTCATAGTTAATATTAAAGTGACCCTTAATCGTTTTTATTATAATTGTTTTGCTACAACAGTGCATTTTAAGCCAAAGCATGAAGTTTTGGCAAATCTAATAAAGTATTTCTGTTGCATTAACATAACCTAGTAGTATTGTTGCTCTTTTGTTGTTTCAATTTAAATTGCAGGAAAAAAACTATCCTGTTGTATAATGATATTCTCACGTAATACCACCAGTGTGCAGCAGGTGTCAGAAATGTACAAATCTTGCAAGGTTATGCCCATATTGAGTGAAACATAATCTATAGGTCTGTTGTTGCAGATTATTGTCAGAAGAACAAATGACATATTGCCCATAACGTTTTTAACAAAGTTGTCTTAACAAGCAAACTGGTTGTTCTGCATAATGAGTTTGGCAATGTGGTTTCAACGGTTGGCAAAATAATACCCCTCAATTATATCTCATATTGAGATTTCTTGCACTGTCATCTAAACTGACTGAAATTAAATTCCGGGTTACATTCATCCCAGAAGGATATGATTTGTCAGAGTACTGTTAGTAAGCAAATTTAGCAAAACATAAATTACAGGGCAAGAGTCAAGACTAAGTAACTTTTTAATGGCAGAACAAGTGACGATTAAAACATGAATACTAAATACAAACTACTAATTAAAAATATACTACAAAAAGGTTACTGGTGCAGCGATTTTCATCTCTTTAGTCCATCCTTTTTTGTGGAACAGATACAACGAATCATACACCTCCAAATTCAACTATGTCTCTGTAAGCATCTGTTTTTGTTTTGTTTTTAATTACAATTTTGTTTTCAATAAACTGGCCATACAGACCATTACAAAATCCACACCAGCCTCTTTTACAGACATTTCTTGAGTCAATGGCCACAGCACACAGCAAATCAAAAATGACAAAAATCCTTTGTTTCGCTAAAGGAAGTGACTCTACTTCCGGTGGGGTTTTCTTTTCAAAATAATAGCTGATTCTAGTCGGTTATGAAAAATTACTACTACTAAATTAAGTATCTTTTGGACTGTTGCTCACTTCAACCAATGTTACAATGTTATATGACTAAATGGCAGATTTATTTGTATTGTTTGTTGTAGAATATGTATACATGGCAACATGGATGTATTAAAATCTAATTGCCTTAAATGGTTGCAATTGTTTGTTAGTAATGTTTAACATATTTTTTTATTTTGGGGTAGATTCTGTAATACCGGCACATTTTATTGTCACAAATAAGTTTCATATATTATCATATAAACATTTGGCTTTAAAGGGGACCTATCATGCAAAATGCACTTTTTGATGTCTTTTATAAATATGTGTCCCCAGTGTGTCAAGGAACTCACGCAGCGTGAGAAAATAAAACCCTCTCTCTTTTCCTCCATACCCAAATCTCTAAAAACGGGGGTACAACGGAGCTGATCCAGATTTGCAGCCGATATGACGTCAAATCGGCGGCGGACCCACAGCACTTTAAGAAAGTTGCTATCAGAAACAAGCCCGACTGTTTTGGATGTAATGTGGTTGGTGTTTACATTAGCATCGCTAACACTCAGAGCTAACCTGTACTGGAGAGCATGTGTGTGAAGAAGCAGGAAATAAAAAGGAACTCGCCTTGTGGTATAACCGGCAAGAGAGAAAGCCTTTGAGCTCCATACTGTTTCAGAAATATTCCTTGATCTAATAATCCTTGTGTTTCATCACCACAACATTTTAGACTATAGGGTGTTTCTCAATGTCGAGGAAGGCTCCTCCAGAGCCACTATTTCAAGGCATATACTGTATATATAAATGGATGTAGGGTCCGTGACGTCACCCATAGGATTCTGCAGAGTTGCCGAGAAGCCCTTAGTAGGCGGAGTCGGCCACTAGCGGCTCGACAGTGACGTCAGAGTTCAACTCCCGCCTGCTCCAAATAAGGGCAAATAGGCGGAGCAGAGGCGGGACCTGCTGCCACCGAGCTGGAAGTTCCAGAGCTAGCTGAAGCTACCAAGCTAAGCTAACATGCTCCCCATCTGCACACTGCCGTCGCATTTTACGTTTCTTAGGTAAGCGGACATGAAACTATTCAGCAAAACTATAAATAATAATCTAAGTTATTGAATTTTTAGCATAATAATACAGAATCTTAAAATCCCTTAATGTTTGTATGCAATTGTGCTAAATTCAACTCTGGAATCAAGCAAATATTAATATGTTTGCATGACATTAGTTATTTATATTTTGATATCACTTAATTATACGTTTAATACATTTAAGTCAAGCTAAGGTACATGTGATGGTAGCTAGTTAGTGCTCTTACCTGTGAGGCCTCCTCTAAACAGCATAATAACCAGGGGTGCACATAACTTTTTTGCCGTGGTTCTCAAAGGAGCACCTGGAGATGTTGCTTGGTGCTCATCCTTAAAATGAAATAAACCGTAACTTTTGAGGGGGTCTTGACTTTATTTGCCAGACACACGGCACTGAACACAAATGCAGAGGTGAACACAGAACACACATGCAGATGTGAACACAAGACAACATTAGCACGACCAGTAATCCTACAAGCTGTCATCACTACCCTCCTGACTGTTCTCCTCACTGTCTTCCTCTCTGTCTTCCTCTCTGTCTTCCTCTCTGTTCTCCTCTCTGTCTTCCTCTCTGTTCTCCTGACTGTTCTCCTCACTGTTCTCCTGACTGTTCTCCTCACTGTTCTCCTGACTGTTCTCCTCACTGTCTTCCTCTCTGTCAGACATGGTAGCTGATGATGTAGGCCTACTACTTTCTCTCTGGTTGAGTCTGTGATT
The DNA here is from genome assembly GCA_902827135.1 of Harpagifer antarcticus. Taxonomy (NCBI): domain Eukaryota; kingdom Metazoa; phylum Chordata; class Actinopteri; order Perciformes; family Harpagiferidae; genus Harpagifer; species Harpagifer antarcticus. The sequence continues at coordinate 5,895,364 of CADEHL010000508.1, forward strand.
AGCTGCTTCAGTCAACAGCTGGTGTTGGGTCGAAAGTCTCTGTTGTAGTGGATGTAATCAAATAAGTATGTGAACATAACCAATAACCTACCATAGCCAATAACAAATTAATGTAACTTATTTTATTTTTGTTGTTCATTCATATCTTATTTTAACTTAACATTTATTTATTTATGCTTTTTTTTTTTATCTTTCCAGTTTTAAAGGATATTTTTGGTTACTGTCCTATAGTATACATTGGAATGATTTCAAACCTGTTTATCCCAATAATTATAAAGGAGTGCCTTGAAAATATGTGTTTACATAAATTGTGATCAAAACGTTTGAGACCCACTGAGATAACTTAGACTAAAGTGAACTAAACACTCAGAGTCCTTTACCTCACTGAGCTGTAGTATCAGCCTCTCAGTCTGACTGGAGAGGACTCTCCCTCCACATTATTGTAGAAACATCTTCTTCTTATATCCGTTAGAGCAGCTAGCACCAGATTCTAATAACAACAGCGCCGGTACCGGTGAACCCTCCCTCGCTCCCACGCTCACTCGCACTTTGGCTGTGAGCTGCGGGTGCCAGATAAGCCAACATCCCCCATTTTCATCACTTACAGCGCCCATCATACAGGGCAAATGAAACGTGTAACCGGGGTGAAAAGGGTGTTACATGTACTTAATTATGAAAATTGTTACATCAAGGCCGAAAACTAGTATGAGTTGAAAAGTCTGAGTATGAGTATGAGTCGAAAGTCCCTGCTAGAGAGCAGGGACTTTCGAGCGGCTCTTTTGTGAGAAAAGAGCTATATTTCTGATTGGCTGGGCGGATTGCAAACCACGCCCCGTAAAACTTCCAAAAAGTTTTGTGAAGCCGCCATTTTATTATCCTCGCATTAGCATTATTAGCATTAGCCCAGCGCAGAAACGCAGAGAGACTAACTTATGGCAACACAAAATAAAACATGGGAGCAGTGGAGATGAGGAGGTGTCGGCGTTCTGGCGATTTACTCGGAAGGCTTCAGTAGAAGCAGCTGGGAGTCCCAGCAGCTTCTACTGAAGCCAGTCCCCAACTCCGGGGACTTCCGGCCGGGGACTTTGGGCGGCAGTATACGCCGTGAAGTTGTTTGTAGCCTGCCAGTAAACCCAAAGCAGAAGAAGAAGAAGTGTCGTCAGCGGCTTCATTTGCCTAATCCATCCCCAGGGACTTTTTCCGGTGTGAACGCGATCTGTACTTAGTTCATGCGAACTAAAGAGTTCGCATGAACTAAGTTCGCATGAACCTTTGTGGGAAAAGTACTGCGGTGTGAATGCGCCTTATGAGGTGTGCCTTAAAGCTGTCGGACAACAAAGCCAGTGGTGTAGATCATATTTCTGCTGAACATCTTAAATATGCCAGTGTAAAGATAGCTCCTCTTCTTTCTATTTCCTTTACTGCCTTTATGAGTCATGGCTTGTTACCAGACTCAATGTTGTCTGTTCTGTTGGTGCCAGTTATTAAGGACAAAGCCGGTAAAGTAGGAAGCCTAGATAACTATAGGCCCATAGCATTAGCCGGCATATTGTCAAAAGTCCTAGAAAAAATTCTGCTGGACAGATTAGATGACTTTATTAACTCAACAGATAACCAGTTTGGCTTTAAGGCTAAATATGGCACTGACTTGTGTATATACGCCTTAAAGGAAATTGTCAACAAATATAGAGGTAATAACTCATCAATTGATCAAATTCATCAATCATTGATGCTTCTAAAGCCTTTGATCGTGTTAATCATAGGAAGTTATTTGTTAAACTGAGTCAAAGAGGGGTGCCCAAATACATTGTGAGAATTCTGGTCTACTGGTATGGCCACCAGACTATGCAAGTCAAATGGGGCAATAGGGTCTCAGCCCCATTTGGGGTTAGCAATGGTGTCAGGCAAGGTGGAATTATGTCCCCAGTTCTTTTTAACCTTTATATTGATGATCTGTCCAAGCGACTGAGAGCCTGTAATACTGGATGCATGATTGGTAGTACTCTAGTGAACCATATTATGTATGCAGATGATCTTGTTGTGCTGAGTCCATCTAGCGCTGGTCTCCAGCAGCTTCTTGCTGTTTGCTCTGTGTTAGAACGGGGTACAAAAATACTGGACTCAATTGCGACGGCTCAGATTTTAATGAAAAAATAAAACAAAGTTTTAACAAAAAATCACTTTACAAAACAAAACTTCTCGATTTCAAACAAAAACTCTTCTCTCTGGGTTTAACGCTGGGTCTCTGGACATGGAAGCACACTGAAACAAGACGAACTGGCACAAGACAAAGTGAGACAAGGACTATTTATACATGAGGGAATAGGGACCAGGTGGAAACAATCAGGGGCGGGGCAGACGCTGATGATGACGGAAAATCACCCAAAGTGAGGAATTAACAGGGCCTGAAAGGAAAGACAAGAGGTAAATACAAAATAAAACAGGAAATGGGAAAACGAGACATGACATGAAATAGACAGACAAGACATGAAGTAACAAGAAACGTGACTCTACATAGAAACCTGACTAGACTTGGAATGACATACCTGACTAAACATGAAGTGACCGACATAAAACAAACACGACTAACACAATTGACGAGACACCACAGTACCCCCCCCTCTAGGGACTGCTCCGGAAGTCCCAGACCCTCCTGGATGATCCTGATAAAAGTCAGTGATCAAACTCCGATCTACAATGAAGCTTGCAGGGACCCATTGTCTTTCTTCGGGACCGTAACCAACCCAGTCCACGAGGAATTGTTTCCCTCGACCACAGTTACGGACTCCAAGCAGTTTAACAGTGTAGACAGGACCACCATCAACCATCCGGGGAGGCGGTGGGGGCTTAGAGGCGGGCACCAGAGGACTCTCTCTTACAGGCTTGACCTTCCCCACATGAAACGTCGGATGGACTTTGAGCGCCCTGGGTAGACGTAAGCGCACAGACACTGGGTTAATCACCTTAGACACCTGGAAAGGACCCACAAACCTTGGGGCTAGCTTTCTGGACATGACATGAAGGGGTAAGTCTTTGGTAGCCAGCCAAACGCTTTGTCCAGGCCTATAGGATGGAGCAGGTCTGCGATGCCGATCCACCACCTTCTTCATCTGGCTGGCACTGCGCAGGAGAGCACGACGAGCACCTGCCCAGATCCAGCGGCATCGATGGACCATGGCATTTGCCGACGGGACCGTGACCTCACCTTCATTGGCAGGAAACAAGGGTGGCTGATAACCATAAACACACTGGAAAGGAGTAAGTCTAGTAGCTGCGGTGGGCAGTGTGTTGTGAGCATACTCGACCCACACCAGGTGCTTGCTCCACGATGCCTGGTTCTGGGAAACGAGACACCGCAAACAGGTCTCCAGCTCCTGGTTGATCCGCTCTGGCCATTGGACTGCGGGTGGTAACCCGAAGACAAGCTGACGGTGGCACCCAGGAGATGGCAGAACTCCTTCCAAAAACCTGAGATGAACTGGGGGCCTCGGTCCGATACGATATCCCTGGGAAAACCATGAATGTGGAAAACTTCACGTAACATGACCTCTGCCATTTCTTTGGCAGAGGGGAGCTTGGGTAATGCAATGAAATGTGCCATCTTACTGAATCTGTCCACCACCGTCAGGACGGTGGTGTTTCCCTCGGAAACGGGTAATCCAGTGACGAAGTCCATGGAGAGGTGTGACCATGGACGATGTGGAACAGGAAGAGGCTGCAGCAGACCCATCTGAGCTTGTTTGGAGGTCTTGTTTCTGGCACAAACGGTGCAGGCTGCCACATACTCTGCCACCTGTTTCTCCATAGCCGGCCACCAGAAACGTTGCTTTATCATAAAGATTGTGTGTTTAACCCCCGGATGACAGGTGAGCAAAGACGTGTGAGCCCAGTGAATTACCTGTGAGCGAACTGAAACAGGTACAAACAACCTATTTTGCGGGCAACCACTAGGAGCCGGGCTCTCACCATGTGCTTGCTTCACCACATATTCTATTTGCCATGAAACTGCCCCAACCACACAATGAAGTGGAAGGATGCTTTCAGGTTTTTTGGCAGCAGGTTCAGGCTCGTACATGCGTGACAAAGCATCTGGTTTCACATTTTGAGAGCCTGGTCTGTATGACAAGGTGAAGTTAAAGCGACTAAAAAACAATGACCATCTAGCCTGGCGTGGGTTTAGTCTTTTGGATTTTCTAATGAATTCCAGGTTCTTGTGATCAGTCCATACTATAAATGGTTGTTCCGCCCCCTCTAACCAATGACGCCAGTCTTCTAAGGCTATCTTTACTGCCAAAAGTTCCTTGTTCCCCACATCGTAATTCCTCTCTGCGTCTGTCAACTTCCGTGACAAGAAAGCACAAGGATGGAGCTTGTTGTCCTGAGCAGACCTTTGGGAGAGCACCGCTCCGACGCCTTCGTTCGAGGCATCCACCTCCACAATGAATTGTCTCTGCGGGACAGGCACTGTGAGGATTGGAGCGGTTGTGAACAACGTCTTAAGTCTTTGAAAGGCTTTCTCCGCCTCAGTGTTCCACTTAAAAACAACATAAGAGGTTAGTGCATGTAATGGCGCCGCAATAGTGCTAAAGTTTCTTATGAACCTTCTGTAGAAATTGGCAAAGCCTAAGAATTGTTGGATCCGTTTCCTGTTTGTGGGAGTTGGCCAATCTTCCACAGCACTAACCTTTACTGGATCCATCTGAACATGGTTAGCGGTGACGATATAACCCAGGAAGGAGACCGTCTTGACATGAAACTCACATTTCTCAGCTTTGCAGTACAGTTGATTCTCCAACAGTTTCTGGAGTACTTGGCGGACATGTTGAATGTGAGTTTCCTCATCCGGTGAGAAAATTAAGATGTCGTCAAGGTAGACGAAGACAAACTTGTTGAGAAAGTTCCTCAACACATCATTGATCATACCCTGAAAAACACCTGGAGCATTGCATAAACCAAAAGGCATAACAAGATATTCGTAGTGGCCACTCGGAGTGTTGAACCCTGTTTTCCACTCATCCCCCTCCCGAATTCTGACGAGATGATAGGCATTTCTGAGGTCCAGTTTGGTGAATACTTGGGCATCCTGCAACAGTTCAAACGCTGTAGACATTAGTGGAAGGGGGTATTTATTCTTGACAGTTATTCCATTGAGTGGACTATAGTCTATGCATGGGCGGAGGGAACCATCTTTCTTGCCCACAAAGAAAAAGCCTGCAGCCGCAGGTGATGACGATGGTCTAATGAGTCCAGACTTAAGGGAAGAGTCAATATACGTCTTCATGGCCCCTCTTTCTGGTGCAGAGATGGAGTAAAGCCGACCTCTAGGGATCGGAGCTCCAGGCAAAAGGTCAATAGGGCAGTCATAAGGTCGATGAGGTGGTAGCAAAGTAGCCTTAGTCTTTTCAAAAACCTCTTTTAAGTCCAGATAACATGCAGGCACTCTGGACAGGTCAGCATACTCTGACTTGATGTCAGTGGTAACTCTATTGGGGATGTCTGTCTGATTAACAGACTGTCTGGAGTTCCCAGGGGACGCTAAGCAGGTTACTTTACAATCAGAGCCCCAGTTCATAATGTTTCCCGACCGCCAGTCAATATTCGGATTGTGCCTGAGGAGCCATGGAAGTCCCAAAACTATAGGGTGAAGTGCAGAGTCAAATAAGTGGAATCTTAATGTTTCTGTGTGAATGTCATCTATGGTTACTTGAACGGGTTCAGTTATATGGGTTACTCTGAATAACAGCTTGCCATCTAAGGCACTGGCATCTACAGGAGAAGTCAAAGGAACAGTAGTAATGCCCAGTCTTTTAACAAGACCCCAGTCCATCAGACTTTCGTCCGCCCCTGAATCCACTAGTACCCCCTGAGTCATGGTGTGGTCACGTAACCGTAATTTTACCTTGGTCAATGAACGTGGAGGAAAGTCAGCTGCAGAAAATCGGCTCACCAGCGCCCTCCGTCGCACCGATGAGCCTGTCCTTTTAACGGGCAGGAAGATGCAGCATGGCCATGTTGTCCACAGTAGAAGCAGCATCCTTCACGGAAACGGCGCTGTCGCTCCTCTGCCGTGATCCTGGCTCCGCCCAGCTGCATTGGTTCCTCGGATGATGTTGTCAGAGGTGTATTGTTTATCCATGGGCGTTGTGGGGCAGATGGGCGCACGCTGGTCCTTAACCTTTCACTGTTCCTTTCATTAAGTCTAATATCAATGCGGGTAGACATTGCAATGATAGAGTTAAGATCTGTTGGTAGCTCCAGGGGTGCCAATTGATCCTTAATAGAATCCTTTAATCCATTCATAAAGGCATCAATAAGGGCTGGGGTGTTCCACCCGCTATCTGCTGCTAAAGTGCGAAATTGTATCGCATAATCTGCCACTCTTCTGGGTCCCTGTTTAATCTGCATTAACACTCGGCTGGCCTCTCTGGCTGGTGAAGAGTGATCAAAAACATGCCTTAGAGTCTCTGAGAACATGTTCACTGACTGGCTCACTGGAGAATTAGAGGACCATTCGGCCGTAGCCCAGGCAGCAGCTCGCCCGGTTAAATGGGACAGCATATAGGCTACTCTAGCTTGGTCTGAGATAAAGGCTGAGGGATTATGGGTGAAATGCAGTTCACACTGTACCAGAAAGGGACGACAGTCCCCAGAGTCCCCGGAAAACTTTTCTGGAGATGCAAGGCGAAGCGACGTTCCAGAAGAGGGAATGTGGTCTGCAGCAGCACCAGCGGATGCAACGGATGGGCTTGGCATAGTAGGAGACCGTGTAGATGATCCAGCCTCGAGCTGGGCAAGAGCTCTGTGCACTTGAACCGCCAGGTGATTAACTTGATTCGTTACAGCCTCCTGGAATTCTGCTTGGCGATCAGTGAGGTTACCAACTCCTCTGTTAATGGAGACCAGCTGTGCAGCATGGTGAGCAAGCTCTGCTCTCTGTTCTTCGACATCCACTTTAATTTTTTCTGAGTCGGCTGAGTCCATGTTGGCCAGTTCGTTCTGTTAGAACGGGGTACAAAAATACTGGACTCAATTGCGACGGCTCAGATTTTAATGAAAAAATAAAACAAAGTTTTAACAAAAAATCACTTTAGCGAGGACAAAACAAAACTTCTCGATTTCAAACAAACAAAAACTCTTCTCTCTGGTTTTAACGCTGGGTCTCTGGACATGGAAGCACACTGAAACAAAACGAACTGGCACAAGACAAAGGGAGACAAGGACTATTTATACATGAGGGAATAGGGACCAGGTGGAAACAATCAGGGGCGGGGCAGACGCTGACGATGACGGAAAATCACCCAAAGTGAGGAATTAACAGGGCCTGAAAGGAAAGACAAGAGTTAAGTACAAAATAAAACAGGAAATGGGAAAACGAGACATGACATGAAATAGACAGACAAGACATGAAGTAACAAGAAACGTGACTCTACATAGAAACCTGACTAGACTTGGAATGACATACCTGACTAAACATGAAGTGACAGACATAAAACAAACGCGACTAACACAATTGACGAGACACCACACTCTGTGTATGGTGTGGAACATGACATCAAATACAACGCCAGTAAGAGTGTTGTCATGATCTTTAGAACCAAAGAGGATAAATGTCTTAAATTGTCTGATATTAATCTTAGTGTCTGTAATAAGTTAAAATATCTTGGACACTTTATTACAGAACAAATGACAGATGATGAAGATATTTATAGGCAATGCCGCATGATGTATGCACAAGCAAACATTCTCCTATGTAAGTTTGGTGCATGTACAGATGGAGTGAAGATGTCTCTGTTCAGAGCATATTGTACACTGCTCTATACTGCACATTTGTGGTCAAACTACAGAAAAGCAAGTTTACGGAAACTTCAAGTAGCTTATAATGATGCCGTGAGAATATTGCTGAAGAGACCTCGATGGTCTAGTGCAAGTGAAATGTTTGTGGCTGCAGGAGTTAATACTCTACAAGCTGTTTTAAGAAATCTTATGTATAAATGTATTTGCCGGCTTAATGACTCTGATAATGAAATCCGCTTGGCCTTATCGAACATAAGGTATAGTACTACACGCTACCAATCACAGCTGTGGAGACATTGATATAGTTGTCTCTTTGTAGGACACTGATTTAAATTATTCTTAAACTATGAATCCTTTTTATGCTGTGTATGTAATGCCTTGTATTTTATCTGGACCCTGAGTCTGTAATAAAGTTTATTTCATTTCATTTCTCTCTCTCTCAATGTTGGTACGCAAATGCACCTTTTTTCAAATGACCCGGTGCTCTTTTTTTGGCGGAGGTGCGCATGCGCACCAGTTATGTGCAGCCCTGATAATAACCAGACTGTATCATTAAAACTAAGTACCAGTTCTAGATCCTTGACTGAAACAATTCAAAAGACATGTATTTAAAGACAAATCTTTATTTGAATGTGCCTCTTAACCTGAGATATTAGTTATACAGTAATAGTATTGACAATCTAAAAAAACCTGAGCAACTCAACAGTCAACTTTATTTTCTTATTGTCTAAAGCATTTATTATTTTCATTTTCCCCCTCTCATATTCAGTGTGGACGGATTGAGACAGCCTGGCGTCCAGAGGGCTGCTGAGACTTCAGGGAGAAACCTCCGTGTGATGGACGTCCTGTCTGTTGGTTTGGAGAGGACTGAGGGTCTTTCCTCAGCGAGGAGAACCAGGCCTGATGGAGGAGCCCATGCATAGCTGATACCAACTGCACAGGCCTAGTCTGTCACTTTATTTGACTAAATGTGTTTACTTATACATTTAATAGGTTTACACCTTCTGTCCATATGTGCTTTTTATTTAAAACATTTGATGAAGTTTTGGTTCACATTTCAATAAATTGTATTTGTATTTGCACTCCTTTCGTCCATTATTCTTACTGAAAATGTTAGATTACACATTCACATCTGACTGAAGATTGGCCCCATTTATTTGTGACGTTGCAAACTCTGCGGTACAAGGCACAAGTGATTTGAAGCTCATAAAGCGAGGCAAATAGAAATAATCAGCTGATGGAGTGTAGATGTGGAAATAGATGCATTCGATCAGCTGACTGTGTTTTCACAATAAAAGTAGTTTCTTAGTGAATGCCCTGTACTGGTCTTAAAATCTCATAACATCAGCTTTTAATGTTCCTCTTGGATGTTCTTCTTGACCCTCAGAGAAGGAGAAAATGTCGTGTCTTTCAGGCATGTCCTTTCCTAACAAAAATTACAGGAAACATAAAACATATTATTGCAGAACGAGTGTGTTATTTATGAAAGCAGTGTGTTTGTGTGTTTAGGGGCTGTAGATATAATTATTTTGTAATTGTAATGTTTTTTTTTATTTCAACAGAGCTACAAAGACGATCAGATTATGAATGAACAGTATGAAGCTCATCAACATTGAAATATATTTTATTATCAAAATAATATTTAACTGTTATCAAAATGTAGTGCAACTGTAGAAGCTTGCTCTGTTGTCTCACTGAAAGAATCACTTTTACCACGTTTTTTACAGACAATATTGAGAGATAAATAGTAGCAGTTCTCACTATGTGTTAAATATCTTTGCCTTCAATACATTACATTAGAGAGCTGACAAAGTCATATTGCTAAATATCTAAAATGTAACTTTTTGCATGGAAAAAACCCTCAACTTAACTGATGTGTAGGTGATCTAGTATTTAGTATTGTTTAATGGAATACATATCAGTGTATTAAAGTCAATACTTCATTCATTTAAACCAATATCTTTCTTGATTCTTTGTACAGTATGAAAAAAAGAGTCTTTGTACCTGAGCTGAAGTTCACTGATGTGAGAAGTCCAGTTCTGTCTCTCACTCTCTGGTCCAGCCTGTCTGCATCACCTGGACACCTTAAACAAACAGATATATATGTAAAGTACCATGTGTACAAACAATATAACTGATTCTCTTCTGTTGAACATGTTTGATTGTGTATTGTCTGAGTCAGGGTCCTTTTTTATGTATGATAATGAATTACAGCAAACATGTGCAAAGTGCAATATATCCATTATTACAGCTCCGTGGGCTGGCAGTAAGACGATATGGGTCCGTTGTTATTGTGCATCCATGGGTAAAGATAAACGGAACTCACATTGGTTTCTCAAACAGCATCTCTGTAAACTACGTGTATTCACTGCATTTCACTCTCTGCCTTTAACGGCTTGTTGTAGCTCCAGCCCCCACCCTCCCTGTGAGCACAGTGTGCTCTGATTGGTCGGGACCTATGGTCGGGACACGTAACATGAACGTGCCGGGAGGCGCGGTCCCGTGGGTTAGATGCGCGTTCATAATGCAGTGGGAAATAACTCTCAGAATAACGTTATTAGCACATTTTTAAAACTTGAGGAACGAATGTTTTTAATAAGGGCTATACAAGTGTTCATACTGGGTAGTTTATTTAGTTATTTAGTTGGATAAAAAATTATCCAACGATTTAGAGACCACTCTTTCCTCATGTAAGTCAATGGGAAAAAGTGTTTCCGGGCCTGGCAACCAAACGGAAGTGTAGTACCGCCGTTTGGCCAGCACGAATATTTTCATCTGAGTCCGGCGCACTTTCGGGGGCTTGGTAGCTTCACGGAGCAGCTAGCAGAGAGATGAGAAGCTAGCAGCAGCAGTCACTTCACAGAGCCGTCTCTCAATGTGACCACGCCCTAATTTATGCATACACTTTAAGACCTAATATAAATAAAAGGGTCATGTTAGAAAACAATTCACTCACAGATCCATAATCATGAAGGTGGAACCTAACTATATTCATAATAATATTTATTGCATCCAGGGGTAGAAACATGTTTTTTCTGCTGTAAAGTTGGGCATTTTAACATGGGGGTCTATGGAAATTGTTCCTTTCTGCAGCCAGTCTCTATCGGCCAATATATGAACTGCAGTGTGTGGCACTTCCGTATTGGCGTCCCGGCTCTTCCCCCGCTTGTTTCAAGGATGCTACGTCATCGCGTCCCGCCGAAGGACTGTTCCAATGTCCAGACCAGGATCCTTGGAATTCTACAGAGGCCGGCGTCCTTCGTTGCGGGAGATTTCGAGGCTGCACATGTCTATCCTCCGCGGTCTTAAAATCCCCACAATGCTTTGCACAAGGACCAATTTCCCAAATCTTTGGCGGAAATCGGGCTCCATTTAAGGCAGGGCCGCGGCGGGGCCTCGCATATGACGCACACCTGTTAGCCTGTTCCACCATTCTTCGTTTTCCGAGGCGAATTCTTGCCAGCTTCTGAAGGACCTGACTCGGAAGACATGTCCTACCAAGGAAGCGTCCTCGACATTGAGAAACACCCAGTATCTGCCAGGTCCCGCATGAGCGGCATAAGCTCCGCCCCCTTTTATAGTTAAAAAAAAAAGCCTTATTTAGCCTTTAACGTTTATTTATACATCTGAAAATCTCATTGAGACACAGGATCTCATTCTCAAGAGAGACCTGTTTATACCCAGAATCAGCACTTTTGTAACAGGAAGTGAAATAGAGGGATATGCGGCATGGCTAGAATGTGTGATCTGTTTGGTTTTTTGACCAAAACACTTCATAGACATGTTTTTTATATATTTGTTTATATATCTGAGACCTATGCTATTGCCTAAAAATAGCATGATAGTTGACCTTTAATGTGTTTTGGCTGTGCACTAGTGTGAGGTGTAATGCAATTCAATTAAACATGACTGACTAAATGCCACTGAATTGAACTGCAATGTGACCTTTCAAAAATTATCAGGTTTTATTTTGAAAATAAAAAGTGGGAAATTGATGTTGGACAGCGGAAGTGTCGCGTGACTGTACTGACTGGGGTCTTCAACACATCTGGTAACAAAGCACATTTTACAAATATCTTCTAAAAAACAAGTCTTACGTTAGTTTTTTATGTAGCCAGTTTCTCCTGCATGATGTGTACAATTGTCAGTGGACTTAATAACCGAGCTGGACCGGCACTTTTAGTTTTTTGCTAACTTGACGTTAACGGTCCCCGGCTGGGCATGTCCTGCTGTGTTAACGGTCTGCAGCAGGAATAACGTCTCAACTATTAACACAACAATAAAGGGATGGAAACATGTCGACTGCTCATTTTGACGACATTATTTGAAGAAGTCAATGTAAACAGAGGGTTTAGTTTAGTTGATATTTGGTCAAAATACCTTCATGTGGTGGAAGAGGTTAGGCGAGGCGTTGTGCGGTGCTAAGGACTTTAGCTAACTAACACCAACATTTGCTTTTAAATCCGACTTGAGCCTTTCAGACCTTAACAACACGCCCAGTTTATGGTCGTTTTTATAAAAAAAATGTATTGTGTAAGGTGTGTGACCAGAAGAAGCGGACGTATGATTCGCCGGTGTTTGACAGCGGTCCCTGGCATCTTTGCTGGTTTGTTTACCGTTAGCGTATAGTTATAGTTGTGGAACAATACGTATGCCTTTCATTAAGAAGTAAAGTTAAATGCTATCCTAAAAGCTACCCCTTATATTGGGAAATAACTGTCACGTGTACCCTACGTGGATTTCTGAGTTTGACAGGAGTTTACATTTGCGCTTTTAATTTGAAGAATTGTGGCGGAAGAGCGGATGCTGCTGTATGCGTTCAGCTCGACAGAGGGAGGACATAGTGGATTCCGTTGGGAAGAAGTAGATCATCGCCAGGCAGGTCTCCGGGGGCTCTCTCTCGGTTTTACGTGCAGTATAACGGTGTCACCTCCAGGATGAGTCCACCAAGGTCTGTAAATCGAAGGTCGTGTTGTTTCTGGTGATGTTATGATGTCAAACGAAAAGAAATAGCTACAACGTTAACTCCTTTCCTGCCGCTGCTGCCCTTCAGTTTGCCTGGCAAATTAGCTGGCTAGCCCGTTTTTTGACTTGCAGATGGCTTATGTGTGTTCAGTCACATTCACCAGCTGCTGTAATCTTACTCAATTTACATTTCTCCTTTCCCTTTCAGCCTCCAGGCCTCTGTGGATTTAAATTAGCCTGGAATATGAGCAGAAGACGAAGATAAGCAGCAGCAGCAGCAGCAGCGGCGGCGGCGGCTGGCTTCCTGCAGGATTTCTCCCAGGCTTTTTGTTTTTTCCGTGGACATGCCTGGTCTATGGAGCGAATCTGAGCGGAGCTAGCTGGCCGACAGTCCGACTAGCGCAGCATTTCCAGGCTTTTGGATGATTGTTTAACTGAGGAGCTGATTTATTTCTGGATCAGCACTACCTCTCCTGTAAGCACTCAGCATGGGGGAGTCCAGCCTGGACGATGCCAATGTCAAGGTGGCTGTTCGTGTACGGCCCATGAACAGGAGAGGTGAGTGGGCTTCAGTATGCTGTGATTTGGATTGTTATTGGTGCTTTTACCCTCAAAGTGATGCCATGGAGAGACTGCATCTGTCTTCATTATCTGGGATCAGGTTTACATGATGTATATATACCTTGAGGCTATGCATACACTTGATGTCAACATAGTATTATGAATATACCAAAATTAGATGAACATTATTGGTTATAGATTATCTTAGGTTTATCTAACACACACACTGCATTTCACAACAACATTAGGACACTGGATTCACTTAAATACCCACTGTTTAATTTCCCTGAGAAAGTAATGTCAGTCAGATATCACCACCCATTAGATAAATGAGTTTCTGTAGATTAAAAAAAGATGTGGTCTGGATGGCACATGTTTGTACAGTGCTGCCATAGGGCCTTCCTTATGGCTGCCTGCCATCCAGCAAGATTTAAGGCTGAGCTGCTGTGTGAGATCATCTGTTACAGAGTGTACACACTTTGGCTTTTTCTCCGCTGGCTGATACAGAAGCCAATAGCTTCTTGACTTCATCTGTCACTTGCTGCAACAATGGGACAAGTCAGATGTTTTTACAGAAGAGCTGTGGATTGGTACTCAATGAGGGCAACAGAAGTATGTCAGAAAAACATCAGTGCAAAGTACCATTTACTAGAAATGAGGTTACTCTGTGATGTTTTATCTGAGAGGCCCCTATCCTCACTGTTTCACTTACATTATAGCAACACGCATGCATCTTCATTCGAATAATCTTCCCTGGGCGGCTATATGTCCACACATTGTTACATCCTAATTTGAGAGAAACCTGGTTAACAAAGGCACAGTGTTCCACAAATCTGCCTGCAAATGCTCCCGTCCATTATATTGCAAATATCCAGTGCAGCATGCATTAAAGGGCGGATGGCCTTTCCTGGTTGATTGCCAAGCTGTGTTTTTGCCTTGGGAGACCATGTGTCCCATGAAATAAGGAGGAGGAGAGCTGCTAAGACAGAGTAGTTCAGTGACAACTGGTAGAACATATCACGTGTATCTTTCTTTTTCTCTTTCTCTCTCTGTCCTCCCTATGAGCTGGAGAAGTCGGTCACAAGACCAAGGCAGTGGATCACCGCACACTTCACACAGGCAGGGATTTACTATGAACTGTAAGGGAAACTCCGAGATTAGGATGTTCATTCTTAGTAATGTCATACTACTTGGCTGAACCTTTATTTTGGACACAGAAATTCCATGTATTTCTGCTTTTGAAAAACCAAACATTGGGTAATTTACCCATCAAGGTTGTGGTTGTTTAGATGGCTACACGTTGGCTCTTGTGGAATTCAGCCTCAGACCAGTTACATTTAATCCTCTTTCACACACAGTTCCTGGTCAATTACTGGGATAACCTTTGAGGCATCTCATTTTCACCTTTTAAACATAAACTACATTCAGGGCAGTTTCTGCCTTTCGCTAGAAGACAGACATTTTTCTTTGTGTCGATTTAAGAATAAGATGCGGCAAGGCAGGCCAGATATATGTGTACGAGGTGGAAGACATCTTATCATTTTCAGGCAAGCGGGGAATATTTTTTCAAAACAAAAAATAAGCTTGTTTGCAAACCAAATAACCTTTTATTGCTTGTTAGTTTTTTCATTTACCCTTGAAAGTATTTATGTAAACTTTAAACAACTCATGGAAATGGGGATGCGACCTCCCTTCAATTACAATATTGAAATAGCTTTTCTTTTATTGAAAATAGTTTGTTAATGTTTTTGGTGTTGCTTTGCTCTAACAAATCATATCTTACTTAATGTCGATCAATCAACTTATTTTTCTTTGTCCGACAGCGGTATTTGTGTTTATATATTCCTTCTGGTCTCTGATTGGTTGAACCCACATTTGATAAACCCTATAATATGTGTTTTTTCTCTATAGTCGGCAGGTGTTAGAGCCATGCAGATCACTGGAACAAAAACACAGCAGTATGTTAATAACACCCAAAACACATATTACTCATATTAACACAAAAACAAAACTACAGACTAAGTTACCCATAGATATAGATTAAAATATGTGATCAGTGGATTTCTTTTAGCTTGCTCCATTTGCAAATGTCTTTTGACAGACACTATGTTGTACTTGTCTGTGCAATGCAAGTGCTTTAATTTGCATACATCATGCCATATTGGCCTTTTTGCTGAACTGTGACAAGGTCTTGAGGTGGGAAAATGAAGGTTTGAAGGAAATGTTCCTTATATTTCAGCGATAGATTGCAAATGTAAATGAGGCTTCTTAAGATTTACTGTAAATTAATTATTCTCGCTACTTCTCAATGATTGTTGAGTTCTGTTCGCAATGGGCCCCTGTCCACTTCCCACTGTCAGTGTGCACTCATTTAGTCGGTCAACATTCTCTTCATCTTACTTGACAAACGAGGAGATGACAAACCACTAGAGGTACTTGACTGAAGCGCCACTTCCTCTTTTCTGTTATTGTTTATTTTAAAATGTAAAATATTGCACTAATAAAAGCTGCACAGCTTGCACAATTTCAAACATGCAAAACATTTTCTGCTACCATTGTAAGCAAATTCCTGCAGGTATCGAAGTACTGCTTAGTAAGGAGAAGTCAATATGAATTGGGTAAAGGAGAACGAGAAGTTTAGAGTGAGCTGTGCCATGTTTCCAGTATTAAGAGTTCTGATGCCTGTCTGAATGGAGCCTCTGTCCATAACTACCCTTGTTCATGTGAGGCTTTTATGATTGCAGATAGCCCCCAAACAACATATTATCTCCGAGAGAGGACACAGAGTTTTTCCATCAAATGTTAGTTTAGTGGATCCTAACCACCTCTAAAGAAATTGCTCTACATTTCCTTCGCTAAAACATAATTTGCTCTTCGGTGTCTCCTGCCAGACATTTGCTTCACTTGCAGTTAAGGGAAGGCAAAGAAATACACATTCTATCTCCTCACAGCTGGTGCTACGAATCAGACCTGTTGCTTTGAAGTAATAACCAGGTTTCTTTAACCTGGATGGCACTGTCCCTGTGGCTCCCAGGTTGAGGAGGAGAGGTGCTGTAGCAGCAGCCCAGCTGGACAAAGGCAGGAAGGGAGTGAGTCTGAATGAATATTTGCTAACATTGCGTAATGCTCCATGTTCCCATGGCTGTGGCCTTCGAAGAACAGAGCAACCCCAAGCATAGCAACGGCAACACTGCGGCCAATAGGCTTCCTGGCTGATGTGCCAAACCTCAGCACCGGTAGCCTGGGCTAGGACCTCAGAGAAAAAGCCAGTGGAAAGAGGGAGTTGGTAATGGAGCAAGAAGAGGCAGATGACAATGAGTACATTTATCCTCCTAACCACAATGCATCACACTTTCCCCTCAGCTAACCAGGAAGTAAAGATGCAGCAGTAAGAGCACATAGGTAATGAGGGAGCAGCAGGAAAAGACGGAACGTTCATCCTTTCTATTGCCTTATTTCCACTGCCTGGTTGGATCAACTCGCTTTTGGTACCCAGTCTTTTTCTCTATTTTGTCTTTCACTGCAGGGAAGACCCCCTAAGGATAGGAGGGATTCTCCGATGATCTCATAGTGGGATTTCTCAGTTTTGCTACAATTTGCAAGGAGTGAAAAAAAGCAGTTGTCGTTATTATTATTGGCTATTTAAGAAATGACTGTTTTGTGCAGGATTTCCTGTTTCCTGCTCTTCACCAATCAGAGGGTCTGCTGTGTATGGACTCCAACTTCTAGTATCAGCTCAGCCCTGTTGGACCCTTGCCCAAACTTTATATTGCACTATCGCTCTCACTGTGATTTTGTCACGTACTTGGATCACCCTGCTATTTTGCTTTGTAGTTTCCCCGACAGCAGAAGAATCAGATGGTGATTCAGCACCTCTGACCTTTGACACCAAGTTTCAATGGCTCTACCCCTGTGTTCCTGCCAGAAACAGCAGTGAGGCTCTCTAAACTGACTTCTAATCCCCAATGTTTCTGGTTTTCACTGGCATAGCTCGCTTCTTATCTGATATATACCTCCTGCGGTTGGGATTCCCTTTTTCTCATGGCAGGAAACCATAGCAGGGGAGTCAGAGTAGTGTCCTTGAGAAGACACTTGTAGAAAGAGTACCACAAATGTGAAGTGACTTGTGTTTTCTTTTTGCAAACTACCATTACAGCCAGGGGTCAGTTGCATATGTTTGTTTTGAAAACACAACCAAACTAAATATGATTTGTTTAAAACACACACAGCCTGCTGACAACCAACATCACCGTTGAAAACAAACACTCTTTGCAAGGTAAATTGGGCAGGTATTGCCAGGTAAGCTACCTTGAGTTGCTACATGGTAAAGTCATCGCACAATAACAAAAGGTTTATTTGAAATGAACTTTTCACTTTGGTGTAATCTCGTGCCATTTCTTGATCAAGAACATAATGGCACCGCTGCTGACTTAATCATGAAACTGTTTGTGCTCACCCCTCCTTTAGAGAAGTCTTACCTTGGTTAGGAAAAGCAACTGAAGGCATAACTTCCATAAAAGGACACAGTTTAATACTGCTCTAGGAAGTTCTTGTATGAGAAAGGAATTGAAACCACAGAATGATTTCCCTGTCTTAACAGATTTGCTGACGTTTAAACTAGTTGCAGGCTCTTGCATGCTTGCTGTGTAATGGAGAAATGGCTATTGGCAGTCGTCTTGGGCATGATTGTGTCTTCTAGCATTCTGTATGTAAATACTGGACCAAATTGTGATAGTCAATACACACTGATAAGATTACAAGTAAGCTAATGGTTCCTTTTTAAAGGGCTAGTTGAGCGGCATGGATGCTTGTTTACATGGGAGTCTTGAACCAGGCCTTACATTTGAAGGACATTATTTATTATCTGTAAGACTCTGTGCTGAAGAGTCCTTGAACAAACAATGATTTGCAAATAGAGAAGTGCTGTTCTAGCCTTGACCTCTGACCTCCCTGTTGAAGGGGGCAACATAGAAGAGGAGCAACCCAAATAATCCCACCCCTATCTTATCAGGTTAAGTAGCATGCATAGTCATTGAGTTTTGTGGCTTGCTTTGCCAAACAAGTGTCCTGATTGCAGAGAAAGTCATGTTGGTGACCTTATTCTGTATTATAGATTAGCCGACAGGCCAAGATAAAGACTGTTTTCATGATCACTCAAATTATGTCACATGTTAATTTGATATTTAAACCAATAAAGTATGCCAGCATCTGTGGCCCAAACGTTAACCAGCAGTAAAAGGCTGGTATTATTCTACCAGTAAATGTGTCTGCTCTACTCTGCAAGAAACCACAGTCAAATGCCGCCTTTTTTTTTCTTTTGAAATGCCAGTTCTTTCAAAAACTGGATGCCCAGGACATGCTGGCAGCACCTAGCCTGTGGACAACCCTCCTTACCTCTCATTGGCACGAAAGATGAATGGAGAGACTGACTAGCCTCGTGAATTTCCAGTGCGGTTCATGCTGTTATTTTCCAACACTTCTGCTGGTTACTTTCACAGCAAGGCTTCTATTAGACGGTTGTAGGACCGACTCAGCTTTGAAAACAAACATCATATGTAGCACTTGTGACTAAGAAGAGATCAGATATATACTCTGTAGCGCATTCCTTGCATTTGTAGG
This sequence comes from Harpagifer antarcticus, assembly GCA_902827135.1. Taxonomy (NCBI): domain Eukaryota; kingdom Metazoa; phylum Chordata; class Actinopteri; order Perciformes; family Harpagiferidae; genus Harpagifer; species Harpagifer antarcticus. The sequence continues at coordinate 5,914,303 of CADEHL010000508.1, forward strand.
AAAAATTATTTTATTTTTTGACAGAGAACCTACACCAAGCTTTCTTTTGCTGCCTTAAATGGAGAATTGTTGTGTGTGTGTGTTCTCTACTGGAGCACAGTTTGAACAGCACCTGATGTTTCAATTCGATGACAACAGAATTACGATGTCATTGTTTCACCTTTATATCCTACTTTGTCATTAAAAAGAGCTGTAGGTGACCGATAGACTTACAACTTGAAACTGAGTGTTGAATAACTGTAGAAACCTGAAGTTGTAAGGTTGCGTGCTGTGGTGGTAACTCTTTGTTCTTTTTTGATCCACAGAAAAGGAATTAAACACTAAATGTATTGTGGAGATGGAAAATAACCAAACAATACTCCATCCGGGCGGAGCTAACCTGGGCAAAGCAGACTCCAGGTACGTTTCAGTAGCTTGACTACAACCTGACAACAATGATTCACGTCATACATGTCTTATTTCACACGTTATTGTCTATAAATGTACAAACATGTTTTATTCATAAGGTAATGTGTATTTTAGTTTACATCTTATGCAGCACTGATCAAGAAAATAATACTGAGAGATGTGAGGTACCGATACTTTGAGGTGACAGGATCACGCAGCTGTTCTGAAATCAATGGCAAGCTGGTAACTGCAGTTTGTCCCTCTAATAACACACATGAGCAAAACAAAGAGCCTTTTTGAACCTTAGAGCATGGAGACTTGTCACAGTAGAGGCACAACATACATGAGGATAATAGGGCCCTTTTTCAAATGTTATCTCTCCTGAGTCATAACTGAAGTCTGAGAACACTGTCATGGTGCACATATTTATAGAATCATTAGAGCTTTCTGAGGATATTATTAGCTCCATCATCCCTTTTATCTTCCATCTCAAATCAAGAACTTGCCGGAGAATCACATTTTTAAGATTTCTCTAGTGCTGATGTAATCCAGCGATAGTTGTCTGTGCATGGGTATTTTGCAATCAGGAACTGCTTGTGGCTAATTCTGCATACTTTCAATTGTAAAAATGTTAGCATATACTCTCCAACTTCCTATGTATTGCTCTCACACAGATCATCATTTTCTACAGCTGTTATATATTTATTTGATCCATACTGTGCTGTGAGCAATGTTCATTACCTTGGGAATTTTCTTGTTTCCTTTTTCCTGATTGCTACTTTTGAGAAGCTTGTCTCAGATTGGTTTGGAATGTTCCTTTGTCGACGCAATGTCGTTTTTGTCCGGAAGCCGTTTCCCCGTTAGAGACAGGTGTAATTCAACTCAAACCACTTGACTTATTCCCCTTTGGATGTTGTTCCGATTCAGCCCTGTTAACCAGCTGCTGTCAGTGGGAAATGCAGTGGGGAGTGTTGAGTGTCTCTCAGGCATTAGGACGGATTAGATTTGGCCTGACAACGGAGAACAGAAATGTGTGTTGGGGTGTCTGAGTGATGGAATGTTTCTGTAGGATCAGACCCAGCAGAAATGTTTCAAATATAACACCCGGCGGACCAACTGTGAAGTTAATCACTTCATCTGTAATGAAACCGCTGTAATAATTACAGCTGTTCAAAACGCTTGAAAATCAGCCAGTAGGCCGCAGTTGATCACCGACCCGCCATCTTGGAGGAAGCCGGCTGGGTCATAAAGAAAGATCTCCTTGTGACCGGCGGGGCTGACTGCAGACTGCCAGATCAGAAGCAGTGAATAAGGCAGTCAAAGCAGGGCCGGCCTCAGCCTGGTGTGTGTGTGTGTGTGTCAGAGGTGCCTCTGCCTGGAAGAAAGATGGCAGTGGCGAGGCGGACAGAGACGATTACACATGAAAAGTAAGACTCCATTGCGCTCCCGTCCTCCTTCACTTTGCCGGGTCGTAACTCCCAGCGCCCTGGCTTCCTCCCTCTTTCCTCAGCTCTTCCGTTTCCGTGGCAACACAGGGGGAGGTTAACTCCGGGTCGCCGGCAGTGACCGTGGAGCCCCTTCCTCGAGTGGGCAGACGATTGAAGCGGGGGCAAAAAACCCTGGTTTACTCGAGCATCTGTCGACCATAAACTTTCCCGGTGACTTTTATGGAGGACAAAACAAGAGCGGAGCTGTAGTCTGTCTCTCCGTCTCTCGGTGACAAAGGAGCGAGGAGGCAGCAGCAGGAGGATGGACTGACTGATGGCTGCCCTCAGCGTGCAGATGCTATTTTTATTTTATTTGTTTGTTCCCCATTTTCCATATCCATGCTGTTTGCATTGTAGGAATATCTTCCTCTCAGCTTTAAGTGCTTAACAGTTGAGACGGACTGGACCGGGTGTACCAAGGAAGTAAAGTTAGGATGATGCATGGTGTTTGCTTAGCTGGCTGGATTACCAGGATGTCCTTTGTTTCAATCTTGGGAGATATATCTCCCAAGAGAGAGTGAAGCTTCTTGACTGAATCCCAATTTGTTTCTTTATTTTTATCTTCAAAAGCCAACTGGGGATTTGCAAGATGATGCCTACATTATACTGACGGGCAAGACGACAGTATTTTCTTCAAAACAACAGAAAACTAGTTCTGTAATAACACGTGAGGAATAACGTAGATAGGCAGAAATACAGTGCATCATATTGAATGTTAAATTTTTTTGTATTATTAGCTGTTGCCATTTGCAAATATTCTCTTGTATTTTAAATGAAATATATCTTAAAAAGATCTCTATTTCCTAGAATACCAACAACAAGGTGTTGCATCCTCCACCACCTTTCATTGCATTGAAATGAAATGAAATTGTCTGGTAGTTCTTTCATCCATCTTCACTTGAATCCATAAATAGCCCTTCCTAGTGTCCTTGCTCATACAATCTGAACATATCACAACTTTTTGACAAAGATTTAAAAAGGATTTGTTAGCATTAAAGTGCTACAGTGCAGAAACACGGTGACAATAGAAAAGCACAGTGTGGAACAGAAGATAGACAGGGCATTAGCACTCCAAACAACTCAACTCTGGGAAGGATATCCTGCGTCAGAGGTCATGTGACCCTGCCACATAGATGGAACAGATAATCCTGGCCAACTTTTAGCTGCCACAGCAACCAGCAAGGTGCTGCGAGGCGAATCAAATGCATGCCAGCACACATTCCTTGTGGATTACTTTGTAATGTGAAAGTTCACCTTGTGAAAGTTACACTTAAAGGTAACGAAGAGATTTAAAGTCCTGTCTCTGAGCAAAACAAGCCCCTGTGCAGTGTTTTGGCATCCAATAAGCCTTTCAAATTCTCATATCTGCCACACGCTCAAGTTGGACTTCACTGGATTGTATTTCATTTCAATGTAGCTGCTTGCATTGTTAAACGCTGCCTTTTGTGATGCAGTGAAACCTTTCTCTTCATCCTCTCCTATGGAACCTTTACCTGCGACATGTATATGCACCTTTTTTTAGCCGTAGACTCCTTATCCACAGTCTGACATGATGTTCAGAGCAGCCAAGGATTAGTCCTGTTTGAAAATAGATGAACGCTTTTCTGTTTCTCTCGGGCTGTGAGTAACAGTTTCCCATCCACATAATTAGTGACACCCATTGGGGTTCATCTGATATCTATCCACTCAATGGTTCACTGCAGCTCTCAAATAGAACCTTCCTCTGTAGGTGTCGATTGTCTCTGCTGTCGAGCCTACTCCTGAGTAGTGAGTGGACTCTGGCTAGCTGCATGCACTACAGATTTCCATCAGCATCGATCAGAGGTTTTTGTTTTGGAGTGTTTGGACATATAGTGCCACATCTAAGCTATTCTCCCTTCCTTTTTTAAACTATACTTAAACATAGACTGTGCAATTATCCTAAGAGGGTTAAAACATTGTCTAATTAGCTTTTGAAAACTAATTTAAATTAAATTATATTGGTCAGTGTTTGAAGGATGTGCAGATAGATTAAAAGGGTAGAATATGTTCAAAGTCATGCATTAGTGAGGTTTAACTTAACATCCTGCTCTGAACATATGCTGTAGGTCTCATGTTGCTCTCTTGCCTTCCTCACATTCTCCTACTATACTTACAAACCATTAGACCCTCTCGTTTACTGAGCCATGGGAGAGAAAATGCCACACATCATTGAGACAAGGCCATGTACAGGACTGTTTAAACAGACTTGAACAACCCTGACACACAATAGACCTTGTCCACCCAGTGTGTCTGCCTATTCATTGCCTCTCTACCACATTGTCATTTAGCCTAAGCAGTAGGGCAAGAATATTTGAAATGATTTGAAATGGAAGATAAAAGGGATGATGGAGCTAATAATATCCTCAAAGTTATAATGATTCTAAAAATATGTGCACCATGACAGTGTTCTCAGATTTCAGTTATGACTCAGAGGAGAGATAACATTTGAAAAGGGGCCCTATTATCCTCAATTCCAGGTTCATATTGGTATGTAGTGTCTCTACTATGACATGTCTCCATGCTTTAATGTTCAAAAAGCTCTTTATTGTTCTCATACTGCCTGTGCCCCAGCACCTCTTTTCACCCTCTGCCCAGTCTGCTCTGATTGGTTAGCTGGCCGGCTCTGTTGTGATTGGTCAACCTACTTAGAGATTAGGGCTGCACGATTTTGGGAACAAATCTAATTGCGATTTTTCTGACAAATATTGCGATTGGAATTGTGATATTTGTTTTTAAGCGACCCAACAGAAGTTTATTGTAAAATGCGACCATAACTCCGGCTAGGAAGGTTGTATCAACGTGCTCCCGTCTCTAGCACCCTCGCAGCCCGAGCTACGAGTGAAAGAACTAAACTTACATGAAACTTCCGTTGGGTTGCTTTAAAGTCAAGCTTCAATTTAAGATTCACCCTGTAATAGAAACATGTGATGGAGCATTACTGACCTGACTCAGATGGTTTGTTTCACCAAACCATCTAGGAAAGCTCCTTTGGAAGCCATTTGCAAAGGGCAGGCACTTTCAAAAGCACTTGGTAGGTGATTGGATCAATCTGTCTATCACCTTCTATCATGGGCTACTTCTGATTGATTAACAATGGCTGGTACATGTGGAGCACAGCACTTCTGATTGGTGTGGATGACTGACACACAAGAAAATATATATATTTTTTTTAAATCGCAGACTTTGCGATTTGATAATCGCATCATTTCAAATTTCGATTTAAAGTCGATTAATCGTTCAGCCCTATTAGAGATGTCCCGCCCCTTAGCCTATCACGTACAATGTGTTGGAGCGCTATCCAATAGAATTGTTACAAAGAAATGTCATTATGTTATGGAAGTAAACAAAGAGCGCAGCCATTAACATGCACTCAAATGTACACAAGTATAATAGGGCCCCTTTAACATGAGTTCTATTCAACATTCAGTTCCTTCCAGAAGCTTAACAATATAAGTTTGAGTGTTTGATGTCAAACAATATTCACATTTGTACAAACTACTTTAATGAATGTTTATGTATCCTGACATCCAAATTAGGCCTGATTTTACATTTGTTGTTTATCCAATCAAAACATCCATAGACAACTTTTGAATTCTCCCCTATGGGTCATTTGAAACTAGGCCCTCCCTTGCAGGTAATTTCCTTCTTTTATTTGTCTCCCTCCCCATCCGTCAGTTCTGTGCTCTGCGGGTGTGTCTGATTCAGTTTTTCCAGCAGCAGTGCACTGGGCAGCAGGTCTCAAGTTCCTCACTCTGCCTGTCTCAGTGACTCACTGCGGTTGTTTTCATGAAGTTTGAGTATGTTGCTTTTTATAAGCAATGCTTACAGAGGATCACCAGGAAAACATCTAAGCTACAATTTACTAGCTCCCTATGCTTTCTGACAGCGATGGTAACATTTTGTTTTTGCTGTCTGGAATCCTTTGCTTTTGCACCCGCCCTCCCTGAATGACTTGGTTACCACTAGAGATGTCCTAACCTCCAGAGTTTGAACTGCTGGACCAGGGCACTTTGTTCTAGTCTGTCAGATAAGCAGACAGCTAACCTCCCTGCAGCCGTGTTGTTAGACCCTACACGATGACCGAAGGCTGTTTGCTTTAGATTGGTGAAGCTGGATGTTGACACACTCTGACAACGATCTGTCTCCTGTCAGACATCAGTGAGGCAAACACAAGTGGCTTGGTTTCTCAGGGGATTCACAAAAGAGACTGTGCGGCCACTTTCTTGGAATGTTGTTGGACATTTTGTATATTAAATTAGCTGACATCTGTTTTTGGACGTAAAGGATTTCTGAGGTGTTTTGATGCAGGATAAAGGCAAAGTGGTTAAACAGTCCTGAACCATCCATGTGATGGTGGGAGTTTCTAACAGCCCACTAGCATAATGACAGGCTTAGAACAATGAAGGAAAGAGGATGTCATTCATCCACTGCTACACTGGAGCCTTTTCTCCACCATTTTCCAGTTTCAGACCACTTGGCCAGGCTTAGGTATGGCTTTGGACAGTTACAATACTGATTTAGCAACATGGGATTAAGTGCAACATATTCTTTGAAATGTGTGAGGTAACTCAAGTATATCTTAGATTTCTGTCAGGTGACACATCGCATTAAGAAAGTACAATGTAAGCCATGGGAGAAAGAGTTTAAATGAGCACACACTAAGTTTGTCTGGGCTGTAGTGAGAATATACTGAAACAAAATGCAAACACATCAGTTAGGTCCGTGACCTTAAACCAGAGTTAATATTAAGAGAGTCAGCATTTAGCCTGAGAGCTGAGGAGGAAACAATACATGTGCCATTCTCTAGCAGCATAGTAGCTCCAAAGAAAAGGGAGGATAGCAGACATTATGGTCCATCTCCTAAATACCGTATGTGGGGAGGATTCCATAGTCGCCACTGCCCTTGTTTTTTTGTACTGCACGGCGTAGCAGAAAAATGACAGGGAAATCAAACAGAAAATGAACCCAAAATGAAACTGCCTCTGCGGCACCAGTAAACTAATCTCAGTCCAGGCAAGAATATCCTTTTATGCATTTATTTTCTTGTATTTTATTAACCAAACATCATCAAGTACAGTTGTTTCACCTAAACTCTTTCCCTGTGGCTTATCCTGGTAAAAAAAACAGGTGTCCTCTCTGGTGCCCCACCAAAATAAATAAATACAAAATCACCAGGGGCCCAAAACCACCTTCAAAATAAAAGCATACTAAATAACTTCAAATAACTAAAACAATTACACTAAATAAGAATACAATTACCAAAGCAAAAACAGCAAGAAAATAAATGTTTAATTTACGAAATAATATAAATCAATATATAGCTCCAACACACGGATAACATCCAAATACGCATGAGATGAATGTATGAAATTGGCATCTTTACAGGAATTCATCGTGTCCTGTATGGTACAGGAAGAACATGTCTTGCTTACGTGTGAAATAGTTCCTTGTTGTTGATGGCTAGATGCGGAAAAATCAACCATGCAAACTATTTCTATTTCTAGGTCAGCTTTGCTTTTTAATTTCTTTGAAGAGTATGCAAACTAGCATGACAGAGCTTAACTACACAGGGGTTCAGTTAATGTGCATCACATGGATACAAAGGGAAAATAAGGGTTCCTTTATGATGTGAGGGCTTAATGTCATGCACATGCATATACATGATTCTTGCTTGCTCCACTCGCTATAAGCTAGCTATGGTCAAAATCAATCAGTCAAGGAATTATTAATAAACACATGTTTGTGTTACTGCCCTTTTTGGGAGTGATTATGATTTAATTTTCAGGATTAACTGTCAAGCAATATATTATAAAGAGACCACATCATATTTGTATCTAATACATATAGTTGGATTTAGTTAAAGCTTTTCTCCTAAAAACTAGTTGTCAGAAAGGAGATCGGATATGCTTGGCTGTCTGCCATTTTCACAATATGTGGGGAACTAAAGCCCCATACAACGTTACTCAGTGCTGTTGCCATTAGCCTGTTCCATGTCCTGCTCCATCCGGCGTATGTACTGTGTTACACTGATGCCGTTTCTCTCAGTTTAACATTCCAGTCTCAGGCCCAGCCTCTTTCGTCCATAACCCCCCTGGCTACCTTCAGCCTCCTTTCTATCCTCCATTCCTCATTCCTCACTCCCTACACAGCCGTGGATGGTACAGTCCCGGAGAGATAAAAAAAAGAAAAGAATGCAAGAACAGTAGAAAAGGGGAGGGGGGGGAGCAGCCATGCATTAAGTCATCTTTTAAATGACGGTGATCAGAGCGGAGGAGCATGCCGAAGGGAGGAAGGACGAATGGAAGTGTTCGAGGACCGAGGGAGGCGGGCTCTCGGCTCTCCTGACTACCTCATTCTCCCATTTCATTGGTCGCAGGGCCCCTAGCTTGCGTTAATCGGAGCAAGACATGGGCGACCCTTCTCGCCTGCAGCTTTTGAAGCAATCGTGACGGCTGTCATCACTATGTACGTCAAAACCTGCCGCACCAATTTCACCCCTAGAGTGTCGGGAGGTTGGAGAGATAGATAGAAGGCATGAAGGATGTACTTAAAGAGCAACTTGCAGGTTAGAGACACCAGTGAATAAATGTGTAGGAAAATGATGAATACACTAGATTTTCAAAAATATATACAGAAATATACACTACAGTGACATCTGGCGTCGTTTTAGTAAGACATTTTCACTTCCGCATAAAAAAGCCTCCGCACGTGACGTCTAACGTATGAATAAACATGGTTCACAATGCTAGTTTTGACACAGAAGAGGTTGAAAATATATATTCGAATGATTATAATTATGAGCCTGCTATGCGTCCAAGAGACCAGGAGCAGCCAAGGATTAGAAAAAATGACGGCCATCGGAGAGAAATGGAGCTGTGGTGTGTGGAGAACCAGTGGAGAACAGAGCAGCTGTCTTGGTGAGTGACCGGCGTTAGCTACAGTTAATGTTAGCTAACGTCAGTCACATCACAACATTGTAAAGTTAGCAATCATATATCAGGCTATAACTAAAGTAGTATTGATAATATAGTAACGTTACTGGCAGGACTGTTGATACTGATCCATAACAGAAACTAATGCGCAAGTATCAGCCGTATCTCGCATTACCTAATGCAACTCCACACTACGGTGCTGTGTACCGGAGGGGAGACGTGAGATACGGCTGATACTTGACGATCTGGCGGAAAAAGGTTGTGGAGCCTCCGTTGATATGCCGTTGTAAATGGCTTGATGGAAAGCAGGTGTGTAGTCGGGGAGGGTGCACAGCTGATTGCAGCAGGTGAGTGGAGGTTGTGAGCCAGGAGTGACAGCCACCACGCCCACACAAACAACACAGACAGGGGGAAACAAACAAACACAAAGGAGACGGCTGGAGCAGTACAGCCACCACAGCGTTACCTAATGCAACTCCACACTACGTCTTACGGAGCCTACACACGGCGGCGTGCGTTGCCGCTTCAAGCTTCTGCCCATTCACTTTGAATGGGGTGACGTCACGATTCGCCGAACTGCATTGTGGGAGCAAAGCGTAGCTTCTCTCGCGGTGCTCGCTGCAAAAGTAGAGCAATGTTCTACTTTTGACGCCTCGGCAGAAGCGTCAGCCAATCGAATCATATGCCAGTACAAGCTCTAGCCAATCAAACCGCTGCTTGTGTGTCAGGGGCGGGAGATTTGTGTGATTGGTTGTTGGTCGAGTGTCAGACACGCCCGCCGGCAAGCATCAACGCACGCCGCTGTGTGGACGGGCCGTGTACCGGTGCCGTGTACCGGGGGGGGGGGGGAGAGAGAGAGAGAGAGAGAGAGAGAGAGAGAGGAGAGAGGAGAGAGAGGAGAGAGAGAGAGCAGTGAAGGGGGGGAGAGAGATGTAATACGGTTTCCTGATAAAGCTGTGGAGAGTATGTGCTGCAGGGAGGTGGATGCACAACGCACCCATAAACGAACGCTAGCTCCGGTCCTTTTCCCGTGAGGGAAACTGTGGACTCGATGTCCTGACAGGCTGGAGTTTGTGCAACCTGCACAAACTCCAGCTCACCAGGATTACAAATGGTGAAATGCAATGTAAAATTACTGAAAAAATACCAGCTCACTAAATCACAACCGCTCAAACCAACTACAAACTACTACCGTGGATTGGGCAGAGAAGGAGTCCGAGAAAGTTGCTCCCCATGTGACGTAATATGACGCGTTTCACGTATGATGTTACAAAAAGCAGTTTTTAGTAGCAGAGCTCAAAACGACTCCTTTTCCTCTGAATTCTTGCCCTTATGTCTTGTAAAACATATCAAATCCTGCATTAACATTTTAATTGTAATTTTCAGGCAAGGTTAAGTATAAATGTAGTAAAAAAAAAAAAAAAACCTGCAAGTTGCTCTTTAAAGACACAGAGAGGATCGTCATGGAAACAAAAATAATGGGGATTCATAATTTGATATTAGAAATTCTAATTCTGGATAAGGGATTATTTTTTACACAACTAAGATATCCTTTTTTATAACTGACATTTTGACAATGAAAATCCACTAAGACACCCCCTATAGAACCCCAGCCTATTTCAATGCTTCTCTAGAAGATGTCCTATTTGCATCGTGGTTTAAAGAGAGCTGCTAGAATCAGTAGGGCGTCAGATAGTTACTCTGCATGCATTTTCTCTGTGAATGCAGCACGTCAGCAGTGGAGTGTCAGTGAAATGTGAAGTATTACAGATTGGACTGGAAGCTGGCTGGTTCGTGAAGAACTGCGGCTTGGACGTTTTGTGAAGAATGTGCATGGTTAAAAGGAAACGGGTGTGTGGATGTCTTTGTGTGTGTTCCTGCGCTTCTATCCTACCAAGAGCTAAGTTTAAAAAATGTTTAATGAAGGTTTTTTTTGTGATGCAGCTTAGAGCTCAGGGTCAGAGCTAGATAGCTCAAGTTCAAGCATTTCATATTGATGGTGACAATATTAAGACAGAACAACTGGGTTTAGGGTCCTCCACGGATAGTGTGAGTGCGTGTGTTATCCTCTAATCATCCCCTTCCTCTGGCCTCATCATCTGACTTGATGTAACTCTCTGACTGACAGCTGCCCTCTGGGCCAGCTACGCACAGACAGAAGAGGAGGAAGACTACGGGTGGCCTGTAGTGAGGAAGATCAGAGCAGAACAAAGCAAATAGAGAAAAGCATCAATTTTAGGACGAAATGTTTTCATCGAAACGCTGGACAGGAAATAATTGTACACATTAGAGAAATTCATTAGGGCAATGCGTGCTTTGTATGAGTCAATGGGGAAAACAAGCCATTGTTATGGAATCTGTTCCCTCGGGCCTGCTGGTCATGACATTGTCCTATTGCAGTAAGCCTGTTCGATTAAAGCGCTGACCAGATGGATGAAGTTAATACCCAAATGATGATTTTCACTTTTCAACACGAAAAGTATGTTAGTTGATTTTATTCAAATGTTGCTAGGAATTGACTTTTCATTAGTGCAGTTAAAAAATAACAATGGCACCTCCAGCTATTGTCACTGTCAAATAGTAAAATACTTAAAATACAGCTGATTGCTTATGTTACATAGTATGCCATGTCTACTTAAAGAAGATGATGAAGCAGTGCAATAATAAGCATGCTCTATAAACATATACAAAATGCAATTTATAATTGCTATATGGCGTTGGAAAATCTTAAAAATGCACTTTAGTTCTAGAATTTGACTTTTGAAAAGATGGAGAATCTGGAAATCTGTTTGGTATTATCTGTAATATGACATTTGCAACTTTCTACAACAGATCATGTTGCTTTTAATGCTATTATAGTATTTTTTCACAATAGCCTTATTTATTATTACCAACTTACTTTTATGCACATTTCAAAAACATGCTGACCATCAAAGTGATTTCATACAAAATGAAAACTTGCGGTCACTGTAGTTAATGCATTAACGGTGTGATTCATAGGCGATCTAGACACCTTCAGTGCTCATATTAGCAGATCTTTCTAGGAACAGATCTTGAACTTGAATTGGGTGTAAAAAAACGGTGCTCTTGTAATTTACATCTGGTATTATTTGTCTGTGTTCTGCAGAGGAAGGCTATATTTCTGTAACTCTATGCTGTGGTTTTATTGTTTTTCAAAACATATCTATCTTAAATCATTAGCCTGGTCCTGATGCGCTGGCATTCCTCCAATGCCAGAGGAATGACTGCTGAGGAGATGGGTTTTAAAGGACATGGCTCTTGGCTGTGTGCTTAATTCTGTCATGTTTGCATGTGGGTTTATGTCTGCAGTGTAAATACATATAGTTATTCAGTTTTTACTGTAAAATATCACACAAATATTAGAGCTAATCCTCCTCTCGAAATGTCAACTATTTTTAGACCATTTATGAGCATGACTCCGACCCACTGGCGACCCAGTGACCCCTCTCCACCACCATCTGATTCTGCCACACACTGCCTCCACCCTCTGCCAGCTTCAGTGCCCCCCCCCACACACACACACACACACACACACACACCACACACACACACACACACACACACACACACACACACACACACACACACACACACACACACACACACACACACACACACACACACACACACCATGTATACTATACATCACTTCAGGGGACATTACATTGACTTACATGCATTTCCTGGAGACTTATCCTAACCTTAACCATAACCAACACATGCCTAACCCTAAACCTAAACCTAACCAAGTCTTCACCCTAAAATTAATGATTCCCCTCATGGGGACCTCCAATTTGTCCCCATAAGGGAAGCCAGTCCCCCACACGTGACTGTGTAAACAGATGTAGGTCCCCACAAGTATAGTAATGCTAGGGCACACACACACACACACACACACACACACACACACACACACACACACACACACACACACACACACACACAGTGTCCCAGACATTTTTCCCGTCTACCCGAGCCCTCAGATGTGAAAGCAGAGCCCATCCTGACATCCAGACACAAACCCTTACCAAATCACCCTAAGGAGTTTTTTTTACATGCGACTAACTCACAAGATGTAAACAAGCTCATTCCGTCTCTGTTCGTCCGTGTCGTTATTTCTCTCTGTCTCTTTTCTAATAACAGGGCCACATAATAATTAGCTTGAACAGTAATGGATAGCTAGGAAAATGATTTGTATTCTGTTTAAATTGCCAAAGCATGCTCTGCAAGGCTTAACATAATGCATCCTCTGTAACATGTGCACTTAATGTCATCTTCCTATCTCTCCACATGGTGCTGTTGACCCCCCCCCGACATCATCAGGAATCAAACCAAGGTAACAGCATGCTCCCACACAGAATTTCACAAACTGTTTTAACACTGAGCAAATTCAATAGTTGTGAATACTCTGTGTCAACAAAGAAGACGGTGTATTTATCTGGCTTAGTTTGTCAACTGGTATAAACCACAAAACAGTGTTACAAAGTAATGAGTTGTAAAACATGTTTTGCCAGAAGAGTGCTTTTTTATGATTAGAGCTTCATTCTTGTTGCTATGACACTTTTTAAAAAACTTGTTTTTGACTCAGCGTTTGTCTTTTATTCTATCAGAAGACAAAATCCCATTTTGCCCTAACCTAAAAATGACAAGACATAAAAAGTACATTAGGTTGCACAAAGAGGAAAATAAAGAAACCATTTGTATCAAACTTTGTTCATCAATTGAAATCGAATTAAATCAAAAATATGAGCCTTTCATATTTGACTGCTATTTAAAAACACTTTTTTTTAAGGGACTACATGAATACACAAGCTACCATTTGAATTACATTTCACCCTTATATATTTATTGATGTTTTCTAAGAAAATGTAAAAATGCAAATAAAAGGTAAAAATTCCCATAATATGTTAACATGGCGCCATTAGAGTCCGTCATCGATTCCTCACGTGCTGCCACTGTTTTCCCTCCCCAGGTTTTTGCCTATGATTACTGTTTCTGGTCAATGGATGAGACGGATAAGGAGCAATTTGCCGGTGAGTCAATGAACTGATCATTAACATTATTAAAGTTTTCATTTTTCATGGATTAAAAGCCAATCAAACAAGTTAAAAGACTACATATTACTGTGCAATAAAATACAGTTCCTCTTGTGTCTGTCTCCAGGTCAGGAAGTGGTCTTCCAGTGCCTTGGGGAAAGTCTTCTCCACAACGCCTTCCAGGGCTACAACGCCTGTATCTTTGCCTATGGACAAACTGGTAACTTCTCATGAGACACAACTATTCTATAACAGAACATAGGGTAGGGTGGACAATAGGCCTTCAATTACCAAGTGGTCTCTGCATTGTGTTTTGTGTTGTTCACGGATGAGACCCGAGCCAGCATACAATTTAGACGATCTCCGTTTAATCACTGTCAATCTGACATCAGATATAACAAATCAGTCTTATATTAGGTTTCCCTCACAGTGACTCCTCTCAGAAAAAAGGTGGCTACATTAGCTGTTTTGAATCAGTTGGATATTTTAAAAATAATCAAGCGTGCGTGCTTCTCCAATTTTACCTTCGCAAGCTTTCAATAACTACAAGACAACACATATGAACAATTGATCTTTTCCGTCATTAGCACAGTGCCCTAAAGCTCTTTGTAAAACGATTAAGAGAGGAGTGTCAGTGAGGATGTGTTGAATTGGAAGGTTGAAAGCCTCTCCTCTGTCAAGTGTTAACACAGCACATCTTTCCACACACTTGCTAGAGCTGTTAAATCAATCAACTGTATACACAAAAGCCACTTTCTAATGCTATACAACAACATGTTGTCTGCCATGGCTACTGCAGTCATCTTAATTTAATTATATTATTATTCTCCTCACCTTTAAGTATGTAAATAAGAAAGAATAATGAGTAGATTTACACATGTTTGACAATGTAAAGAAAGCTGACAATGTAAAGTTATGTCTAAGCCACAAGTTTGCATCGTGCTTGCATGTGCTCTCTTAGCTTTGTTAGTCTTATTAGTATACAAAGAAACACCTATTTTTGTTATTAATGTACAAACTAAATGCAACCATACACCTTCTGAATCCAGGTTGTCTCCTTGACTGAACCACCAATTGCTTTGTAAGCTCATTCGTAAAACAGACTTGAATGAATCTGGACATTAACCAAATCAAACTCACTAACACCATCTTGGCAAGGACTCAGTGGAATTGGCATAACTTGCTTCAATTGTGTTCCTCGAAGTTCATCATTACATCACCAATGTTCTGTTCTAATTGGATTTGTGTGTGTGTTGTAACCAGGCTCGGGGAAGTCGTACACCATGATGGGTTCAGTTGACCAGCCGGGTCTGATTCCCCGGCTATGCAGTGCTTTGTTTATGCGAACCCAGAAGGAACAGCGGGAGGAGGAGAGCTTCACTGTTGAGGTGTCCTACATGGAGATCTACAACGAGAAGGTCCGAGATCTGCTCGACCCCAAAGGGTATGACCCCGAACTAATCTTCTCACCCTTTTGTTGTGGCCCATTTAATCCTCTCTGTAGACCTCTTTGGGTCTATGTATAAAATATAGTTGTTGCAGCTTCTTAACGGTAACACATTTTTCACTGAAGTGATCAAATTATGACTTTTAGTGTGAAGCTCTCACGGAAAATGTTGAGTCAATCGTGATTAATAAGCTCAAATTAGATTGATTTCCAAATGCACACCATGGGAGCCCTGATATTTGGACTGAAACACAAATAAACAACAGTCATGGGCTGCTGGATCAACCTTAAATACAAGTACATCCAGTTTGTCTCTGCTAAGTTAGCCTACTTTTGACTTGAACAACCAGTATCTTGAGTACATTTGACATGAAGTACGTTGTTATCACTAGAGAAAGTTGCCGGTGGATGTGGTCCCACCAGCTGCTGTAGTCAGTGGGAGAAAAGATGACTCCTCTGCCTTGCAGCCACTGGCAGAGTCCAGTTCATGTCCAGCAGTAAATCAGCAGCACGGGCCTGTGTTTGCCACCCCAGACAGCATGACCTTTGACCCACTCTCACTTTATGACCTTTCACCTCAGTAAAAAAGGCCGAAGAGAAGCAGGCCATCTGACAGCCATATGTGCTTTGCCGTGAAGCAGAGAATGATGAGGTGGTCCGGCCTGGAGCAAGTTTAAACCAGGGTCAGAGAGCCAAGTGCTAACAGAGTCTGTATGAACTGGGGACAGTCGTAGTGATGGCAAGAACCACCTGAGCCTATACATCAGATCATTTGCAAGACATTTTTTTTAATCTGGGACAATTCATATCATTTAACAGGGACAATGGACAGTCATTGACCATCCCACAGTTAGCTAGATAGCTACATTTCCTTAGCAGTTCATGGGGAGTATTATAGTGTGACGTTTCAAAATTCAGACGACGGTACAGAGGATAAAATGTCATTATAGAAAAAAAATGTTGTGTACTCTATGGTAATATTTCATTTGGGCAAAAAATTGTTGTTTGTCTGTGTTTTAAACCTGCTTTATTTTCTTTCCAGGGGTAAACAATCTCTGAGGGTGAGGGAACATAAGGTTCTGGGTCCCTACGTGGATGGCTTGTCTCGACTAGCTGTGGCGTGCTACAAGGTAAAATAGTTTATAACATGCTTTTTTGTCATGCTGATTCACTGACGTCTAATGCTGTGTTGCATCCTGGCTGCCACATCCGATAGCAGCAGTTTGCTTTGTAGTCCCTCCAATCAAACTGGAAGGGGTTAGTTATAAACACGTCCAAATTAAATACATTGTTTATTCAAATTGGGCTTTCCAGGAGACTAAAGTTATTCACTATTTAAACAGTCATTTTTGTAATTCTATGCATGATTCCTGTGTTCTTCACAGTCTTCAAAGTTTTTTTTATAATTGTATATATGTAATAATTGTTGAATTTCTCTTGTTCTTACAGGACATCGAGGTGCTGATGTCAGAGGGGAATAAGTCTCGGACTGTTGCTGCCACCAACATGAATGAGGAGAGCAGTCGATCACACGCTGTCTTCAACATCATCCTCACACACACACTGAAAGACGTGAAGTCCGAGGTAAGAAATGACACACACACACAGGCACAGTTTTAGACGGAACAAATACTCTTTTAAGTAGGGATGCACAGATTTGATCACCGATTGAAGTTGCCTTTTCTGACAAATAAATGTTGTGCCAGCGAAACGTTGTTTTATGTGAAAGATGCCCCTGTGTATGCCTCTACTTAAAAATAAATAAAATTGAACTGTCAATAATCGATCACTGGTTAAATCCTCTAGATCTTTGGAGTATACAGCATGGTATTACGTTCGTTGTTAGAGTATGCCTAAATAGGTCAATCCTTTTCAATGTCTCCCATCCACCCCAGTGCACTAGATTGTGTACGAGTTTGATCAAAACAAGTCATTAAATGCCTTTACTCCCTTACCTCCTTCTTCCCACAATGTGCTACAGTGGTATAGTAAAACATATTATTGATGGTGGAGGGCTTTGTAGGTGAGGGCCAGTATTTTGAAGTTGATGCAGTGGAAGACGGGGACTGGGGTGATGTGGTGCCATGATTTGGTGTCTGTGTGAGGAGTCGGGCGGTGCATTTTGTACCAGTTGGTCTATTGAGGGAGGTTGAGCTGATGCCGTAGAGAAGTGAGTTACAGTAGTCAAGGCGGGAGGACATGAAGGCATGGATAAGTCGTTCAGTCATGTGTGAATTATAAATCGTGAACATTTAAATATAAAATATTTCTTGTGTGTACCAAAATATTTTACAAGTGATTATTCTTAACCAAAATTACAAAAATGGCATAAAAACACATATTATTCTAATATGGGTGATATTTGACTCACTTATGGAAGAGTGTAGGGCCCAATCACTTGTACATCTGAGCTAAGCATAAGCATAATAATGACCGTAGAAAGAGGTTAAAAGACGGAGCGCTGGACGTCAGATAAATCAACAAAGAAGGCATACAGGAAGTAAACACTAACGGGAACACGGTATGGGCTCTGGCATTGTTTAAGGACTTAGTGGAATAGAAACTGTGAACAGACTTGGACAGCTACAGAAAACATCGATCTGTGTTGCCATGCAGACATTTTGTCTGTAACACAGCAGAAGTGTATGTGTAATCCTGTACATTTGACTAGGGAAACACTGTCTGGTGTCTATCAATCAGCCCCTGCAGCCTGTAGTTACAAAACGGGATGATGTCAGCTCAGCTGTCTGAACAGGCACTCCAAGAAAAGATCGAAATGACTAATTCTCCATCCTCGCTGACACACTCCAGTTCTCCTGCTCCTTACTCTTATTTCCAGACCAAGTCACCATCAGCGGATCCTGTTAATAATTTACAGGCATGACTTTGAGTCAGTCAGCTGATACAGCCTGCTCTGTTTTCAAGGCACACCCAGAGTCAATCACTCAAAGTTAGTTAGTTAGTCAGTCAGTCAGTCAGTATGTACATCAAGTCAAGACCTGATGCAAAGACTAGTCAGTGAATGAATCACTCGGCTCATACATCCTGTCTCTGGATCATTTAGCTCTTGTTGCTTTGTTAATGCAAAATTGCTTTCTAAATACAAAATGTTGAATGGGCAAATATCAGCCCATTTAAGTTCAATCTGATTTGTGAAAATTACATTTCTTATTTACAAACAATAACAAGTGCTGTCCAATGTTGGAATGTTGCACTTATGGTCTTAAAGAGTTATGATTTAATCAATATAGTAATTGCTAGATCAATCAATAATAAAAAGTAATACATTTTGGAACTTTGCATAATTTAGTCACTTTAGCTCAAATAGCTGGACATAGCGTTGGCGCTCATCAATGGCTCAGCTAGTGGGAGAAACAAGGATGAAGGGACAGGTGTAATAAAACACAAAGCCTACTATGACTGGTAGATGAATCACTCGGTGCTAGATGATTCATTCTGACGCTCATCACAGGATTTCATTTCAGTATCATGCACTGCTCACACTTGTCAAACACTCAAAGCGTCACTTTGAACTTTGGTCCTATTCGCTGCCTGTTGTTTGCTTTTCTGGTCTATGCTTTCCTAAATCCAGTCAAGCTTTGGTGACATAGTTTAGTATAGTGCTTGAAAAAAAAGAGAATAGTTTTTCCTTGATGCCATCTTGATTGTTTTCCACATGTAGCGTGCGTTAATGCCCTGACACTAGGGGTGTAACGGTATCCGTATTCGTCCCGTACCGTCACGGTTCGGGCGTCACGGTTCGGCACATGCAGTCACACGGCGAATACGCCTTTTTTTTTACGAGTGGGACAAAAGTCTGTCACTCAGGGCAGTATTACACTATATATAGTCCAGGGGGCGGTATTGCGCCTAAAAGCCTGCTGCCCGTAAATAACAAATGAAGAACAAGAACAAAACACAACAAAACGAACACAATACATGAAGAAGAAAAGTTAGCTATGGCGAGTTCACACAACACACAGGAGCTAGAAGACCCACCTGCTTCTTTTAAATCAGGTGTGTGGGAACATTTCGGGTTCCCTGTGGACTACAGCAATGATGGGGTGCGAGTTGTGGATCGGACGAGGACGGTGTGTCGGCGTTGTTTGGCAGCGGTGCGGTATGCTAGTGGTAACACGTCAAACATGCTCAATCACATCCGAGTCAGTCTCAGTCCCCAGCGAGAGGGTTTTCTCGACGGCAGGTGACATAGTTACCGCCAACAGATCTGCCCTCACTGCTGACAACGGAGACTAACTCATCTTTTTGAAGAACAACTTGAACATAGAGTAAAGCTTGAATACTTTTATTTAGGCATAATGGCCTCACACACTCACAAGTTAATTACACATGTTAGACATTGCTCCTAAAGGTACAGATTTTATTTTTGTTTTATATTATTGTATTTATTTTATATTTTGACATCAGGAGATGTTATACAGTTCTGTATTGCCTTTTATTGATTGTGATTGAAACACTTTCTTATTATTTATTTTAATATTTTCAAGACATTCTTTTCAGTTGTACAGCTTATTGAACCTTTTAGTTTGACATCAGCCAATATAAATAATATGGCCATCTGAGTGTGTGTGGTTTGTTTTTAACTGTGTAATACAGTTAATGATTCCAAATGTTAGAGTTCCTTATTTTCATACCAAAACTTGCATGACTGTTAAAAATAAATAACAGCAAAAAAATTATGCATTTGTGACTTTTCTTTGCTTTTCCTTGTTGTACCGAAACCGTACCGAACTGTGACCCCCAAACCGAGGTACGAACCGAACCGTGACTTCTGTGAACCGTTACACCCCTACCTGACACTGGTTCTGTGCTTTGTGTCTTAACGCTGCGTTAAAGATTCTGACACGCTGTATGTCCTGCCTGCTGATCTGGTTACTGACCCAGGTATCATCTCTCCTGCTTACAGAATCTCTTGTTAAGAAAGGAAACTGCTGCAGCTGGCTGGTGTTTCCTCCTTTTCACTACATCTATCAGTTAGATGTTAAGAATTGAATAGGACCAAAGAGTTTCCTGCACATTTGGTTTGCTGTCAGGACGGGACAGGATAGGACAGGACAGGACAGGACAGGATAGGACATGGCCCTGTAGATTAGAACCCACTCATAGCTCATCGCTATTGAGTGGTGCAGTGATTAAGTACTTTTGTAGGCTGACCCTGAAGTTGGCATCGCAAAGGCTTCATCGATTAAAAAGCTATGGGATTTTCACTTTGGATTTTTGGAATATTGCAGAAAAGAAAATCTGTGGCAAACACACATTTGGTCCTATACTTACACCGTACGTTAGCAGGATTATCCCCACATATTAATACCACTTTAATAACAGTTAAAGTACAAATGCAACTTCCAGAGGTCAATAGCTAGTATAAGGCTATAAACAAACTACACCAAGAATCGCACGTCTTCACATCTCCACCACTAAACTAAAGTCTGATTTGTGATGCAATTTGTATTCTCTTTGAGTAACTTGTTAGTAACTGCCTTTTTTAAGACAGGTAAAAGTTTGACTTTCACGAGTGGGGTATTTATTGACGTATATGATGTCATAAAACACAATATCAGAATCTCTTCAGCTTGTATTAAACACAGACCTTATTTCAGACTAGCCAAAACATCATTCAAAACACCATTCACTTTGAGAAGAGGGCACCCGTTAGTGCTAAAATGCTTACTTATTTCAGAGTTTAGGACTCATTCCTGCACCACCTTATACAGAGTTACTGTTACTGTATATGCTGGTCTTTCTGGTCCTATTCAAAGACATGATTTTATTATTTTTTTGTATCTATTCTGTCCGTGTCCCAGATAAATATATCTTGTTAGTTTAACAGTTTGCTTTACTCTAGGGGGTTTTGGAGCACTACAGGTCTGAGGCTGATCTGTATCAGTTTGTCTTGTGACCGGGTCTTTTCATGGTTCTTTCTTTTTCCTTTTACTGAGGTTTTGTTAAATGTGAAGTGAGGAGTGTGGTGGCCTTTTTTATGTTCAATACTATACTGTTTTTCTCACAATACAAACTCCTCCTGAGGACATGACTTATTTTACATAGGCATTGAGATCACAATGGGCTCCCCCCTGTTGGATATGATATTTTGAAACATGACAACCAGAGAAGTCAAACTTGAAGTATGTGGACTTTCAGAGGTCACAGGGTTCCTATTCTGTTGTTAAGTATCAGAAAATGTAGGAAACTAGAGAACAACAGAAAGCACTGTATACGTCCGAAACCCCCTTCTTCAATGTTAGAAAGCTGTGTTTTCAGTCAGTGGAATTTAGAAAAATGTGAACAAAGGTCAAAGGTCACATCACTGAAGAGGATGGCAAAACACTTTGGAATCCAGACTGATTCATGGAGGTTTGAATGTGTAGGAGTAACCTGTTTCCTCAATAAGAAGTGCATCACAGGATCTGGGATCACCTCATTGATCACCTCATTGTTTTGTCTTTACTATAAAGTTACCTCTCAATTGAGCCTTAACACCAGACATGTGTGAAGGGGCCCTATTGTGCTTTTTGGGGGTTTCCCTTTCCTGTACTGTGTTATAGGTTTTTGTGCATGTAAACGTCTGCAAAGGCTGAGATCCTAAAGTTCCCTTTTACTTCCATAACATATTGACATAAACATGTAACACTTGCACATTTATTGGCTAGTTCACAAATACATTGTACGTGATAGACTAAGGGGCAGGACATCTCTAAGCGTTTGACCAATCACAACAGAGCCAGCCATCTAACCAACCAGAGCAGACTGGTCTGGTTTCAGGCAGAGGGTGAAAAGAGGTGCTGCAGCACAGGCAGTATGAGAAAAATAAAGAGCTTTTTGAACATTAAAGCATGGAGACATGTCACAGTAGAAGCACTACATACTGATATGAAACCTGAAATGTAGCATAATAAGCCCCTTTAACCACCAGTTGATGATCTGATAGAAAACAGTGGCTGAAGAGGTTCAATGCAGGCAGGCAGGCAGGCAGGCAGGCAGAATCCGCTGACATGCTGCTTTTGTAGACGACAAATGAAGATCAGGTGTTCAGCCTCGTCAGCTAGCTAGCTGTCACGCCTGGCTAGGTGTGGTTCCTTCCCACTGTGAATGGCAATGTGATATCCACACCTTCAACAGCTTGCGAAAAGAAATCCAAGGAACCGTTCAACAAGCGATTGAAAGATGAGAAACCAAAGTCTAAACTGAGCAGTTTGGCATCACCTTGTTGGTAGAGTCAAAACTATCAGAGACAGCATAGAGAAGAGTTGACAAAAGTATCCAGCCTAGCAAGATCAAATCGATGAAAGGAGCCTTCTGATGAAGCCAAACATCTTGTTGTTTATTTCTGAGCTCGATTTGTCTGTTGCTGTCATGGAGCCAAATTGGAGTAAGGCTCAGTTGGAAGCAGCTGAAACCCAGCGGGGATTGCATTGATGTAGAGCCTCCTGTAATTAGTGAGCCATCAGAGTCCTGTCAGACCTCATGAGGATGTACAATTCTGCTTACAGGATTGTCAGCATGATGAAATCTGTATAAATGTGTTTGTCCTGGACGACACAAAGAAAATTGGTACATGTGTCAAATGGCTGCCACCCACTGGATTTGACAAGCTGGTGGACAGTCGTTTACAAGAAAGTAGGAGAAAGTACTATTTGTAGTAGAAAATAGTGAAATGAACGCATGCATTGCTTCAAGTTTACTGTTAAAGCTACAGTACATGTCCACCAAGCCTACTTTGGCTTCATGATGCATTTAGCCAACAGACAAAGGGACCATTATCTGTTTATGACACACATGAATGGCATATGTCATAAAGAGTCATTGTGGAGTTTGTTGGCATATTTCAAGGAGTACAATAATACTTAATAATACCCGTAATGGCCAGTAATAAAATGATCTGGGCAAGGTTCATTTTATGGTTCCGATTTTTCCAACAAGGCGTATTATTGTAGTGTAGAAAACATAGGGAGTGCTGAACCAAGTCATACAACTGGTGGTGATGTAGTTTAGAAATGAGGTGCTTTTTAGGGTAAATATTCTACTAAGAATTCAAAAACAGCAATTGTCCGATTTACTATAAATGAAAGTGTAAGGCAGTGGTTGGCCGTCTGAAAACCATCCAAACACTTAGATTGTAAATTAAAAATGTAAAGAATACCCAAGTGGTTGGTTTATCAGTTTATCTAAAAAGTGTAAAGATTGAGACAATAATCAGTCTTTCCTACTGTGTTTTTTTTTCCTTCTTTGTAGACGAGTGGGGAGAAGGTTAGTCGGCTGAGTCTGGTAGACTTGGCTGGAAGTGAGCGAGCAGCAAAGACTGGAGCAGCCGGGGAGCGACTCAAGGAGGGCAGCAACATCAACAAGTACGGGAAAGCAACACTGACACACTCAACACACACTTACACACACACCCATTTGTGTCATTTAAACTCTAAATTGTCTTAAGATGTTTTCAACTTGGCAGTGTTACTTTCTTTAGCAAGACATTTCTTGTGTTGTCACATGCCATTTTTTTCATTTGCACTTATAGCTAGATGGTTAATGTGAAAAAAGCATATCTTCCTGGTTTTCGGTTACCCTTTTGTGAATTTGGTGCCTCTCTACAGCAACTTTCCTATACTCCTTATACCTAAATCATAGTAAAACACTTGACAGCACATTAGGAGAACCTTTTGTTTCCCTTGCCATCTGATAACCACGGCAAAAAATCAAAAGGAACGCATTTACCCGTAGTGTGTTTTTGTTTGTTTGTCAGGTCTCTGACCACGCTGGGTCTGGTGATTTCAGCGCTAGCCGAACAGGGAACAACGAAGAACAAAAACAAGTTTGTTCCTTACAGAGATTCTGTTCTGACATGGCTCCTGAAGGTACAGACACAATAAACGTGTTCACCAGAAAATTAGAAAAATATATTTCCTTTGTTTGACTTTAGAGTGAATTTTCATTCAACTTTTTTTTGTCCCTTTTTTTCTTTTCATGGTCACCTCTCTCCAGGACTGTCTGGGTGGCAACAGTCGCACAGCCATGGTTGCAACTGTGAGTCCAGCAGCAGATAACTACGATGAGACGCTCTCCACGCTGCGCTATGCAGACAGAGCAAAAAGCATTGTTAACCACGCTGTTGTCAACGAAGACCCCAATGCTCGCATCACCAGGGAACTCCGGGAGGAAGTAGATAAACTACGAGTGCAACTGACTCAGGCAGAGGTGGGATATCCTCGAAACATTCAAAATCAACTTAGACAAATATCTGCCAGGGGTCACCTACGTTTTTTAGGATGAGAGCTACTTTCAAAAAATAAAACAAGTCAGGGGTACTACTTTTAAGTTTTTTGCAGTGTATGCATTTAGCACATTTTAACATTATTATATGCTTACCTTTAACCTTCGTGTGCTGTTTGGGTCTGTGGGACCCGTTTTCAGTGTTTACTCAAAGAACATGTATGCAATTTAATTATTTTAACCTGCTTTATTTGGGGGGTGGACCTCACATCTTCTAGGGGGGTCCAGGGGCGTGCTCCCCCGGGAAGATTTTTTTTTTTAAATGTTGAAGTGAAATGCATCAATCTGGTGCACTTTGAGCACAACATGAATTTATGGATACAGCTCTCAACACTCAGATGAAAGGGAGCTGTATACTTTTCAATAATCCAAACATCTTTATAATATGATCACAACCAATAACAAATCATTTAAACTTATTCTTATCTTATGTTACTAGTTAGCATTCTTTCTTTCTATTTATGCATATTTTACTAATCACTCTCCTTTTACACATTTTTTTTTTTTTTATTGTCCTATAGTACACATTGGAATGATTTCTTACTTTATCTATATTAAATAGATAAAGGTGTGCTCTCTCTCTCTCTGTCTGTCTGTCTGTCTGTCTGTCTGTCTGTCTGTCTCTCAGACAGACATCTGTCTCTCAGACAGACATGTCTCTCAGACAGACATGTCCCCCCTGTCCACAGTGGAAATTACGCCATGCGTGTGTGTGCATCAAGTGCAATAAATAATATGCAAGTTGCAACACAGAGTAAAGCTCTGCCCCTCATGTGCTGTATAGGCTGGCATGACTAGGCTGTGTTCAATGGGGCTGATGTGTTGTGTAGATTCTGCCAGAAGGAAAATCACGGTCACATTCCTTATGAAGCGGTGAGCTGCCGCTCCACATTGCTTTTCTTCCCGACTGCAATGCTGGTCCCACAAATCAAGCAAGAACGTGATTGGTCGATATTCATTGTGGGGGTGGGGGGAGGAGGGGTGTTAGATATAGAGTCGTAGTAAGTAGATAGAGTTCGCTATGATTGAGGTTTCGTTTATGCATAGGGTAGATTATTTTAATTACATTTCCTTTATTGTTTTGTGTATTTTTTACATTTTGGATTTTCTTGGCGAGCTATTTTTAGAACATGCCCCGCGGGCGACTGACGTTGCCCCCGCGGGCGACTGACGTTGCCCCTGCGGGCGACTCACGTCGCCCCTGCGGGCGACTCACGTCGCCCCTGCGGGCGACTAAGTGCCCGCGGGCACCGTGTTGGCTACCCCTGGCCTATACTTACTCTGATCTGTTGTTTCATTCCCCAGTCTTTGAAGGCCCCAGAGCTGAAAGACCGTTTGGAAGAGTCTGAAAAGTTGATTCAAGAGATGACCTACACCTGGGAGCAGAAGCTGAGAAAAACTGAGGAGATTGCACAGGTAAGACACAAGAGCTGGGAAAGTTATGATTATGAAACCAAACGGTTAACTTTGATTTGTATTGATTTTGTAAAACTGCCCCGAGCAAGAGTTTTAGATATTGTGTGAATAGTATATCATATTTGTTTCTGTGTCTGTAGGAGCGTCAGAAGCAGCTGGAGAGTCTGGGTATTTCTCTCCAGTCATCAGGGATTAAAGTTGGAGATGATAAGAGTTATCTTGTCAACCTTAACGCCGATCCTGCCCTCAATGAACTGCTGGTGTACTATCTAAAGGTACACACACATGCATACATACACTCTCCAGACCATGCTTTACTATGCCTTGTAACTTATTCCAAATATTTACACTGAGTATTATCACAAAGATGGAGTTCAATCTCACTATCATGTACTCCATCTGCCGGTTTAAACATTACTTAAGTCTTCACACATGACCATTATTTGGACTTGGAGTTGTCATAGCTTACTGGCTGATCAGGAGTCAGCTATCTGAACAACAGTGGGCGCTTTTGGAAAACAGTGATGTGTGTGTTGGGAAGCAAAGAATTATACCCATTTACCAAATTTAAAAGCACAACATGTTTCCAAGAAAACATGAACAAGACGGCGTTTGGTGAACAAAATAGATTAAGTCAATACAAGAGATTCTGTAAATTCATTCTAGCAAGAATTGATGCGCTTTATTAATTGTGTGTAGGCTTCACTCCAGAATACATAACATGTATTCAATTGTCCCACCATATATGGTAAAAATGCCTTACGATATCTTGAATGTCCTGTCTTAGGAACACACGAAGGTGGGCTCGGCAGACTCTCAGGACATCCAACTGTGCGGCATGGGTATCCAGGCAGAGCACTGTGTCATCAACATTAATGCTGATGCTGCGGTCATCCTCAGCCCGTACCGCAACGCTAGGTAAGGCATGCACTGCACTGACAGTGGTTAAGAGTTCCTAATATGTCAAGAAATAGTTAAACCAGTTTTCTAACAGTAAATCCTAATGTTATGCTGTCTTCACTTTGTTATAGGACGTGTGTAAACGGTTCTCCAGTTACCAGTGCTCTGCAGCTTCACCATGGCGACCGAATCTTCTGGGGAAACAACCACTTCTTCAGGTAATTGTATACCCTCAAAATATTTGCATGTGTTTATTTATCTTTTCATTATTCTATTGCTATTCAGTTGATAAAATCATCTCAGTATTTCAACATATAATGTCATTTTATAAAGTTAGCAACTGCTATAAACACATACAGATTTGTAGTGATTAACATCCAATGAATGTGCTCTGTACCAGCTTTATAGTATATATGACTTCATATCAGTGACAATTAAGATATAGCAAATCAACCAGCTCATTGTTAATTAACTGGACATCCTCCCTCCAGAATCAACCTGCCTAAGCGGCGTGCTCGGGGAGCTGAGGATGAGGAGGGCGAGGGGGGCCTGATGAAGAACAGTGGCAGCAGTGAGCAGCTGGATGCAGATGGTGACACAGGCAGCGAAGTGTCCAGTGAGGTCAGCTTCTCCTACGAGTTCGCTCAGACAGAGGTCATGATGAAAGCCCTGGGCAATAACGGTAAATAGTATTAATCTGCATTGACAGAGTATTCGTTAGTTAAGTCCCTGTCATGTTTTCTGACTTTTGTTTTGTTCCCTCAGATCCAATGCAAGCAGTCCTCCAATCTCTGGAGAGGCAGCATGAAGAGGAGAAGCAATCTGCTCTGGAGCGGCAGAGACAGATGTACGAGCAGGAGCTCCAGCAGCTCCGCAAGAAACTGAACCCGGACCGTCTGTCGTCCGGCTCCTCTGGAGGACCGCCGTCTGGACATCAGGCCCCAGGACAGCAGTCCCACTACCGCAGCCTGGAGAGACTGAGCATGGGAGGGATGAGTCACTCAACCAGTGCTCAGAGCAGACTGAGGCAGTGGAATGAGGACAGGTCAGAGTGAGACCACAAATATATTTACACTCCAAATAACAGAATTTATCTCCACCAGGCTTAAGCCTCTTATGTTGCATGTTAATGTCCCATCTGCCTTTTTTGTACTGACTTATGACTCGATGATTTCACGTGGTTGTGGTCATTTAAAGCTTGAAAAACATGTGTACACTTTTTTGATACCGTCATTGACTGTTGACTCCTAAGTCCTCTTAACAGGCCACAAGTGCTCAACAACTGCCTCAGTAGCAAAAGCCATTATCCAGGCTAAGCCTTACCGTGTCTGTTGTAGGCCACATGTTGCCCTTTATTGTGTCTCAAAAACTGAAATCACAAAAACATTTTGAACCTGAGCATTTGCAAATGAATTTGAGATTGAATGAATTTGAGATTGAGAGCAATACATACCCTGTTTGTGTTTCTGCTAAGATATGAATGCAAACTAAACACTTGCTCCTTGTATTCCCTCCTCCTCACCTCTGTCCACCCTTCTCCCTCCCCCCCTTCAGGGAGGCGGTGTTGGTTAGGAGTCTGCGGCGGTTGAGGGAGCAGATCGTGAGAGCCAACCTCCTGGTTCAAGAAGCTTGTTTCATCTCTGATGAGCTGGAGCGACACACAGAGTACAGAGTCACTCTGCAGATCCCATCAGACAACCTCAACGCAAACCGCAAGGTCTCACACACACAAGCAGCTAGTCACTCATGCAAAGATACAATTCTTCTGCACAGAAAATCCTCAATGATACCTGTGTGTCTGTGTGTGTATAGAGGGACGCTGTGCTCAGTGAACCAGCAATTCAAGTTCGACGCCGGTGTCGAGGGAAGCAGATCTGGAGTCTAGAGAAGATGGAGAACCGTCTGGTGGACATGAGAGAGCTGTACCAGGAGTGGCAGGACTACCAGCTCCATGACCAGGACAACCCTGTGAGTTGACTTGAGATGTATTCTCGGAAAGTCTTACAATAACCCTGCCAGGACAGCTATGGAACCATCAACGATGCACTCTGCTGCTAAAAACATGCAAACTAACGTTCTCACAAACAAAGTTCTCCTGTGTTTTAAATCAATGTTCTTCTTTTATTCCAGGTGATGCGCTCATATTTCCGTCGGGCAGACCCGTTTTTTGACGAGCAGGAAAACCACAGTCTGATTGGCGTCGCAAACGTCTTCCTTTCCTGTCTCTTCTACGATGTGAAACTCAACTATGCTGTTCCCATCATTAACCAGAAGGGGGAGGTAGGCATCCAGAAACGTGTTGGTTATCATGATCATTCTTACATCGCTTATCATCCTTTTGTCATGAAGTAGTACCATTAATGGATGGAAAATCTGAGCTTGGGACAAAATGTCTCTAGACTTGGTGTAATATGATGTCGTTTCTGTCAAATTTCAACAGCTACTTCTATTAATACTTTTACATTTTTCTCTGCCATACCCAGTATGTCTTTTAAATCCTGCACAGTCATACATATCAGTATCAAATGACTATTTTGCTATAAAAGCATGTAAGAAAAGATTTAAAAGAATTGTCCAAGCTGGATGTTCACAATATAACTCCCAGTGGTGGATGAGACATCCACAGATACATGTTCTAGGTGTTGTTGGGTTAAAATGTTATTTTTTTTAATATATTCCCCTCTCCTCTCCTATGGTCAGGTTGCAGGGCGTCTTCATGTGGAGGTGGTGAGGGTCGGAGGGGGTTTAGAGGACAACATGGCTGGAGGCGATGAAACCGACAACAACCAAGACGCTGAAGTCCCAGATCGCAAACTGGTCTGCATGGTAAGAAATAGGGCTGCACGATTTTGGCAAAAAATCTAATTGCGATTTTTCTGACAAATATTGCGATTGCGATTCGAATTGCGATATTTGTTTTTAAGCGGCCCAACGGAAGTTTATTGTAAAATGCGGCCAGAACTCCGGCTAGGAAGGTCGTATCAACGTGCTCCCGTCTCTAGCACCCCCGCAGCCCGAGCCACGAGTGAAAAAACTAAACTTACATGAAACTTCCGTTGGGTTGCTTTAAAGTCAAGCTTCAATTTAAGATTCGCCCTGTAATAGAAACACGTGATGGAGCAGTACTAACCTGACTCAGAAACCATCTAGGAAAGCTCCATTGGAAGCCATTTGGAAAGGGCAGGCACTTTCAAAAGCACTTGGTAGGTGATTGGATCAATCTGTCTATCACCTTCTATCATGGGCTACTTCTGATTGATTAACAATGGCTGGTACATGTGGAGCACAGCACTTCTGATTGGTGTGGATGACTGACACACAAGAAAGAAAAAAATAATAATTATCAAACAAAAGAAAAATGTTAAAAAAAAATCGCAGGCTTTGCGATTTGATAATCGCATCATTTAAAATCGCGATTTCGATTTAAAATCGATTAATCATTCAGCCCTAGTAAGAAAGACAGATCATCGGAGAGTTTTACATTATCGTTAT
Source organism: Harpagifer antarcticus (assembly GCA_902827135.1). Lineage (NCBI taxonomy): Eukaryota > Metazoa > Chordata > Actinopteri > Perciformes > Harpagiferidae > Harpagifer > Harpagifer antarcticus. The sequence continues at coordinate 5,944,727 of CADEHL010000508.1, forward strand.
TCCTACCTGGCTCTGTTGGCAGTTCAAAATCATTCCAGGACCTTTGTTTTATAGTGAGTTTTATAATGGTGGATTCTAGAGGTCTAGGTTTAGATACAGTCTTGCAATACAATCTGTATCATGAAGGTTTTGAAGGTTCAGCTTTTGCTAAAAAGTTTTAGAGAGGAGTTGTTTCAACCCTAAAATGATGTTGAAGTTTGCATTTAAATGACTTGTTTTGCCCTGTTTATCCTCCACAGCTTAAGATCCTGCAGGCCACTGGTCTTCCCCAGTACCTGTCCAACTTCGTCTTCTGTCAGTATTCCTTCTGGGACCAGCCTGAGCCCATCATCGTGGCTCCTGAAGTAGACCCATCGTCTTCGTCGCCCAGCACAAAAGACCCACACTGCATGGTGGTGTTTGACAGCTGCAAGGTAAAGCCAGGGAGGGAAGAGGTGTAGGGCAATCATTGTTGAAATTGACACATAGAAAGTTGGAGAGCAAATGTGTATATAACAATTGGTGAGGCTGAGCTAGTGGTATCATACTGATCTTTCTTTGTTCCGTAGGAGGTGGCAGTGTCAGTATCGGAAGATTTCATCGAATACCTGACTGAAGGAGCGGTCGCCATTGAGGTATACGGACACAGACAGGCCGACGCAGGAAGAAACCCCGCCCTGTGGGACCTCAGCATCATCCAGGCCAAGACACGCACACTACGAGACAGGTAGACACACGCAGTCCTCTTTGTATTTCTCTTTTTTTCCATTACCTAAACAAAAAAAGAATGGTTGTTTTGCTGTGCTGACAATAATAATTTTTGTAGGTGGAGCGAGGTAACGCGTCGCCTCGAGCTGTGGATTCAAATCCTGGAGGTAAACGAGAATGGAGAATTTGTCCCAGTGGAAGTTGTTCCTGCTAGAGATGTTCAGACCGGGGGGATCTTCCAGCTTCGTCAGGTAGGGAAAAGCCCCGACACACACAACCACAGCCAACCTGCTCACATGTGGAACTAGCAAATATAACCAACCAACAGAAGCCAACATCTAAATATTTTTCTAAACTTCTGTGTCCTCCAGGGTCAGTCGAGGCGAATCCAGGTGGACGTGCGTTCAGTTCAGGACTCGGGCACCATGCCGCTGATATCAGAAATCCTGCTTGCAGTGTCAGTTGGATGTGTGGAGATTAGAAACACCACAGCTAACCAGGAAGTGGATGAGATGGACAGTTATCAGGTAGATCAGTTTAACACAGCTCTGTTTACAGTCTTTGACAATAGGTGAACTGAGGCGAAAGATAATGAACTGACTGGTTTGTTGTTTAGGAGACAGACCTGGAACGCTTGCGACGGCAGTGGTTGGCCGCTCTCACCAAGAGGCAGGAGTATCTCGACCAGCACCTGCAGAGCTTAGTCAGCCAAGCAGGTATGAGTACACCCCACACATGAGTATAACAACATACATAAAACACTGTTGTTCATGGTTCTGCTCTGTTAAAAAAAGGCAGGAGAGCATATAACCCTCCTTCACTGTAACATTTGATGTTAAAGAAAGAGTGGTAACCATAGTTGTTGCTTAGTTTAATACTTTCAAAATGACACGATGAGGCTTTGGACTAATAATCTGAAATGTAAAAATATACACTTAAGCTTGTGAAACTAGCAACTTCTATTTTGAGTCTCAAAATGTAGCTTTTCTTCTTCCCCTTACGGGTTGTGAAGCCCTTTATTAATGCAACATATTTTGCAAAGACAAATGAACAGTCTTCTTTCCAATAAACATTTCCCACAGAACACGTTTAATATGGGTTACTAACTTATAAACAACCCTTCAAAAACTGTTCCATCAAAATAAAGTCACAACATTCACATTTAACAATCCGTAACACTCCCCTCTCTCAGGAAAGTTATGGTCTCTAGCTTGTAGGCATCTTCTGTAGCAAGAGTTACATGTTTGAGGCATGTTGTGTGTTCAGAAAAGACAGAAGATGACATGGAGAGGGAGGCCCAGCTGCTGGAGTGGCGCTTGACTCTGACCGAGGAGAGAAACGCTGTCATGGTGCCCTTCCCTGGCAGCGGCATTCCTGGAGCTCCTGCTGAATGGTATGACACATGGCACGTTGAGTGTGCGCGTCTATCATTTCATATATTGAATATAATATTACCTTGTGATTGCCTCAACATCATTTCAATAAGGCTAGTATATTTGTTTAATATAGTGTCTGCCATGTTTTTTCTTATAGGGTTCCTCTGCCGGGAATGGAGACTCATATTCCTGTCCTATTCCTGAACCTGAAACGTAAGTCACTCTAAATGGCCTACGCTAAATCACTGCTAAATAATATATGCTAATGCACGCTTAATAAAGTATGCCAAGTCATCTCTAAATACATATACCAAGTCAACACTAAATTGCTTAGTCACATATCAAATATGCTAAGTCACCTCTTGACATCATATGCTACGTGACTGCTAAATAAAATATGCTAGGTCATCTCTAAATAACACATGGTATGTCACCGCTTAATTCATAGCCCGTTTAATGTGTTCTTCAACTGGCTGATTTATAAGTTTGTTATTGATTTCCCAGCTGATGACCTCAGCTCTCAGGACCAGTTTGAGGTTACTGATGCTGGAGGCTGGGACGCCACTCTGAATGGAGAAGATGAGGACGACTTCTTTGACCTACAGATTGTCAAACACTACGACGGAGAGGTGAGGAATGACCCGCATGAGGAAGTCCATTTTTGAAATTGTGTACATTTTTTAATATTTATATCAATATCTCTGTCAATTTCATATAACTCGCGCCTTCTTTTTTAGTTGCTGTGACCAGAGTTTCCGTTAGCCGGTAATTACCGGACTATGACCGGTAAAATATGCTGAAGACCGGCAAATCTAAATCTCTCCGGTCAAAATGTCCGGTCAAAATAATTTCCCCTTAGCGCAATACCGCATCAGTTGCGCCACTTATGTGACAGACAAGAAGAGTCAATACGCTACATGCACAGTCCCTTCCTTTCTAATGTCTGACATTTAATGTGGAGAATGAGATTTATCCTCCTGAAGGGGACATTTTGACCCCTCATGTAAACAAATGCTTAATGCTGCATAATGCTGGGCTATACTTTTGCCGCCACACCCCCGTTGCCAAGCAACGCTTATAGGTGTCCTTTGATAGCAGGCAGCCATATCATTAGCTAGAACTATCTAGATCTGATCGATATGGACATAAACGCGAGTGAAGTCTAACCGTACGCGAGAGAGAGAGAGATCAGAGAGCAGACGGAGACACGCAGCTCTGCATGATCACAGCTCCGCCCGCTGTGACGGACCGGTGAGCGGAGCAAAACACACACCAAGTTAGACCTAACACACTATCTACCTCTGGAACTAGCTCAACTAGTTATAAATATGTTTATTTTTTATTGTCGGTTCACTCATTACTGGATCAGCGAGCTGCATGAGATACTGACGGGCTGTCTGGAGAGGGAGAGGGAGGGAAAGATTATTATGATTATGATTTATTATTCCCGTGTTATTATCCAAAGTTACTGTACACTTTAGAATGATGTGGTTAATTAGTTTGTTTTATATAGAGTCGTTATGAATTTGTTTTAAAGCTCAATATATAACAAAGAAGAACTTTGACCGGCACTTTTCTCATTTTGTCGAGAAGATTTAAACTTTAACGGACATGTTGACTGGCAAAAAACAATTCTAGCGGAAACTCTGGCTGTGACTTCTTCACAGCATTTGTTTGGTTAAATGTAACTACAGCATTGCTTAATTGCAGATTACCTAAAGAAAAGGACAATAAAGATTTGTTTCCCTTTAACCAATGACGTTTGTCGACCCTGCAGGTGAAAGCAGAGGCATCATGGGACTCTACGGTCCACGAGTGTCCGCAGCTCAGTCGTGGGGGGGCGTGGCCGGAGCAGCGGGTCTACCTTACCATCCGGGTGGTGGTCCAGCTCAGCCACCCTGCCGACATGCAGCTGGTCCTGAGGAAGAGGATCTGCGTCAACGTGAACCCGGGCCGCCAGGGTTTTGCACACAACTTCCTGAGAAGGATGTCCACGCGCAGCACCATACCTGGCTGCGGGGTCACCTTCGAGGTGGTCTCCAACATCCCCGGGGTAAGGCCAGGGGAAACAAATAGTCATTTCATGCTTTGCTCAGCAACAGGGTGAATTATTAAACACAATGTTTTTTCTTCCCATCAGGACGCCCCTGGCTCAGAAGACAGGGAGATGCTGGCCAACCTCGCTGCCAGCGCACACAGCAACCAGTCACCGGATGAAGAAGCTGCTATTGAGAAATACCTCCGCAGTGTCCTCAGCCTGGAGAACATCCTGACTCTGGACAGACTCAGACAGGTGGGTGGAGACACTGGGAAAATATAAAAAGTCTAAAACAGATAGAACTTAGACCTTTTGAATGACAGGAAGGTGTGCAGTTGGTTTTAACACACATATAAGCTCAATAAGACGCAGGATATAAAATGTATCAAAGTTGTGATTTGTGTTTGTTTTTCCTGATTGAGTGCTTTCTAATATGTTGAAAATGTTCGGTTGCTTTATAGGAGGTGGCAGTGAAGGAGCAACTGACTAGCAGAGGAAAAGGCAACAGACGGAGCATCAGTTCTCCTTCTGTCCACAGGGTAAAACACACACACCATGACATTATACTGCACTCTATGAGAATCCAATGTAGAACAATATGATATGAATCATCTCTCTGTCCATCCGTCCTCAGCTGTCTGGAAGTAGACAAGACCTTTCCACATCTTGCCTGGAAGATAAGGTAACATACCTGTGCTGGTTCTTGTTGACTGTTCTTATGTGTTCAAATATGTTATGATGAATTGAGGGTCCAGTGGTAATTGTCAGTCTTAAGTGACTGAATACCAAACAACACCTCCCACCTAATATATCTGTTCCTTTTTACCATTGACATGTTTTTGTGTTTTTCAAACCAATGTCCCATCATCTGTTCCTCAGGGTCGATGGGAGAGTCAGCAGGATATCTTCATGCCTTCTCAGTTTCACCGCACCCTACCACGGCCCGCCTCCTCCCCCTCCACCTACTCCACCTCTCCATCTTCATCCCAGTCTCCCTTCGGTATGACACCCCCACAGAACCAGGAACCGGAACAAGGTAAACCCCCTCTCTTTACCCCCATCACTGCTCCTTTCTTCTTTTCTCTGCCATACATTCCTCATCACTTCCTCCATATTGCTAACTTCTATTCTCCCACCTTTCATTCTTCTTTCTGGGTTCATCATTTCTACTATATACTCATATCTAAATCACTTAGCTCAACCGCTCAAAAGGTTGCTCTGATGTCGAAGAGGAACATGTACAAATCTGCCATCAAATATTATTATTATTATTATTATTATATATAAATATATATTTAGATTGTCCTTCACTTTCCCTAGTCTTTTAACCAACTTTTAATGTTTATTCATTTTCAGAATTGTAACTATTTTAATACCAGTTTATTTAAAAAATGCCACTGGTGTTCACAATAAATAATTTTCTGTATAACAAATACTACGTTTTGTTTTCTACGTCTAGGATATGTTAATAATTAGCAACCAGAGATGTTGATGCATTTCTGTGCAGTAAAACAGGAAACTTGGAACCACATTGAACCACATTCACATTTGAAAAAAGTAATTGATACAATTTGGAATCCAGGGCTCTAGATTGAAAGCCTGATATGATAGAATACATTATTTACTGGTTTTCAATATTTGCATTTAAACAGACAAAAAGCAAAATTCCCTACACAACCTAATGTGTCATTGGTTACCTAACAAACTACGTCTCCGCTCTGTTCCCTTTGTTTACCAACGGCAGTGATGCGTCATGTCTCTAGTTCCTACCTGCTCCTTTTAGTGTTGCTTACATCCATTGCTGTAACATTCTTTGTCTAACGCATTCTTCTCTCTCAAATTCATTAACAAAGCATTTCTCTGTGCCATAGTGATTTCATGTCAGTGTTTCTGTGCTGTGCTTTAGGTTAATTCTGTTCTGAAAATGAACAGAATTAATATATTTTCTTTTAGTAATTTCTGTTCCATAGTCCAATGATTAGGATGTTTGTAATCTTGTTTCGATGGCTCAATCAACCGTCTGCGTGTCTTACGGCCGGCTGAAGTCTTCTCCTGTCAGTCTGTCACTGTTGGGGTTTTTGCCATTTCCTGGACTCGCTTTCAACTTTCTGTCTTAATCTTTCACACCTCCTCTACCTCCCACACCTGCTCCTCGCTTCCTTCCTCTCCTATCCTCTCCTCCTCTCTCACCTCCTCACCCCCCTCCCCCAGGTCGTTCAGGACTTGCTGCCTCTTATCTTTCAGTTAAGGCGCTGGTTCCTCAGATGCCCAAACTGCTCAAGTCTCTGTTTCCAGCGCGGGACGAGAAGAAGGATCTGAGACCCTCGCCACACAGCCAGCAGGTGAGCAGAGACGCTGAAGTAGAGCTCCCCCAGGACTTATGTAGCTGTGTGAGAGGTGGAACCAGGGTCCCATTCATTTAGCCTTGCTGGAGAAATAAATATGAAATACAGGTTGCATACAAGTGTTCCTGTCATGACCTCGTGTGTTGTTACTCAGCAGCATGTCCCTCGAATCGTGACATCAGGAGGGGACGAAAATCGACTCAAGGCTGAGACGGTGAGATAATGCCCCGGTCTGCTTTCCCCTCTGTTGTTTGTTGTTTATTTAACATTTGAAGTGCATTTGTAATCTGATCTTTGTTCGTGGATATCCGCTGCAGTCTTCTTCACAACCCTGTCATATTCCAGCTGCACAATGTAGACCCCGTTTTAGATCTGTGCTCACTCTGGAAATGAAAGTGCCTACTGTTATTTATTTGTTCTCAACATAATTGTTTGGGGACTGACGGGAGATGGTCAGGCAGCCGAGACTCAGATCATTGTGAAATGTTGTCCATAGTGTTTGCTAAGCTTCAGAAACAATAGATTTGACCCTTAAAGAATCCAATGACTTTTTGTTACCATTTCCTCGTAAAAACCCACGTCTTCTTCTGCTCTCCCAGTTTCTACTAGTATTCATTTAGTCAGACAGTTTAGTTTGATTTTGTCAAGTGACCTTGATGAGTCAACCGCCTGAGCTTTTAAGTCAGTCAATTTTAATCTGATCTTATTAAAAAAAAAACATCAACGGAGATAACACAAGTAGCATCAGTAGCACCATTTTCCAGTCGTTGATTATTTTACTGATTATTGTTTTGTTGTTTTGCCTTGCATGCTCTCGTCTGTCCCCCTGTTCCTGTGGCAACCGTTGGTTTCCTGTAGCCTGCTATTCTGCGACCCGCAACCAAAGACCGACGGGCAGAGTTCCCAGAAGTCCCTCCACTTCCTGTGCATGACCCGCATGACATCAGCCCCCTCAGCCAGTCGTCGAGCGGCTACTTCTCCAGTAGTGTTTCTACGGTTACCCTGTCTGACGTCCTCCAGCCCTCCTCCTCGTCCTCCTCCCTCCTGGCTGCTGACACTACGTTACCCACAAACCCCCAGACGCAGGCTGCTGACAGGAACGATGTTGTAACCTCTCCTTCTCAGTGTGGCGCCAAGATGGCTGTTGTCGCTCCACCCACTTCCCACAGCTCAGCCAATCACAACAACGTCTCCTCAGAAAACTCCGTCTCCGAACACAAGCTGGTCAACTCAGGAGGAGGAGGAGGGGGGGAAGGCTTTGAGAGGCTGGAGATCTTTGTGGACGATGAAGAGCGTAGCAATAATGACGTACTGCCTGATTGGCTGTCAGAGGGAGCGTTTGTTACAGTAGGAAGCAATAAGGCCGGGACAGTACGCTACGTGGGAGTGACGCAGTTTGCTGATGGAGTGTGGGTGGGGGTGGAGCTGGACACCCCTGTAGGTAGGTACACTATTAAAGGGTACATTTACCCAAATGATGCAAATACATGAAAAATGACTCGAGTATTCAAGCTTAATTAATAACGTTGACTTAATCAATTTTTTAATGCTTTGCAGCTTTCTCTGTTTATTTATTGAAAAATGTATTGTCAAAATTCACAATGTGTTTTGTTCAATTATAAAATATTCTTCTCTAATCCATCTAGCCTTCGCCAACAGTTTGTCCAACACAAAGATAATTACAGTTGTACTAACGGGACATTCAAACGGCACCATAAATTACATTTATACAACCTCAATAAGAACAAATATATATTTCTAGGGTGATGACGTCATTAAGAAAACTTCATAATAAGGAACAAATAAAAAGACTGTATACAATTCTACACTGTGGTTTTGTAATAGTCAAAACTTCTCTGTTAATGGTGAGGCTAGCTGAGACGTGATTGGCTCCTCTGTCAAAGCCCAGCCTTTGGTTGGTGGAGCCGACTACAGCTTAATGCTAAATGATTTCCTGTCCTGACCTTTGTTTCTTCCCTACAGGTAAAAATGACGGGTCAGTGGGAGGTCATCGGTACTTCCTGTGTAAACCGGGGTACGGGGTGCTGGTCCGCCCGGACCGCCTGTCCTGCCGCGACCGGACCAGCCGGCGCACGGGAGACTTCCCCGCCCCCCCCCACGTCCCCGTCTTACGAGGAGAAGCCATTGTTGCGCGGCGGGGGGAGAACCGCAAGTCCTGGAGCAGTTGAGACAGGGATGGTGGGATGAACCCCCCACAGCCCTCCTCTTCCTCCTCCTCTTCTCCCAGCTATGCAACAGGCTCACAGTAACATACTGCCTACCCTCCTTTAGATTGAAGCTACATCCATTCACAGGTAATGGGTGGAACTAGAATAAAGACAATGATAAGACCTTTCAGAACGAGTGCAAGTCAGTGGACGAAAGACTATGCAGAGAATATAGAAGTCCGTGGAAGGACTATTTACCTTATGGGAAGATAATTCTCAATGAACGGTGGTCAATGGGAAGACTGCTGAAGTGAGTGAATGGAGGTCAGTGCAGACTTTGTCCTAATTTGGAGTGTCGGAGCTCTGCGAGGGGGGGGGGGAATGTGGCGCTGCAGCCTGGAGGATGTGCTGCAGAATTGCTCTGAGCTAATATACAGGGATGCAAATGGGTCACATTTTAGGAAGGAATCAACTTTTTTGATAAAAAAAAAAGACATCTGAGAATATTTTTTTAACTTTTTGAGTGCAAAAAAAGAGCATTTTAGATTGAAAAGCAGTCATCTTTTCCAGTTGGTTCCATCATAAATTATTTCTAGTGGTCATAGCTACTAGAAAATAGAAATACTATTCAGCCTAACAACCACATTCTAAAACAGAGAATATTTAAGGGCCATTTTTGGCATTTTTTATCCTCCCTACAAACTCAAAATAATGTGTTTTTGGGATTAGTAAACCAAAATAGACCAAATCTGATTTTAAATGATGTTTTAAATTCAAATAGGTCAAAGTGACATACAGCTCACACTAAGGTAGTCAGACTGTGTGACAAAGTGTTTGCATCCCTAGATAAGATGTCTCCCCCTAGTCATCCTGAGACTCCATGTCCCAGAATCCCCTGCTCCAGCTGCCACTCCGCTGAACTCTCTACAGACTCATTGTTTGAGCCTCGTCTCCTCCTCCTCCTGAACTCCCTTTTCTTTTGAAGATAGATCCTCCCAGAATGTGCCTTCACCATGGCTTGGTTTGCATTGGTTTCATTTCTGTGTATTTAATTTGAATTCTTTGTGTTTTAAAGAGAATGCCTTTTGCTAAGTGTGAGGTGATCTCAGGGACTGCAGAGGGGAAAGGACATGGAGTGAGTGTGTGTGTGTGTGTGGTTGTAAATGTTGTACAGTGTTGCCCTGTGTGCAAAAATAATTGTTGTAGTCATAGTTGAACATTCTACGTGTAAAGCAAGGTGTGTCCTTGTTGGACAAAGCCACTATGGGAGCAAGTTGTTTGTAGTGAGAGGCTTTAAAAGTCGATTTTGCACTGGAGACGTCGGAGAAGAAGAAGAAGCATCTGTATGTTAGCAGAACGTGTGTGGTGCTGTTAGAGAGAGGTAGGAGAGTGTACACAGATTCCTCTATAGAGTATATCTCCATGAGGGGCATAGTGGACGTCTGTTCTTGAAGGAAAATGTGCTGGTTGTGCTCAGTGTCTGACATTTAGACGCTACGGGGCGTTGTAGCACTCTGGTGTTGTTGGGGGGGGGGGGGGGGGAGAATAGGCATGTGCATGTGTCGAGGAAAAGAAAGTGAGAAGGACACGCAGAAGCTCAGCTGGGTATTTACTGCTTGAGAAGAGAATTGATTTGCTTCTATGCATTTGATCAGTTTTAAAGATTCTAGTTTTGATCTTTTAGGGATTCTGACACAACTGGGAGCTTCACAGGTTAAAGCAGTTCTGACTGATTTAACATTCCTGGCACGTCTGCCGTGGAAAATGCAAGGTGATGTGGCAGACAAATGAGTTTTCATATTCCAGAGGGACGTTTTACACAGACCTTATTCTTTGTGTATTCATTGTGGAGGAGCATTAGCAGCACTGGATCAGGCTTTATGAATACCATGGATTCATGAAGAATGCAGACAGAATACTCGTGTTCTACCAAAGCTTCTCCACCAGTCACTAATGGGACACATGAAGGTTAGTTTACTCATCATAGGGAGTACTACTCTGCATGAGAACAGTCTTCTGTAGTCCTTAACGCCCGGGCAACAGTCTGTCATAATTAACATTCATATATATTCAAATGGCCGATGGCGTTTTTATTAATCCAAGACAGGAAATGGATAAAAAGCACTCATTTTACAAATCTAATACATTAAAAGCTGATTAATTATGGTGTGCAACACTGTCCTGCAAACAGGTCAGAATAAAAGTATTAAAGTATGAAAGGATTTTGTTCACGAGGGCTTTTATTTTGAAACCAAAACAGGAAGTGCTATGGTAAAAATGTATTATTTTCATGTCTGACATTTTCTACAGATATAGACATTAACACAACATACGGTAACAATTACATTTCCCTAAAGCCGAGCAGAGAGAAAAAGGAAGTTCCGGTCCCTGATGATGTCATAGAGGAGAACCCCTTTAACAAAGTGCAGTAAGGTCTGTGTAAGTGTTTAGTTTGAGTCGAGTTGGATCAATGCTTTCTCACCAAGTGAGAAATAGGCATGTAGGTTGATGGAAAAATAATATATCACCATCACTAATAAGTTCATATCCTGATGATGACAAACATGAATATGCTATTATATCCTGTTACTATAGTGACATTAAATTAATCTATGTATACTATAGGAGTCTATTTAGATTTCTGATGCAATGATACATCTGAATACATTATCTGGAAAACCACGTGGATGGTGTTATCATCTTTATGGATGCATTATGTTTTTCCATTCCTTGTTATCATGCGTCTTCTTATCTCGAGAGGCCTGAATTTACTATTTATATTTAAATTCTTGTACAGATGCATTTATCGCATGAAATAGATAAAGCCTTTTCTTTTCTTTTTTTAATATTGCACAAATGATTCCATGAATAATTGCTGCTATTAGCATTGTATATCTTCCTGTAATGTATGGACACTCTGTATCTCTTACTGTAGATTGGAAATCAGTTGTTTGTTTAAAGTAAAGTTCCTAAAAGCGAGGCACTTTGTAAAGCCTGGAGACACATGGAAGCCTTGAAGAAGATGTGGGGGTAAAAGATGGAGTATTTTCTGTGTGAGAACGACAGAAATATAATATAGTATGAGACAAAATACATCACCAAGTTATAATGTATTTATTATCTGGCCTTATAGCACGGGACCTTCTAATTGGTCGGTCGGTTACTATGGGTGGCTGTCTCGTATGTGATTGGTTGGCAGGTTGGAAAGGTTGGAATCCTGTTTGTTTTTAAATATTGTGGTTCAAAACAGTTATGTGGTAATGAAGGAAGCAGGGAGTAAAGTGTTCTTGTGTACTCTGTGTGTTTGTGTGTGAATGTTGGACCCGGTTGTGTTTGCGAGTTCTTGCCAAGATGGGAAATGACCAGCAGCTGCCACTTTACTTACTAAAGTGAAAGTGAAAGTTCCTGCCGTCTTTCCCGCCCTGGCCTGGCTCTGTTTTAGGGGTTTGAGATCACTTCAGGCTTCTGGGCGTCCCTGTGTGTTATCGTGCCTCAGAAACCACGTGTCCATGACTTATTTCATATCGTTCATTTTGCACAAAGTCTCCAGAACGGGAATCGAAAGAGTTCATTTCTGGAATGCTTCTAAACATAGGAAACATACAACCTGATTTTATTTAATGATTCTCACGTTTTTTCTTCTTTAAATTATACTGAAAATGTTTAATTTGTTATTCATTTCATAATCTCCATCTGTCAATCACTGCTCAACTAACTTTCAAGTAAAAGGATGTCGATTGGTTTAGGGCAGTACCAAATGTCTAAAAATGTCATTCTTAACATTGAATTATAAATCAACATTTATTTTGCACGTCTATACATTTGGTTCAAAGCTAGTGTTTCTGTAACAAATATTATTAGTGTTATATAAACTCATATTTCTTGTTTATTTTTCCAAAATATCTCATTCTCACCATGATGGATGAAAAATGTGCTCTCTTGCTTTCCATTCACAAAGGAGGCACGCAGTGACACGTACTATTCATTAAAGGAAGTCTTTTAAAGAAATAAAAATACACATTTTATCCAACAACTCACTAAATAAAAATTGGAAAAAACCTTTTGGCAAGATTTATTTATATATTTTATACTATATATAATGTTAAAAAAAACATTTGGTACAGCCCTAAATGAAATTGGGATCTATTGTTTTACATGACACAAATCATGCATCCTTAATACATGACTTTATCAGATGAGGCTAACATAGATACATGTAGCGGATGGGCTGCCTGTCATTTCAATAAGGAACTGTAAAAAGAGAAAAGTAGCATTATAATAAATAGTAATAACTGTTTTGCTCAGAATGGATTTAATGTTGTTTATCTCCGTGTTCTCCATCTCGCTGTGGAGATCAGAGCAAAGCCAGCAGTGTTATTCCTGTGACTGTATCAAACTGATCTGTATCAACCTTCAGACAGCTTTTTTTCTTGTCTTAAGTGCTTTTCTTTGTCTCAAAATGGTCCCATATCTGTGTTGCATTTGTGGGATAGCCCTGCCTCAATGTGGCCTTCAACCTGGAGCCAGGCTGCTGTTTTTAGCAGGAACAATCCCATAATCCCTAACTAAACACATCACTGCTGTACTATACAACTCAAATGTGTACCTTGATATTATTCACCAGGATCATTAAAACAAAATTGGGATGCTGTACGTGATTTTGGAACAAGATTTTCACTCCTGTATTACCGACTGCCTCACAGGTCATTGTGATGCCTTCTTGGTGAGAAAAGACCCAGACTTCCACACAGGGAATTTTATAAACCACCATTATAAAAAATGACCACCACCACTGCCCTACAGCTTCTTTCTACTTCTAGGGAGTTTACGCCACATGATCTGAGGTGGTGTTTTCCGGGCACTACAATACATTTTCCTGCCTCGGTAGTGAGTGGTCACCTTTTTTTACTACCTCCTCTTCAACAAATTCTGCCAACATCTTCTTCCCTGAGGCCTTTTTAGCTGCATCAAGTTCAATTTGTGCATATACTAAAATATTAGAATAAACCGAGCAATAGGTGATGCAATGCGGCCTCGTTGCGAGTTTGGTTTTTCTGCAGTTTTAAAGGAAAGAGATTCAGAAGTTCTCTTGGTGCATTTTAAAGGCAGTTGGTATCAATGCAGTGTTGCATTAAAATGAGCTCGATACCAGCGGCCATATTGAAGGGAGCTGTGTAATAATGGAAGCCCTTTGACCTTTCACACATTCAGCTAACGGAAAGTTAGAATAATAAAAATGGGATTTATGTCAAACAGTATTATTATATGACGGTAATGATTCTCACTTGTCTGTTGATCCTGTGGCACGGGTTTGCCTTCATGTGTTTGTGTGTGCGTGCACCATCAGAGTGGTTGTTCTGTGTATATGTATATATGCGCATATTAAGACTTATATAAAAAGAAATATCTCAGCACAAGTTTGGGTTTTGATTAATTTAATTGTTTTATGTAATTCTATGCTGCAATCCAAAGAATAAAAATGTATTCTAATACATTTATAATTTTTTTTTTTTTATCTGAACATCTGGTAAGGAAAAATAAAAAAGCAAGATTTAAAGAGTATTTGTTCTTTATTTCTACCAAGTGTTCAAAGCACTTTTTTGATTTATTTTCATATTAAACTAGGCCTATACATATTTACATATTTCTTAAAATAATTTGTTATTGTGCATACAGTACTACGTTATTTACAATTAACAATAATTACATTTAAAAAATAATAATTACGAATTTGTCATGCTATAATCGGTATTTTAACGACAAATATTATAGCATACTGTTCTTGAATTACCTTACTATAGGAATTAATTACATTTTACGGTATACAAAGACTTTTGATGCCAAGTTCTGCCATTTGTTTTTCAAACTATAATCTTTAGCTGTGAATATATAAAATGTTTGAGAAGAAAAACAAAAATGAACTTCAACCAGATCTAAAATAGTTATTTGTGTAGTGGACTGTAACGGCTACACACCTTCAGACAGACAAGAAGAACAGACACACTGCTTTGACTCATCACTTTTTATTCCCTTGTAAATAGAATATCAATAAAAACACACCTTAAAAATAACAAATAAGGTTTATCCAACAGATGAAAAAGTAACAAAAGGCATATGTAGATTTTCTACATCGCAATTACAGAACAGTCTACCGTCCAAAAAAGGCACTAAATCTTGAAATAGAAAAGAACCCGGGGATACAAATCAAAGCGACACAACAAATGTCCTGCTGAGGTCCGACAGTTTCATTCTGTACACTTATTGAATTGTTTATTGCAAAATGAAATGGAAACCCCTCTTTAGGTTTTCTTTTTTTACATTTGAATCAAGTTATATTGACAGTCATGAGCTGATTAAAGAACATTAAGACTGGAACATCTACATTATATGTTGAATGATTTCCACCAAGTCAATCCCGGGGGACGGATCTGAAATAGCAGTCAGCTTGACCTTTCAAAAGAAAACCGTACAGCAAGGCAACTGAAGGCTCTAAGAACATACAACAGTACTGTAAGAAACAAAGTGCATCAGCAGCCTGAATCCAACTGGAAGAGCATATGCTTTCTAAACCGTTTTTATTCTTTATATAATCTACTACAATTGAGTCACTTTCAAAAATTAAAGTACAGAGACAATTTAGGGTCAAAAACTGAAAGCCAAATGAAATGAAGTCCAGACACAAAGACCCGATATTAGGAATGACACGTGGAAATGATAAACAATAAGGGATTACTTATTTTGTTGTTTTTTTGGTCTTATTTCAATTCTCTGCTGTTTTTCATTTCTTCTTCCTTTCATATTTTTGCCTCTAAAATGACACTTTTAACCTCTATTTCATTTCACATCAGTTTGCTGTTTCAGAGCGGCAAAGTACAATTTAATGAGAGGACCATGAAGGCAGCACCTGACATGATTTAAAATCCTGAAATAATCTCATAACAGCACGTTGTCTACGAGGAACCCACGGATTCACGTCAGAAGGCTTCTGCTTGGCAGATTTCAAAGACAATAAAAACCATTTCTAATTTGGCATGACAAATGAAAACATGATGTTTTACAAACGCTTAAAGCAAAAGACAGCTGAGCTGCCGTACAATAAACACACATTCCACCAAACCATTTGAATCTCTTAATCTGAACTCATCAGATAAAGAGAAGTCTACCAGGATGAGAGGACATTTTCTATATCTATATTTTGAAGCTTATGAATTATACTTTTTTTTTCTCGAGTGGGTTTTTCCTGTTTTCAAACTTTATATTTATTGGCTCGAGTTCAAGAAGGACTTTCCCTTTCTTCAGCCGGGTCACAGTTAGTCTCCTCTGAAAATCAGCTCCATAGTCTACACGTTCACATTGGAGCAGCTGTGGAGGAACCTTGGGGGGGGGGAAGTTAGCTTATAGCTGAGCGGGGTAACGTGAGGTATTTGTGTCGAGTTTTTAACTCTCAACTAGTATCTTAGCCTAAAAAAGCATCCGGTGATGAAAGGAAGCGGTCTGCTGTTACTGCATTGGCTCTGATAAAGTGAAGGATGTACAGCCATTGTGAAAGTCCTTAT
Source organism: Harpagifer antarcticus (assembly GCA_902827135.1). Lineage (NCBI taxonomy): Eukaryota > Metazoa > Chordata > Actinopteri > Perciformes > Harpagiferidae > Harpagifer > Harpagifer antarcticus. The sequence goes on from CADEHL010000508.1 coordinate 5,960,897, forward strand.
CATGCACCAAATCATTAAGGCACTTCAACTTAAAAGCATACGGTACAGGTCATGCGTTGACTTAAAGGAAATATTCTAGATCACCTAATAACTGACCTTCTAAATGCAAGTATTATTTACTTGTTTACGGGTGAGGAATGTTAATATGTCTCAATACAGAGTAAAGCAGGGGTCGACAACCCCTGGCACGCACCGTAACCAGTGGCACACTAGGAAAAAGTGGAATAAGTGTGCAAAATATGTAAATTGTATTTTTGGATCCTGAACGAGGCCGCCGCCAGAGCGCGTCTCCCCGTTACCTGCAGAAGGAAGCCATGCACGCAACGCAGCCCCGCTCTCTTTAACTCCAGGCGACTTTCTGCCGCTTTCCTCCGTGGTGCTGATCGTTTCACCACGGAGGAAAACTTCACTAATTGCAGTAGCCTACCCATAAGGAGCTGTACAAAGCCGCAGTTTTTGCGTGGCTGTGTCTTTAGTGGAAAGCCCAGTGGCGATCTGATCATCTCTCATCGAAATAATATGCTACAAAGGGGCGGACTGGCCATCTGTGTGTTGAACTTTCCTGTCGGCTCCCAGACCGTAGTCGAGGAAACAGGGGGGATGACACTCTGTCGTCTCCCAGGGCAGAAGCAACAAGCTTCAGGTTCAATAACTCACTTTAGCTTAAATGACTGGAGAGAGGCGAGCTCTTCTTGGGAGGCCGCTGCATTTATTTAGCTGTTCTTCTGTTTCACAAAATACAGACCTCTGTTTTTCTGCTGCACACGTTCCCTCACTGTCGCTCTACCATCCACACACATACATGCACAAGCCACAACTCTCTCTCTCTCTCTTAAAGGGACAGCGATCTCATCTCTGGAGAATCACAGAACGGATGATCGTCCTTATTATTATGCCGTTTAAACCAATTATTTAAATGTGTTTGTTAAATTCGGCATCATGTAAGTTGCGCTGACAGGTCCACACACTGCTTCCCCGCAGCGAGGCTCCACCCGTCCTCCTGCTGATAGTTCACGAGCGTCAAGCTCCTCAACCCCCCCTCCCCCCGTTGATAATTCTCGATCGTTGGCACGCTGATAACAATTTTTTTTTTAAATGGCACATCATATCAAAAAGGTTGCCGACCCCTGGAGTAAGGTATAAGCTCACTACACTTACACAAACAATAAGAGGGCTGTGTCACTGCCATAGTAGATCATATTTCAACAACACTATTTCAAAAGTAAATATGTAAAAGATATAGTGCATACTTTAGTTGGAAGTTTAGAAATGATCTCTTTGAATTTAAATTATGGATCAGATATGTTGAGTATTTTAAATTATAATTCCATATTTAGTTGTATTTTGAATTTCGTGCTGACCACTCAAAATTCTGCTAAAAGTTTAATTTAAAAGAAGTATTGGATAACTGAGTTATGCTGTTGCCATTTGGATTTATCCTATAGAATATAATATTTGTTTCAGTGTGAGAATTGTGTTTTCTAGATGCTGAGGTTAAGCAAAGTGCATTTATACTAATGTATTACTAAAAAGTATTTTCTTAAGAATAAAAAAAGGCGGTATCAGATTAGTCTTGGTATGCAACATCAAAAGTTATATCAAGCAGAACCTGACTTTTTATAATTCTGTGTATGGATGCAGACGACGAAAAAATGCAGACGAAGAATTCTACAATGGCTGTACTGTGATAAATAATTCTTGATTATACTAGACTATTTAAAAAAAAAAAAAAACACTTATTTCTGTGTTTGTTTTCAAGAGAATCCCTCTCTAAAATGTGAACGATAAGCTTTCATTTCTCCTCCTACTCTCTCTCTCGTCCGTCATTAATTCATACTGATCACTCTCAGCACCATGATATTGATCCAATAAAGTGTAATTTCAAATGAAAATACAATTCAAAACATGAAAGTATGTGTTTAAAACACATGGCATATCCAGCTAAACACAGATATACCTTCACAAATTAAAAAGGAAATGCATTTTCCTTGCAATAATTTGACACATCTGATGCATCTTTGATAAGCACACTATCTGTAATACACAGCTCCATCCATCACACACACACACGCACACACACACACACACTCAGAAAACACACACAATTCAAACGTAATACTTTGGCTAATGCTTCACTCACCTCTCACCAACATGAAAGACTGACTGAAGCTAATATGTCATTATACTGTAACTAGAAATGGATCAGGATAAGTATATATATATACCCCAGTTGATATGATATACTGTGTATGTATATATATATATATATATATACATATACTTATGAGAGTGTGCACATACATACACATGTACTTTATGTATTTATTCACTTGAATCTGTAGTAATACCTCCCGACGGACTGATCTGGTAGAGATCGTCTCACAGTGATCAGCCATCTGGGTTTATAGTTTCACACTAAACACAGTTTTAGCTACCATCAACGTTTATGTGTTGAGGAACTTTTTTAAAAATGATTTGTTATTAATGTAGAAGCAAAGAGGCCTTAAGAAAGTCAGGACTAATAAGATCAAATTCTAATTGCAAAATCTGATCTCAGAATCGGACGCAGAACCCACATCCTGGTATTTTACGGCGTCCCGCATGTGACATACTTTGCACTGTGATATAATGCTTGTTTACAGAACAGTAGATCTGTATGGGTATTGGAACACACCCCTAATTAAAATAAAAATAAAAAAGACAACAAAAAGAAACTTGAATTTCTAAAACTTTTAAAAACTCAAGGGTCGAAATTCAAGTTAAGTTAGTCAATTTCATAAATGTCTCAAGTTGTATAATTATAATTAAAACATTAACGCATTAAAGCTAAGTAGTGGCTAACCCACTACAACAACAAAAAGCCTCTTCAGTTGTCTTTATATTTTGAGAACTTGAAATACCTACTGAGAATTTGGAAGCGGGAAATCTAACCCCTCAAATGTAATTTAATTTAGGTTGTCCTTTCTTTACTTCCTTATATTAAGCTTATTATACCAGGGTGCAAAATGAGGAGTGAGTCATTTAGTTTCTTTCTGCTTTTTTCTGTTAAACCACACAAATGAACCATCAACTAGTTGTTCATTAACATGCATATTAGCAGTATATTGGCTCTTTATTAGTCATTATAAAACACTTATTAATGCCTTATTCTACATGACCATATTCTACAAGTAATAAGCCATTAGTTGAGAGTTTTTCCTCAATAACCCTCTAATTAGTGCTTATTTGTTGCAAGTAAGGAAGTTGTTGTACATGAGTTTGGGTCTTAATATGCGCTGCTCAATATGGGCCTAATAAGGCAGCAGTACCACACGAATAGTAATTCTCCCATAACGTGTTATAGCAGAAGTTTAATACAGCGTATTTCTGGTATATTCATTTGAATGTCACCTGATATATAGGATGTGTGTTAAACTTGAATGTTTAACTCTTAATTATAGAGAGGTTTTTTATAATTATATTCCTAAAATGATGTCCCATTTTAAGTCGAAGTAGATTAGCGCAAATGGTCTTTTCTTCCACTTGTGTTATAAGGTGTACCCATGTTAAGTAAATTGGTAAGAGGTCAGAGGAACTCCAAGAGAGGGCTTCCACAGATATAATACAGTTAAAGTCTTGTTAGTTAGTGTTTCATATCCAGCATGCATTAGCTAAGAAACGATAAGGATGTTGGTGTGTTAGTTAATATAAATAAATGTATGTGCACTCATGAGCAGACGTATATATAGTTTGTTGTTATGTATTCATTTTGAGTGAGCTGGCTTCGAGGTTGGAGGAAGTTCAGAGAGGTAATGACATTTGGAGATGTTTAAACACAATGAGAAAATGTGTTAGCATACACGCTAGCATTAGCCATAGTAGCCTGTATACATGCTTATTGCACAGCTAGCATTAGCTATATTGACATTGTTTACACTTAGCGGTCCTATGTGTTAATCTGTGTATGTTACACTTGCATGTATGAGATCATTAAGTGCCTTATAACTTATTTTTTATAGTTTCACTCCGTTTGAATGTCAGTGGACTGCAAATAAGTCAATAAAGGAGCATGGCTGCCCATTCCCTGGCTCTCAAAAGAGTTTGGCTGGCTAATCTATGTTCACACTGAGACAGTACAACACATAGAGAGAACAGTACACCTATTGTGTAAGAACATACAAGCAGGTCACACAGTATGATCACAAATACATAACATCTGTTTTTATTAAAAAGTACAGGCTGCATATGTGTTCTCAGCCTTGGAGAAACTTGACATGTTTGGGTATGTGTCTGAACCTCTCTTCAGTGGTTCATTAATAAAACAAATATTTCAACGTGTGCCTACTTTGTTCATGTACTGTTGAGGTTCATTTCAGTAGTTGTGTGCTATAATGTATTTGCAGTGTGAAGAGGAGGCAACTTTAGAATAGGGAACCTGTTCAGGTCAATTAGAGTCAAACTACTAGCTTATTGGTTATGAACAAGACTTCACTTTAGAATAGGGAACATATTCTTAGATAGAAATACATCATTTTTTGTTATTTAGACTAAATTAACACTTATGGTTTCATGGTTTCATTACATAAGAATAGATCATATTTGTTAAGTGTTATCATGGGAGAATTACTATTCTTGTGGTACTACTGCCTTATTAGGCCCATATTGAGCAGAGCATATTAAGACCAAAACTCATGTACAACAACTTCCTTACTTGCAACAAATAAGCACTAATTAGAGGGTTATTGAGGAAAAACTCTCAACTAATGGCTTATTACTTGTAGAATATGGTCATGTAGAATAAGGCATTAATAAGTGTTTTATAATGACTAATAAAGAGCCAATATACTGCTAATATGCATGTTAATTAACAACTAGTTGATGGTTAATTTGTGTACCTTAATATAAAGTGTTACCCAAGATCATCTTAAGCCCACCGAAATATCCCCTACCTGCTATGAGCTCCACAATACTGAGCTTATTCTGCTGACTCACTCATTGGAAGGAGCCAACAGCGAATCAAAGAAACATAATTAACTGGGATGAAAAGCGCAACATCAGTTAAAATAACTTGTGTTGTATCTTTTGAGGCTGTTCAGTTGTGTTGTGATCACAGTGCAAGACCCTGAAATGATTTGAACTGTGTCAAATGCAGTGATGCCCTTTCCAAAGAAATGGCATCACTTCCTGTTAGTCAGTTTTTACGGAAGATTTAAAATGCCTAAAACAAATCAGCAAAGAAATAACGTGAAAAACAATACACACTGTGCATTTACTATTTGAGACATAATTAAATCCTAATCTATTTCACTTTCTCTGTTTGATTTGACTTATTTAGGCATGTTTTGTCTTCCATAGCTGGGGAGCAAAATAAAAGTAGTTAGTTATTTTTCGTCATTATTATAATATACTAGTAATGCCTATAAGAGTGTAGCAGAGCAGGTTGGTGGTTGGAGGTAGGGTTGGGAGGTATCTCAGGGTTGGAGTTTACATGACTTTTGGTCTTTTATTTTTTTCTACTTATTACATTCCTATAAAATCTGCTTGCATATTAACACACCTCTGATCCTTCTCCATTCGACCAATTAAAACGTCCGCTGACCGTTTCAGTCGTCCTCCAGCGTTTCCGTCTTGATGTCGATCCCACCGCTGCAGCCCGCCCCCTCCACCTGATTACTGTGATTGACAGACGCCTTCTCCAAACTGATTGGGTCCTGGGGCTCGGACAGCGTGGGCTCATCCTGCAGGGAGGGGGAGGGGGGGGACCAGGACACGCCTGTCAATCTGGACGCCTCCGCCTGAGGGCCAGCCGCTGACACTAAGGAGCGGCCAATCAGAGTAGTACCCCTCTGTCCTGACAAGCTTCCTCTGCTCAGAGCGGAGAACCAGCTGGGGAGCAGCGTGGGGACCTGGGGGGAGGGGGAGGGGAGGATAAGTAGATTTTTTAAAGATGTTATTTCTTAAATTCCGAGATTTTAGTGTACAGGGCTCTATACATTTCACTATTGATATTATAAGAGTGTTTCAAAATCCATCCGAATTCACAGGTCGTCAGGTTCCTAATGGTAGATAAAGTTGAAGAATGGAAAGACTCTTGCCTAAGGATGATTAATATTCAATTACATATCTGGGATTTTCCATATTTCGCTTTGGGCAAGCCGATTTGTCATGCTGGGAGGAACCAATATGAACCAAAAATAGTAAATAGTTTGTGTTGAGAAATGGGAGATTTAACATTTCTTAAGCACTTGATTTAACATTTACTTATATCAATAAGGAAAAAGTAAACAGGAAGCTGCTGCCGTGCATCTTTCAGCAGCACTGAGGTGGTAAAAAGAGAGATGCTCTTGATTTTCATACAATACACTTTATTACTAATAGAAAACATTTTACAGATCTCTTTGCTTGTGTTAAACAAATACACCTTTATATTCCTGAGTGCTAAGGTTCATCCAACAGTTAACTATTTCATTTTGTGTTTCACAGACGAGAAGTTAAATCAAGCCCTTAATCATGTTATGCTACGTTCACACCGGACGCGATGCGAATATTCGCTTCGCTCTAAACGCTCGAGTTTCACCGCGGCTGCCAGCTGTGTTTACTCGCATCATTCAAACAAGACGCGCTTGCTCGGGAGCTACAACTACAACAAAATGAACATATTTTACCGTGATTAAATTGTAATACACGTTTCTAAATGATGCCGAAGTAACAACATACTGATACCGGTTAGTAAACACCATGAATTAATGCTTTGACAAGTCTGCAGACAGACGGCAGACGAAAAACCTTTTAGAATGCTTGTTTTCTGAATGGAGATTGGGTCGACCAGGCTAAGCTAACGTTGTATATGCTCACTCCACACTCACAACAACGGCCTACAGACATAAATAAACCAGCGACTGTATTCTCCATGACACAGACAGTCTGTGGTTTGTACTTGTTTAACTTTTGTACAGTTTCTGAACAGATATGAAGAGCTGTGATCTCTGTGTGCTAACTGCTAATGGCTGATGTTTTCTGGTTGAACGTCAGTGACGGCAGGCTGAGATCCTCACCGCTGATTGGCTTCCGCGAGAACGCGTCCCGTGAATTTGATGCCCGAGTTGAAAAAATTGAACTCTCGCGTTTGACGCGGCCCCCTTCAATCGCCTCAATCGCGTGATTCGCGCCGCGTCCACCGCTTCATGCGCGCCGTCGGAGCAAATTCGCGTCTGATCGCGTCTCTGCATTGACTTTACATGTAATCGCGCCGCCCCCAAACATCGCATCGCGTCCGCTCTGAATGCAGCATTAGGGTTGTATCTGCCATTTCTAACTAGCTGTGTCCATGTAGGTCATTTGAATAAGTACAAGTGGGCCTTTTTTAAAGTTGACAGTGCCTCTTAGAAGGTGTAGCATGTACTTGGTGCGACTGTTTGAAGAACGTTTTTGTTCTCGGTTCCTGATCTTTAAATCGGCGCTCATCTATTCATCTGAAGCCAGAGCTCTTTTGAGGCAGTGTGTGTGTGTGTGTGTGTGTGTGTGTGTGTGTGTGTGTGTGTGTGTGTGTGTGTGTGTGTGTGTGTGTGTGTGTGTGTGTGTGTGTGTGTGTGTGTGTGTGTGTGTGTGTGTGGGCTGTACCTGGGTTGGAGAGGACAGGTCAGCTCGACTGAATCCGAACTGCCTGGCTGAAGCTCTCTTGTCGAATAAGGACACCTCACAGCCCTGAGACAGAGCAGCACAGAGGTCATGTTCTGTCTCAAGAACAAGGCTTCTTCACAGCTGGTTACTTATACGGTTACTATGTGACTCAATGTTTATTTAAACACGGTTACACTGTGTAACTTCACTGAGCCCAGCTGTATGTTCACAGTTCCATACCTCTGAGCGGCTCAGTGAATGATCATCATGACTCATTGACGTGTGGTTTACCTGGTCAGGGAAGTCGTTGCCGTCCACCTCATCGCTGTTGGACTGACCGCCTGGACTCTGGACCTCGATGCCATGGCTCTCCAAGATGGCTGCTTCTTCAAAAACCCAAACCTCATCATAGCATATCGACCTCAGACAACAACACACTCAGATGAATGAAGGAATTGCTCATTAAGAACATTCCCAAATTAATTTGACTTTAGATTAGATGTGATATGGTTATTAAAGAGATACACAACAATGATTTTCTAAGCATATGCTTCATGTTAAAAGGTAGGATTTGCGTCTGTAGATTGCAAACAACTCAATAACCTGTCATTCTAACAATAACGCAGCAACAAAATAGAGATAGACATTACCAATGTTAGCGCGCCTCTTGATGTCTTTACGCCGATTGGCAAACCAGTTGTAGACCTTTAGAGAAGTTACCCTCTCCAAATCAGACAGCTTCTTTCCTGTCAAACACACACACAGATACACAACTGAAGTCTCCCTCTGTGAATGTTGATCATAAAGTAGCTTCCAGGCAATGGTCAAAGACACAAGTTGCATGTCTGTCATGATGTGGCTCCTCTAGTTACCTTACCTTTTTTAGCTACATGACCAATTACTAATTCACATGAAGGGGTTATGAAAGGAGCTTATGAACAGTTATGTGCGAAACTATTAACCCTCACTCTTTCATCCAGTAAAAGCTGCTACCGATACAAGAGCTAGATGCCTACTACCAAGGTGCTAAAAGTAAATGTATTATGATAACCAAGCATTTGTATTTGTTATATCTAGCAAAGTACTGTGGATGATCTCTTTAGTCAACGTCTAGAAAGAGAATCCAACGTCATAAAGCGCTGTTTTTACCTACCTGGTTTCAGAATGACTGCGTTGCAGGCGGTGGCAATCTCCTCTCTCTTCGCCTCATCAGGGTACTGATTATCAATGAAGTAGCTGTGCACACACACACACACACACACACACACACACACACACACACACACACACACACACACACACACACACACACACACACAACACACACAACACACACAACACACACACACACACACACACACACACACACACACACACACACACACACACACACACACACACACACACACACACACACACACACACACACACACACATCACACACACACACACACACACACACACACACACACACACACACACACACACACACACACACACACACACACCACTCCATGTAACAACAACTAGAAAAGGTCCCTCAGTAGAGTGCGAGAACAATGAGAGTCAGCAGCAATGTCGGTGTAGAACAGTCAATAAAACAGGTTAGGTTCTTTCTAAAGTTGTGAATCACTGCAATTAGGCGAGGTCCTTAAATATACAATCTTACATTTTCACAAAAAATGTAAGGCTGATAGGTCCAGCAGTACAGTATGTGCTATTCGCTCCGGACAGGAAGACAGTTCAAGGCACATGCAGACTAAACGCTTAATCTCCTAACAGGCCTGGCAGAGATCAATGAAAAGCCAATGTAATATTCTTTACAGTACACCCCTCCCTCACCTCTCCATCACAGCCAGACACTCCTTCCTCCAGGTGAACCGGCTCCCCCGCCGCAGACGGAAGCCCGCGGGAGCCGAGCCAAAAGGAGGCGGGCTTGCTGCCAGTTCTATCATCTCCTCCATAGCCAATGGGGCGGCTCGCATGGCAAGAGTGGCACCTGAAATACCAGACAGCGTAAATAAAAGGTCCCATTTTATTTTTGTTCATTTTCTCGCCAATTCACAATTTTCTATTCATCACTTGAAAATAACATTTTGAATTGGTTGAACAATGTACCTTAAGTGCGAGTCCACTTCATCATGAGGTTGGAGTAATTCATTACACCCTGACATTTATTTAAGAGCATCGAGCCATGAACCAAATTAAAGTCAAGGGACTCTGATTAGAGCATCCTTCAGGGGGAGACACGGGATAAGTAGTCTGTGCTGATCGTACATTCCTCTGTGTTGCTCTCCACTTAATACAGACCACTTATTGTTCAATCACAGGAAAACTGCTGTCTTTACTTCTGTCCCCAGGGGGATTCTCGAAATACCCATAAAAAAGCAGACTACCCGAAGACTTTTGATTACAACTTATATCAAATCTGTAACTTTCCAAATACCCATAAACTTGGTTTCACCTGAGTACATGTAGACATCACAGCTATGAATACCAATGAGCTAAGGTACAGTACAGGGTCCTACTGAAGGAGACTTTGACAATATGCAATGACAACGTGTTTTCAGCAGATAAACAGCTCTCCCTGTTGTGTGGTAGTCGGAAAGCTCAGATTTTCAGTCAGCCCTGAATAAACGGAAACATTGACTTCAATTAAATTGATTACGTCAACAAATTTCACAAAACTGTATTAGGTTAGTCTAATTATATTAAGTTGAACCTTACGTTTCTTTAGTTAAATGTAATATTATTGCTTTCAACTAACCTAATACAGTTATGTGAAATATTTTAACATAATAAATTGAATTAAAGTCAACGTTTCAGATTTGTCAGTGAGCGTTCAGAAACTCTAAGGGGTTGTTGAAGTCAAGCATTCAGTGGAGCTGGTTAAGATTTCATAAAACTGTATGAGGTTAGTTGAAAGCAATACTATTAAGTTTGAATAAAACCTTCAAATCAATATTATTTCTTTCAACTAAACTCATGCAGTTATGTGACATTTGTTGACATAATACTTTTAATAGTAGTAGTACAAGTCAACGCTTCAGTGTTTCCAGTGCAGGTGTGATGGTGCGGGCTGTGTTACCGGGGTTGCTCTTCTCCAGCTGGTACCAACGGAAGAAGGCTCGTTTCTTCTGCTCGCTGAGGTCCGAGCCCTGCTGCAGCAGCCAGTGGGAGATCCGGCTCTGACTGATCCCTGGAGGAAGAGGAACGGAGCCACATCTGTATCGAATGCTGGCATGACAACTCTATGTGATTAAATTGCCCCGTTTGAGATCCGGGTGAAGGCGATACTCACCCGTTACCTGAGCGACCACGGCCTGGGAGATCCGCCTGTTGGCCAGGAAAGACTTAATCTCTTCTTTGATCACAGCACTGTCCCTCCTGTGAGCAGACATGGGAATCTACTGTTTACCAAGTACAATAAATGTTTACATCTCTGGCAGGCTGACATTACAGATATGGCACAAGTCACTATACTGAAGCCAGCTGTAAATCTGCCCTATATACACACAGTATGTAAATGGGAGCAGCTGTTGAGCTGAATATGTGCCGGAATCAGAGGCCCATCCTGCTATTACAGTCTCTGCTTTCTGGCATGATTTCATCTTCACACGCCCTCAAATCAATACCACTCTGATTGCTGCTGTCTCACTGCAGACTACAGATGAGAGACACGAGTGAGTGAGTGAGTGAGTGAGTGAGTGTGTGAGTGTGTGAGTGTGTGTGTGTACAGTGCTATATGTGTGAGTGTGTGTTGGCATTTATCCTCGGATCAAATTTAGATCGAGTGAGAGCTACAAGCAGACTTTTTCAACCGCCATGCTGTTTGCATCAGAAACTGATTACTTTATAAATCCCGGAAATTGGGTTTTGTAATAATCGCTCCATTTTAGATAAAAAAAATAAAAGACCGATACAAAAAAAGAAAGAGTAAGAACAAGTAAGTACGTAAGCACACATTACAATATTCGTATTAGGAAATAATAAGACATTAAAGCTGAATTGCTAAGCTTAGGACCTTCTTTCTGCTGTATATCAATTTCAGTTTATTCACCGTTTAAACTGTTAAAAAAACAGAAGAGTAAAATCACAAGACCTAATCAACTGAAATGGGACACCTTGATAAGATATCTGCAAGCTATTGGAACGTTTCAAGGTAACCAGCTATCAGTGGGTTCTAAAACAAAACCTTTATTGAAGTTCTGCCTCTCTTAAATTCAGCCAGCAACAAGCAGGGGATTCCTGGCAGTCAAGGGAAATACTGCAAATCCATGAGGGATCGAGTTGCCTAGGACAATCAAGTTTATGCACCAAAGAAATACACTGGCAGGACATTCTACAGTTGAAAAATGAATGAGATCATTTGTTTAAAAAAGGTAAATAAGCTGGTCAAACACATTGTTTCCCCTAACTTAAACAAGGCGATAACTGTGATGATATTTAGTCAGTTTGGACTCAATTGTAGAATGTAAAAAAACAAAAATAAATTGTTGATCAAAAAGAGAGTTCTGGGTTTTCTCTTTGAATACTATTACTATAAAATATCCAGAACTTAGTCTTAAAAATATATATATGTTGACTAAATATAATAAAAAATGAACAAGGTCATTTTAACACAGGACCCTAAACTAAATAAAATATAGCTGACAAAATTGACACCACTTGTCATTACTCTCTGTTGGACAAACTATAAAAAGGGGACACTGTCTTAAAACAGATCTGATATGATTTATCTGCTGACTGTACTAGGGATCGACCGATATGGCTTTTTCAAGGTCGATACCGATTATTAGTAATCAAGGAGACCGATAACCGATATTTGGAACCGATATACATTTGCAGTAAATCAGAAAATCTTGGTGTCAAAATGTAGAATAACAGAACTTCTTTGAAATGCCTTTTTATGTTTAATGAACTTTTCAACATCTTAAAACTGGTTTCCTCTCTGTGACCCTGAGTAAATTAAATTAAGTAAAAATAAATTAAAAACTACTAAAACTAGTTCTGAACTTCTGATATTTGAGTCTCACTCATTTAGTAGTCCCAATTCAGCAGCACCAGATTGTGGTGCAGAAAGCAGAGTTGCTGCGAGGCTCCACTAGCAGCCGTCCCAGTCCCAGTCGTCCCAGCGCGTCACAGTTTCTCCGCTGCGAGACGGAGAAACAGGCCAGGCCGATAATCGGTCGACCCCTAGACTGTACACCCATACATCTGCAATGGTGCCTTACCTCATCAAGTCCTCCACCTTGTCATCTACATCTATGTCCTCCTCACTGGTCTCAAACCCGTATCCCGGCGCCGTCACGCTGCCACTGACTAGAGCGAGAGGAAACCGGGGCGGGGACAGCTTCCCATTGGTGACCGCCACCAGGCCGTTCTGGACTACTGCTGCCATGGCAACGGGTGAGGCTACTGGAATGGGTAGAGGCGGGGAGGTTGTGTCGAAGTTGGTACTGGGCGACAGTGTGAGTCGGCTGTTGGGGAAATTTGTCTGGGTGGCGATGGAAGACATGGAGGAAGAGGCGACGACGGCACTGGAAGAGGACAAGGAAGACGAGGCAGGCATGTAGGGAGCTTTGTGGGTGAGCTTGTGTCCATGTTGCCGCTCCAGGTGGTCCAGGGTGTCCAGGGCGTGGAGGACCTCCGCCCGAGTGATGCCCGTCCTCCGGAGCCTCTGAAGGAGGTCGATCTGCTCGATGGTGAAACGAGGCTCTTCACACTGCTGGAACATCCTGGAGGAAGAATCACAAGAGCATTATTAGTAAAGTAAAATTATACTTTGCTTTACTACACACTATGCAGCAGTATTTCTCTGCAAACAGAAGAATTCTATACACAATTTCACTGTCTCTCTTTTTTATGTAATATAAACTAATTCCCAAGAAAAAGATTCATGGAGCATTGTTTTTATAATGTACCCGTATAAATAGGACCTAAGGGCTCAAAACTAACCTTTAAGAAGGGCATAGTCTTGCTTGCCGAAATTGAAAATATGGTGGCCATTTTTGGTCACCTTTTTTCACGATGCAGTTTGTGTCAGCTTAACATTGATTGTGAGATACAAAAAACATAAGCTTCATAGTACCTCATTCAATTCTTTGTAATTTGTGTTTTATTTTTGCAGATTTAGTTCTCTGCTCACCTTTCCACTCTATCAAACAAAATTGCCTCTAAAACAGACGCATGAAATGTACAAAGCAAGTGCAGCATTGTCTGGCTCTGGTTATGACCGTAAGAGAAATATTTAAACATCATACAACTAATTATTTAGATTTTTATGGAACGCACATTACAGGCATCAGATACAGTGAAACCCTGCTTTAAAAAGGTATTCTGTAGATTTTTGAACACTAAAGGCGCTAGTGGCCATGTTGTAGTCCTTCTTGTGTTTGTAGTTTGCACAAAAGCGGCGTTGTTCAGGTGGCAATGCATCAACAAAGACAGTGATAAAAAAGACAGATAGTGAGATAACGTGGACGTAAACAATGCACTCTGTAGGAACAGCCCTTACAGTACACCTCAAGGACACACATTGCATGTCAGGAAACACTCAGTGTATCCATGATTCAGTTACTGTTGGGAACGGGGAGTACGTTTTGACAAAAGAGGCCACACAGCAGCACTGATTTTGTGCCATTTCTAAAAAACTATTGTCATAATTATAGTCGCTGAGCTGATTAAGGAAAGGACCGACCAAAGGACTGTTCGGGGTCACATTCATTTTATAAAGCAGACTAGATAAGACATTATTGTCCAACATGGTAATGCTTAAAGGTGGGGTAGGTAATTTTGGAGAAACCAGCTCGAGTGCGCTAGAATTTGTAAATACACAGCCGGAAAAAATCTGTCACTTCCTTACAGAGCCCCTCCTCCAACACACACGAACGCGCACATGACCAATGAGGGCACGAGATAAGTTTGTGCACAGATGGAAGGCTGACAGGCAGGTAGGCCATCCAGTTACTTTAGCCGGGCCGGCTCAGGTGATTGGTCGTGCTTTTTACAGCGCTACGGCTTCCACTGATGATGTTTTTTTATGGATTTTTTGTCAAAGCACTTCAGATATTCATTGCTATCGGGATGTTAAGAGCATTCCATGGAATATAACAAAAAGTGTATCTCGAGCCGGTTTCTCAAACTTACCTACCCCACCTTTAATTTGTCTGCATCGTGGGAAATGCACTGGCTTTTGTACAACATCATGTCCAGCATGCTTTGTTTTTTGTGCATCATTGGTACACAATTTGAGTTCAACGCAGCAAAAGGTGAACTCAACCAATGACAAAGAAAACTAAAAGAAATAAACTAAAGAATGCAAATACATTGAGTGGCTATAGCACACAGCCTGGTGGCCATACATATTGTTCAACAGGAAGCTTGGTGTACTGAAATAACATCTACGTTTTCTACTTTCGATTAATTTAAAACATTTTTAGGGAAGTAATGACATTTCTGTACCCACTGAGCCTAACATCCCCATGCACGAGACAATCAGAGAATACAATGGAAGAAAAGTCACGTCCCTTAGCTTCCTGCCGGCAGATTCTCACACACACACACACACACACACACACACACACACACACACACAACACACACACACACACACACACACACACACACACACACCACACACACACACACACACACACACACACACACACACACACACACACACACACACACACACACACACACACACACACACACACACACACACACACACACACACACAGTCAGTTAGTCATCAGAGCTCAGCAGCTGCTATCCAGATATGAAATCCTTTTCTTCTGGATTAAATAAGGCTTTTATCACAGTGAATGCATTTCCTACATGTTCCCCAAATAACGTAGTGTACGTGGTATGTTCTCAAACGAAACGCATGCCCACCTCAATGTGGCTCGAGTTATTATTTTGATATGTCACATACTTTTGAATGTGCACTGATTTTTGTCACAGTAACAGCGACTGAAACCGAGAGAGAGATAGAGAGGGAGATAAAACGAAAAAATTTGATAACACATCTGTCTCTATGCTTTCTCTCAGATGCAGAGAAGAAAAACAGGCCACAGCAGAGAATCAAAGTCAGCAGACATGTCAACACTTATATAGAGAAGGAGGGTGAGGGTGAGTTGTGTGTGTGTGTGTGTGTGTGTGTGTGTATATGTGTGTTTCTTGGAAAAATGCCAAATAACATTTACATCTCCAGCAGCCAAGCTCCATATTTTCTCTGACTGCTGCAGAGGATGAGTCATTGTATATATAGCTAGCTAGACTGATAGGATCCATACAGGACTGCTCTATGATCATTTTCAACCAATTCTATTTCACAATAACTGTCTTTTTTATTCATAAATGCTTTCATTAATTGTTGCACATTTATGAACGATTATTTTATTCTAGCATTGATCAAGTCTTCTTTTCAGTCTTCCCTCATTATTGCAATTCTTAACAAAACTATTATAATTACAGATTATACAGCCTAGCATCTGAACTTGTTCCTTGTTGTAACACACTCTCAAAGTATCTGTGGGTAATGCAACATTCTCTGACCAAAATGGAGCATCCAAGGAAACAGAACATATAGGATATCAACTTAACATTAAACATGTAAAAGATGGACAGATTACAGAGATATGACAGGGATCTCAGAAAGAAAGAACAAAGGTCCCTGGCAGCTGGATGCTAGTCGAGGGTTATTTTCTTCAAGGTCGGCACCTTAACCCCTCAGCCACAGAGGTGCCTGACCAGATCACTTTGAATTAACCCAGCTTTTAAACGACGACAGCTCTAAGACCTGAGTTGGTTCAGTCATGTTTAGCTTTGCTCTACATGCACTGTGAAAAGTCCAACAAGACAACAACAAATGTACCAGAATTTAGAATGACCAAAGGGATAAGTGGCTTGTAGAAAATGCACTGAAGAATGGGTTTAACTCCACAGACACCTGCTCTCTACGGCATTTCTTAACATCTCCAATAACATTTCAAAAAGGGGAAAGGTAAAACTCACTATAGTGCGATATTCTGAAAGGCAGCAGGAATATTTAAGCTTTTATATTATAGCCTTAAAGAGGCCCTACTATGCTTGTTTGGGATCTCTCTTTCCTGTTGTTTGTGGTAGAGGCTTTTGTGCATGCCACACCCCCCCCCTGCCTGAAATGCCTAGTTTGTAGTCCTTTGTTTACTTCAGTAACATAGTGACATCACTATGTAACACTTGCGCTTCTATTGGCTAGCGTTCCAACACATTGTATGTGATAGGCTAAACTAAGGGCTGGGACATCTCTCCAGCTAACCAATCAGAGCAGGTGGGCTCTGGTTTCAGACAGAAGAAAATACCTTTTTGAACATTAAAGCATGTAAACATGTAACAGTAGAGGCACACAATATAAATATTAACCTACAAAGTAGCATTAATAGGGCCCCTTTAAATATCCAAACTAAGATTAGGTCAAAAAATGGAAAACACTACAAAAGAGTGACTTTTATTTAAAGATATTATGTTTTAATTACACCTTTGAGTGCATGAACAAGTATAATTAAATATGTGGACATATTTTAAATAAATGATTAAATCACACCCCAGGGAAAAACAATGGAATTTGGAAAGTCAGTCTAGAGAAACAATCCTTCCTTTAAATAAGGTGCTAGTATTATAATAACTTATTACATTCAGTTTTATGTCAGGAGGCCAACATCACTTTCACTTCCTTATCATGCCTGCAGACAATAGCCAAAATGTATCTTTTCTCAACAGCAAATAATAACAGCACAGGAAACGTATGTTGTATTGTTGTTGCACAGTGGCTACTGGATCAGTTTAAATGTAATCCTATTTTTTTTTGGAATGAGGATTCAACATTGTGACCATGTGGCTGCAATAGCGAAAGTGTGCAAGTAGGGATAGAGGCAGCACTAGTAATCAAATAGTGCTGACTGGCACAATTCCTTCAGAGATCTCTGCTAAGCAGCAACAGCAGGACGTATAGCAGTGTGGACACACATGGAATACACACACAAACACACACTTAAGCCACAACCAGAGTCACAGTTTAACTGAAATCCTGTCATTGAGGAAGACACTGAATGCCTCACAGCTCCAGGTGCTGAACTTGACCTGACCTCTGACCTCCCAGTGGATTAGAGGATGGTTACATTGTAATACATAATGAAACAAAACTGTAGGTGAGGCTTTGTCCTCCTTCAAATCAAACTTCACACTAGGCAATACCAGTATCTTTTAAAGGTGTGTCATGTTTGCTGTAGGACTTGAAGGGTAACTACTTAGTACATTCTAACAGGTTAATGGTAACTTGCATTACTATTCCTGAACCCAGTGACACGACCGAAGATCCTAACCACCAGACGTGGCAAAGCGTTGAACTGTCTCCTGGTTTACAGACATGTGTCAGCTTAGCAAATAGACAGAAGTCTTTTAATTACAGTAAGGCAACTTTGTAACTTCCATCGGAAACCCAACATTTAACCGAAAAAGAACCGCTGTTTTCTGTGCCCACATACTACACTGTAGTAGTCCCGATGATAAGGTAGCCCCGCTGCATTGTGTTCTATCGAAGGGATTTTACTTTCACGCCAAATCACATAGGAAAATATACATTTTCATGTTGCCCTGCTTCTAGGAAAATAATAATTTGCGACAGAGCGTGTCTTAAGACAGTTAATATTTACTGAAGGACAACTACTCAATTCGGCACATGTCATACAAGCAAATTCATTCAAAGCACCACATAAATAGTTAATTTAGCGTGTTCGCCTGTCGTGGCTGTTAACCGTAATTATCTCTACTAAAGCACACACTGTGCATCGCGGTAGACCACCTGGAAAAGTTGACATTGTGTTTGTTTAACTGTTTCTTGGTGAACTATGTGCAAGCCGAATAAGAGGCTGACTCTGTCTGATTCAGCCAACACCGTTAATATCAGTTTAGTTGGTTTTAACATTAACTGCCAAGTATAACGCTGCGGCAGAGCGGCGTTTTTAAGGAGTTTTCAGTGATCACCGCACAGAGAGAAGGAAATGCATCGGGCCAGCAGGACCGTTTGAAGACAGCAGTAGTTGGAGCTGCAGGACTTTCCTTACCTTAATATTCCAGTCTCAGAGCCTCCGGAGATGTTTGTTTAACCATATATCTATAGCCTCGGGGCGCCAGGGCTCAAGGACGCTGACAGTTTTCCCAAAATGTCTCCTCTGTTTCTAATTGGGTTTCAATCCGCCGTCAGACAGATTCGCCTTTTGTCCTGCAGACAGGCGCCATGTTGACACAATGACGCAAGGAACGACGGGAGTCGCAGTTTACAGAACTTACTGTACACACTGGTGCTAGTTCATTATGCCCGACTGGTTACATCTGATATTCATACATCTTTTTGAGAGGTGTTGATTTAAAACTCTGTCGATAAAGGGGAGGTGGCATTCTAGGACATTGTAATATGACATGTTTTTGTGTTATGTGCTTATGTCTCAGGGGGTTAAAAACAGTTAGTTCTCTCACCAACAATATTAATTACAGGCCACAATGCAAAAGTAAAAACATACAAAGGTTTTACTGTCATATGCACAGTAGCTACAGTGTAGTTATGGCAAGGACAATCTGAAGTCCCATGCCCCTTCAACAGTGCAACATAAATACATAAAATAAGACATAAAACAGAATATAAATAAAATAGTGCAAGAGAATGTTGCAATTGACCAATGTGCAAGGAATGCAGGAGAAAATACACACATGCTGGAAACATGGAACCAGACAGAGGTGGATGCAGCATTTCTCCTGACATTTGAGTAATTAAAACCACAAGATCCCAGTTTTTATTCATGAACATTACTAACTTAAAACATTCTCGTAAATGGCAGCACTCAGAACAAAAAGCACAGTGGCAGTTATCCTACTTGTGACTATGTATAGATCCTATCAGCGACACAAGTGCTCATCACACAGAGTCCTGCTGGTTTGCACTGTAGTTGTTGAATCAGTGACAAATTAACACCCGGGAGACTTTAGGAATACAATTATCAACCTGCAGTGCTGTAGGTCCTGATAATCCTGATAAATGTAAGGAAAAGTGTTAATTGCAAACTATTACCTGCTATATACTGCATGTCCTTGCAAGTCCACTATACATTAAATAAAGTTGTGTGAATTCAGTTGTTATCCACGGATGTCTACAGAAAATTGGCCTTTTCTTGCAGGATCTCAGGTTAACTCAGTAAAATGCTGAATCTGCTGCATTAATCCAAAAATTACTAATTTAAGGACAAATGTCTTCTCTCACTGCAGATAATTCGGGGACATACTGCGTACACAAATATTAATACAATTTATAAAAAAAGAGTCACTATGGGGAATAATAAACTATTTTATATAATAATGAAAAAAAAAAATGGATATGGCATCCTGATGTTGAAATCTTATTTATTGATAGAAAACATGACAAGTGTACTGTACAGTATGGTATAAAATATAAAAAAACAAATGCTACGGCAACTAACACCTAGATATAGGCAAGTACTAAACATAATAAACACCAAGTCTGTTGGTGTGTGTGTGTGTGTGTGTTCAGGAGGGAACCCAGATGTTGCCGTGTGTGTCGGGAGCCTGGTTGTACGGAATGTTCCAGATCCAAGGCTGATCTGAAAACACAGAGAGTTCGGAAGAAAATGAAATGCAAATACATGATTTGATAACTAAAAAGGGACATTAGATTGGACAAATCGGCAGCATATATGCCCACTGTGTTGTCTTTAATGATTGTTTAAGTGGAAGAACATGCCCCACTCAAAGATTAACATCTTAGCGGCTCTCATAGATTCTATCATTTTTTAATTAGGGCCATCATCTGCATTGATTTCGAATGTTGGCACAATAGATTGAATGATTCTGACTTAAGATATAAATCGAAAGGATTTGAAATGATTGAATTAAAATTATTATTACATTGTAAATGTTCTGTTTGGAATAATTATTAGAATATATTACTGGCTAACAGACATTTTAACCCTTTTTTAGCAACTTCTCCTCTAAGCAAGTACAGAAATCTGAAACATCAATAAAGAATAAAAGAAAATTACAACACAAATATGTGTAAATAGTAAATACTATTAAATGGTGTATACAATGCCTATACTTAAGTGAGAGCGCTGTGCGTTTTTTTAGCAGTGGG
This sequence comes from Harpagifer antarcticus, assembly GCA_902827135.1. NCBI lineage: Eukaryota > Metazoa > Chordata > Actinopteri > Perciformes > Harpagiferidae > Harpagifer > Harpagifer antarcticus. The sequence goes on from CADEHL010000508.1 coordinate 5,981,682, forward strand.
CAGAATTGTGCAAAGCAATGGGCGGAAGTTCACAGTATGAAGTATAACAATCATCAGGATTGTACAGATATAATCCAATATCCAGATATAGTCTAGTTAGGATGATTTGGCCTCTCTGAAGAACCAGCACCTTACCGTGGTAGAGAGGTTTGTGTGCCCTGATGAACCTGGGGGCTGTGTTGTCTGGAACCTTGTGTTCCTGGTAGGGTCTCCCATGGCAAATTGGTCTCAGGCAAGGGGCCAGACTAAGATTGGTTCAAAAGACCTCATGAAAAAAACAAGAGGAAGTGAGGATACCCGGCCCGGAGGAAGCCCGGGGTCCCTTTCTGGAGCCAGGCCCAGAAGGAGGACTCGTCGGCGAGCGTCTGGTGGCCGGGCTTGCCACGGAGCCCGGCCGGGCCCAGCCCGAAAAGGCAACGTGGGCAACACCTCCGCTTCTCCATCCCGCGGGCCCACCACCTACGGGAAACAGCGATGGGGTCGGGTGCGCTGCCAGAAGGGTGGCAGTGAAAGCGGAGGGTCTCGACAGACCAGACCCGGGCGACAGAAGCTGGCTTTGGGGACGTGGAACGTCACCTCTCTGGGGGGGGAAGGTGCCGGAGCTTGTGCGGGAGGTGGAGCGTTACCAGTTGGATCTGGTTGGGCTCACCTCTACGCACAGCGTCGGCTCTGGAACCTTACTTCTGGATAGGGGTTGGACTCTATTCTTCTCCGGAGTTGCTCAAGGTGTGAGGCGCCGGGCGGGTGTGGGGATACTCACAAGTCCCCGGTTGGGTGCTTCGTTGTTTGAGTTTACCCCAGTGGACGAGAGGGTCGCCTCCCTACGCCTGCGGGTTATGGGGGGGAAAACTCTGACTGTTGTGTGTGCTTATGCACCCAACAGCAGTTCATAGTATACAGCCTTCTTGGAGACCCTGGAAAGAGTCCTGTATGGGGCTCCTGAAGGGGACTCTTTAATCTTGCTGGGAGACTTCAACGCACATGTGGGCAATGACGGAGACACTTGGAGGGGCGTGATTGGGAGGAACGGCCCCCCTGATCTGAACCGGAGTGGTGGTTTGTTACTGGACTTCTGTGCTAGTCATGGATTGGCCATAACAAACACCATGTTCGAACATAAGGATGCTCATAAGTGTACGTGGTACCAGAGCACCCTAGGCAGAAGGTCCATGATCGATTTCGTTATCGTATCATCGGACCTGAGGCCGTATGTTTTGGACACAAGTTCAGGAGGCCTTCAACTCACACCTCCGGCGGAGCTTTTCAGGCATTCCTGTGGAGGTTGGGGACATTGAACCAGAGTGGTCGGTGTTCAAAGCCTCTATTGCCGAAGCCGCGGCGGGGAGCTGTGGTCTCAAGGTCCTAGGTGCCTCAAGGGGCGGTAACCCTCGAACCTCCTGGTGGACACCGGTGGTCAGGGAAGCCGTCCGACTGAAGAAGGAGGCCTTCAGGGATTTGTTATCCCGGGGGACTCCCGAGGCAGTTGCAAGGTACCGACAGGCCCGAAGGGCAGCAGCCTCATCCGTGGCCGAGGCAAAGCAGCGGGTGTGGGAGAAGTTCGGAGAAGACATGGAGAAGGACTTTCGGGCGGCACCAAAGTTGTTCTGGAAAACTGTCCGACACCTCAGGAGGGGGAAGCAGGGAACCATCCAAGCTGTGTACAGTAAGGATGGGACGTTGTTGACCTCAACTGATGGAGTGTTAGGGCGTTGGAAGGAACACTTTGAGGAACTCCTGAACCCGACAACTCCGTCCTCTATGTTAGAGGCAGAGCTGGAGTATGACGGGGGATCGACACCAATCTCCCGGGGGGAGGTCACTGAGGTTGTTAAACAACTCCACAGTGGCAAAGCCCCGGGGGTGGATGAGATCCGCCCAGAAATGCTGAAGGCTCTGGGTGTTGAGGGACTGTCATGGTTGACACGTCTCATCAACATTGCGTGGAAGTCGGAAATAGTACCGAAGGAGTGGCAGACCGGGGTGGTGGTTCCCCTTTTTAAAAAGGGGGATCAGAGGGTGTGTGCCAATTACAGAGGCATCACACTACTCAGCCTCCCCGGGAAAGTTTACTCTAAGGTACTCGAAAGGAGGGTCAGGCCGATTGTCGAACCTCACTTACTGTGGGAGGTGCTGCGGGAGTATGGGGTGAGGGGGTCTCTACTCAGGGCCATCCAATCTCTGTACTCCCAAAGCGAGAGCTGTGTCCGGGTCCTCGGCAGTAAATCGGACCCATTTCCGGTGAGGGTTGGCCTCCGCCAGGGCTGCGCTTTGTCACCAATCCTGTTTGTAATATACATGGATCGGATTTCGAGGCGTAGTCATGGGGGAGGGGGTCTGCAGTTCGGTGGACTAAGGATTGCACCACTGCTTTTTGCAGATGATGTGGTTCTGATGGCTTCATCGGTCTGGCCGAGATGGGTTTTCTCCGCAGGGTGGCTGGTGTCTCCCTTAGGGATAAGGCGAGAAGTTCGGTCATCCGGGAGGGACTCGGAGTTGAGCCGCTCCTCCTTCGCGTCGAAAGGAGCCAGTTGAGGTGGTTCGGGCACCTAGTTAGGATGCCACCTGGGCGCCTCCCTAGGGAGGTGTTCCAGGCACGTCCAGCTGGGAAGAGACCAAGGGGTAGACCTAGGACCAGGTGGAGGGATTATATCTCTTCGCTGGCCTGGGAGTGCCTTGGGATCCCCCAGTCTGGGGTGATGTCGCCAGGGAAAAGGAAGTTTGGGGCTCTCTGCTGGAACTGCTACCCCCGCGACCCGACCACGGATAAGCGGAAGAAGATGGATGGATGGATGGATGGAGGATGATTTGGACATATTTAAATTAATTCAAAACTACACATTTGTTGTTTTAATTATAGCATATGAAAACAATTGGTCCTTTCTTTTACTATAGCTTCAAATTACAGTTTAACAAAACATATGACCCCTATAATAATGACACAAGTCAAATGTACCAATATGCCATTGAAATAGTTTGGTTTTGAGACAAAACTAAAGCAATGAACACATTTGTTTTTAAATACCAGTTTTTTATTCTCCATTAAATGATGTGCTTTCTTTAACCTCTTTATGCTCTGGTTTAAGTATGAACTCCTTCTCCTGAATGCCACTAGAGGTCACTGAAACTGTAGATTAAACTCTACCTGTTGTTTAACTGCAGTTAAAGACCATAGAGTTCAGTATAAAGCTTAAATCAGACATCAAGACACTGCAAAAATGAAGAGAAAAGAGTAGTAAAAGCACAGCTTTTGTAGTATTCTAACCTGGGGTTAAACTAAAGTTCAAATGCTAAGCAAAAGAGCAACAGACTCAGTAAATAGTCCGACCTGTACATAAACACTAGGGCTGCACGATATATCGTGTCGTGACGATAATCGCGTTATGCGCATGTGCGATATTGTGTTTTTTTTTATTAAGTAGGCAAATGAACTCAAACACGTCATGTTACAATTATTTTTGCTGCTTGCTACAAAAGGAAAACTTGCGCGGCTCTCATGTCAGGGGTACTTGAGTGAGTGACATGCCGGCTCTGCATGCACAGCAAACCACCAATCACAACCATTCTTGATCAGATCACAGCAGGATAACCGAGCTAGCTCAGCTTGTTGCTCTGATAATGATGATCCAGAAGTCTGTGACTAAAATCCTTCATCCGGTTAAATATTGTTAAATAAATTCCAATTGTATAGAAAGGATGGTTTGCGGGGGGAAAAACAGTCTTTTCTTCAATTCCTGTATTTTTTGATATCGCAATATATATCGCAGGGGAAGAAAATATTGCATTGTCAGTTTTTTCCAATATCGTGCAGCCCTATTTAATACACAATCACACACTCTTGTTTACCTTTAGGAGAGTAGCTTCTAGGGGGGAGGTCAAATGGCACAGTGAAACCAGAGGAAGAGGAGACAGGAAATGGATTTCCGCTAACAGGGAAGGTCTTCATGTTCTGGAGGAGATAGGTATCACACCACATATTATTAAACTCATTTATTCAGCACGGTGAATTCTGCCTCTGTTCATCTGTGTCTGTTGTTCTTACAAAGGCGGAGGGCACGTAGAGGACTCCCAGCTCGTATGAACGGACCATCACCTGGGTGCTGTTCTTCTCCATCGCACCCCATGCTGCTTTGGACAGGTTGGCACTGAAACACATACACAAACATACACTTTAATGTTTTAATACAGCTGTGTATCAGTGCTGCCCACACAATTGTGTTGGTTTAGCTGTCAAACTGACATATTGATGAGACTTGAGTCTTTCTTTTCATTCTCCATAAGGAAATGAGTGGGGTTTTGATAGAGAAGGAGAACTCTCTCTATGAAAAAGTAGAAAGAAGAGGATTTATGTTTATACATTTATTAAGGTTAATCATAATGAATTTGGAAGAGGAAAACAAGAAATTGGATGCCCGGTTCATTATATTAAATGTATACATGTGTACAAGTTTAAGGAGTAAGTGACATTTAATATATAAGATAGCAAATTAGAAAATCACACATACATCAAAAAAAAAAAAAGTAAAAATATGAAGATCAGCAAATATAAAGCTAGCACACACACCTTGTGACGAAGAACCAGGCAAGCTGAGTGAAGTCTGGGGAAGCCCTCATGTATGTCTTGATGTGTGGCATGGCATGACTCCTTCCTGTTGCATCTGCCTTCCAACGGCTACACACAAACACACACATATATTATTAATCTGTTGCAGTGGACTTCATGTTGTATAACGATAGACACAGCTGTGTGAACTGCAGGTTAATATACTAAAAGCCTCCTGCACACAGCCCTGTCTCATTGTTTTGGACCAAATTTCAAATACACATTTTAATTAGGTGTGTAGAACCTTGTATAATGTGCCCAGTTACATGAATTACTTGATGTAATAAATGAAAGAGAAGAAGGTTATCATGACTATCTGCCCAGTTTAACAGTATCAGTGAAGCCCGACTAAGAGTTCTGATACATAGAAGTGAACTTACTGGAAGAATGAGTGGAGCCAGAGTTGTTTCTGAGCCGTCTGGATGCTGTAGGGAAGAGAGCCTCCGGCTGGAGGACAGAAGAGACTAATATTACAACCTAATACACAGCAATTACTATATCATCCAATGCTAGATCTATTAGTCCACGGGTGGCCAACCAGTCAGAGGTTAAGAGCCACATTTTTTCCATGTTACTGCAAAGAGCCACATCAAACACAGTCACTGATACCGCTTGTTTCAGTTTTTTGTTTTCTGGAGACAAGATTTCAAAACGTCACTGATGCATTTTTGTGGCATTGGGATATATTTTTTAAATCCTCTGGAGCAGAGAGAGGAGCTGTGGATTATTGTTATTGATTAATGCATCAGTGTTTCTTAGGGTCAAAAACACTAAACTCACAACTTAAAATGAAAGCGTTTAGTTTATTTAATAAAAGAGCACATGTTCAATGTGAAAAGTGACAGTAGTTATAGATTATTTGCAATTTGGTGCTATATATATATATATATTTAAAAAAAAAAAATTATATATATTTTTTAAACACCTTGAATTTCAGGGGGGGTCGCAGCGCCCCTCCATCACAATGGTAGGGGAAACACTGGATAGTGTTTAATCAACGATAGGTCCCCCCCCCCCTCAAAGGTGATTGGTTCACTGCATTGCAAGTATTATTGTGATTGGCTCTTGGGCCACATCAAAATTAGACGCGCTGTCATCCTCTCATACTGACACCTGACACCACACATACACACCTAGGCAGAGCCGGGATGAAAGTAACACGGGACGAAAGTAACGGAGCGATTTTATCCGAGCCCAAACAACTTTGACCGGCCAAATTACGTCAGAATTATCAGCATTCAATACTTAACAGACCTACTTAATATCAGATTTAACTGTCAGGAGTAGCTAGTGTTGTCACAATACCAACATTTTGGTTTAGATACCAAGTCAAGAATTGCGATTCCGATTCTTTTTCGATACTTTTCTTAAAAAAAGGGAAACAGTCTTAAATGTAATTATTGTGCTTTATTTCACACCAGAACCATAACCATAACACAAACTTTTAAACAATGAGAACAATAAATAAAATAAATGACAAGAATTCGTATTAAATAAAATTAATACATTTCTTACAGACAGGCCTCGTGGTGTCCGTAGGCTTGCCCTCACTGTCAGAGATATAGCTAAAATACATCCAAATGTCGCTTCTGGAGTCTTTTTTGTCAACAAGCCGAGGCGCAGCGGCAGTTGCACTCCCACTTGCAGCCATTCTTCTCGTTTTCTCACATGCTCTGGCAGCTAGCGCGTGCACGAGAGAGGGGCGGGACTGCAGGCACGGCTGCAGTGCAGGGAGTGGAAGCAGAGCTCTGAACACACACGGCTCTTAGTAAAACGGCGCTTTCTCACCGGAGTACTTTCCCCCGTCATTCTTAAAGTACCGATACTAATGAAACGGAGGAATCGTAACGTTTTTAAACGGCAGGGTATTGCGGTACCTTTCAAGTATCGGTACACAACCGTGCAACACTTGTCAGGAGTCAGTGTCTCTCCCCCAAACTCACACAATTCTATATGAACTGAAGAGCCGCATGAAACTAGGCAAAGAGCCGCATGCGGCTCGAGAGCCGCGGGTTGGCCACCCCTGTATTAGTCAATAACTCAAACACTGAAAGTTGGAGGTGGATAATTAACAGGGCCCTTTTACGCTCAAACTTTTTCATACCAAGGACCACTTAACCAATAAAAAAACACTTGCGGACCAGCTAACTCCACACATATCCAAAATCACATCGTTTTTCTAGAACAGTTTACATATTGTCTGAAAATGGTACAAACAAGTGGCAACATGTGTGATGAAGGTGTTGTGCTGGGCTATATCATGCATATCATCAGCTCGTTCCATTGCGGAGATATTCCCGCGAGAGTGCGGAAAACTTAAATTTATTTCAAATGTGAAATTGTACCAATATACTCACGGACCACTAGGGGGCGCTCACGGACCACCAGTGGGGTGCTCATGGACCACCAGTGGTCCGCGAACTACATGTTGAGAAGCACTGCTCTACTGGGACATGTCTCCATGCTTTAATGTGCTCATACTGCCTGTGCTGCAGCACCTCTTTTCACCCTCTGTCTGAAACCAGAGCCCAGTCTGCTCTGGTTGGTTAGCTTGATTGGTCAACCGCTTAAAGATGTCCAAGCCCTTAGCCTATCAAGAACAATGTGTTGGAGCGCTAGCCAATAGAACACAAGTGTTACATAGTGATGTCATTACTCACCTGGATAGCCTTCTAAACTAGTCCTCACATCTTCAACTGATGGATACACCTGCAAAAGACCAACCATCACCGCCTCGTTAAATACATTCAGAGCTTTATCATCATAAAGTGAGGTTGTGTACCTTTACTGTCACTGCAATGTGGCAAAGTGTAGCATCAACCAGATCATGGATAATGCCAAGAATAGCAGCACAAATAAACAAAGGTCAGCAGGTCAGATTAACATCAGTATTCATGTTTATTGTTATGCGTTTAACTTATTATTATACAATCTACGATTCGGCCCAGTTTCCACCATTTTGATATTAAACCAATTCATGGACATTATATTTTGTCAAAAAGGTTTTTACCAAATCAAATGTCCTGCATGTAACCTCAAAATAATAATGCTATGAAACTAAAAGCAGCAGCAGTCACATGAATTCCAATTTGTATTGTATTATTTTGTACAATGCACCCTGCAATCACGCAAGAAACAGACCACCAATTGTGTTTTGGAGGAACGTACCAAGTGCAGGGGGGGAGCTGAGCGAATAGAGGATTTCCCCAGTGTAGTCATGGTGCGCTGAAATTCCCCTGTCAACCATTTGGTCTGATCCACTCCCAAAGAGCCGATGCTGGAGAACTGGCCAATCACAGGCCACCTTTCTTCCCCAGAAATGGGTTCTGTGTGCTCATACAACAGCTGATAAAAGAAAGAGATGAGAAGAAAGAGATAAAGAAATCCCAGTTTAAAGTGTTGTCATTGCATTATGAAATAACCAGGTTTTTTTACATTACCTAGGCAAGATATAGATATTAATCTAATTCGCCTGATTATTGTGCTCGTGCTGAACTGGGACTTTTTCCTAATGCACAATAAACAAGCAAATACATTATTTGTTTAGAGCCTTTATGTAAGAGGCCGGTTCCTAGCAAATTCCTATTTTCCTGGTTTCCCAATGCCATGCTTCAAACAGTTTGTTGCTGCAAACTGCTGAAATAACTCAATGTCAATCCTAAAATGTTGTAGTTGTTAGAGAATATTTCTTCTCTCTTCCTAAGTGTCAAAGAATAATTCTTCCTTACTCCTAAGATATTTAACATTTACTGTGTGTTTACATTTACGATCAGCCCTGCTCCTTATCTTCTGTAAGGAATGTGATAATGCAGTCGTATGTTGATACTATAAGTTTTATGGCTTGACCTAGCGGACATAGGGGGTTTTACGCTAAGCTCCACAGATGAGAGAGACATCTCTTGTGTCTCCAGATGTTAACGCCCCATCTCCTGTGGTGGAATATTTGAATGTATCCATGTTAGCTCCAAATGAATAAGCTTAAAAATGGGAATTATTTGGGTAAAACTGTGAGCTGGGCTTTGGAGGCCTACAGCAGGTGACTTTTGAGAGAAGCTTGTGAGCAGGCAGCCCCAGGGCACAGTGAGGAAAGAGCAGGAGACAGTGGGTCACACACAATTAGAGAGACAATGGTCCTTCTGATTCTGGGTGAGCTGACTGGGAGTGCAAGGGAAGTTCAGAAATGGCCTTAGGGTATGGGAACAGTTAAGCTTAGTTGGTTAGCTGGTCCTGAGGATGTCATGAGATGATGACTGGTAAACCTCAACAAATATGGCTTTCTTAGAGAAAGACATGTGACATTGGTGTGGTGAGCTGGAGGAAACAGATGTGTGTGTTAAAGATGTTTTCGGGGGAAAGAGGTGTGTGCGTTCTGTTAAAGACTTCTCTGTCTGTGAAATTATATGACGGGACTGCCTGAGGGGACACACACACACACACACACACACACACACACACACACACACACACACACACACACACACACACACACACACACACACACACACACACACACACACACACACACACACACACACACACACACACACACACACACACACACACACACACACACACACACACACCACACACACACACACCACACACACACACACACACACACACACACACACACACACACACACACACACACACACACAACACACACACACACACACACACACACACACACACACACACACACACACACACACACAGTAGGGAGATGGAATCAACAAACTGCTGACTCATTGCCTAGGCAACCGGCCAAAGACTCCTCCCAGTTTATGTGTATAAATACTGTAAAGTTTGTATGCTCAGAGCTCTCTTCCGGACTGGCTGTCGTGGTACGTATGGCACCCGGTGGTAGGAAGTGAGCCCGGAGTACTGTTGCAGTGTGCTCTGTATTGAATGTATATTGTATTGATTGTGTATGCATTGTTGTATTACCATTAAAGTAGATTATTGTTTACTTGTTGGCATCTGGATTCCTTCCATATAAACAGCTCTGTAGGAACGCGGAGAGATTTGAAACGCGGAGCGTGAATCCCTTTTAATCTCTAACACTCCCCAAATAGCTTGTTTACTCTCTCTGAACTAGTTAAAAGGTCTATCAGATATGCTGGTCAGAATTGACATGGCAACCCACCCGTGCAGTCAGAACATTTTGCTGCTGTGACTTGTGATATGAATTCTCCGGCCGTTGACTTGTAATAAACTACCAGTGTTTGACATCAAAGCTCCAACTCTCCTCGTGTCTCTCTAAGTCCTGACTCTCCATTGCTGCAGAAGTTTCCCTTACAGTAGTTACATTACATGTGATTGTGCTTCATCCAAAGCAACACTCTTGAATACCATGGATTTTGACTTTTGTTTTCTTTCTTGTTTTCTGTCTTGAATAGCTTTATGTTATCAACTAGTTAGAGGAGAGGGGCGGCTAAGAGAGAAATCTTTACCTTCCTCAGCCTCAGGTGGCCCCAGCGCTCCATGTCAGGGCCGACATATCTTCCTGGGGTTGAGCCGACCAAATAAACCCTAATAATAGAAGAATAGAAGAGATACTTGTAAAAATTGCATCTTTATTCCCCAAACTAACAACTTTACTGAATGTAGATGACAACCATTGAGTAGGCGATGTTCTTAAGTCTACTTGGGGTTTTCACAAAGTTTGGTGTGAGTTTTCATTTATCACTAATGCAACTACATGCGAAACTGTACATGCGTGGTGTTTACTTGGTCTCTGACAGGTCATGCTCTCTGATTCGTTGGATCCACTCCTCCAGTTCTGGTGCGCGGTACGCTGCAAGGTATTCCAACAGGTCCCTCTTAAAGAAGGTCGCAGACTCACCTTCGTCGTCACTGCTGCCCTTTGTTAACCGTGGAAACAGGGGGCTCATCCACATCCTGGTAAGGAAATAAAATATTTATGAGAAATTCCATAAGCAAATATCAAGGTACTGTGCAACAATAAATACAACTTAAACTGGTCTTTCTATTGAATTTTATAGATTTTGATTCTAAGTTAAAAAAAACTTGAAAATGCAGCAGTTCCTTTATCTTATTTTTTGATATGGCAGCCCAGATCAATCGGTGCAGCCTCACCACAATTCCTAAGTTAAATCAAAGTTAAAAAAGAGACAGACTCACCCTTGTGATTTCTGGTACCAATCAGCTCTGATGAGGTTGGAGGTCGTTATAACGACTCTGAAGCCTTCCTCATACCACAGCAACATCATCTTTCTGCACAGACACCATTTCATGTTTTATATAACATCAGCAAAGACTACACCTCCAAGATCAGACAAAGTGTAAATGTATGCATAGTACAACAATGTATTCCGCAATTTGCAACAGCACTCTTTCCTGCTAGTTGATTTTATTCAGAAAATACAAGGAGTATAAAGCTTATTTATATTATGTATGCATTTTAAAAAGGTTAGTAACCCCTCTATTACAAAACATACATTTTCCCTTTTCATCGCAGGAAAAGCTAAGGAATATTAATAACATATGTCAATATTTATTTTCTGGGAAACATAAAAGTAATATAACATAAAAAATTACTTTAGCCATGCAAGTATAAGGAACTACCTTTTTGTCAAGTAAGCATAATTTTCAAGCCCTGTTCATAATGTTAGGTCAATATTTAAGGTGAATATTAGGAAAAGTCAGGGAGTCACCATCACATTTGTAGGATTGCTCCTCTGTCTACCATTAATGTCTGTACAACATTGTATTTGAATCTTTCTGTAAAAACATCCCAAACTGATCAGGTTTATGAATATACAGAAAACAAAACAACATGCACGATACCAGGCAGGAAAGGTGCTTACGTGTGGTGCGTTCCAAAAGCAATATCCAGCTTGGCCTGTTAGAGAAAGTCACCCGATAAGTCACATTTAAAGGCAAATCCAAATCTTGTTAACAGGCATTTCTGAGTATGCCTAGATATACTGGTGGTAAATGTTTCGGGTGGTGGCGAGTCTTTACCTGGCAGAAGTGAACATGAGGGTAAGGCTTGGCCTGCTGCAGCAGCCGGGCCTTGGCCTCTCTTTTGTCTCCATGAATAATCAGAACTGGACGATCCCTGTAAACACAACAAGACAGGCCTTATTTTCACCAGAATCATTACTGTCCTCCACTTGTATCACATCTTTGAGATAATCATGTATTGCAGCAGTTCTTCAGAATGTCCTCATATAATAATAGTAATAATTATTATCAAGTAATTCCTGGTAAACTGTAGAATTGTAAACGCAAACTCCTGTTGTAACAAGAAGACATTTTTGAGTATTTTTTTTTATTCATTATTTGGAGTCACATAATATTGATACATCTTGGAGACAAAGTTTGGGGATTTTTCAGCTATTTTCAGTTTATTTATGAGAAAACATTCCACATACAACAATATATTAGAAACCGTATTGTACAAGCCATATCATGCTAGAGAGGCTACTAAAGAGATGTATTTATGATAGTAGGTAGTGAGGAAGAAGTGTACTTACCTAAACTCTGATGGGTACTGATCAACCATCCAGGCAATATCAAAGCAGTAGTTAAACTATAAAGAAAGAGAGCATACCTGTATTAATGGGTATCCTTCCAATGCTCTCCAACTGCAGTACAAGAGACTACAGCCATGCTAGCTGTTTGAATGTACTTGTGCTAAACGCCAATATTAGAATGTTTACAATGACAAGCATGGCTTAAAAACAGGACATTCGTTTGTTTCCGCACTTCATATGGTGACTCACCTGAGCTGACTCTTTCAGGGTCCCAAAGAGTGGAGAGAGAATGTCTAGTGGGAAGAAGAAAAAAAAGATTACAAAATAAAATCATGTAAAAAGGCTGATGACAAGGGCTGGTATATGTACTGCACAATCTGTCTATATTCAAATCTAAACTCAGAACTATGAATTTTAGCATGCAAAGTGTCTTTAAGTACCCTGAAAACCGGGCTATGAATAAAGTGTATTATTTATTTAGCCTTTATTTATACAGGTGTAAAATCTCATTGAGACACAAGGTCTCATTTTCAAGAGAGACCTGTCAGTGGTAACACTACCACACAAAGTTATTTTTATTATTATTAACACATATTATTAATACCAAGGCATCAAAGCAGAGAACTTATCTCATTGCGGATGAAAATTAGCATCTCCATTTTACCCAAACTCAATCAACAAAAACAAGTACAGGTTCTACAAGAACATGCTCCAAATGAAATAACATCCGACTCCTCTCACCTCTGATGTGCAGAGCTCCACTGTTGTACTTCTTGTCCAGGCCAGTCACTTTGTTGAGGTAGAACCTGTAGGGGTCATTCAGAGGAGGAATACTGGACTCAAAGAAGTCCTCTGGCTCGTCGATGTAGTCGAGGCGGCCGTAGGGGCTCGGGGGCCGCTCGTTCTCCACCTTCACTTTCTTTATTTTGGGGCTTGGAGGCGCCCTCTTTGGGGAGTTACCGAGACTTTTCCCCTTCACGTCTCCATCATCATCCTCACTATCCGAGAGAGCCCAGCCTGAGCCGTCTGACACCTCATTTTTCCTCTTTCCAGCTAACGACGGACTACTTTCGTACTTCACTGTATTTACTTGGTTGGCTGCTGCTGACTGTCTCGCTTCAGAGCCAATCACAAGTGAGGATACAGGGGCGTTAGCTGGTTCTGGTTTCATCTCCACAGGGGCTGCTTCTATTTTGGGGATGGTGGGAGTGGGAGAAGCAGAGGCAGCCGGTTGGTAGCTGGGACTAGACAAAGCGGGCTGGTGGGGTTTGGATGTGGTCGTTCCAGAGAGAGGAAGATCATCTTCATCACTGCTGGAGACGGTCCACTTGCCATGGTGACTGTCCTGAGACATGCCTGAGTGACAGAGATCAAACAGCCACAATATGATAGTGTACAACAGCATTTGAAAAGACAGGCACATTTTTACCCTGTTTTTTCTTGCTTTGACACCCCCCCTAACCTGTTATGAGTGTTATACCAAACATAGCATAAAAACATAAAACTTGCATATCAGATAGGCTTTGATTCCATTATACTTAACTGTCCAATGTGGTGGTGATCTGTGGCACCATAATCTCATTTTAGAATCTAAATGAGATTATTTTAAATGGCAGTGGATGTTTGCAATTGCACCAATCTGCATCTAGCCAAATTTGAATATTGCTTTAATTGGCTTAATGCAAAGTCAAAAACATTGACAAAAACTTGGACTATATAGAAATGGGTGAACATATGAACGAGATGCATGTGTTCCATAGACTGTATACATGCACAACAACATATAAGCATGCTTAGACACACATGTGCACAATGTGAACTGTATGCAAACATACAGCGCTAATAAGATGTTATAATAACGATTGACAAAGTTAACAAAATGTTGCAAGCAAAACTAAGCATGCATGTTCTGCAAGATGAGATGATACAATGCGTTTATGATTAGCGTGAATAACAACGACTGAGCGTGATAATAGGTTTACCCAGAGAGTAAGGGAGCCGCAGCACAGGTGAGAGATGGTGTGAATGCAGAAACTCTTATCAATCCACCGCCAACCAAACATGAAACAAACAACAGTACAGGAGGTGCGCACGGAACAAGTGTCCGGGCGGAAACCAAACGCATTGTCCTGCCTTTTCCTGTAGTTCCGCCACAACCGCGGTATACCAAGGCAAGGCAAGGCAAGGCAAGTTTATTTATATAGCACTTTTCAACACAAGGCAATTCAAAGTGCTTTACAAAAAATGAAAGACATTAAGAAAATGGCATTTAAAATCAGTCATTAAAAAGAAAAGCTAATAAAATAAAATAAACATTAAAAGAAGAAATACATGGATAAACATTAAAAGAAAAAATACATGGATAAAAGTTACAGTGCAGTCTAAGATATGAATAGTTCAATTAAAAGCAGCGACAAAAAACAAAAAGAGCAGACTACACGTTTTGAAAATATTCACGGATTCGAACTTGACAGATCAATAACTCAAACAAAAAACGTTCTTGAAACACGAACGAGGTCCAAAACAAGTCAAAACGCCTCGTCCACTGAGTGTGAAGTTAAGTCACGTTGGTGAATATGTTTGTTAAATAGAACATGTTTTGGCCATTGGTGTTTTTATAATCGCATTTTTGAAAATGCAGCGCGTTTCCCTAATGGAAATGTGTTTGGCCCTTGTAGCGCCTTTGCACCTGTAGGCCAATGTAATGAGGTCCAACTCGTGCTTTAAATGATGAAGTTTCACTTGAATGCGGTCACACTTTGAACTTTACTGCTTCTTTCTGGTTAACCACATCATGACAGCGTCTTTATGACAAATAAATGAGTGTGAAGTGAGTGAGCTGCATTCTTATTGTAGTGACGGATTTGTGAGGACAAACTAGTTCCTGGAGAGGTTGAGAACTTTACTTAAAACAAAACTACTAGTCATTTTATTTTGTTTATTTCTTTAAATCATTTATTCAGGACACATTGGGTGTGGCTTAAATATTGAAGTTTAACATTCAAAAAGTCAACATTTAAAAAAGTAGAAGTCCACAGAACATCTCATCTCAAAGTCGAATTAGAAACTGCTCTGGAACAAGAGGTTAATTCACACCCGTTTAACATTTTTGAGATTCTAATGGTGCTATTTCGAAAACAATAAGGAAATTATTATTTCCAACAATAGAGTTATATCCCTTAATTATTACATTACAATTAGGTCACTTTTTTGAGGCTGTAATGATTTAATTTCCCCACTAGATGGAACTGTTTAGTTTGGACTGAAAACAAAAAGTCATTTTCATATTAAACTATTAATAATAATGTCAATTTTCCTATTTTTGAAGGTAAAGGAAAACAATTATTGCAATGTATAAAGCAGTAGCCTATGTCTTACAAACTAAGTTAAATTGGCTTGTAAAGTAAGTAACAGTTATACTTTTAACTTTGCTATGCTTTGTAGTAACGGTACAATTGATAACATTGTTGTGAAGAATTTGTGAATTTTTTTGTTCACAAATTATTTTTATTTCATTATTTATGCATTCAGTTAACACATCCAATACAGTAATGGGTACGTAAGGACTCGAAGTATGTTTGTCCCTGCCTGCAGAGTAGCGGTTTTTCCGACGGTCCTGTAAAGCAGCATAAAGCCTTGGCAGACAGTGAAGGGTTAACCTGTGTAAGAGGATGAATGGATATTGTGGTGAGCAGCATCTGATTACACACAGACACCAGCAGGCATCGGAGGACGGAACACACTCAGTATCTGCCGGCCGAGACTGCCTCTCATTCCCCTCCAAAAAATAAACTGTTTCCATATCACTCTGGAAACTTCACTTTTTTAACCGACGAAAGAAAAGCATTGTGGTCAATTTGCCGGGTCTTCTCACCGTGTAAATGGCTCAGGGGGGTCGACGGGAGACTGCGGAGTAAACTTGCAAGATGTCGCAGTTTGTGGGGGTTTAAAAGAGGATTTACGGCTGTGTATTATTACCGGGCTGCACATCCATCGAGGCGGTCAAACTTCCGGAGGACCGTGTGTTTCTTCCTCCAGGTCGGAGAGAAACAGGTAAGAGACCTCACCTGTCTGCAGAGCACATGTTGACAGTCACTCGTGTAATCCAGTTTTAACCTATGTATTACTGCGTAGGTGTATGCTATCTAACATCACTATTTAACCAACCAAACTGTGTTAAACTCCGGGTAACGTAGCAAAAACTGTCTTAAACTGACAGTTGACATCTGAACAAAAGTTAGCTAAAAGCTAGTGCTCTGAAGTGGTGGAAAGTAACTAAGTATATTTACCCAAGTACGGTACTTAAGTAAACATGTTAAGGTACTTGTACTTTACCTGAGTATTCTCAGTTAATTCTACTTTACACTCCTACTCTGCTACATTTTAGAAGCCAATAATAATGTAGTTTTCACACCCCTACATTTATATGACAGCTTTTAGTTACTAGTTACTTTTTAGATTATTAGATAATTAGATAATACAAATACATTTTTAAATACACATTCATTATAGGTTAAGATATCCAGCAGTAGTAAATACTAGGGATGCTCCGATCGCCAATTTCGGGGCCGATCGCCGGAATCGGTATCGGCAGATACCGATCGCCGATCCGATCGAGTGGGCGGGGCCTAAATGGAAGATTTAAACATCACTTTAAATCTTCCATTTAAAGTGATGTTTAAAACTCAGTTAATGGGGCTCATTCACTGGAGCTTCCACAAACAACAATCAACTTAATTATTACATTAAAATGATGTACATTATTCAAGTTTACATTCACTTTGGATAATAACACGAGAGAAATGAGCGGAAGCGCTCTCTTTTCCTCTCTCCCTAGTAAATACAGTTATTCAAATGAGCTCCACCTTAATTAACTAACTCCCCATAGATACATTCTAATTATGGTATTTTTTACAATATGGTATAGCTATAGTTTTACTAAAGTACAAGGTTTTGCATTGTGAGAATCTTCTCACCAATTTTGATATCATCAACAACAACAGCAACATTTTGACTTGCCAGAGTAGGAAGAGAAGTACAGGTGTTAAGAATGCAATACTAACTTTAATGATAATATTGGGAGGGATGAAACCCTCTTTAATGGTCACACATGCAGAGCACACAGCACACACAGTGAAATGTGGCCTCTGCATTTAACCCACCCTAGCACCAGGAGTAGTACTACTGTAGGAGCAGTGGGCAGCTATTGTACAGCGCCTGGGGAACAATGGGGGTGGCGGGTTGTCCGGTGCCTTGCTCAAGGGCACCACGGCAGGGCAGGAGGTGAACTGAGACTTCTCCAAGTAGCAGTCCACACTCTATTTTTAGGTCTGGTCAGGGACTTGAACCGGCGAACCCTACAGCTCACAATCCAAGCCCCTACTGACTGAGCCACTGCCACTTTAGAAATGCTGCTAGCTTAGTTGCCGCTTGTAGGCCGAACATAAGGCCATCTCTATGATCAGATACGGACACATAACAACATACGGAATGTACTGGGGGATTCATTATTACATTTCTCTGTGATGTTTGATCTGTAGAAAAGCTACAAAGCAAATTGACAAGCACAACCATAGCTAGCTTATCAAGTTGTTATGATAATATGTAGGTCGGCAATAGGATAAAAAGGACAATTTACACCCCTCTTAGCTCTGTTTTTGTTCTCCACCATTAGGGATATCGTAAGCATTAGGTATGTAATAAAGGCTAAACTTCAAATGTACCGGAAAATCTAAACAATGAACTAGAAAAGGCTGAGAAGTATTACAGTGTCAGAGTTGGTTGATACATCTGTACATGTAACCTTTTTCTACCAGCACACAGTGTCACCTGATTACATTTACTAGATACAAAAGAACTTGGTAATGGAGGATTGAGATTTTAAGTCCTGAAAAGCACTACAGAATACACTTATATTTTCTATTTTTCTTCATAAAAGTGTTGGTAAATGTCACTGATTATGCCTTCAGGATTTTAAATGTGGAAAAACAGAGTTTAGACGTCCAACCTTAAAAAAAGGAGTGTTAACTCATGTGTGCATCTGACACTTCACGATGGTAAATGAGCAGGAGTATTCAAGTAGATTCCCTGAAGGGGGGGGCAGACAGGCTGAAACGTTCCCCTTGCTTCAGGCTTCAAACCCTGCCAAGCAAGTGGAATTTCCTGGAAACATGTCAACGCAGAATGTGAACTTCTACCCCGTCCGTCATCTCTGCTCTGGTTGGCTCACGTATCTGTGTTATTTTTTAAAATGAAAACTTAAGTTTGTGACATCAGGAGTCAAAAGCTGAAGAGGGCAAGTCAGTCACTTTCTGTTTTTCTATTTTGTCAGCACATCTTGAAACAGTTTAAGAAACCCAGAGGATGGAAGTTGACACCAGGTTCATCTAAAACACAAAGATCACTTCTTCAAATAGCTTTTTTTTTTGTCTGACCACCAAAAACACATCTGTGTACTATACAAGGCGTGTGGCGCAGTGGGTAGAGCGTTGGTGTTCGGATCAGGGGAGCACAGGTTCAAACCCCACTGCAGTCAGCATGTCGTTGTGTCCCTGAGACACTTCACCCCAAATTGCTCCTGTGGGGATTGCCCACAGGATTGAGTATGTAAGTCGCTTTGGATAAAAGCGTCTAACAAGTGACATACTGTACAAGAGGAAAAAGCAAGAAATCCTCGAATTTGACAAAATGTAACCATCAAATGTGTTATGTTGTAAAAAATGACTATCAAAATAGCAGTCCATCAATTTGTCCGATTGACATTTTTAAAAAGCCTGCTCTCAGGATCTTTTTGTAAAGCTGTATTTTTAGAATATAAGTCCTGGGTGTTCTGTGTAGAATTCACTAGACAGCACGGCTTAAAGCAGACACACTGGAGCCACATGTGAACAGCAAGGGAAAAACAGGTTCATCTTTGCAACTGCAACAGATTGTGCCAAGCCTGCTCCAGCCAGCGTCCCGCCTTCAGGCTGGTGCAGAGCGAAGGGAAGCTAGCTTGGAAGGTTCCCCTTTAAGCATCATGGCCTCTCTGATGTGGTTCTGGTCAGAATGAGCTGGGAGATCAGCTGTTTGAGTGGGAACAAGGCTGAGTTGCCTTTTTCCTTCAGGCTGCTGTACTCCCCCTCTCTGTGATCTGCTTTCGTTTTGTGTTCTGTCCTCGCCTCGCCCCTGTCCTCGCACCGTCACATGGTGAGCTGTCAGTTAGAGCTAGAGCCTCGGGCTGTCAGGTGTTACGGGAAGAGATCACCACATGGGCGGGGGTGTGACATGTTAAAACGGCTGCTTAAAATACCTGCAATTATATCAGGTTCACAATTTAGGAGGGCAAATGTCACTGAGGCGTTTCGGGGAAAATGTTTTCAGTAATGTGATAGGGACTATTTCATGTGGATATCACAGGATATTGACAAGAAACTTGAGAGAAATCATATGGATATTATAGATTTGAAAGCTGTAATTTTCACTCCAAAGTCACTTTATTGAGTCTAGAAAACATGGAAAAACAATGAAAGTGTTATCATAATATTGCAACAACCAATATTGTATGTATAGGATACCTTTGCCAGAAACATTGATTTTTCATGTATAATTGGAATTTACTGTCAGGACCAGTTTTTTTCTTCTTTTTGTTCAGTATTTTAATCATCACTACACTATAATAAACATTAAACAAACCAATGGGACATGTATTATCCCCCTATAAGGTGATCATTATTTTTATTGTCATCCTGTTTGTAATATACATGGATCGGATTTCGAGGCGTAGTCGTGGGGGGGGGGGTCTGCAGTTCGGTGGACTAAGGATTGCACCACTGCTTTTTGCAGATGATGTGGTTCTGATGGCTTCATCGGTCTGCGACCTTCAGCTCTCACTGGATCGGTTTGCAACCGAGTTGAAGCGGCTGGGATGAGGATCAGCACCTCCAAATCTGAGGCCACGGTTCTCAGCAGGAAACCGATGGACTGTCCACTCCAAGTGAAGGAGTTCAAGTATCTCGGGGTCTTGTTCTCGAGTCAGGGAACAATGGAGCGTGAGATGGGCCGGAGAATCGGAGCAGCGGGAGCGGTACTGCAGTCGCTTTACCACACCGTTGTGACGAAAAGAGAGCTGAGCCAGAAGGCAAAGCTCTCTGTCTACCGGGCCATTTTGGTTCCTCCCCTCACCTATGGTCATGAAGGATGGGTCATGACCGAAAGAACGAGATCGCGGATACAAACGGCCGAGATGGGTTTTCTCCGCGGGGTGGCTGGTGTCTCCCTTAGGGATAAGGTGAGAAGTTCAGTCATCCGGGAGGGACTCGGAGTTGAACCGCTCCTCCTTCGCATCGAAAGGAGCCAGTTGAGGTGGTTCGGGCACCTAGTAAGGATGCCACCTGGGCGCCTCCCTAGGGAGGTGTTCCAGGCACGTCCAGCTGGGAAGAGACCGAGGGGTAGACCTAGGACCAGGTGGAGGGATTATATCTCTTCGCTGGCCTGGGAGCGCCTTGGGATCCCCCAGTCAGAGCTGGTTGATGTCGCCTGGGAAAAGAAAGTTTGGGGCTCTCTGCTGGAACTGCTACCCCCGCGACCCGACCACGGATAAGCGGGAGAAGATGGATGGATGGATGTTCATATTGTTTTATTTTGAAGCCACACTCCTGACTCACCATTTACAAACAATGCACCAGGGCAAAGAATGACCACTAACAGGAATGAGTTTGCTTTGTTCTTGGGTTTCTTGCCTCTCGTTGCACCTTCTCACACTGTTCTTCATATCTAACCACCGTGTCATGAAGCACCTTGTATGTTTTTCTGGTTCTTTATTATTTGATGTTTATTACTAGCCAGTTGCGACCTTTTTTTCTGTTTAAAAAAAAAAAAGAAAAAGGGTGGGGCTCTTAGCTCTTCATTCAAAAGTGGAAAATGATTTTAGGACAGTAACTTGAATCAACCATTCGAATGGGAGAAAAGCACCAGGAGAGAGTATTTTCATTTAAATACATTGGGATCAGGAATTTTGCTCATGAGAAAACTTTCAAATAAACTAAAAGTGGGACTTTTGATCCTACAAACATAACCTGAATATTTCAAAAAAGCCTTTATTTTAGTAGTTGTGAATATGATGTTTCTTAAGTGTTGGAACATTTACAATTCTTGACTGTCAAGATATGTATTTAAAAGTGATTTGCAGTAAACAGACCGATGGAAAAATATCACTGTTTTCCTTTTTAAAATTCTGACACTCCCTTCCCAACTCCTTTCCCAGGCAGGCAATTTTAGAGGTGTTAGCTAACTACTCTGACCTCCACTAGTGGGGGGGGGGGGGCTGCTGGTCCTTGCTGTTTCATTATCCGTCCACAACAGGCTCCACATGTGGCATTTCACCATGAGCCCCAGAATGTGCCACCTTCCAGCCAGCAGGGAGACATATAACAGGGGCTCGTCCTCCACCTTCTCAGGCTGCTGGGATCTAACTGCACGCTGCTCCGCTGTCTAACAACCCTCTCTGTGTTTCCCTCTGCTTTGGCATCTGCTGCCTCTCTGTCTGTCCCCTTTTCTGTCTCTCAGGCCCAAGGAGACAAAGACTGTCTTCTGTTGGACATCTGTCCTTCTGTTTTTCGTCTCTGATAAGGTAAGTTCTGCTGGGCTCTACGCTTTAACAGTGTCTGCATGGTTTTGCTCCTGTGTGTAACATGTGGTTTATGTGTTTTTCTTAATAATTGTTCCTATTGTTTTCCAGTCATTTAGGAGAGTAACTATGTCCAATTAAACTAAGTTAAACCATTACAAATCTACTACATGTCGGAGCCAAATGTTGTACTTCATTATTTAAGTACAACATAAATAGCTGTCAGATAACTATAGCTAGTTATCTGACAGCTATAGTTACTTTGAAGATTTGACCTATAATTAGCATATGAAATTCAATATGTCGTTATACAGTCAAATAAACTTTCCAACAGTATGAAAAATGAGTAAAAATGTGTTTTTTGGCAGTCAACTACAATATTAAAATTACATTACATTGCATTTAGCTGACGCTTTTATCCAAAGCGACTTACAATAAGTGTGTTCGACCAACAAAATACAAACTTGAAGAAAACAGAATCATATAAGTACATCAGGTTTCATAGAGCAAAAACATTTCAAGTGCTACTCAACTGGCTTTAGGAAAGCCAGTCCTTTATTAGTATATAAGTGCTTTGTTAATAGTTCTATTGCTCGAAGTGGAGTCGAAAGAGAGGAGTTTTCAGTCTGCACCGGAAGTTGTGTAAGCTATCTGCTGTCCTGATGTCAATGGGGAGCTCATTCCACCATTTTGGAGCCAGGATAGCAAACCCACGTGTTTTTGCTGATGGGAACTTGGGTCCCCTTCGCAGCGAGGGTGCAGCGAGCCGTTTGGTTGATGCAGAGCGGAGTGCACGTGCTGGGGTGTACGGTTTTACCATGTCCTGGATGTAGGAAGGGCCAGATCCATTCGCAGCATGGTATGCAAGTACTAGTGTCTTGAAGTGGATTCTAGCAGTTACCGGGAGCCAGTGAAGGGAGCGGAGGAGCGGAGTGGTGTGGGAGAATTTAAGAAGGTTGAAGACCAGACGAGCCACTGCATTCTGGATGAGCTGCAGAGGTTGGATGGCACATGCAGGTAGACCAGCCAGGAGGGAGTTGCAGTAGTCTAGGCGTGAGATGACGAGAGCCTGGACCAGAACCTGCGTCGCTTTCTGGGTCAGCTGGGGACGTATCTTCCTGATGTTGTAAAGCGTGTATCTGCAGCAACGGGTTGTAGCAGCTATGTTTGCAGTGAAGGACAGTTTGTTATCTAGGGTCACACCCAGATTCCTTGCAGTCTGAGTCGGGGAAACAACAGAGGGGCCGATGTTGATTGTTAGGTCAAGAGTGGGACAATCTTTTCCTGGAAGGAAAAGCAGTTCAGTCTTGTCAAGGTTGAGCTTGAGGTGATGAGCAGACATCCACTGAGAGATGTCAGCTAGACAAGCAGAGATGCGTGCGACGACCTGGGTCTCTGAGCGGGGAAAGGACAGAATTAATTGGGTGTCGTCAGCGTAGCAGTGATATGAAAAACCATGTTGCATAGTGAGTACATTTTGACATTACAAATACACTTTGGACTTTAACCCACTGCCTGCCATCTAATAACAGTCCTTAATTTGTGAATAATGAAATAGCTTCCCAACATTTTGGTTTACAGTAGAATATTCTACTTAACTTAAAATGTAAAAAGTACCCACACAACAATGTATATATTACTCTACAAGTCCTGCTTAAGATACATGTATAATGTTTCTACATTAATGTCTGAAATAAAGCTAAACCTATGTTATATATTTATTCGAGATGTGTTCTTAGATTACCCCGAATGTTTCCAACAATTTTCAAACCGAGCTCAAATCTAGGTATTGTCATTTGGTCTCCTGTAGTTGTGTTGCCACCTTTTCCACAAGCGGTAATAGTTGGGGTTGTCTGCGTGACACCAATTAGATTTTTTTAATCTGTGCCTTAGTTAAATGGAGGTCCCTGGAAATGTGTTTAAACTTTTGCACTGCGTCTTTTCCACTTCCCCCTCGACCACGTGCCAAATGCAGCCCCACACTGAAATGAATAGGAGGACTGGTGTTTTCCCTCAACGCCCGATCTGATGTGCATGCAGCCTCACAGATAACATGCTACGATGGCTATCAGCTACATGGCTTCCCCTCAGTATTTTCATTTGTTGACTTTGTTGATGGAATCTTGTTGTAGCCTCACAAATCCAGATGATATCTCTTAAGCCTTCACTTTGAAATGTGATTGAGCCTGACCAGATACGATTTCATCAACCCATGAAGTAAGAGGATTTTCTGGTCAATTTCCTGACACACCACCTATCAAAACATCTGAACAGTAGACAGTATTAGTGTTAAGGCAATGCCTACTGTGTTAGAACTGGAAGGAATTATTGTTGGTGTATAATTAAGGAAAAATAATGCAGTGTTGTAGTTTGGTCACTCATACTTAGTGGGTGAAGAAGAGTCATTCACTTGTTCTTTGTATGACATCTGTCGCAAGCAACAAACGTTTCTTGGACTTTTCCCGTTTATGTCTTTAAAGATGATGAGGTGCTGGTTGGTGGATTTGTTTCTCTTTGGAAAGAGCCATGCTGGCTGTTTCCCATGTTTCCAGTCTTTAAGCTAAATGTAGCTTCTGGTTACTAAGAAAGCTACTAAGTTTATTTCAGAAGATATCGAACCATTATTTCATATTTGCACCAACTAGGGTTCTACAGGACAGAAAGCTTGTCAACATTTTTCTAACCTGCTGCCATTTTACCCTCTGACTAATTGTGAAGAATATTTTTGACTTTTTGATAGTTGTAAACAATCGGATTAAGTTAAAAGTTTAGTCTTTTTTTAACCTCTATGATTTAAATTGTTGCATTTTCCTATCACTTGATATCGATCATCGATAAAGTGTGACACCCCTAGTAGGTTCACTGTTTGGTTGCATTGCCGTATTGGCCAATGTTTAATAAGGAACTATTAGTCTGTCATGTTGCTGTTAGATCTGAAGCTATTGTTATTATTATTATCATCATGCGCTGCTTTCCACCTTCTTCTCCAGTAGGACTCAGATGAGGGTGTTGCACTTTTCTTTTCCATATACATGTGATGTTTTGGTGTTTTTGTTTCTTTCCGTTAACCGTCAAGTGGGAAATAAGTTTTTTTTTTTTGTGTTTCTCTTAGTATCCTAAGATACTGTGATGTTTGGCTGTGAAAAAAAAAATATATATATTATTATGAAGGGCAGACCATCTATTTGTATTTTTTTTTTATTTTTTTTTTTTAGAAAGGGGCAGGTCACATAAGATTTTATTCTTCTCCCTGCTCCTTTTCGCTCAATGGTAGGGTCATGTTTTGTGGCAATTATTGTACATTTGGTTTTGCGTACCATGAGCGGGACAAATTGAAATGAAATGAAATGAAAGCTGTCACTATGTGGAAGGCTTTTCCTCCTCACTTCCTCATAGTCTTCACTCTTCACTCAGCATGTTTGTGCTGGGTAACTTGGCACTTGTGATGAAACGGAGGCCATGGAGCAGTGAGAAAAAGTGCTCCTGTTGGCCTTTTAATGAAGCTTCAGTTACAGCTGAGATGCACACACACTGCAGTGGTTTTTAACATGGAAACAAGGCTAATAAAACAGCTTGAAGGCAAAGTCATCCAAGTAGTGATTCACTCAAACTCTAAACATTTGTTAAACTTCTGTGGCCTCAGCTGCCATTTAAAGGGATAGAAAGAGCTGCATGGTGGTGGCATTCAAAGACACTCATAATGTGGTTTAAATCTGCCAAAAGCAATCATTTTGGTATCATCAGCATGGTTTCCTTTCTTTAAACAGCCAGTCTCTCATTTTTGAAAGAGACAGCAGCACTCTGGCACACGGCTGTTTCTCAGGCTCTTGTATGATGCCAGCTGTTTCCATAGTAAGGAAGCTAGGGCAGAAAAAGTATCTAAAACGCTTCTGTTTGTGGAAGTGCGAGGCGGCAGGCCGTGCTGTGCACCTACAGTACAAACTCTCTCAAACTGCTGGAATGCAGAAGTATCAGAGGAGCTTATGGACTAATTCTCGTGCAGGCCTCCACATGCTCGATGTGTAGAAGCATCGAGACAAAGCCCGGCTGCAGGGAAACTGTTGGTGTACATTAATCAGATTAATGACTGAGTTTTTCCACTGGAGTTTATGAGGTTTGGACCTGCCTCTCTATCCGTCACTCCCCCCTCCCCCCTCCTATTTACTCTCCTGACCCATTTCTCTATAAACCAACAACCAGAATCCCCCTTCTGTCCCTCCATCACTCTATCTCTCTCCAGCCATCAGGGATATTAGACAGGCTTTGAATGGGAAAAGACTGAATAATCAGCAGGTTTGTTGCATTGTATTTGTAGTTTGTTGTGGACTACAGATCTACAGCTGTACCACTGATTTGAAAACTGTTTTATTAACATTTAAAAAAGACTTAAATTCCCATGGTTTGTTTTTTTTGTAAGTAGAACCCGGGGTAAATTAGCAAACCTATTTACGAACCTGAAGCATGATAAAACATGAGCATCACATCTTTGCTTTCACAGCAATCTTTACTAAATATTCTTGTGGTGTTTTGTGAAATCCTCTAACCCTTTCATTATCGGGTCACCATTTCTGTTTCTCTTTGGCATAGGAACAGTAACTTGGATCAGTTAACCTTTTTATAATTATATTTGTTTAAGTCAACTCGTGCAGCTGCTTGTTGCCCTTTTTCTGCACACATATTTCTGGATAAACAGAAAATATTTCTTTATGCTCTTAATCCCACTTTTAAAACGCTGAGTGGCTCTGTTGTCTTTTTCAAAACGGAGGCATATTTCTTCATAATTCAGGGATACAATATAAAATGGTGTTTAAGTATTTGTGGTAGGACAGCCCCACTTTAACACAGAAGCACAAAGGATTCATTCTTAATGCCATTTGATACCTGATTTATTTATTTGGCTGCGTCTGTATTTTGTCGTTTTTTTCTTTTTTAGCTTGACAAACCAGCTCCACATGCCTTATTTGAAGTTGTTGCTGTGTAACAGAAACATCTTGCCCCGCTTTAGTTTGTAAACTTCCTCAACACCTATCTTAGCTTTAACTTCATTTGTGTTCACCTGCACTTCTCTCACTTATCCGTCACCAGTTTTCCTGTCTTATTCTTCTCCTCTTTCTTCGTTCTTCCATCACTTCTTCTCGTCTTTCAATGCTCCTCCTGTTCTGTGCCAGTCGGGCCTGACCGTCTGCTGCCCAGCTTCGGATGCAGGACATACCTGTAGCTTCTGGATGATTTCAAATGGTTAGTGGATATATGAAATAGAAACCAGGGGCCACACGATACAATAATTCTTGAGGCAAAAACAAAAATCGTAAATAATGTCCTGTCAAGAGACCATATTATCTTGATAATTGATGACCTTTTGTTAGACGTTGGTTCTCATGTGTCTTACATACTCTCATACCCCTCTCCGCCCTCTGACTATACTTATCTGTAGCTCCAGCAGGTCCCTGACCTCCAGGACGGTCTTAGGTCAGTGCACTGTGTGTTTTGGTTGAACCGAGGGGATTGAACCCAATTTAATGTAAACATCCTCAAAAAACACTGAAAAACACTAGCACTTTCACCACGAACAGATGGTGGGATAGTCCTCAGCCCAGCCACCCTTCAACGCCCTAAGAGCCTTTTGAGGAATTAAAGGATTTAAAAGCACATTTTTAATTCAGTATTTCAATTAATATATTCAAATGACTTAAAGGTGGGGTAGGTAAGTTTGAGAATCCGGCTCGAGATACACTTTTTGTTATATTCAATGGGATGCTCTTAACATCCCGATAGCAATGAATATCTTAAATGCTTTGACAACAAATCCATAAAAAAAATGTCATCAAAATGTGGAACCCGTAGTACTGTAAAAAGCACGACCAATCATCTGAGCCGGCCCGGCTAAAATAACTGGATGGCCTACCTGCCTGTCAGTCTTCCATCTGTGCACAAACTTATCTCGTGCCCTCATTGGTCATGTGCGCGTTAGTGTGTGTTGGAGGAGGGGCTCTGTAAGGAAGTGGCAGATTTTTCCGGTTGTGTATTTTCAAATTCTAGCGCACTCGAGCCGGTTTCTCCAAAATTACCTACCCCACCTTTTAATGTAAGTATATTTACTCTCCCACTGTGTCATTATTTCCTTAAAAAACACAAGCCACATCACAGATCAGTGTAAAGTCTTGATGTCTTTCTTCCCTTTTCGGTTGAGTCATATGGGGGTTATTCCCTATCTTTATTCAAGAGCGTGGTATTTAAATTTGAGAGGATACTTTATTGATTTCTTTCCCTCAAACCCTGTCCTCGCACTTAAATAGTGCTTGCACTTAGATTTGCTCTGCTTCTGCTCAAACTGTACGCTTGCACTAAGATATATTGCTGTTTACAGATTTGTTCTGCTCTCAGATTTATTCTGTGCGCGCTCGAAACATTTGTGCAACAATCCTGTCAAAATCCCTCAACCAATAGGAGGCCTTGTGTCCTTGCGGGGTGCGTTCGCTTTACTTATTACAGCGTCCCGTAAGGGCGGTTACTCTTTGGTTGATAAACTCCCGCCCTCCACGGCTTTATAACATGGCATGTACTGCACTTGTTTGATTTACAACTACCTTACATAATAGCTACGTTCGGTGGCGGACTGGGACTAAAAATCAGCCCGGGAATAAAATAAAATCGTCCCTCCGTTGCCTTCTGCACAGAACATAGTGCGAGGTGGTTGCTATGCAAAAACAATAACAGATAGCGAATGTCGTCATTTAGGTGCTTTTTTTTCTGGAGATAGGCACTTCTCAATCCACTCCTCCATAGTAAGCCCACCCCGGAGGTCGAAGTTAACCTTAAATGTTTCCATCTTAAGCTTAGTTAGTTAGTTAGTTTCGTGACGGACGTAATGTAACAGTTGTAACGGTTCTCAGACGCGGAGGGATACTGATTTGTGAAAAGTAACAACAACTATTCCCTGGATATACGCTCATTATATCACGGCTAAGAAACATCAGATTGCTTGATTTGACTTGTCCATTTTATAAACATATACTAACTGTGCTTAACCCCCCCCAAAAAAGTTGTAAATCAAACAAGTGCAGTACATGCTATGTTAGAAAGCTGTGGAGGGCGGGAGTTTATAAACCAAAGAGTAACCGCCCTTACGGGACGCTGTAATAAGTAAAGCGAACTCACCCGCAAGGACACCTGGCCTCCTATTGGTTGAGGGATTTTGACAGGATTGTTGCACAAAAGTTTCGAGCGCGCACAGAATAAATCTGAGAGCAGAACAAATCTGTAAACGGCAATATATCTGAGTGCAAGCGTACAGTTTGAGCAGAAGCACTGAAGCAGAGCAAATCTAAGTGCAAGCAGACACTATTTGAGTGCGAGGACAGGGTTTGAGGGAAATAAATACATAAAGTATGCTCTCAAATTGAAATACCACGCTCTTGAATAAAGATAGGGAATAACCCCCATAGAGTCATACCAGTGCAGTAAACTGTGTCAGGTACACATATACTGTAACTATACACGTCGTCACAGTTTATGGGACTGTTGGGACTCAGGACAATTGATGTCACCAGCTCTCATCTGCTATATTTCATTATTTGCATAAAATAAGCTCTGCCTGCATATTGTTGTAACTTCATACCTTTTAAAAACAAGACCACAGCTTTCCTCACTTAGGACCTAACCTGGTGGTATTTACCAGTGAGGTGGGTCATTTGGGTAGTTTGTCTTGGCTTCTAATCCTTAATGGAAATCTTAGCTAGCTCACATGATTGGATGAGGAAGCATAACAGATTATCATTAACGTTGTGTAAATGTTTTATTTTTAGGGTATAGTTTGATATATCATTGTGGATAATATGTTCAGATTGTGTTCCTGTGTCATGAGTGTCAGACATATTTTAATCTTGGGAAAAACTATATTTTGGTTGGCTAAAGACCAACTGGCTGTCACAAACCACCTTTTGAAGAGCTGGTCATTTGTACTACTTTGGTTTGAGGAGTGTCCCGTAGACCCACTTGTTTTTCCCTGATACTGCTACATTGTGAACAACAATTCCGTATTTGACGGTGGGAAAGTTAACGTTAGATGTTAGCAACTGGTTATCGATGTTCCATAAATGATGGTGCGACTCAGTCCACATGTTGTTGTATCTTTGGGCAAGAAACTTAGCCCTGTTTTGCTCCTGATTGGCATGGTGTGTGTATGTTAGCTTACCTGAGCAAATGGCAGGTTGCTCTGTGTGAAGGATGACCTATAGTATGTAAAGCGTTTTAAGGGGGGGGTCATAAAGACTGGATAAAGCGCAATATAAATACAGTCCATTTACTTTGATGCTTTCAAGCTCTACTTAGTAAATATCAATATTGTATTTGTTGGCGAAATATTTTCCAAGGCCCATAACTTTGACCCAGTTTATCAGTTCATACTGTCCTGACTGAGCACACGCACCTGTAGCCTTGGCTGCTGTGCTCTGTGTTTTGTCTCCCTGTTCCTGCCTGTTGGCGTCTGCTGACAGAGGTGTTATGATTCTATCTTGTTATGCACAATGTTGATTATTCTCTCTGAACTAGCTAAATACACGGGTCTGGGGTAGAGTTCTTCAGAATTGACGTAGCAACTCTACCGTGAAGTCAGAACCTCTGGCTCTTGGACTTGTTTTGTGAATTCTCCGGCCGAAGCTCCTAAATAAACCATCAGTGTTTGACATCAAAGCTCCTGCTCTCCCCGTGTCTCCTTCATGAGTCGGTGACTCCCACTGCATTGCTACACAGAAGTTTTTAATGGTAGTTTGGTCCGTTGACTTTCATCAGTTTTACTTATTTTGTCAGTTTTTTGTCAGAACTCCAGCAGGTATAGACATAATACAAGTGCAGGCTTCCAAACGTACTTGCTTATAATGAGCCACACCCAAATACACTCACACACACACTTCTGTCTTGTAGGATATAGGAGCAGTAATTAGCGGTCAATGGCAAAGTCAGTTTTCTCATACTCACTCATGTTCTAGCATGCTGGTGTCAGATACCTCCACAGGCAGCATACTTACCATAAACAGATGACACACACACGGCAATCCCTCCTGTGCTTTACAGTCTCTAAAGTGCTGGGAGAAAATTAGAGCTCAGGTGTCTAAAGGGGATTAGATGCAGGCAGTGCCTCACAGACAGACGGACAAACACATATTTAACTTGATTTTGTTTAATCAGGTCTCCGCCCAGTATCAGCAATGTACAGTAGCACAAGTAAGTGCAAGTCCTCCTCCTGACTTTGCAGATGTATAATTCGGGATGACTGTAGACTTTATTTAGACTCACTCCCACATTGTTCCCTGCAGAGCTCACCAAGGCTACTGTTGTAACCTCCTCCCAGTGCACATCTACGCCGCGCCCACTGCTGTTATTTTGGGAGTCAACTAGCCATTAACAGTGACACAGAACATTGTGAAAAGATAGGGAGGAGGGAAAATCACCAGGAACGTCTCACAGGCTTGTCAAGTGAAGCTTTGCTGTTGGAGACCAAAAGGCTTGGCAGTGTGATAAAACTGTAACATATTAAGGTTTCAATGTACTCTGTTTAACACTTCTCTGGTAGTTGTTCTTACATGCTCAGTGTATTTGACCATTTAGAGGTATATTCACATTTAGCTTAGATGACTGTTGAGATTCTGACTAATAGATAATATCTAGATAGCACTTATATCAAATGTTTGTCATGACGGGTGTAAGCAAATATCACATGGTGTGTGGGGCTTTTATTTACTCATATAGTCAGGGGACTGAATATCTGCAGGGAGTTTTTAATTTCATAGAAAGCCATATTTTCTATAGTGAAAGCATGGATATGTAAACTATTATCATCAGTCAGTCATCTGTATTTGTGGTGATTGAGTGTGGATATATGTGATCGTGCTGATGGGATTCCTGCAGTGGAAGTGTACATGCTTGCAGACGGTGGGTGTTTCTCAATGTCAAGGACGGCTGCTCCAGAGCCACTATTTCAAGCATACTACGTCATCAAGTGCCGCCGAAGGACTGTTCCAATGTCTAGCATACTTGGAATTCTACCGAGGCTGGCGTACTTCGTAGCGAGACATTTCGAGGCTACACATGTGTAGACTCCGCGGTCTTAAAATCCCTACAATGCTTTGCGCACGGACCAATTTCCAAATCTTTGGCGGAAATTGCGCTCCATGTAAGGCGTGGCCTCGCATATGACGCACACCTGTTAGCCTGTTCCACAATTCTTTGTTTTCCGAGGCTAGGAAGGATTCTTTCCTCGCTTCTAAAGCAAGTGACTCGGAAGACGTGCTACCAAGCAAGCGTCCTCGACATTGAGAAACACCCAGAGGATCACCTCACAGAGCCAGGGCTTTGTCCTTGCTTGCTTTGTCCTCCACATTTTGTTGTGTCTGCCACAGGAAGTTGTGTGACCTTGTAAGATGGTTTTGTCAAATGGGAGGACAGCATGGAGGAAGTTGATGTGTAGTGAGGTAGAGTCGCATTGAACTATTGACAGGGTTCATCGGCAGATTCAATGCAGAGCATTCTCCTCATTTTGGAGTTTAATTAAATATAATTTGTGTGAAAAGGCCGTACACAAACGATTAGTTTAAGGACTACCTCTTCTTTCTTTTCTTTTTACAAGAAAACTACACAGGGCACCTTTTAAACGTACAGTTATTTTGAATCTTCTTTTGGCAGTTGAAGTTATTCAAACATGAAGAGGCAGAGGCGTAATGCAGTTTAACATTATTTGTATCCGTGAGTTAATATCTGAGACTATACTGTACAAATGTTTGCGCGGCATTTCTCTGATGAATGAGATCTATTGTGGACTGGCTGACACAGATTCCTGCCTCAGTAACAGAGGATGTGTGTGTGTGTGTGAGAGCGGGCATCAGTGTTGGACTGACACACAGCCCAGTAGGAGGAAACATTGGGCAGCAACGTGGAGAAAGCAGCCATGTGGGCAGCGAGCGGTGAGGTCTCAGTAGTGTCTGTGTCGACTGACGTGGAGCTGCAGTTTGCCAGAGGCTGAAACTGTAGAGCTGTGTGCAGTGAGACTAAAAGGTCACGAAGACATGGTTGTTTATAAAATGTAATTTCATATTGTTCCAACTATGTCTGATTGTCATACCTTTAATTAATGTATATGTTAGAAAGCGGGACTTAATGGTATGTCCTTTGTCTACTTTTGAACTTTTGATCCAGGATCTTAAGCCTAATAATAAAACTTCCATGGAGTTTTATTATAGACCTGGCTGATGGGCTAGACTGTGTGGGATACAGTTAGTTATTTTTTTGCTGCAATGGAGAATTGGTAGACTCCTTTTCAGAGCACAATACAATCCATGTATTGTCTTTGTGTGCATCATAAAAGTACAGCGAGTCCATATACATCAATATTAATTTCTTTGACGGCCAAACAATCATTGCGGTACTTACGAACTCTCGCGCTACGGTGTTAACCATATGCTCTTCGAAAGTGATATAGCAAACACACCCAATTATGTGACCTGACACACCTTAAATACCTGTGCCCTAGTTAATAGGACATAGACACCCTTTGGCACACACAGTAACACCAACACAATTGTGACAGCTTAAACCCAAACATGACCCTTAAATAAGTTGGCTCTTACAAGTTGCAAAGTTAATTTGTGAAACAGCAATTGACAAAAAAGGTCTTTAGATTCTGTGCTAAATTCATACCAAGGCCTGCATTGCGCAAGTCCTCCCATTTATTTCAATGTAGAGTATACTGGCTCGTATCTGAGTATAAGTTGCTACAATAACAAAAGAAAATAATTCTTGGTGTCCTCCCCTCTAGGTTAATATGAGTCTATGATTGGATTTCAGCTTGTCAAAAGTGTTTCACCTGAAACCAGCTGTACAGTATTTAATGGTATTTTCCCTCTCTCTGCAGTATTTTCTGTAGCCGCCACCATTCCGTGCTGTAAGGCCGACCCCACAATGTCTTCCAATGGAGACCTCAGCGACCTGGGGAGCTCGGACAGCTTCTGGGAGGTACAGTTGAAACACACGTGCACACTCATTTCTTACATCAAGAGAAAACTCAAGGAAAAATTAATTATTTAATTATGCAATTGACTGGTAGTCCTGTGGAGGTTGGGGACATTGAACCAGAGTGGTCGGTGTTCAAAGCCTCTATTGTCGAAGTCGCGGCAGGGAGCTGTGGTCTCAAGGTCTTAGGTGCCTCAATGGGCGGTAACCCTCGAACCTCCTGGCGGACACCGGTGGTCAGGGAAGCCGTCCGACTGAAGAAGGAGGCCTTCAGGGATTTGTTATCCCGGGGGACTCCAGAGGCAGTTGCAAGGTACCGACAGGCCCGAAGGGCAGCAGCCTCAGCCATGGCCGAGGCAAAGCAGCGGGTGTGGGAGAAGTTCGGAGAAGACATGGAAAAGGACTTTCGGGCGGCACCAAAGTTGTTCTGGAAAACTGTCCGACACCTCAGGAGGGGGAAGCAGGGAACCATCCAAGCTGTGTACAGTAAGGATGGGACGTTGTTGACCTCAACTGATGGAGTGTTAGGGCATTGGAAGGAACACTTTGAGGAACTCCTGAACCCGACAACTCCACCCTCTATGTTAGAGGCAGAGCTGGAGTATGACGGGGGATCAACACCAATCTCCCGGGGGGAGGTCACTGAGGTTGTCAAACAACTCCACAGTGGCAAAGCCCCGGGGGTGGATGAGATCCGCCCAGAAATGCTGAAGGCTCTGGGTGTTGAGGGACTGTCATGGTTGACACGTCTCATCAACGTTGCGTGGAAGTCGGAAACAGTACCGAAGGAGTGGCAGACCGGGGTGGTGGTTCCCCTTTTCAAAAAGGGATCAGAGGGTGTGTGCCAATTACAGAGGCATCACACTCTAAGGTACTCGAAAGGAGGGTCAGGCCGATTGTCGAACCTCAGATTGAGGAGGAACAATGCGGATTCCATCCTGGTCGTGGAACGACGGATCAGCTTTTTACTCTCGAAGGGATCCTGGATGGGGCCTGGGAGTACGCTTATCCGGTCTACATGTGTTTTGTAGACTTGGAGAAGGCGTATGACCGAGTTCCCAGCGAGTTACTGTGGGAGGTGCTGCGGGAGTATGGGGTGAGGGGGTCTCTACTCAGGGACATCAATCTCTGTACTCCCAAAGCGAGAGCTGTGTCCTGGTACTCGGCAGTAAGTCGGACCCATTTCCGGTGAGGGTTGGCCTCCGCCAGGGCTGCGCTTTGTCACCAATCCTGTTTGTAATATACATGGATCGGATTTCGAGTCGTGGGGGAGGGGGTCTGCAGTTCGGTGGACTAAGGATTGCACCACTGCTTTTTTCAGATGATGTGGTTCTAATGGCTTCATCGGTCTCACTCACTGAATCGGTTCACAACCGAGTGTGAAGCGGCTGGGAGGAGGATCAGCACCTCCAAATCTGAGGCCATGGTTCTCAGCAGGAAACCGATGAACTGTCCACTCCAAGTAGGGAATGAGTCCTTACCCCAAGTGAAGGAGTTCAAGTATCTCGGGGTCTTGTTCTCGAGTGAGGGAACAATGGAGCGTGAGATGGGCCGGAGAATCGGAGCAGCGGGAGCGGTACTGCAGTCGCTTTACCGCACCGTTGTGACGAAAAGGGAGCTGAGCCAGAAGGCAAAGCTCTTTGGCTACCTGGCCATTTTCGTTCCTCCCCTCACCTATGGTCATGAAGGATGGGTCATGACCCAAAGAACGAGATCGCGGTCGAGATGGGTTTTCTCCGCAGGGTGGCTGGTATCTCCCTTAGGGATAAGGTGAGAAGTTCGGTCATCAGGGAGGGACTCGAAGTTGAACCGCTCCTCCTTCGCGTCGAAAGGAGCCAGTTGAGGTGGTTCGGGCACCTAGTTAGGATGCCACCTGGGCGCCTCCCTAGGGAGGTGTTCCAGGCACGTCCAGCTGGGAAGAGACCAAGGGGTAGACCAAGGACCAGGTGGAGGGATTATATCTCTTCGCTGGCCTGGGAGCGCCTTGGGATCCTCCAGTCAGAGCTGGTTGATGTGGCCAGGGAAAGGAAAGTTTGGGGCTCTCTGCTGGAACTACTACCTCCGCGACCCGACCACAGATAAGCGGGAGAAGATGGATGGATGGATGGACTGGTAGTGCTTGCTCGCTCACACATAATTGCTGCATTTTCATGTGAGTTTTATCAAAAGTTCCTTACATTTTGCCTCTTCAAATACCAATAAGCTACCATGGTGTTAATGTGCTAACATGCTGGAAGCAATTTGGGGTTTAGTATCCTGCCCAAGGACGCTACACATGTGAAGAGGGAGCAACTTGGGACAATGAACTACCAACCCTGTGATTAATGGACGTCCCACTCTGGTGACCAAATTAGTTACTTACAACAGCAGTAATAAAATCCTTAATATCTGCTACTGGTCTGGAAACCTGGATAATCGTAGTCTTGTGTGTTGATGAGGCCATTGAGAGAGGAGCAGCCGGAGGTGGTGTTTAGATAGAGACACAGACACATAATGAGTCCCTACTGACTGGCTGCCGGCTTACATCTGGAAAAAACTACATACTTTCAACCTTACACTCACTCTCTGTATATCTTTCATCGCTGGTCTACTAAACATCCTGCCCTGTTGACATGTTGCCACACTAATGTGGTAACAAGCATCAAACTGACAGAGCAACAATGATTAGAATGCACTAAGAAACTTCAGTCTATGTCCTCATTCTGTGTGTGCGTTTCCTGTGCAGCCGGGAAACTACAAGAGGACGGTGAAGCGGATAGACGATGGCCACCGGCTGTGTAATGAGATGGTCAGCTGCTTCCAGGAGAGAGCGAAGATAGAGAAGGGTTACGCTCTGCAGCTGAGCGACTGGGCCAAGAGGTGGAGGGGCGTCGTGGAGAAAGGTGAGCGGAAATCACCCATCAGTAAGGGCTGCAGAAGAAAAGTTATACCTAAAACTACTTTATATATATATATATATATTTTACCTTTGGTGTGTTTGATTTATTTTACTACCAAGGATTGCAAACAATTGATTTGTTCTAACTGCAAAGTGTCAGCTTTAGCTGCAACTAATCAATTAATTGAGGCACATTTTTACATGAGAATATATATTTTTTAAGGAAAGATTATATCTATGCTTATTTTAAGTTCAAATGTGGAAAAGTACTACTTTTTAACAAAAATATGAACATTATGTGAACATAAATTAGTTTTAAGCTAAACTGATTCACAGGAAGTGTTTTTTTTTAAAGCATTGGCTAAAACCAAATCAGGGGCTTCACCAAAATCTGACAGATTCACTGATTTGGTTTACAATTGAACCTTGACCAAAATCAACACCAACAAACCAACCAACAATGATGATTATTTTTTAGTTTGAAGCTAAATGAGATGTTGAGTGTCTCCTCTCCCCACTCTTGCCCCTCAGGTCCTCAGTATGGGACGCTGGAGAAAGCGTGGCACGCCTTTATGCAGGCGGCCGACCGGCTCAGCGAGCTGCATCTGGAGCTGCGGGAGCACCTGGTGACGGAGGACAGCGAGATGGTGCGCAACTGGCAGAAGGACGCCTACCACAAGCAGATGATAGGAGGCTTCAGGGAGACCAAGGACGCAGACGACGGCTTCCGCAAAGCACAGAAACCCTGGGTCCGAAAACTGAAGGAGGTGAGCGTTGTCTGTCGGTTGTAAGTAAAGACTCAAGAAACTCCTCCGGAGGCAACTTTGGGGTTTTAGCATTTGTAGATCATACACAGAAACCTACAGAACACACTTCAGGAAAGGGTAAACCCAAAAAGCATAATAGGGCCCCTTTTTAACATTTCAATGTCATCACCAGCATCAAAAATATATATGGGAAAAACACAAGCAGCCAATCACAGTTCTTGCAGAAGCATTGCCCCGATGAAGGTTCAATGTTACACTTGCAGTGTAGCTCCTCAGCGCAAAACATTCAAGCATGAATCCAGTTTTGCAAACTCCTTAAAAAGGAGTGTGCAAAACTGGTAATGAACACAATTGTGTTGTTGGTAGCTCAAGTGCTGAACCTTTCCTTACCATTAACACATACAATTGCTCTTAATGTGTCATTTCAAAATATATTTAATCAACTAATGTGTTGTCTTATTTGTAAATTTGTGTGTGTGCGTGTGCGTGTGTGTGTGTGTGTCAAGGTGGAGGCCAGTAAGAAGGGATACAATCAGGCCAGGAAGGAGGAGTGGACGGCGGTTACCAGGGAAACGCACGCCAAGGCCGACCCGACCAAGTCGCAGGAGGAAGTTCGCAAATTCACGATCCGGGTGGAGCGCTGCAACGAGGAGGCAGAGAAAGTAAAGAGCATACACACACACACACACACACACACACACACACACACACACACACACACACACACACACACACACACACACACACACACACACACATTCATACAAAGAGTCCCATGCGTAGCTCCACTAGCACAAGTCTGGGTGTGTCACAGAGTCCAGAAAAAAACATACCGGTGTGTTTTTGAGTTTTAAAACAAGACTGGGCTTGTCTCTACTGTTCGTTGTTTTGCACAAATACACAACAGAAGAGGGAAACTCAGAACTGGGAAATGCCAATACAAAATACACAACAAGGAAATGAAATCCAATATCATAACAAAGTTTGGGAAAAAGAGACCTGAAAAAGCACTTTGTACCTAACTCAATTCAGGAGTCACATAACCAGTCTGCATTCCACAAACATCAGAGCACCTCTTCAGCTCTAGTGTTCTCCTTTGTGTTCAGAGGGGACCGCATAGTATTTCTGTTTGTTTTTCATCAATCAAAACTTCAACTCAGTATTAACTTACTGCTAATCTGGCATGCCGGATGTTGACTGTGCATACTGCTATTCAGATTTCTCATAACCCTTTGCTATATAGCATGTGTGTTACTATTTACTGTAGCTATGTGAAACAACAACAACCTCAGTTTGCAAAAACTGTCCCTATCCTTTTCTACCCCTTTAATACTTGACAGAAAGCAATCAATATAACATATTATTACTATCTTTAGTATTTTCTTTTGAAAGGAGATGTACATGCTGTACTTCAATAGGTCAATTGCATTCCTAAAGCCCACTTACACAAATAAAAATGTGCCTTAAACTGCTTTTCAATCTTTATATCGTACGAGAACATCTCTTTTAACACCCGTGATTTGGTTAGGGAGAAACTGACCATCTAACAAAGGAAGAGCAACAGAGGACTGGTACACATTTTGTTTATCTTTATTAAACTTTGAGGAAAAGTAACTGCTAAATACTGAGATATTAAATCATGTGGTTTAACACTATTCAGCAGCTGTTGGCTGGATCATTAAATACAGTAGACTTGGCTGGGGCAGCAATCTTTTTCTATGTTTATTCGTCATTCTTCAGGTTAGCTGAGTGTGTGCTTTGTGTGTGTGGCAGGTGAAGGAGCGCTACACAAAGGCCCTGGAGGAGCTGAACCGCTGTAACCCTCGCTACATGGAGGACATGGAGCAGGTGTTCGACCTTACCCAGGAGGCCGAGCGTAAGAGGCTGTGCTTCTTTCAAAACGTCCTCCTGGACATCCACACACACCTCGACCTGTCCACCAAAGAAGGGTAAGACTCACACATATTTACATACATACCTTTCCATCAGGAGAGAGAAGTGATTTGCTATTTCATTATCAATGACTCAGAACGAAGGCATTGGAAATGTGTTTGTCCAAACTTGGGTCTACGGTATGTACACAGGAGTTAATAGAAAACTCAGGGTGTTGTCCATTAACTATTGACCTCTTATTCTATTTAAACAAGCCACTGTTTCCACAGTACCCACGATTGGTAAAGTACAACATGATCTTTGTCCAAATATTGAACAAAAACGTATTTAATTAAGTCTTTGAAGTAAAGATAGTTGAAATAAATGCTCTTGGAACAAGTAGTGTGTGGGAGAGAACTCCCTCTCGAGGGGCATTTGGAAACCTATATAACACACTACAGAAAAGGGAAAACTCCAAAAAGCTTAAAGGGACCCCTTTAAAGTGACAAGATCTAAAGTCCATCAACTGTGAAGCATACCTTAAGTGGGAATACTGTACGTTTTGACCCTGAACTGAAGGTTATCCTAAAACCTCCTTCAGATATGTAAAGAAAAAATGTAATATTTCAGTGAATTATAAAGTTTACTTTTAGCCTAGTTTGCCTTTTCATAAAATGTTCAAACAGCCATCAGTCATTTACCTGCTGCTCCTAGAAAGGTTGGATGTATATTATAAGATGCAGGTTTTTCCTTCATATCATCTCTTGAGTGTAACAAATCAGCACAGAGCTGATAATGCAGACAAAAAATGCACAAACAAAAGTCTTATCTGGAATTCCACCTTTTTAAATGCAGGCTTCAGGAATTTAAAGTCTCAGCCTGCAGAGTACACAGTGGCATCAGTACATCTAACATAACGTGTATGAGCACTGTTAAGAGCAGGAAATTACGAATAGCAGGAGCAGTTAGAGACTAGCTGGTGAACTTATTGGAGAACTTGGCAGCTAAAGGGACTCATTTTAGCCTCAGGAGTTGGTGGAAACCCAAAACGGAGCTAAAAGGGAGGACGTACGTCTATTGGACTAACATTCATCCGATGGACACAAACAAGACTGAACATGAATTAGAAGCTTGCACCGTGTCAGTCTAATGTGTAAACGACAATTTGTTTGCCAACACATAAGAACTTCATAGTGGGATAATATGTCAATGTTGTGTTTACAGCTGGTTATTTAACCTAATAACACGGCTGACCTTTTCTCCACCAGTGGCTCTGTCCTGTGTTTTCAGATACATCACTAGTTGCTTTAAAACTGCAATTATTGTTTTTCAGAAAGAGCGCAACGCTGTCGTTTCCTCACCTTTAACGTTGACCCAGTGAACTTGATAGCAGTTGCTTCCAGCCACATAATCTTTATTACGAACCTTTGTGTCCACCTGCTAAATGCTATTCACAATTGTTCTCTCTTTGTAGCTCTGTTTTTGGTTTCTACCAACTCCTAATGAACCATTCCTTGAGTTGTTAAATTATCTTCTTTGTTAACCGTCTTTTCTGCTCAGCCTCCCTCCTGTTGAGCGGATACTTTAAAGTTGCCAGCTGCAGCCTCAAACCTTTAAAGCTCCTAAAAGCCAAGGGGCGCTACAGTTTCATGTTATCATTCTCTGCAGGTTCGTGACTGCAATACATCTTTTCCCTTTGTTGCATTGTTTCACTTTGTCATTATACAAAAATACATTGTATTCTCTGATAATTCATCAGAGGACCAGCATGTTAACAGAGGAACATCAAATCTAAGACCATGAATCAATCAAATATAGAAACCTTATTTTAAAATTAGCAACACAAAAGAACAAAGATTGAAAAAACTGGATAATCTTCCAACAAGAGGGATTTAAATGTGAATTTAAAGTCTACAATGACCTATTTTTTAAGGCAGAAGAGGAGGAGGTACAGTAGATGTGACGATTGACAGTCCCTTTGTCCAATAGGTTCAACGCTCTCTACCGGGACCTAGGTCAGACCATCCAAGTAGCCAATGACACGGAAGATCTCAGATGGTGGAGGAACACCCACGGGCCGGGAATGAGCATGAACTGGCCCCAGTTTGAGGTACGGATACACACACACACACACACACACACACACACACACACACACAGTAAATGCACACTTTTGTCACAGTAGTAAAGAGTGGCCGACTGAATATTAAACAGGCTTCCAGTGAAAGCCTTGTTGTGTGACTGAGAGCTCAGAGTGGGGTCAGGAATGTCTGAACACACACACACACACACACACACACACACACACACGCACACGCACACGCACACGCACACACACACACACACAGGGTTATCTAGTTATTTGTGGAAATGTACAGATTCCACTTTTACTCTGCAGGCCACTAAGGACAAACAAATATTTACAGGGATGACAAACAAATAATATAATAATTGTTTTTCTTCACAGTTATTCTACATTTTGAGATTACATACCCTGATATATTGAAAAAAGAACAATGGCAGTAAATATCAGGTCTTTCATAATTGAGTATTGTGCTATTTAGACCCCATTTTCCTCTCATAATAGAGATACAATCATGTGTATGTGTGTGTGCTGTTTATATCCATGTAACAAGAAGAAACTCAGCTAACTGATCTTTTTTTTTTTCAAAGAAACCCACAAAGCTAGCGCTGAGCCTATGAATTAGCCACGAGCGAAAAATGCTAACGGCGTTCTGCACAGAAACTCAGTCATAACACCCTTATTACTTATCGTAGCTGCACGTCCAACCCATCGATCTGATCGTGAGGAGACACAGAAATGCCCATTTCCACCCAAATCACCTCAGAGGTGGAGTTTTTTTGCTAAACCTCTCTAAAAAGATCAAATGTCACTTGTTTTGCATCAATCTTGATGCAGAGTACTTATTATATGTTGTACTTTGGACTCCTAAAGCTTTTAGTCTACCTTACCATCATCCAAGGGTAGTTTTCACTATAAGTAAAAAAAGAATTTTTGGACGGACACTATAATTTACAGTTTTTTACCATGTTCAATCTGAATTTTCTTTAAAATAAAAAACATCTATATTGATTCTGACTCTTCTACATCCAACTCACAGGTTTATCATTACTTTGAGAACAAATATTATTAATTTACCCCTTTTAGAAGGGAAGATATGGTCATTTGTTCTGGAAATGGGGGGGGGGGGGGTAGTGTGTGGGAAGACAGGGGATTTTACCCTTTGCAGACCATTTACGCACACGCAAAAACCAACACACTACAGGAAAGGGAAATCCCAAAGAAACATAATTCGGCCCCTTTAAATTCATAATGCACACTATATTTGTAGTTGTAAATTCAGTTTACAGCACAAAAATCCTAAGTGTTAAGCGTTCAACGAAATTATGGGGGAACATTTTAATCGTCTTCACTCCTGAGAAGGACTTGACATTTGTTCATATTTTAGAATGTTTGTTGAAATGAGTGAACAATATTTATCTTCCACAGTTCTTCCGGAATGGAAAAATAAGGGCATAGTGAGATGTTGGCAGAAAGTAGAGAATCTCTTCTGTCCTCTGTGGAATCTCCTGGCGTTCCCACAGCGCCACTGACACACAGACAGAGAGCCATTGTCCTAACACACACCCAGACACACACTGTTTCTGTACTTGTGAGGACTTTCTGTTGACTATATTCATTCAGAGGTCCGACCTAACCTCCTCTGCGGCAAAGTTACACTTAAAAGTGACTTTGAACAGAGAGTAGTAGTAAAATGAAATCTATAATCGTGATTTTTCAGGGGTAACACACTGAGCATGTGTGTGTTTTAATTCTATATTTGTAAGGACTTTTGTTCCATACACACACACACACACCTCCTGTAGAGCTGATAGTCTGGAGGTTGTTCTGTGCTCCACTGAGACTGTAAATACCGGTAACCGTATCCTATTTCTGTCAGCAGCATGTCATTACGGCCAGAGTGTGTCTGTGTGTTTTTGTCTGGCTGCCATCAAAAAGACTCCATTGATTCTGCTACAGGATAGAAATAAACATTATTTCGCCGCAAAGACAGAAAACAAAGGTACTTTTTCGTATAAGCGACTTATCTTGTAACAGCAGGTGTTTCTGTTAAGTTGTCACTGTACTAAATAAGTTGTAATTTTGTATTTATTATCATTATCTAATAATAAGCTTACAAGTGAATCATTATTTTCTTGATTCTAGATTAGCTGAAGTTTACCAAGGGATTAAACTGGAAATCTTCTAAATGGACCGACAATTTATTGAAACCGCCGATACAACTTTATAAAAGTTAACTGTGAGCTAGCTACCAAACAAGTTGAGAAGGAAATCTTTTTCTTTCTTATTAATAATAATATATTTAATTTCTATAGTGCTTTTCAGGAAACACAAATACGCTTTAAGTCACATTTAACAAGCTCAGTTGTACAAGAAAAACATAAATTGTAACATTCAGATTGGCGGAGAAGCAAGAGGTGGGTTTTGAGGGCTTGTTTGAAGGATGATAGGGTGGTTGATTGTCTGATGTGTATAGGGGGGGCGTTCCAAAGCCATGGTGGCAGCAGAGAAGACCCTGTCACCCAGGTCTGGAGCTAAGTCCTGGGGGTCTTTAGGGTGCTTGCATCTCCGAACCTGAGGCAACGGGTGGGGATGTGACGGTGGAGGAGGTCAGGGAGATAGGG
This sequence comes from Harpagifer antarcticus, assembly GCA_902827135.1. Classification (NCBI taxonomy): domain Eukaryota; kingdom Metazoa; phylum Chordata; class Actinopteri; order Perciformes; family Harpagiferidae; genus Harpagifer; species Harpagifer antarcticus. The sequence continues at coordinate 6,025,618 of CADEHL010000508.1, forward strand.
AGGGGCCTACAATCTTATTGTCCACATACAATAAAGTAGCACTAGCTTCATCAAGACCCAAGCGCACATTGTTTATCTCAAGTTTCTATATTCTCAACTCGCTCAGTCGCACTTATTTAGTAAATATAGATTCTTATGTTTGTATTAAGACATCACTAGGTGTAAAAGTGAAGCTCAGTCAGCAAACAGATTCAGTAAGATCCGTTTATGTTAAAATATTTGTAATGTATGATTACAGTAGCCATATAGAAGTGGTCACACCAGACCATATTTACATTTATATTGAATTTAATATTCCATTCCTTACACACTTAAAGGTGTTGTAGGTAATTTTGGAGAAACCAGCTCGAGTGCGCTAGAATTTGAAAATACACAACCGGATCTGCCACTTCCTTAAGAGCCCCTCCTCCAACACACACGAACGCGCACATGACCAATGAGGGCACGAGATAAGTTTGTGCACAGATGGAAGGCTGACAGGCAGGTAGGCCATCCAGTTACTTTAGCCGGGCCGGCTTATATTGTGTTAACTGAATATTGGCCCTTCGATAGTGTTTTATTTGTCAGATAGTTTATATATTTGTTATCTTCACTGTCAACTTCTATATTTTCTGTTTTATTTCTATTTTGAGATGTTTACATCTTAGATTTGTATATTTCTACGCTTTTAATTTCTACTTTTGTGCAATGCCAAACATTTCCCAATTTGGGATCAATAAAGTACATCTTATATTATCTTATATAAAGTGACCCTGAGGGTATTTGATTCATTTTAGGGAATACTTTCCATCTGTGAGAGAAAGAATGTGTTATTTCTTCCTTTATAAAGTTACAAAGTCCTGCTTTAATTTGATCATTTGATCTGTGTGTGTGCAGGAGTGGTCTCCGGAGGCGAGTCGCTCCATCAGTAAGAAGGTGCGGAGGGGACACTCTGAGGACAACGTGGTCACCCTCACCAACGTCGTGTCATCGGGGGGGAACGACGCTCCACCCAGCCCCATCACCATGGACACCGGCAGGTAGGAGGACACCTCCACATCTGCTGCAGAAAACTAACAGCCATCATTACTACCTGGTTTCATTAAAGGGTGTGTGTGTGTGTGTGTGTGTGTGTGTGTGTGTGTGTGTGTGTGTGTGTGTGTGTGTGTGTGTGTGTGTGTGTGTGTGTGTGTGTGTGTGTGTGTGTGTGTGTGTGTGTGTGTGTGTGTGTGTGTGTGTGTGTGGTGTGTGTGTGTGTGTGTGGTGTGTGTGTGTGTGTGTGTGTGTGTGTGTGTGTGTGTGTGTGTGTGTGTGTGTGTGTGTGTGTGTGTGTGTGTGTGTGTGTGTGTGTGTGTGTGTGTGTGTGTTGTGTGTGTGTGTGTGTGTGTGGTAGTGGTGGACTTTAATGGAGTACATTTTCTCAAGTACTGTACTTAAATATAATTATTGGATACTTGTACTTTACTACTCTGTACTTTGCTTTTTTATGCTGATTAATTCTTCTACAAATTTTAGAAGCACAAAATTGAATTTTTCTATTTAGTACATTTATTTGACAACTTCTTCTAGTAGTTACTTTATAGACTCAGATTATTAGCTAATACCAACAAATAAATAAGCTATGATTTATTATTATAGTTTAAAATATCCAGCAGAAGAATACAAAGTAGTGGCAATTAGTTCCACCTTTACCAGCTGTTAAGAACACGTTCACTCATCAACAATCATAATCCAATCATTGAATACAAATATATGATTCTGAAATGAGCCATTAGGGTTACACATAGGATATTTACTTTTGTAGTATATTTAAATAGCAATACTCTTTTTTTACTTGAACATAAGTAAGATCTTGAATGCAGAACTTTAAGTATGAGCATTTTTCAATTAACTATTGCTACTTGTAATTCTTACTAATTAAGTAAAAATCACTTCTTCCACCACGACTAGTTACTGTAGTAGCTAGAAAGCTGAATATCAGATTGAACCGGTGTTCACTCCCTCCCCTCACATTTATGTGTAGTCATAGCATTGTCTCATGGGCTCCATCTGGTAGTTTGAATACTATGTAACATGTATCAGAGGATGTTATCATACAAGCTACTCTGAGGCATTTAACTCTTAAGCTAATACTTATTTTGGGTTGTGCATAAATGTTGTGAGTTGGTTTGTCTGTTATGTCACGCTATCTGAGTTGCAGATAAAGTGGCTAAATATTTAATAAAAACTGTGGAATACTTTACGTTTTTAATGATCATTATTATCTTCCTTCCCTTTGTCTAAGAATGATGCATCTGATGTTAAAGGTCACCTATTATGCAAAATACACTTGTTCATGTCTCTTCTACATCAACATGTGTCCCCTCTGTGTAAAGAGAGTCTGAAAGATTCAGAAAAAAAGACCCCCTCTCTTTTTGTCCTGATCCATTTATATAAAAATCTGTCTGAGAATGAGCTGATCAGATTTTGGCCACTTTATGATGTCATAACGATTTGTTTGGCTTGGTAACCATTAGCCAATCAGCAACCAAGGGTGTTCTGTCTTTACACACTGGTTTCCCCCTCCCCCCTCCCTCAGACTCCATGCTGACAACAGGAAATGTGTGACGTCGCTAAAGAGCCTCCATTAGTTTATTTACCACCCCTCAGTGGGGGTGCATTAAGTTTAAAGGGCTACTTGTGATGTACAGGCCTCGGGGAGATGGTGGAAGGGGGGGGTCTAATGGCACATTTCCACTGCAGCGGGGTAGCCCCGTTTTAAGCGTTCCTAAGCGCCCTCGCTCGGGCTACCTCGCTGGCCGTCCGAGGCCGTGGCGCATTGCCATTACAGTTTAGGACCTGGGGTAGCAACGCAGTGCAGGTGGGGCTCCCGTCGAGCTCCCGCTGGATTTTATCATCCCCAATGAGATGTAGCAACGTTGTCACCTCCTCGGTCGACCACGGCGTGCTTTTCTTTGACCTTGCCATTTTTGTAGCTCCTCCGTTTACAAAAATGCTGTGAATAAAAATGCTGCAAGCTTGCTTCTAGATATATATGCGACGCTAGGGATGATCTCGCGCGCGATCTTGTGACGGTTCTCTCTGACCAATCAGCAGTCGAGAGTGTTGACGTCACTAGTTCAGCCCTGATAGAACCACGATTTTATGGGGCCGGAAAAAGTACCCGCTAGCCGGTGCTACGCTATATGGAAAGGCCACCAAAAACTGGCCTGGCCGCTTGAGGATGATTAAGGACGCTTAAACGGGGCTACCCGCTGCAGTGGAAATGCACCATAAGAGAAAAACTAAGGAAATCTGGCTACAGCAAAATACAAGAGCCTAATCCTGATTTAATTTAAATGTTCAGTGCTTAACAACTATGGTTACATTTTGAATATCAATACCTTTATTGAAACAATGATTTTATGTTTCTCGTACTGTTGCATTCAGGTGCCAGTAAAAAAATGTGGTAGACATTTGTATGACTGTTTTTTCTTGCCCTCCTGACCTCCTGTCTCCTCAGGGTGAAAGATTATTCGTCAGACTGGTCAGACGAGGAGAGTCCTAAGAAGCTGGCGGTGAACGGCGTGGGGGAGGCGGAGGAGGAGGATCAGGTAGAGGTGGTGCGAGTCCGAGCGATCTATGATTACGAGGGCCAGGAGGCCGATGAGCTCAGCTTTAAAGCAGGTATTAACACAAACTAATGCTTACAGCGGGGGGGGGGGGGGGCATCACAGGGAGACTGCTGACTTTTGATCTGATCCATCGGAGTTGAATAACTGCTGTCGTTTGAATAAATGTGCAAAACGAAAAATAAAAGCAATTAAATGATCAGTTGAAAAATAACAAGTATTGACATCTAAATATACTTAAAGTTCTGAAACTGAAAACAACTCATTATGAAGAATGGCCACATTCAGAATTGTAACTGTAATGTTGCATCTAGTTTTAATGACTTTGAATGACTTCATATACTGTCAGGCATAACCCCAAATCATGTATTAGTTGATTACATTAGGTGTTAATTATCTGTTACTAATAGAATATATTTAGTTTGGTAAAAATGATAACATTTACCTCTGAAATGTAGTGAAGTAAATGTACAAGGTAGCAAAACACTGGATACCAGTAAAGTACAAGTACTTCCTGTTGTGGAATATTTTCCAAGGCCCATAACTTTGACCCAGTTTATCAGTTCAAACTGTCCTGACTGAGCACACGCACCTGTAGCCTTGGCTGCTGTGCTCTCAGTGTTCTGTCTCCCTGATCCTGCCTGTTGGATCAGCTGATAGAGGTGTTATGATTCTATCTTGTTATGCAGCATGTTGATGATGCTCTCAGAACTAGCTAAATACAGGGGTCTGAGGTAGAGTTCTTTAGAATTGACGTGGCAACTCTCCCGTGCAGTCTCACCGTGACTGATGTGACTTGTGATGTGAATCTCTCCGGCCGTAACTCCAAATAAATCATCAGTGTTTGACATTGAAGTTCCTGCTCCTCCCGTGTCTCTTTCCTGAGTCGGTGACTCCCACTGCATTGCTACACAGAAGTTTCCTCTACACTTCCTAATTGTACTAAAGTGGAGTACTTGATACATGTGTAGTTGGTTTGATGTTGTACAGAAGGAGTTGTAGCAGGGTCTTTACTGTTCTATTATCTCATGATCACAACTTAATCACAAGATAAGAGATACATTCATTCAAATGTAAGAAGCCATGCTCATATAAAACACTTCCTGTGTTACAAACAACATGATTTAGTTGTGAAGAGGACAGATTTAAAAGTATGAAAAGGATTCAGCTATAACACTCAATGCAATACAATTTGATCAAAAACAGTCATAAACCAGCGCAATCATTAAAGGCCCTAAAGTGTCGTTTTAAAAGGGAGATTGCATTTATGTAGGTTTTCTCCAAATTGTATCCACCCTAGATTAATTACAAATGAACTACACTGAACAAAAATATAAACGCAACACTTTTGTTTTTGCTCCCATTTTTCATGAGATGAACTCAAAGATCTAAAACATTTTCTATATACACAAAATAACCATTTCTCTCAAATATTGTTCACAAATCTGAAAAGATCTGTGATAGTGAGCACTTCTCCTTTGCCGAGATAATCCATCCCACCTCACAGGTGTGGCATATCAAGATGCTGATTAGACAGCATTATTATTGCACAGGTGTGCCTTAGAATGGCCACAATAAAAGGCCACTCTGAAACGTGCATTTTTGTTTTATTGGGGGGGTCTGGGGGGGTCCGAAAACCAGGCAGTATCTGGTGTGAGGGTTAGGGCTAGGGTTAGGGTTAGGGTAATGTTGTGAATCGAGTGGCCTGTGTTCGTCGTCCATTACATACGCCTGCCCATACCATAACCCCACCACCACCATGGGCCACTCAATTCACAACATTACCCTAACCCTACCCCTACCCCTACCCCTCACACCAGATACTGACTGGTTTTCGGACCCCCCCCAGACCCCCCCAATAAAGCAAAAATGCACGTTTCAGAGTAGCCTTTTATTGTGGCCAGCCTAAGGCACACCTGTGCAATAATAATGCTGTCTAATCAGCATCTTGATATGCCACACCTGTGAGGTGGGATGGATTATCTCGGTAAAGGAGAAGTGCTCACTATCACAGATTTTTTCAGATTTGTGAACAATATTTGAGAGAAATGGTTATTTTGTGTTTATAGAAAATGTTTTAGATCTTTGAGTTCATCTCATGAGAAATGGGAGCAAAAACAAAAGTGTTGCGTTTATATTTTTGTTCAGTGCATTTAGCCTAAATACATTATTAACATTTAAAAAAGCAAAGCAATTACTTTATATCAACTTCACAAGTGATTTGCACATTTTCATGAAATGACAGCTTTGCAAACATAAACATTTATACGTCCTAGTTGAACACTTTTTAAGATGTTTTTTTTGTCTACCTGTGATGCCTCGACTTAACACTTCACACACATTCACGACGAACCGATTGGTTCAGACATGAGTATGCAGAGTAAGACTGTGATGTATCATGCTACATTATGTAATATCATGTAATGAGGACACACCCATAAATCATTACATCAGTTACCTCAATCTGCATGTCAGTTTAAGTTTGTGAAATTTGGCATTAATGATTCTGAGTCACAGAAACGTCTTGTCTTTTGTAAAAAAAATGTATAACCCTCTGAAATTATACTTCCGGTAAAATATATAAAATTGACTTATTTCCGTGACTTAAATTGGATCATTATTACAATTGTTTCTAATGTAAAAGTGCTAATAACATCACAAGTGTTCCTTGTGATGCTGCATAATGTGAGCAGCTTCTCATCCTCTGTCCTGTTTGAAAAGCTTCCCATAATGCTTTAATTTCCAAACAGTCAGAGGACTGATGCTTTTATTTTCATGGAAGAACTGCTCTAGCTTTTCGGCTTTATTAAATACTTACACCATTTTTATTCCTGACGGAAATAAAACTTCTGATTGGATTTATTTTCCTTATGCGCTGGATGTTTTGACACCGGTCTGAATATTAAGAATGCTACTTGAAAGTTTCAGGTTACTTTCAAGGATTGTCTTAAATTGAAGTGCTTCAAAAGAGCATACATAGTTTGTATGTGTGCTCTGAATCTTGGACAATTCCAAGAATTTGGTAATTTGTCTATATTTTAAGAGGAGCTTTACTTTTTGTCAACCATGTGATTCATATAGTTCCAACGAGTTGTATTTTATTAGACCATGGTGTTTTGCCTATTTGATCGCACACATACAAGCTAGTTTTGAGCAGAAAGGGTGGTCTTTTACACAAACTACATTGCTATAAGTGAGAAATAAAAGGCTTTATATGTTAATACTACAATCTTACATTGTATGGCCACCTTGAACATTCAACTGGATCTTGATTTTAGAATAATTTGAACATAGAAAGTCCTATATTCAGTCATTTTAGCTCCACCAAGTCCTGAGAGAAAGATCGGTTTCTTTATTTCATACGAGCTCCACTATGTTCACCAGCTAGTGGTCAATTACACCAGGGACCAAGCAGTAAGACAACAGGACACAGGAGTGGTTTAAATAAACTAGGGTTTTTATTTACCCAAAAATCCACAAAATATCATATACAGGACTGTCTCAGAAAATTAGAATATTGTGATAAAGTTCTTTATTTTCTGTAATGCAATCAAAAAAACAAAAATGTCATACATTCTGGATTCATTACAAATCAACTGAAATATTGCAAGCCTTTTATTATTTTAATATTGCTGATTATGGCATACAGCTTAAGAAAACTCAAAAATCCTATCTCAAAAAATTAGAATAGTTCCTCAGACCAAGTAAAAAAAAAAGATTTATAACAGCAAAACACAATCAAACATTTGAAAATGTCCATTAATGCACTCAGTACTTGGTTGGGAATCCTTTTGCACGGATTACTGCATCAATGCGGCGTGGCATGGAGGCAATCAGCCTGTGGCATTGCTGAGGTGTTATGGATGCCCAGGATGCTTCAATAGCGGCCTTTAGCTCATTAGCATTGTTGGGTCTGGTGTCTTTCAGCTTCTTCTTCACAATACCCCACATATTCTCTATGGGGTTCAGGTCAGGGGAATTTGCAGGCCAATCGAGGACAGTAATGCCATGGTCAGTACACCAGTTACTGGTGGTTTTGGCACTGTGGGCCGGTGCCAGATCATGCTGGAAAATGAATTCCTCATCTCCATAGAGCTTTTCAGCAGACGGAAGCATGTAGTGCTCTAAAATCTCTTGGTACACAGCTGCATTTACTCTGGGCTTGATGAAACACAGTGGACCAACACCAGCAGCTGACATGGCTCCCCAAACCATCGCTGACTGTGGGAACTTCACACTGGATTTCAAGCAACTTGGATTTTGCTCCTCTCCAGCCTTTCTCCAGACTCTGGCGCCTTGACTTCCAAATGAAATACAAAACTTGCTTTCGTCTGAAAAGAGGACTTTGGACCACTGTGCAACTGTCCAGTGCTTCTTTTCCTTAGCCCAAGTCAGACGCCTCTTCCGTTGTCTTGAGTTCAGAAGTGGCTTGACCATGGGAATACGGCTATTGTAGCCCATTTCCCCGGATACGTCTGTGAACAGTGACTTTTGATACCTGGACTCCAGCTTCAGTCCACTGTCTTTGAAGCTCCCCCAAATTCTGGAAGCGACTCTTCTTCACAATGCTGTTAAGGCTGCGGTCATCTCTCTTGGTTGTGCAGCGTTTCCTGCCACATTTCCCCCTTCCAACAGACTTTTTGTGGATGTGCTTTGAAACTGCACTCTGTGAACAGCTTGCTCTTTGAGAAATTTCTTTTTGTGTCTTACCCTCCTGATGGAGGGTGTCAATGACGGTCCTCTGGACAGCAGTCAGATCAGCAGTCTTCCCCATACTTGTGATTTAGTTTACTGAACCAAGCTGAGTGTTTTTCAAGGCTCAGGAAACCCTTGCAGGTGTTTCGAGTTAATTAGACGATTCAAGTGATTCGTTGAACACCCTACTAGTATACTTTTTCATGATATTCTAATATTTAGAGATAGGATATTTGAGTTTTCTTAAGCTGTATGCCATAATCAGCAATATTAAAATAATAAAAGGCTTGCAATATTTCAGTTGATTTGTAATGAATCCAGAATGTATGACATTTTTGTTTTTTTAATTGCATTACAGAAAATAAAGAACTTTATCACAATATTCTAATTTTCTGAGACAGTCCTGTAATAGCAAGGCCTATAAAAGAGGTCAACAGAAAGTACCTCAAAGAAACATAAGAGGTGTTAACTCAACAAAACGGACCTGCTACAATGAAAAACCAAGGAACCTATATAGTGGCTTGGCCAAACCAAGTTGAACCCAAGGGATAATTAATAGTCACATCATACACAAAGGACACTGACAAAACCCAAATCCCTCCTTTGACATGGAAGCAGGTGGTTTGTCCCAATCTGTCCCAATTGGCTCCTTGCCGTATGTATGAGTCCTCAGTGCTCGGCCACACCCTTTGCTGAACCAGGAAGTAACCTCCCCCAATGGACATGGTAACATTTAAAGCAAATGTGTGGTGTTAATTGGCATGTTTTATTGTAGCTGCATTGGAGCAAAACTACTGAAGATGAGGATGCAGTGTAGTTGGTTTACCGTGTGTGGCTGTGGCCATCACACACTCTTCCCCATTATGATCAGTCTCCAGGGTGAATTCTCTACCCAGGAGGTAATACCGGAGAGAGTCGAGGGCCCATTCGATAGCCAGTGCCTCCTTTTCCACGGTTGAATACCTGACCTCCCTGGGGAACAGTTTCCGGCTGATGTAGGCGACTGGATGTCGGTCGTCTGATGACCCCTGGAGAAGCACAGCGCCCAGACCCCTATCAGAAGCATCAGTTTGCAAGATAAAATGTTCATCAAAGTTTGGACTGTAAAGAACAGGTTTCTTACTCCATGATCCCTGGATGTCGTGAAAAGCCGCCAAGGACTCCTCTGTCCACTGTATCTGATTTGAAGACCGGGATTCAGTCTGGTCTGTGAGTAGAGCTGCCCTGGCAGAGAATTGTGGTACAAAGCGGTGGTAGAAGCCTGCCATGCCCAGAAAAGATCGGAGCTGCTTCCTTGTTTGTGGCACAGGACATGACTCGATGGCCTGAATCTTGCTGACCCGTGGCCGTATCACACCGAGTCCAATGATGTGGCCCAGGTACTCCGTCTCTGCAGCGGCAAAGACGCACTTCGATGGATTGATAGTCAGCCCCGCAGAGTAGAGGCGATCCAAGACAGTGTGCAGATGTTCCATGTGCTCCTCCCAGGTGGAGCTGTAAATGACAATGTCATCCAGATATGCTGCAGCAAAACCAGATAAATCACAAAGTACCTGATCCATAAGCCTCTGGAAAGTCGCCGGAGCACCATGCAGCCCAAATGGCATGACCGTGAACTGGAAAAGACCCAATGGTGTCCTAAAGGCTGTCAGCTCCCTGGACCGCTCAGTCAGTGGAACCTGCCAGTAACCCTTGGAAAGATCTAATGTGGTTAAGTATTTGGCTTTTCCAAGCCGTTCAAGCAGTTCATCGATTCTTGGTGTTGGATAAGAATCAAACAGAGAAATTGAGTTCAGGTACCTAAAATCAATACAAAACCTAAGACTGCCATCCTTCTTTGGCACAAGGTTCACTGGGTTGCACCACTCGCTTTTCGAAATCTCAATGATTCCCAGGGACAGCATCAGATCGACCTCCTTTTTCAGTGATGCCAGCAGGCGTTCCGGAATCCTGTAACTCAGCCGTCTCACAGAAGCACCTTCTCTAACCACAATGTCATGCTCAACAATATCTGTTCTCCCAGGATTCTCCTGAAATAATTCTGACCTACAGATTGTTCTCACCTGAAGCTGTTTGTCTTCTGAGAGGTGGCTGAGGTCATGGCTCAGCGTAGCCCCCCCTGAAGATAGGTATTGCTCCTCCACTTCCTCTTCCTCTTGCACATCCCTGATGAGCATCACTCTTGCTTCTTGTTCAGGTCGCGGCACCCACTCTTTCAAGAGATTTATATGTAGTACTCTACTGGAGCGTGGCTTCCCAGGGGTCGATACCTCATGTTGTGGGCCCGAGTTGCTTCTTGATCTCAAATGGTCCCTGCCACTTTGCCAACAGCTTGCTGTTATCACTTGGGAGGAGAACTAGTACCTTTTGTCCTGGGTTGAAGGATCTTTGCCGAGCTGACCGATCATACCAGGACTTCTGCTGTTGCTTGGCCACTGCCATGTGAGATTGGGCAAGCTGACTCATTTTCTCCAATCGATCTCTCATCTGAACAACATAGGATACAATGTTAACAGAACCATCCCTCGCCTTGTTTCCCTCCCAAATCTCCCTCAACAGTGAGAGAGGTCCTCGTACTTCATGTCCATACAAAAGTTCAAATGGAGAGAAACCAGTGGAGGCTTGGGGTAGTTCTCTATAAGCAAAGAGGAGGTATGGCAGCCACTGGTCCCAGTCTGTGCCACTGTTGTTGACAAACTTCCGTGGCATCTGCTTCAGGGTTTGGTTGAAACGCTCCGTCAATCCATCAGTTTGGGGATGATATGGTGTGGTCCTCAGGCTCCGAATACCCAGCAAGTGATACACCTGTTTCAGCAGAGTGGACATGAAGTTAGTTCCCGGATCAGTTAATATTTCATGAGGGAAACCTACTCTTGAAAAGAACTGAACCAAACAGAAAGCAACTGATTTTGCTTTTATGGGTTTTAATGGAAAAACTTCTGGGTACTTTGTGGCGTAATCTGTTATGACCAGCATGTACCGGTTTCCCCCCTTGCTCCTCTCAACAGGACCAACAATGTCCATCCCAAGGCGCTCAAATGGGGTGCCAATGATGGGTAAAGGCTGGAGGGGGTTCTAGCAGATGTTATTTGGCACTGAGGACAACTTCTGCAGAATTGAGTGACCTCTCTTCGCAGGCCAGGCCAGTGAAAATAGCGTTGGATGCAAGCTATGGTTTTATGCTTACCCAGGTGGCCAGCCCAGGGGATAGAGTGCCCCAAAGAGAGAATGTTGTATCTAACTGCTTGGGGAACCACTAGCTGCAACACCGACCCCTGCTGACTGTAGAGAATGCCATTTTGCAGAACATACTCGTCTTCGTTGAAGTCCAGCTCAGCCCCTGGCTCTTTTTCCTTCGCCGTCTGAAAAAGAGAAACTAGGGATAGATCAGCTTTCTGCATTTCCATGATATTGGCTGGCATTTGAAACTGTAAGGTTAAATCTAGCTCAGTGCTGGATGGTGGGTTCACAACTGTGTGTTGGAACTTTTCCTGCCTCCTCTGTCTGCGAGTTTTCCGAGGTCTCCCAGATGTTGTGTCAAGCTCCTGATTGAAAAAAGGTAAAGCACTAAGAGTCTCGGAGTGCTCATTTGGTGATTTTGCCTGTGCTCTAGTAACTACAACATTACATTTTTGGCTTTGCTTCCACTCCAACAAATCAAAAAGCACTGGAAGATCTCGCCCCAGCACCGCTGGATAAGGCAAGTTATCAACAACCCCAATGTTCAAGAGGTAAGTTTGACCCTCTACTTTTATGTACTTGTCAGCTGTTGAATAGCTTTTCTCATCTCCATGCACACAACAGATTGGGATCGTGTCTCTTGTGCTAATAATGTTGGGTGGTACAAACTTCCGGTGTACAAGAGTCTGACTACTCCCAGAATCCAGCAAGGCCTTGATAATCTGTCCATTAACTTCTATGAGTGTCATCTTAATAGACTGGTCATCCTTACGCACATGCTCAATATGAGGGCGAGGCACAAAGCACATTTGTGCTTTGTGCCAGCATTTTGGGGGCACATTTATATGGCCTTCTATTCCACAGAGATAACAAATTGGCTTTTTACCAAGAGGTTTAAATGGGCCGCTAGCTGACTGCTTTTCCCACATGGGAGGCTTACCCACACCGGAGGGTGCCTCCTGATCGTACTGTCGAGCTGGTTTGTGTCGATCCTTTGAACTCCATGAGTTATAGCTCCATTGTTGTCCTTTATTACGGGCAGCAACAAAGACATCAGCCAGTCCAGCAGCCTCCATCGCCGATCCTGGGTCACACTCTCGGATCCAGACTTGAAGCTCAGGAGACAACATTCTCAAATATTGCTCTAGTATGATTATTTCACCAATTTCATGTATGGATTTAGCTTTTGGTTTGATCCATTTCCCATAAAGTTCCTTGAGTCTTACATACAACTCCTTGGGGCTCTCGTCAGGGTTAAACTTCAAAGGAACGAAATCTTTGCCTGTAGGTCTCAGGGTTGATGTCATACTTAGAAAGAATAGCAGATTTTACTTGGTCATAGTCAAGGGAATCATCAATGTCCTTATGCACATAAGCACCTCTAGCTTTGCCAATAAGCAATGGTAACAAGTGAAAAACCCAATCTGCTTTCTGCCACCGGCATGCTATAGCAATCCGTTCAAATGTAATCAGAAAGTGTTCAATGTCATCATTGTCCGTTAATCTTTCCATTCTGAGCTCATGGTGTGTGCGAGACTGACCTGCAAGGTTTGGATGGGCAGCCATGGTAAAAAGCTCAGCTTGCACCTGAGGATGGTTGCTGGTGGATGGTAAGACTTCCACCTCTGATGGATCAGGGTCTGCGGACAGAGAATCTGGTACTGGAGATGTTCTGGCCTGAACTTCTAACTGCAAAAGCTGAAACTGCTGTTGCATTGTTTCAAACCGCTGTTCCTGTCTTGTAGTTATCTCGCTCTGCTTTGCCGCTTTAGCCTCCGTCTGCCCCATATGAGCCTGAAGCAGGGCCACCAGGTCCAACATGGATGGCTCCTTACCTTCACTCTCAGTGCTTTCTACCACTCCAGAGGCCCCATTGTCCTCCTCTTCACTACTGGCTTGCTTCTCCTGGATATTTGAAAGGCTTGTCGGTCCTCCCGGTTTCCTTGTAATTCTCCCTCCACGCTGCATCTTTTTTTTTTTCTTTTTTTTTTTAAGAAAAGAAAGTGAATAAAAAACACCTGTGTCCTCCACTGAATGATCCAACCACTGCCACCAATTGTCAGGGACCAAGTAGTAAGACAACAGGACACAGGAGTGGTTTAAATAAACTAGGGTTTTTATTTACCCAAAAATCCACAAAACATCCTATAATAGCAAGGCCTATAAAAGAGGTCAACAGAAAATACCTCAAAGAAACATAAGAGGTGTTAACTCAATAAAACGGACCTGCTACAATGAAAAACCAAGGAACCTATAAAGTGGCTTGGCCAAACCAAGTTGAACCCAAGGGATAATTAATAGTCACATCATACACAAAGGACACTGACAAAACCCAAATCCCCCCTTTGACATGGAAGCAGGTGGTTTGTCCCAATCTGTCCCAATTGGCTCCTTGCCGTATTTATGAGTCCTCAGCGCTCGGCCACACCCTTTGCTGAACCAGGAAGTAACCTCCCCCAATGGACATGGTAACATTTAGAGCAAATGTGTGGTGTTAATTGGCATGTTTTATTGTAGCTGCACTGGAGCAAAACTACTGAAGATGAGGATGCAGTGTAGTTGGTTTACCCTGGGTGGCTGTGGCCATCACACACCTGTATGCTGGTTGGTGCTGAACAGGCAATGTAGGGGTCAAGTCAATTTGACATAATAGCTACCTAACAAAAGGGCTACTCCTTAAATTAGTGTACAGTGTGTTTATCTGGACTTCCTATATTAAACACAGTTGTGTGTGTATGCTGTGATGCCAGTTCTGTTTTATAACTTAACGGTGTTGCGTTGTACGTAATGTGACGCTACATCTGTAAGAGTTATGATCATATTAACTGCTGCAAGGTTTTACAGGTTTCAACATCATTTTTGTACTCTTATTAAGAGAGAAGGTGTTGTAGTGATATGTTTCATGAAATATAATGTTCTAACATGTAGCAGTAAAGGACTCAGAATGGGATCATTAGGGTAATTAATGATAAGATCAAATTGTGTGTGAACTAGGTGAAACACATGGCCTCACAAACTGTTCCTCACAGTGTCTGAAGTCAATGGGGTACGAGGTGAGTAAAACTCCTCTCACTCTCTGGTGAAGGTCAAGGGTCGGTCAGTGTAGCGGAATGTGGCCAGGACCCGTGTGCGGTAGGTCTAAACACAAACTTCTGCGTTAAAATAGTTACAGCAAAGAATCGGGGGGGGGGGGGGGGGTAGTTTATTGTCCTTCACCAAGGTCAACCAATAAGTAACAAGAAGTGTTTAGCTATGAAAGTACAAGGTTTGTTTAGCAGCACAATCCTGAGGTCAATCCAACGACTTCTTCTCAACCTGTTAGAATTATACTGCTGCGTGTGTTGAGGGGAGGTCCGGACCCTTCAACTGGCCCAGGCCGGCAAACATTTTTCTGTTTTTTATTGACTTATTTATTGATAAAAAGCATTCCTGCCCTTGTAGGACATCACGTAAAATGTTGCTGTTAAAAAACTGAATTTGACACAAAAATGACACAGACCTATAATTTGTGGTAAAACCAGACATTGACCTTAAAGAGGTTAAATGCTGTGTGCGGGGGGGACCGCAGAGGGAGTTCAGTTTGAAAAGCCAAGCTCAGCTCTGCTTATCCTGAACCCGATGGCCTCCCCAGCTTTACTTTTGATTATCTTAAATTAATGCTTTCTCCCATTTTTAGAATTCAATATTTTTAACACAATGCTTGAGATCTAAACTTTCTTACCCTCATGTTCCCTCCAGGCGAGGAGCTGCTGAAGATGGGGGAGGAGGACGAGCAGGGATGGTGTAAAGGGCGGCTGAGCAGCGGCCAAGTGGGCCTCTACCCCGCCAACTACGTCCAGAACTCCTGATGGCCCGCCCAGCCAATGGTACCACACTCAAGATGCCAGGACCAATCACAAGCTAGTAGTGCTGACATGGAGACGGTGAAACCAGACAGTTTTCTGGTGACTGACTGATAAAACAACTTTCTTTCCTTTTTTTTATCAGCCAGTTGGAAAAAAAGTCCACTTATTGTGAAAGGCTGTTTACTCAACCTGAGGTGAATGACATTGTTTTTTGAAAGAAGCTTTACAGTCAAAGAGAAATCAATGGAGGCCTGCCAACGCTCTGTAGAGAAACATGGACGCGAGTGAACAAACTCTGGATTTTGTTCTGCTTGCTGCCATTATTTTTAATTGCAAGAGTTACAAAATCCACATTGAATCCGAGAGGAGACAGCCTGGGTGCCGCAGCGGTAAGAGTCACCACCACGGCTGACAGTGATTGGCTGACACACATGTCAATCAGTTTCCGTACTGCTTGTGGAAGAAATCATTTCACATTTTGGGAATTCAAAAATAAATTAAAATGTTTTATGCAGTTAGATCACAGGATAGAAGCAACTCAAAAGTCAGCAGCATGATAGCTTAGCTTAGCATAAAGACTGAGAAAGCCTTCAGGTTCTGAAGACTATCTTTGGAAGTAAAAGCCCAATTGTATTCGCTCAAATTATATCAATGAGCATTCCTAAAACTCTGATGGGCATGGCTAACAACAGGAGAGCTAGGCTTTGATTGGGTTACCTTTATTCAGAACTAGGCTAGTCTTCCCTATTGTTTTAAGTCTGTACGCTAAGCTAACCAGCAGT
This sequence comes from Harpagifer antarcticus, assembly GCA_902827135.1. NCBI lineage: Eukaryota > Metazoa > Chordata > Actinopteri > Perciformes > Harpagiferidae > Harpagifer > Harpagifer antarcticus. Next base: position 6,041,710 of record CADEHL010000508.1, read on the forward strand.
TGCTGACCTCTTGTGTTAGCTATATCTATCTTCAAATCTAACTCTAGCCATGTGAATAAGCTTATTTCCCAACATGTGAAACACATGTTTTAAACACCACTATTTTCATCATTAAATAAAGTAATCGTCGTTGTTGGGGGAAACATTTTAAAGCCATTTTCAGTAGATGTTGGCGCACTTTGATCCAGCCCCTAATGTCCGCTAGAGGAACTGCAGCTGGTGGCACCTTCAACTTCCTATTCGCTCAGTTTTGGTGGTTCCTGTCACTACCCGATCCGTCCCCCTGCCCGATCGGTACTGCGCATGTGCGAGGTCCGCCATATTGGACAACTCCGGACGGCAACTCAAGATGGACACTTGACACAGTGGCTTTTAGCAAAGCTCAAAAAGAAAACTCGAGAGAGATGAGTTATTTTTATTACAACGTGACTTCACTATTATTTAACAACTCTTTTTATTGGGTTATTTTATTTAGGGTTAAGTACATTGTCAGAATAAGTGAGGAATGAATTTAACTTCTGTTAGACAGCCATATGCCATACATTTTTGCATACATTCACAGTCAATATTTATTCAGCATGATAGCTGTCTAACAGAAGTTAAATCCATTCCTCACTTATTCTGACAATGTACTTAACCCCAAATAAAATAACCCAATTAAAAGTGTTGTTAAATAAAAGTGAAGTCACGTTGTAATAACAATAACTCATCTCTCTCGAGTTTTCTTTTTGAGCTTTGCTAAAAGCCACTGTGTCAAGTGTCCATCTTGGGTTGCCGTCCGGAGTTGTCCAATATGGCGGACCATCTCGCACATGTGCAGTACCGATCGGGTAGTGACAGTTCCTGCTTGGATTAAAGAGATATAGAGAGGCGAAGTCACGCCCATCTACTTCCGGCCCATGGGACCCCGGAAGCGAAAAATAATACATTGAATTCAATGGAGAGAGAAAACGTATCTTTTGATCCCGTTTGAATTGTGCCACGAACTACACATATGATGTTTGTCAATCTTAAACAATCATTTCCATGTCAAAAAAGTCACATTTTGTCGTACAACTGTTGAAATATAAGACTATGAAAAATACGCGACTACAAAGACTACAAATCCCAAATCCCATTCTGGGTCGCGTAAGTGATGTCATAGGCGATAATGCTCCAAGTTGCTCCAAGTGGTTGGTTCACTTTTACAAGATGCCTGTGTGCTTTGTACCAGGTTGTAATCACAAAGTGATCATACCACTTGCTCGTTCTATCGCTTCCCGTCTGATGAAAGGACCAGGAGTCGCTGGATCAGACATATCAGGTAATATCATAGGTAGTATACATGTTGTGCATGGAACATAGTCAAGTTAGCTACCTAGCTAGTAGCGATGAGTAGCGAGCACGTTAGTTAGCATTACATTACTTAGCCTTGTCAGTTTTAGTAGCCTTACCATGAAGTTATTATTTTATTACATGAAGTAAACCAAAATATTAAACAGTAAGAGTAGTCATGATGGTAAGTATTTTGTGAAACATTTGAAGAGTAGCCTACTGCTCCCTCCACCGGGTGCTAAGGAAGCAGTTCAGGGAGAGTGGAAGGCAGGCAGGGGTGATAATTGTGATGACAGTGACAGTGACAGTGAGGGGGAGTCAATCTGTTTGTTGGAAAGACAGTCGTTGTGTGCTTACTGAGAGAAAATTGTTAGAAGAGATAATTATTCAAAGTGTTGTTACTTTAAAGTGTTGTTACCTTAAAGTGTTGTTACTGACCTTTTTCTCTTTTTTTCCCCTTACCTCACCTGTAACTGCTGAGACGTTGAGGAACATGCACACTGACCTGCTCTGGCAACCTGACTTCCACTGTACGTAATAGTATTTGGTTATGGTATATTATTTATATACATCAAAAGGCACAATGCACCCCCCAGAGACACACATGTATTGAGTGTGATATTTTGCATAGGTCATGTGAAATCATCTTTACACACTAGAAAACTGTAGGAGCGGCAACTTGTTTTGAAATTAAATTTTTAATATCTGATAAAGTTGATCTGTTTTCTTCTTCTCTCTTCCCAGCAGCTCCATCCATCACCGCTCTGTTCCTGCAGGTCCTGCTTGCTAATCAATGCTCATATTTTTTTACACAATTACAAATAAAGTCAATGTATTGTATGACATGAAGTTGTGCTTCATTCTGAGTCAATAATAAATTCATTCTGCCTTCAACTGCACAATGACTGTGGACTGCACCGACATCCATGTAGCTGCCCCCAGTAAGATGAACCAAGCAAAGAGGGTCACCATCATGCCCAAGGACATCCAGCTGAGAGAGGGCTTAGACTGACCTGAGACCAGCACACCCAAACACAACGGCTCTTTTAAGAGCCACCTACAGTTTCAAAGAGTTGCAATCCTACGTTATTATAATGATTAAACTGGTTCATGTATCACTTAGTTTACTGAACCGTGATGAATGAGAGAAATTAGTGAGGTAGTTGTTTACTGAAGTTACAAAGGCATTAATATATGAGTAACAGGTCAGTGTAAACACACGCTTCTGTCAATTATAGATCAAACTATTTATATAAAAAATATGTAATAAAGTTCTCAAACAAGTATTCGGTATATTCCTTGATAGCTTTTGGAGAAGGTTGTTTTTAAGTTTACTAAAATCTATCGTTTCAACTGTTTCACTTTATAAAAAGGGAACAGGTGAGTAGAGCATCATCGAGTTTCTTATTCTGTCAGTAAATTATCCAAATGAAATGTTTTTCATTATTTTAGTCAACCCTAAACAAATTGATTGTACCTTTTAATAATGACCTTACATGGTCGGCAAAGTTAAATTAACTTCAGAAAATCAAATCTGTTCTGAGAAAAAACTAATAAATGTTTAAAGATAGGAACTTGCCATCCCACTGAAAAACAGTCTAGAGATTCAAAGGCGTAGTTGTAGTTCAGTCCAACATTTCATTTGGATTCATTTCTCCAACAGTCACTATTTTCATAAAGAATATATATATTTTTCAAAGTCAACTTTATTGTCAATCTTACTCAGTTTGTGTTTATAGACAGAGAGATCAAAAAGACGTTTCCAACAATCCCAAATACGAAAAATAAAATTATATAATTTACAGATATGTATACAAATATATATCCTGTATACAAATATATATCCTATATACACCATCATGTATAATGAAGGAAATGTGGTAGATAACAAGTAAATAGAGTTACATACAGATCCATGTTACAGCAAAAGATGGAATAACTAAGAAGCACGCAGTATAATAATAATTACATGCAACAATTAAATAACTGCTCAGCATCTCCACCACAATCCCAATCTGCTGTGTCCTGTTTTCCTCCCCTCTGCATAACACCCCATCACACATAGGAAACACAACGCAGAGTCCGAGGGTGTTAAGAGTATGTTTATTTAAATGTCCTCCTCTCTACTGGCCAACACAGGGAGCATGCTGGGTGTAGAAGTTCTCCAGGAGGAGGAGATTGCCATGCCAGGCAGGGTCTTTGGGGATGATGATCGCCTCCTTCGTGGTCCACACAACAAAGTAGCAGAGACTCCGGTCTGTGATGTGCAGCTGCCCTTGGACCTGGTGCCAGTATGGGTGATTGACCCACCCTCCTCACGGAGACAGAAGGAAGGTAACTGGACTGCCTCCGCGATGGTCATGTTCCTCTGGCTGTGTGGACACTTCACCTCCAGCAGGGCAGATGGCTGCACAAGTCCATCAGTGATGCTCCCAAAACACCCGACTCACTCACAAAGAGACCAGACTCAAACACTCTCACTTGATAGGCCTCCACAAAAGCCTTCACCCCTTCGGTCTCGTTTACAACCCCCCAGTTGGCAGTTAGCGATGTCTCTGGCCAGTGGGTTGTATGTCTCCTCTCGCTGTTGGTAAAGTTGAGACACCGGCTGGACTACTTTTTAAGTGCCAGGCTTCCTCCACTGGCACTCAGCATCTGTGGAGCTGATCTGCCACATGGCAAATATTGCCAATGCTGCAGCGTGGCTGCATTTGTACATCCCCTGTGCACAATCACAGACAGCGCTCTGCATCGCGCCATCCTCTCCCATGCAGATCTGTACAAATAAAGTAAGTACCATTTGTTAGCATGCTATAATAGATTGAATGAGCAATAATACAAGGATGGTCCGGATCTGGGGGGGGAGGGTTTATTTTTCCATAGTGTTGTCCTCTTGTCTGATTGTTGTATTGGTTGTGATTGTACTTTTCTAAATGTGTATGAATACATTTTTGAAAAACATTTGATCAACAATAAAAAAGGATTTGGTCAGGATCTAGACTCAGTGTGTAGTTTATTAATTAATCAATGCTCTCTCCATTAGGAACACACATACCAGTGCACCAGAGGGAGTCACACACATACCAGTGTACCAGAGGGAGTCACACACAGCTGTGCCTAGATAACCAAAACCCTTGAATCTACACACAGCAGATAAACTCAAATGACACAACGAGATGTAAAAGGAGATGACACATACAGTATAGTCGATATAAAACTGTCCGCTTCAATCTGAAGAGCAACTCAAACAAGACACGGGAGTGTACCTTGTTCTTGTGAACACTAATGTTATCCACAGCATACACAGAGACCACAAAGTTCTTAAGGAGAAAACTAGTTACTAAAACAAAACACGTTAGTGTACCTTGTTAGCTAATGTTAGCTAGCTGACATTAACGTTACACATTGCACTCATGTTACTCACCGAAACCTTGTAAAGCCGGTCCCGCTGCTCTTACAGAACCGACTAACTCCCCTTTCGTGTATGTACAGCTCTCAACGTGCCCAGACTTGGAGTGATGTTCACCTCGTTTTATACTTTCCGCCTCGTTCTGAAAGAAGCAGGTGGAATGTGCTAACGTGACGGCCGTCTTTGTGATGGTGACGCGTATTGTGCGAGACCAGAGACCTGTAGTTCACTGAGCGGTTTCACACAAACAAATGTGTAACTTCACAGTTTTACGACACATTTTTATTTTTTTGACTTTCAAAATGTTCTTTTAAATTGACAAACATCATATGTGTCATTCGTGGCACAATTCAGACGGGATCAAAAGATAACCTTTCTCTCTCCATTGACTTCAATGTATATTTTCCCGCTTCCGGGGTCCCATGGAGGCTCTCGGAAGGGGAGGGACTTCGCCTCTCTATAAAGACTGCCAGTGCCTTAGTCAGTGAGGCCAAACATGTTACAGCCCCCCCTGCTGTCTGACCAAGGAACTACAGCCACCTGATCCTGACCCCTAGTCTGATCCCAGTTGAATCTGTGTCAGGACTTTAAAATGTTTTACCTTCTGATTGGTTCATTTAGCTCGACATCGGCATGCTTTGGTTCATTTGTAGTTTTTTAGGTGTGACACTGAATTCACTTTCTTTCCTATTTTGTTATGTGATAGCTGTATGTTTATATTCAGTCAACAGATTTAGATCTTGGGAGGGTGTAAACTAATGGTAATTCTTTTTAAGAATAGCATTTTTACAGTCAACTTATTTACTTTCTAATTTATTGTCCTTTTTAATTTAGCAATCATTTTCATTGTTAGGCTGACTAAGGTGGGAAGTTGACTGTTAGCTTTGGGCCCTTTGACCTGTGGAAGGTGGTTTGTTTTACCGTGCTTCGATCATGAAACACACAGAACACAAACACCTTAAATAATTGATAATATTCTGTCCATTTTGGGTTTTTTCATGTTTAAGTTTGTGTGGTTTCCTCTGTCCTGCTGATGTGAGCGTCGCTACAACTAATCCACGTAGACGTCTGAATAATAAGAGAGGTAATAGAGATAATTAACGCTAATGTGCTTCTCCTTTTTTCCTTTTTCTTTACAAAATGATAACATGTACATAACATTACGTGGGAAGCAACAATAAAGCGCTTTCTGGAGTTGGAGGTTTTACAGACTTTTTCTTTTGTCCTCAAATTCTTTCAAACTGTAGTTATTCAAGTATCCTGCAAATATGTCAAGTCCATGCATTAAAGAGTGGGGAACTGGGAGGAGATATTTAAGGATATTTTATAGGCAACTGGTTTTCAATTCCCATTGATTTCTGCTCCTTAGAAAATGCCACATGACTGTTAGAGCACTTGTATGGTTCGGTTTTAAATTGTCAAATGTGTTTCATTGTTGCATTTGGCAACAAAGTGTGGCGCTATAGTTGCTGAAATAATCCAACATTTACCTAAAAGTTTTTTTTTCTCAACAGCATAGTCTTTAGCTTAGCAGGTGGTATGTTGTTGCAGTGCATGCTGTGAACCAAATACTTTTCTTGAGGTTAAATATTCAGTCTTTTTCTGGCGCATTCACTTTGTCACTATAATGATGATGAGTGTGGAAACAATGGGTCGTATATGCAGCTGGGAGGAGAGCAACTTCCATTCACTGAAGCAGACTGCTGGATATGGTGAAAAGCTCAGGAAAAACTAAGGATTAAACCTTGAATTACAAATATGTAAAAAATTCAAATGTTTTAACCTATATTGGCACATAATTGTTTACATTCAAGATGTTCTACCTGATGTAAAGCTGCAGCTCTGCTATTGGCCATTTTTAAAATCGATTTATTAAAGTGTTATTTTAATTATATATATTTTAAAACCGGTATGACAGTCCCCATGAAAAGGTCTTAAAGAAAGCAATACTATTGTCACCTGGGACCTTTTTATAGGGTCACCTTTTAAAGAGTGACCCCTGCTCCAGAAGAACCTGCTGTAAATGACATGAGCCATCTGCTGGTTCAGCCCTTCGCTCAGTTGCATTTTAATTTTCAAACCCATTTCAAAGTTGTCTGTGAGCAGACTTCTAGGAAGTACTCTTGTACTAGGAAGTTTAACTTTAACAACTATTATCCCAACTGCAGACAAATGAGTTAAAATTCCTGCTTTTTCACTTAAATTACAACAATATCAGCAAAAAGTATCAAACATTAAAGTTCTCATTATGCACAATGGCCCATTATAAGAACAATGTATATTATATTATGAAACTATAATTATTGATGCCTTTATTTGTACATCTCTGGGGATAATGTTTTATAACCATCTAAATTATTGCATTTATTTTTTTGATTATTACTACCTTGACATCCGCAATGTATGTAAAATAAAGAGCAATATTTTCCTCAATAATTTAGCAAAGTTTGACTTAATTACAGTGCAATTTTACTTTACTACAGTATTTTAGTAAATATGCATCTCAACCTTTATATATACAGTCTATGATCTCAACCTCTAGTGACATGTTTTCTTTTGAATACAACAGTGTGATATTCATGTGAATGTATTGTGCTCTCAGTATAACTGCGCCCCCTGCTGTCTACACAGGATATATACAGAGTAGCGATGAAGTAGAGACAGTAAGCATGTATAACGTGTGTGAGTCAGCACTGGTGAATAAACCCTGTTAACGTCCAGCAAGTTGAGTATTTCATGTACAACATAGAAACATTACATTGGCGACGAGGAGTAAGCGAAAGGACACACGAAGGATGAACACGGACTTCGCTGAGTTTTCCGGAAAAGAAAAAAAAAGGAAGAAAGACGGACAAGTGGAGAGTGAGGCTAAGCTAACTACGCTAAGCTAAAAACGAGGCAGTCGGCGCATCGCAGCAGCAATGGCCGTGAATACCGCTTCTCTGATTGATTGATTGATTAATTGAAAAGTGTATTAACAGCTTGTATATTGGGTACAGTACAGTACAGCTCAAAACATATAATTATTAAGGTGATACAGACCAGAGAAAGACTTTCGTCTTGTTTATATCAGGGTCCCCCATTTCCAATTTATCATATCATTTAAGACATGTAAGACATATTTGACAAACAGATGGGTTATTTACAATTTACATACAGGTGGTTTTTTTACATACAGATTTCTTATTTACAATTTTCATTTTAGATTTCGTTCTAATACATCCTAACCGGACATTTAAGACATACCAAGTCTACAGATATACAGTTAGTAACAGAGTCTAAAATGCGAGTATATACATAGATGGGGGGGGGGGGAAGCTGTCCATTGTACGACAGATTGAGATTTGTACCATTACCGGGGCCAGTTTTGCAATGCTCTCCCCCGAAGGTGCTCTTTAAGAGAGGTTTTGAAGGTAAGTATAGTTTTACTTTCCTTTACAGTTGTGGGAAGAGCGTTCCACCTTGATGTGGCATAATTGCGAAACGTGTTTGACACAGAAACGGACCTTGGCTCTGTCGGACCTCGCTGGATGAAATGGATGCAAAGGTTTGAAAACTACACCACTGCTATGACCATAAATGGCGATGCTAGACTAAAGGCTTTAATGCTGCACATAGCGGGAGAACGTGTGCATGATATCTACGACACACTAGCAGGAGAAGGTGACAAATATGCAGACGCTAAGCAGAAGCTATCTACATACTTCTCACCCAAGAAAAACGTCCAATGTCAAGTGTACATCTTCAGAAAAGCTAAGCAAGATCCAGGTGAAACTTTGGACAGTTATCACACAAGGTTGAGGATGTTAGCTAAGAACTGTGAGTTTACCAGCATGGATGCAGAGATTAAAACGCAAATCATACAAAGCTGTGCATCATCCAGACTGCTCAGAAAGGCGCTGAGAGAACCAGATTTAAGCCTAGATGCACTTTTAGACCATGGGAGAACAATGGAGCTGTCCGAACTTCAAGCTTGTGGCATAGAAAAGGGCACAACAGCTACAGTCAACAGGCTGGATCAAAAGACCGCAGAGAAGCATTCAAGCCGCAGTCAATGGTCGGAGAAACGCTTTTCCAGCAACCGCTGCAGAAACTGTGGAGGTAAATATCCCCATGATGGTGAATGGCCTGCTAAAAGCAAACCATGTAGAGCCTGTGGTAAACTAAATCATTTTGCAAAACAATGTCACTCAAGATCTAATGACAGTGAGACAAGACAGGCACAACGCAGAGCTAACACGCATGCTAAGAAGATTCATCATATCAGAGGGGCTGCACCAAATGAGAAAACAGAGGAAGTAACTCATCCAGCAGTGACGATGCTTATGTGTTTACAGTTGAAGCGGACAATATTTCAGAGCTGCCACAGACTCATATCAAGCTAAATGAAAATAGCATGTTGGTTTAAATCGATTCAGGAGCTACAGCAAACTGTGTCAGTAAATCAAGCTTCAGAGACCTGGTGCCTCTTCCACAACTCAGCCCCACAACAACAACGATTTATCCATTCCGCTCCAACGTCCCATTGCCTGTTCGTGGATCATTCAGGTGCAATGTGGGGAAGGGACAGAAAAACACAATGCACATTTTTTGTGATTAAAGGAGATGGATTTAATATTCTAAGCTACCAGACATCCAAAACACTGGGACTGATTGTCACCACAGTGTCATCCAGACCACAGCATCTCACAGTCGCAGATGAGCTGGTGGAAAGCAATCCGAGCTGTTTAAGGGAATAGGCCAACTGAAAGACGTTCAGGTAAAGCTTCATATAGATCCTGACATTAAACCTACATGTCAACCACATCGACGAGTACCATTCCACATCCGCCAGAAGGTTGAGGATGAGCTTCGCAAGCTAGAAGCAGAGGACATCATCGAGGAGGTGACTGGACCGACTCCATGGGTATGACCTATTGTTGCACTGCCCAAGGCTAAAGACCCCGACAAAGTAAGAATTTGTGTTGACATGCGTCAGGCTAACTCAGCCATAGAGAGGGAAAGACACATCACCCCCACAATGGATGATGTGATACATGAGTTAAACGGAGCAACTGTGTTCTCTAAACTTGACCTGAGAGCTGGATATCACCAGTTAGAGCTTCATCCAGACAGCAGATACATCACAACATTTTCCACTCACCTTGGACTAAGACGCTACAAAAGACTGAGTTTTGGCATATCCTCTGCTGCTGAGGTGTTTCAAAATGCCATATGCCAAACACTGCTTGATCTGAAAGGTGTGAAGAATCTCAGCGATGACATCATTGTTCATGGTGCCACTCAGGCTGAGCATGACAACAACCTCAGAGCTCTGTTCCAGAGACTGAAAGACAGTGGTCTCACACTTAATCGTGAGAAATGTGAATTCAACAAATCCAGGCTTGAGTTTTTCGGCTTCATCTTCTCAGCGCAAGGTGTTTCAGCTGATCCCAAAAAGGTTGTGGCAGTCCATCATGCCACAGATCCTGAAAATCAGAGTGAGGTCAGAAGTCTGCTGGGCATGGTCAATTATTGCTCCAGGTTCATCAAAGATTTCTCATCCATTTCCGAGCCGCTACGAAAGCTCACCAGAAAAGACACACCCTGGGTATGGGGCCCAGAACAGCAAGCTGCTCTAAAGACACTGAAAGACAGTCTAACCAGTGACACAGTCATGTCATACTTGTACCCTGGCAGACAGACAGAACTTATAGTGGATGCTAGTCCTGTGGGACTGGGTGCTATCCTCTGCCAGCATGATGAAAAAGGGGTGAGGCACATAATAGCATATGCAAGTAGGTCTCTAAGTGATGTAAAGAGGAGATACTCCCACACTGAAAAAGAAGCACTGGTTATTGTGTGGAGCTGTGAACATTTCCACCTGTACATATGTGACCTGCTCCATCGAAATCAGTCGCATTGACCCGAAGACACATTTTGAGTTGTATACATTGCTGGAAAGAGGAGATTCCTAGCTTTCTAATGATATCAGGATTGTTGTTGTTCTCCAAATATTAAGCGAAATATGTCACATTATATAATGACTGTCACCGAGTCATCATTTTGAGAAAAAGGCCTTTAAAGTTTCCTCTTCTCTGGAATCCATCGATCTGATTGATTATTAACAAATGATCAAAATACTACAGAGTGAAGATATTTTCGTTTGGAGGGGAAGCTCGCGAGTGTGTGAGTGTGTGTTTGTGTAATTTTGCGTTTGTGTGTATTGTGTTTGTTTCCTGGGGAAAACACTCACGAGAAACACCGGCTGTTGTTATGCCTGCTGTGACGTTAAATTACTCCGTTCTCCGCTTGTAATTATGCCGTTAGAAGCTTCAAATTGTATTTATCATCAGAATTTGCCGAAACAAATATAATATTCTGAAAGTCAACACTTTTTTTAATTGAAATCAGATGAAAACAAACTGTAACGGACCCTGCCGTGTTATCTATGATTACTATACTCTTACATTCATAATTTCAGCCGGAGGGAGGGGGGGCAGATTGCGGAAGAGCAGATTGCGAGTGAGAGGTGCCTGTCTTCGTCCCTTTACAAGCTTCAAACATGTATTTATCGTGTGATTTTGGAAATAAAAATGTCATATTCTGAAAGCCAAGACTTTGTTTGTTTAAAATCAAACAAAACACCCGAACCCTGAAATGATTGTTTTTTACGTAAATCCACGTTTATTTTGAAATGAGCCGTTGCGACTTCCGACTGATTTCGATAGAGCGGGGTCACATATATGGTAGGGATGCCAGTGATTATTCGATTATTCGAATATTCGTTACAGTCTCCATAATCGAATATTATTTTTAAAAATCGATTTTATTTATATATATTTTTTTATTATTATTTATGTTTTATATAGACTAATGCTAATAATAGTAATAGTATTAATAATTATAAATGGCCATTGGTCACACCACCAGTTTGTTTTACTGTAAACTTGGAGGAAGCCTGCGTGCAGAGCAGACTGCTGCTGCAGCACGCTACACACCGACCCCCTCCCCCCCCCCCCCCCCCTCCTCTCCCTCACACGTGCGACTAAAGATGAGCAAAGCGGCAGGTACTACTTCGAACTTACAAGTCCAAAGGAAGTTAAATGCAAGCTCTGCGAAAAGACGTTGGTCTATCACAGCTCAACCTCAACAATACGTTCGCATTTGAGTGCGAAGCACGCCAAAGAGGTTACAGAGAAAGACACAGCACAGCCAGCCATTACCAACTTCACTTCAAGGCCACGTCATTGTGATGACATGCGTGCATGTTTGTTGTTTGTACTGTTAAACATGTTCCAGTAAAGAAAACAACGGAATTCCTTTTGTCTGAGATTTTTTTTTTTTCTCCCGCCAGGGCTGCCGAATAATCGATTTTGATCATGGTCAGTTTCTGGCAACCCTAATATATGGTCATCCTTTCAAACTAGTGACAGATCATAAAGCACTGGAAATCATATGGAACAATCCCATGTCGAAACCACCTGCGAGGATTGAAAGATGGGGACTCAGGCTTCAACCATATGACTTCAAGGTGGAATACAGAAAGGGAGCTGACAATCCAGCTGACTACATGTCTCGACACCCTCTACCGTCAAAGACAAGTGACAGCACGCGAGCAGCAAAAGTAGCCGAAGAGTATGTAAGCTTCATTGCAACTCATGCAACACCCAAAGCTATGACACTCGCAGAGATCAAAGCAGAGACACTTAAAGACCCGATCCTTTAAGAGGTAATCTCATGTAACTCACAACACGCTGCCATATTAAAACAGTTTAGACGAGTAAGCAGCGAGCTGGCAACGTCACATGCATCAGACATAGTACTACGGGGCACTAGAATAGATAGAGTCCTACAGCTAGCTCACGAAGGACATCAAGGCATCGCTAAAACCAAAGCACTACTCAGAACAAAGGTGTGGTTTCCAGATATTGATCAGAGAGCAGAAGCATCAGTACGCAGCTGTCTTGCATGTCAGGCAAATACCCCAGCTGTACATACTGAGCCATTCAAAATGGCAAGTCTACCAGAAGCACCCTGGCACAGCATCAGCGCATACTTTTATGGATCACTACCAACAGGAGAGTACCTGTTAGTCATGATAGACGATTATACACGCTACCCAGTTGTTGAGAGTGTTAGATCAACTTCAGCTAACACAATCATTCCAGTCATGGACAAAGTTTTCTATGTTTGGAATCCCCAGAATGGTAAAAACTGATAATGGCCCCCCATTCAACAGCAGCCAATTCTCTCAGTTTGCAGACTACTTAGGATTTCATCATCGCCGGATCACACCGCTTTGGCCTCAAGCTAACGCTACAGCTGAAAGATCCATTCACACTGGGCAAAGCAATACGTGTGGCAGAAACACAGGGAATTCATTGGAAACAACATTTGAACATATTTCTACGTGAGTACAGATCTACACCTCACAGCACAACAGAGAGCTCACCTGCTGAACTGTTATTCCAACGCAAAGTGTACACAAAGATCCCTTCATTCACTCACACTGCCAACAAGAGCTCAGACTCAGAAGTGAGAGCTAAGGACAAGAAGGCTAAAGCCAAGATGAAATCTCATGCAGACACTCATCGTCATGCTACATCTCACACTTTCACTCCAGGTGACATTGTGCTTCATCGCCAGCCCAAGCATAACAAACTCACCACACCACACAACACTAAACCCTACACTGTGATTAAAGTCAAAGGCTCAATGGTTACAGCGGCAAGAGATGGACATCGCATAGTCAGGAACTGTTCATTCTTCAAGAAGATCGCTGGAGAGCTAATGGACATCCCACCAGATCCAGTCAGTGATGACTCTGTCACAACACCCAGATATCCCACGAGACACGATAGGCGTCCTCCTGCCTATTTACAGGACTATACATAGTGTATGGACTGCTAAACATGTGAATGATACTCTGGGTATATAAACATTTGTATAGTTCCAACTGTTGTTAACTTCAAGAGACTGTTGAGTCCTGGTTAAGACAAGAAGTAAGATTTATGTCGGAAACAGTTTTAATGCATTTTCAAGATGTATAATTTGGTGTGGAGGATGTGTTCAAAGCTAACATGTGAATGCAAAAGTCTTAAAGATACGGTTACAGCAGAATTGCACTAGTTCCAGATAACTGTTACGTTAAATGCAGTATAACAGCCAAATGTTTAAAGCTATTAAAAAGAAAAGGGCAATGTGATATTCATGTGAATGTATTGTGCTCTCAGTATGACTGCGCCCCCTGCTGTCTACACAGGATATATACAGAGTAGTGATGAAGTAGAGACAGTAAGCATGTATAACGTGTGTGAGTCAGCACTGGTGAATAAACCCTGTTAACGTCCAGCAAGTTGAGTCTTTCATGTACAACATAGAAACATTACAAACAGGATGAAAAAAATGTGGATAAACTCGAGACAATTGAAAATAAATCGGGCTGAGCCAAAGGTAGAAAATCTGCAGACATTTTTATTAAATTGACAAATTTGTATCTGTACAGCAAAATCAAACTTCACAATGATAAATCTGTTACGGTTCATATTACATGGCATATGTAAAAAGAAAGACTGCACACCGATAAAGTTTGTTCACATAGAGACGTACAAAACTGGTTCCGATGGTCGCCATAGAGATGGTTTATAAAAGCTCTGAGCAGCGAGCTGTGTTCCGTCTGACCGTCAGCCCGCCATCAGGAAGAGGACCCCCCCCCCTCAAATAATCTGCAACTTCAGTTCATTAACTTTTGTAAATGAGGAGCAGAAAGTATTTAGTAAATGCTGCCAACCTCCTGCTTTTAGATCATTCACAAATATTAATATACAACTAAAAGCTGCAAAGCAAGCAGAGAGAGGATACATTTCTATTTTTTTTTACAAATGAATGAGGCGCAATTTCCAGTGATGTCAGCGCCCTGCAGACCTGCATCAAGTTAAAGTGCAAAATTAAATATTAAACAATCCAAACAATGCTTGAATCTCTTTAGTTTCATTTAGAGTTACAAGTCATTTGCCTGCCAAACAAAAGCATGTTTATGGCTCGAGAGTCTGTCAACGACCTAGCGGGGGTTTTCCATCCGGGTTTAAACATTGAATCATTTGTTATAACGTCAGCATAAAGCCAACATGCTTTCTTTCTTAAATTTGATACATGTTCCTCTAATGATTGGAAACTGAATATATGTTTCCTCTGAATGTAAAGTCTACGTTACACACCAATCAATGGGACTTTAAACTAAACACACAATCTGAATGTTTTGAGGTAAAACCCCTCTGACTGCTGCCCCCATAGCTCTGCATCAAGACCACTTAAAGCTGCTGATGTTCAGGTTTTGGCCACCAGGGGGCAGCAACAAGCCGTTGGGATAAGAGCTCGAGCAGTTAGCTGCTTAGCGTAAAATCTGGAAGCAGGGTGGAACGGCTAGACTGTCTCTGTTCAAAGTAATACAAAAAAAGTACGCCTACCAATAATTTACATATACGACCAGAATTAGACAAGCTATTTCTTGATGCCCCAGTAACACTTCAGGATCTCTCAGCAGTTGTCGTCCAAAAAATAAAGTTCTATTACCTCGTGATCAAATCGTTAAGTTTTTTGATTTATTACATTACATTTTGTATGGATCAAAAAAATGAGCTGAGTTAATATAAGGTGTCTTGATGGGTTTCGGTGGCTATTTTAAAGACAATTGGTATGATCTTTTTCCCTTCTGTGTGCAGTTGCAGTTCAAAACCTAAATGATTACCTTTGACTTGTATATGCCAATTTCAGACGATGTTTTCTCAGTCACATTTAGCTCAGTCCAGGTTTATTAGTCTGACCTTTAGCGTGTTATTGAAGCAGAATTAAAAAAAAGGTATGTGTGCCAGCTGTTTATTTGCCATATTAGCAATAACTTACTTCCTTACAAAACTGCACAAACTGCTAATGTTTGTGCTCAGGCATGTTACTCATGGTACAGACTGCAGAAGATGAAGCCTCTCTGAGTGTAGTGTAACAGATTGTGTTCATTAAAGGCAACAGAGGACATGGGACGACGCAGGTCATGATGAGAATATCCAGAAAGATCCACAACTCAACGTAAGGAGCCGTACCCGGCGAGTCAGACGGGGTCCTGTAAGGGAGTGAAGAGGACGGGACTTCACGATTGATGGGGAAAAAAGTCTGAAAGCAACAGGGACGTCTGAAAGAATTCAAAGTTCAGTTGCTGAGTGTGCGATTCCAGCAGCCACTTTGAAAGAAACAACGTCCTGTTGCTCGACATGCTCCAGTCTCTGAGTTAAATATCACAAAAAAGCAACGATTGGAAAGCAATCCAAACCTCAGAAGCAGCAGCCTTCAGTCAAATCATGATCGGTGCTCCTTTAGGAACTCAAAAGATGCCTCACATCCGACCCCGAACAACACCCTCCACAAAGCAGATATATTGGGGGAGGAAATATAA
This sequence comes from Harpagifer antarcticus, assembly GCA_902827135.1. Classification (NCBI taxonomy): domain Eukaryota; kingdom Metazoa; phylum Chordata; class Actinopteri; order Perciformes; family Harpagiferidae; genus Harpagifer; species Harpagifer antarcticus. The sequence goes on from CADEHL010000508.1 coordinate 6,057,861, forward strand.
TATCAGCGCTCCAATCTGACGCTCAGTTTGGAGATGGCCAGAACGGAGCATTTTCAGGGATTTTGTTTGCATTTGATTCAAATGTTCAGCAGCAGCAAATAAACGGAGCGGTTCCAGATGTGGAAATGGTGTTGGCACTGTGCAGGGTGGCTGGTTGAAGACCGGGAATCTGCGTAAGGACGAGAAAGAGGAGGAGGAGGAGGAGGAAGGTGCGAGGAGTCAGTCTTTTGTGGGCGCTCTCCCTCTCTACCGGTCCTTCAGCTCTCTGGTCACTCTCTTGGTGATGCGGCCGCACAGCAGCCCCACCAGGAAGAGGATGCACACGCTCAGAGAGATCATCAGCAGGATGTAGTTCTTGGAGGGCGAGATCATCACCTGCACCGCCAGGTCTGAGAAGCCCTCTGCTGGCGCCACCTGCAGGACGGGGGGGGTTATATACTTCAGATTTATAGCCCTGTGACAATCCAGACCAATGCCTTTGGTCTGGTCAAGCACCAGTGGTGGAAGACGTATTCAGATGCTTTACTTGAGTAAAAGTACCAATACATTATTGTCAAAATACTTCATTACAGGTAAATGTCCTGCTTTCAAAATCTGACTTAAGTAAAAGTACAGCAGTATTATCAGATATTAGGAAAATTGACATAGTATAACAAGTAAAAGTAATCATTGTGCAGAAAAATGGCCTTCATATATATATATATATATATATATATATATATATATATATATATATATATATATATATATATATATATATATATATACATACATGTTTTGATAATATTGTTGCATCAAGTAGCATTTAACTGCTAAAAAAAGGTTCTGATTTACTGTTTAATAAAGTAGTGGAGTAGAAGTATAAAGTAGCATAAAATAGAAACCTCAAAATTGCACTTAAGCACATTTACTTCCCACCTCCGTCAAATGCTACCTAAACTGAAGACCTTTCAACCAGCGTCAGGGCTAATTTACAAATGTTAGCATACAAACATACATAAAAGGCTAAACTTAGCTTGTTTCCTTTGCTTGTATTAAGCTATGCTAAGCTAATGGCCTTCTGGCCGTAGCTACCAACTACTATCATCTATCTCTTATCAAGAAAGTGTTATCAAAAATCCCTTTAAGGGTAATCTAAAAAACTAAACAGTGAAAAAACCGAGCAGTAATAATACATATGGAAAATAGGTAATAATTAGGGGTGTAACGGTTCACAGAAGTCACAGTTCGGTTCATACCTCGGTTTGGGGGTCACGGTTCGGTACGGGTACGGTACAACAAGAAAAAGCAAAAAAAAGTCCCAAATGCATAATTCCAGGTTTGTTGTTATTTATTTTGAACAGTAGCAAGTTTCAGTATAAAAATAAGGAACTCTAACATTTTGAATAATTAACTGTATTACACAGATAAAAACAAACCACAAACAGATGGCCAGATTATCTATAATGGCTGATGTCAAACAAAAAGGTTTCATCAAGCTGTAAAACTAAAAAGATTGTATTGAAAATATTACAAAATAAATAATAAGAAATTGTTTCAAGAGCGCAAAGTCGTTGAAAAACATATGCCAAAAGCTTCCGTTATTTATTTTGGTCTCTCGGCTCTCATGTCTATTGGCTTCTTGAAAACAGCGGGGATCAGCTGTTGAACTGCTGTTGTCTTTTGCCGGGCTCCTTCTGATATGATTTAGCATGTTTGACGTGTGTTACCATTAGCATACTGCACTGCTATCGAACAACGCCGACACACCGTCCTCGTCCGATCCACCACTCGCACTCCATCGTTATTGTAGTCCACAGGGAACCCGAAATGTTCCCACACAGCTGATTTAAAAGAAGCAGGTGGGTTCTAGCTCCCGTGTGTTATCTGAACTCGCAAAACTAACTTTTCTTCTTCTGGTATTTTGTTTGTTTTGTTGTTGTTTCTTCTTGTTCTTCATTTGTTGTTTAAGGGCGGCTGGCAAACAGCTTTTAGGTGCAATACCGCCCCCTGGATTATATATAGTGTAGTGGATACTGCCCTGAATGACAGACTTTTTTCCCACTCGTAAAAAAAGGCGTATTCGCCGTGTGACTGCATGCACCGAACCGTGACGTCCGAACCGTGACGGTACGGGACGAATACGGATACCGTTACACCCCTAGTAATAATAGATTTTGGTGCCTACAAAGTTAAATTGTGTATCACCCTATACTAAGGGAAAAAAAAAATTCTAGTCTTTTGTAATGCCAGTTGAACCCCCTGGTGTTTTACCTTTGCAGCGTAGCTCCACATGTCGATGCGGTCCTGAAGTCTCTTTTTACACTCCGGCTGCAGACGGACCCTCTTGTCCTGTAACGCCTCGATAAGACACGACATTTCTGGACAAAGAGAGGGAGAGATAAGTGAGAACATTCACACACAGTAAGTTCTGTGAATCTTGCTATATTGAGTGAAGCACCCACGTCGCCCCCTCCCCGGCGTGATGGCAGCACAGTGGTGTTTGAGGTCCAGAGCGCAGGCTGTGTGGAGCACCGGGTCCACGAAGATATCCGCCTTACTCTCCTTCAGCATGTTCAGCACCTCCTGCAACAAAGGAAGGAGGAACAGGGAACGATCAAGGATGAGGTTCTGCAACTCATCTATTTAGACCTTATGATGAATCATCCAAATGAGATTTAGAGGAGTTCAAAACATGTTTTAATGGTGTTCACTACAAAGAGACTAATTATAAAGACACTTGAAACATTTCCCTCCATCCATCCTTACTAACTTGTTTGGATGTTTTACAAAGCAAGTCATTAGGCGCATTCACACTGCGGTACTTTTCCCACAAAGGTTCATGTGAACTTAGTTCAGTGAACTCTTTTATCGCGTTCACACCAAAAAGAGCCGGTACTAAAATTAGTTCATGTGAACCTTTTTACCCCCTCGAAAGTCCCTGCTAGAGAGCAGGGACTTTCGAGCGGCTCTTTTGTGAGAAAAGAGCTATATTTCTGATTGGCTGGGCGGATTGCAAACCACGCCCCGTAAAACTTCCAAAAAGTGTTGTGAAGCCGCCATTTTATTATCCTCGCATTAGCATTATTAGCATTAGCATTAGCCCAGCGCAGAAACGCAGAGAGACTAACGTATGGCAACACAAAATAAAACATGGGAGCGGTGGAGATGAGGAGGTGTCGGCGTTCTGGCGATTTACTCGGAAGGCCAGTCCCCAACTCCGGGGACTTCCGGCCGGGGACTGTGGGCGGCAGTATACGCCGGGAAGTTGTTTGTAGCCTGCCAGTAAACCCAAAGCAGAAGAAGAAGAAGTGACGTCAGTGGCTTCATTTGCCTAATCCTCCCCCAGGGACTTATTCCGGTGTGAACGCGATCTGTACTTAGTTCATGAGAACTAAAGAGTTTGCATGAACTAAGTTCGCATGAACCTTTGTGGGAAAAGTACTGCGGTGTGAATGCGCCTATAGGCTCTTTGGTTCCACAGACGACACCTGGAGGAGGATGCTCTAACTTATTCCCTGCATTACCTCATAATGAATACAAATATACATTTAACAAATATAGCACGTTGTTAACCAACTCCAGTACACCCTTTTTGTAAATATCAGCCTGCTTTGGAAGAGTCTTTTTGACATTTCAAAGAAATACGATGGTTCAATCTACAACTAACCCTACGACCACCCACACGACCACCCTCACCACAGCTTCGGAGCATTTCCCAGAAATATCAAGGTTACAAAATAAATAATGATATTTACTTTTTTACAGGCTTCCTGTTTGATCTTCAGCAGGTTGACTTTCAGACACTCCTCCACCTGACCCGTCTGCTCCTGAGCTGCTGCCTCCTCTGCACATAGCCTGGGGATCTGAGGAGAGGAGAGGAGGGAGGGGAGGAGGGGAGAGGAGAGGAAAGGAGAGGAGAGAGGAAAGGAGAGGAGGGAGGAGAGAGTTTAATGAAAATAAAGAGTTGGTTTAATGCAGAGAAAGACATCCAAAATAGTCCTTAGGATTGTGTGTGTGTGTGTGTGTGTGTGTGTGTGTGTGTGTGTGTATGCGTACCTCATCAGTGCAGTGCATCTGCAGCTGTGGGTCCAGTCTGTAGTCGAGTGCTGACTCCTGCAGGATCACTCTGATCTGATCCTCACAGTCTGGAGACAGCCTCTGGACCACACCCGCCAAAAACACACAGTTCAGGACAACAACAACAACAACAATAAGTTGAAGTCAAATATTCATGAAGTATCACGATAAAGACACTGTACAGCTTATAGTAAACAAGTATTAGTTGTTATTTCAGATCTGTGTTAAAGGGTTATACCATTTTATTGTTTTTAACAATTAAACCTATACATTTACATTTTATTTACCGTTTATTTGATGCCGATTCTAGTCCAGTAACTATTTTATTCGTATCTTTTATTTGCAGTTTGTTAAGTTGAGGTGTGGTCGGCACTGACCTGGTCGGCGTATTTGAGTTTGAGGCAGGCGATGACCTGGCCCTCCAGCTCGCTGTCCTCGCTCGCCTTGTTCAGGATGGGCTGGCAGAACTTTGGGATGTCGGCCCGGCAAGCTTTCCTCAACACCGGGTTCAACCTGTAGTCTGGAGGAGGTGATGTCGAGTCAGATCAGGTTCAGATTACGAGATCTGATTCAGACATATTAAGACATGTTATACTGACCCGTGTTCTGTGTGATCTGTCTCTTGGTGATCATCTGTTTGCATTTGGGGTCCATCAGCTCGCTGTTCTTGTTCTGTTTCAGACACTGAAGGACGTTCCTGGCATCCGCGTCAGTACAGAACCTCTGCAGGAGAGAGGCACAAAACTAACTGGGTAAGGGGTCGTCTTGTTGTTTATTACACAGGCTGACATCTTGAAACTCCTCCTCCTCCTCCTCCTCCTCCTCCTCCTCCTCCTCCTCCTCCTCCTCCTCCTCCTCCTCCTCCTCCTCCTCCTCCTCCTCCTCCTCCTCCTCCTCCTCCTCCTCCTCCTCCTCCTCCTCCTCCTCCTCACCTTGATCATCTGCTTGCAGACCCTCATCAGCTGGTAGTCGAGCTCGGGGTCGGTCATCTCCACCTCCTGCAGTCTGAAGATCTTCTGGTGGCAGCGCTGACTCAGGTGCTTCTTCTGCTCCTTCAGACACTCGATCATCTGGGGAGCAGCAGAGAGGGAGGTGGAAATATTAAAAACATGACTTCAATATTTATTTCAGCTGTTTTCTGCATGTGCGGTGCGCCTCACCTGAGCGTTACCAAAGGCCACGTTGGGACACAGACGGCTGATGTCCGACTTACAGGGATCGTACAACTCTGGTTCCAACCGGATATCCTCCGACTGAAAGAAGAAGAATCTATGTTAACACAAGTGTGCACAAACTGCTGCTTTCACAGTTTGAGACACTTGTATGTGATGTGAGGTATTGACACACAGAGTAAGGTACCTTTTCTAGAGAGGAACCGATGTGAACAGGCCAGAAAACGCTCCGAAAAAGAGAAGATTGCACTCATCCGCAAAACTTTATGGGTATGTTTTCTCTGTAATCATTTATTAGCGCAACATTTTTGTAACAGTAATTCTAATATGTTTTGTTTGTTTGGCTGAAAGGTGGTTTCAATTATAATCATTTTAGGTTTTACTCCATACTGGATTGTTGATTAGCTGAGATAGTGCGCTTTTGTTTTATGTATTTGTGACTGTGTGTGGCAGGACGAATAGACAATGCTCATGCTAGTGCTCATGGGATCTTAATAAAGAAAGAAAGAACAAGTCTACGGCCATGCTAACAGCTCGGTGAGCCAAATGCTGACATGTTGATGTTAACCAGGCATACTTTCATTCTTTGAGAATGTGTGTGTGTGTGTGTGTGTGTGTGTGTGTGTGTGCGTGTGTGTGAGAGAGTGTGTGTGAGAGAGAGAGCGTTACCATCTCCAGCTCCTCCACCCGCAGCTGTTTACGACACTTGAGTGAGACGCGCTGCTCCCTGGCGTCCTGCAGCGTGTCGTTCCTCACCGTGGTGCTGAGGCAGATCACGACATCCACCCTGCGGCATGATGGGAAGTGTGAAATGTGTTGATTGAAAACAGATCAGTTTGCAGAAAAACACTTTGAACTAACTGGCTGCTCACAGAGAACAACAACAGAGGGAAAAAGGTACGTTTCCATTCTTAGGGATGTTTTAAAGCAAATCAAACTCACTTTTTCTTGATGTTTGGACACAGTCGCAGAACGTCCTCCTTACACGCCATCTTGAATTTGTAGGAGAACCGGAAATCCTTCATCTGGACCTGGAAGGTGAGCATCATGCATATTAAACAGCAAACATCACAGACAAACATAGTCATCTGTCTCTTCCTCTCTTTTTTCCTTCTGAATCTTGTGACATGTTAGGGGAATAATTACAGTGTCACACTCCTGTACACACAAGCTGAGCAATTAAGTATTTACACGAACGACCATCTGTCAGTGTAGAGGGGGGAAAATAACATAGCCAAATCAAAACATAATTATACCTTCTTCTGCTGTGGAAAGCAAAACATTTTGTTATTTTAATTCAAAAATATCTGAAATGTATTGTAACTATAATCCTATGTGAAACACTAATAAAGAAGTGTGTGTGAATGACAGGGAAACAATGAAAAACTAAAGCTGCGAACACATTCTTCAAAATGTATTTTAAATGTGTGAATAATAGAAAATGTGTAGAAATGATCGCTGGCCAAACTGTACACCAAACTGAAATCTTGCTTTAGGTAAAAAGGTAATTGATACAGAGTAAGGAAGAGATAAAGATGTCATGGTTACTGACCAGCTGGAAGTGTGTAATGCCGACTAAACATTTTTCATTCATCTCCTTCTGATGTTTGTTCTGAACCAGGCACTCCATCAGATCCCCTGTGTCCACCTGGTTATCAGCTACATCCTACACACACACACACACACACACACACACACACACACACACACACACACACACACACACGATTATTTACACATCATTAAAGCCCTGCTTCAGGAGCATGAAGTTATATTTAGCATGAATCTGGGCGTTATGCGATAAAATAGAGAAGCCCCGCCCCTTAGCCTATCACGTACAATGTGTTAGAGTGCTAGCCAATAAAAGCGTGAGTGTAACGTAGTGATGTCACTATGTTAGAGAAGTAAACAAAGGAGTCCCTAACCCTAAAATCTACTAAAATAAATTGCAACTCACACATTTCGGATTCATTACACCCCTGCTATATATGCTTGCATTAAATGACCAGCTTTTTTAATTTGTAAACGCCATGTATATGTTTGTGTGTACTCAGAAGAAAGTACATGTACTCACATGGCAGAAGGCCTGAGTGAGGGGCTCGCAGGCTCTGATGAGCAGAGCGTCGATCTGGATGTCCTGCAGCAGAGAAGAGAGACCAAAGTGCAGGACGTGCAGGTGAGACAAACAAACACTCCCATCAACATTCAAGCTGCTCAGGCGACAAATTACAATAAACAACTTCCCAATCTGGGACATTTAATCTAATCTCTAAAACTGACCTCAGACTCCAGCTCCGTCAGGTTCCCCACCACCTCCCTGCAGGCAGGCACCAAGTCCTCCAAATGATCCTGCAGACACTCCAGCTCCTGACCACACACACACACACACACACACACACACACACACGTCAGAAATGGTCAGTAAAGTCTCCTCCTTTACATGATCACATTATGTCTCTTCCAGTTAAGCCCCATGCCCCACTTAACGGGAAGAAACTCAGCTACCTGACGATATTAAGCCGAAACAAAACACAACTCTAACGCTGAGCCTCTGAATTAGCCCTGAGCGAAGAAATGCTAACGCACTTAGCAAAGAACTCACGGTATAAATACTTTATTACTTATCGGATCTGCACAACCAAGATATCAGATTAAAGATGAGATTCCACAGATTCTAGCGGTATAAGTATCATCACTGTGCGCCCAAAGCTCACGGCAGCTCAGGCAAACCCAGACAACACACAGCGTAGCTTTACGGAGCCAAAACGGCAAATAGGTCTTACCTTTGCTGTTTTCTGATCAAAAGTTGTGTTCAATGGCATTAAAACGATAAACACGCTGCTGAAGGTCAATCCAATGTGTCTGTGTCACTTTGAAATGATTACTGATAATCCGTCATTCCATTTTTGTCAAAACCCCTCAAAAACTGAGATTTGTTGTTGTTTTCATATGTGTGAGGAATACAACCCAGCTTCCGGTTTTGGGCATGCATTCACCAATGGTAATGTTTAGATGGATTTAGGAACCTCCCCTAGATTATATTGACTCTAACGGTTTAAAAGAGGTGTCAATCATCAAAATCGACCAATGGATTCCAGAGATATGGCAAATATAACCAAATGGTTTTTTTCCCGCTAAATCTCTCTAAAAAGGTAAATTTTCACTTGTTTTGCATCAATCTATAAACTATAACTTACATTTTTTTTACTATGTTCAATCTGAATTTACTTGAAAATAAAAACATCTATATTGATTCTGACTTTTCTACATCCAACTCACAGGTTTATCATTGCTTTGAGAAAAGATTAACAAAAAGATTATTAATCTACCCCTTTTAGAAGTGAAGATATAGCCATTTGTTCTGGGAATGTCATTTTCGAGCCTGAGACCCATAGCCGCGGGAAGTCATTTTGCTCAGGGGGTGCTGCCAAAAGTGGGGAGGGGGCAAGATTATACAAAAAACAAATGACCCCGAACATGAAATACCTTCACGGAATGTGTTGAGGTGCAAGCTGTCATCCAAAGAATAGGAGGGTTTAGCTAGCGCCTCACTGCAATCTTTAAAGGTCGTTTTCTCAAAATGAGTTTTTTCTCCTACTCTGAGTCCGACATTTCAACTTCAGTTGCACGTACATACACGAAACCTTCCAGTTATATTCCTATCAATATTATGAAGGCTTTTACAGAAGGGTTTGTTTTTGTTTTCATAGCCTGAATTATATAAGATTGTATACCTAAAAACATGGCGATTGATATTTTAGGGCTGTTGACAGTATTTTCTGATTTATGGAGTGATAAAAAGAGATATCCAAAATCCCTTTTCTAAAAGCCTTAGATACTAATATGACTACAAAATGAAACGAGAATTGTTAACCTGGCTTTATCCAAAGTTCAGATTTCGGTTCCTGAAATGTGTTAAAATATGCGCAAATGTTATCAGATAATGGCTCATTTGCATATTCAGAAAACCTGTAATACAAGAAACAATTGCCTTATTGTAGGTAATTAACTGGAGAAATTTCTAGCTGATATCTTTAAGTTAAAAAGAATTACCCTATCCACCTGGAATGTCTTGCCTTAACTGTTAGGCTTAATAAACCATTATAGACCTACATCACTTAGCAACAGCTGCACATGCCCACATGCTAACTATGGGTCTTACAAAACTACATAACATTACAAATAGTCAGAAAATATTATTTACAATATTAATAAAACTATGAATTCAATTTTAACTGATTGACAAGGCAAAACACTGCACAGCGGCAGCAGCATTAAAGGAGAAATAACGTTTTACCTTGTTGGGGCTTCACTAAACTCCAAATGTAGCCTAGGGTGGCACTAATGAAGACCCTCATTAGAGCAGATACATCCACATTGTTCAAAATGTTACTGTGGACATGCATCAAAGTCAGATGTGTCAGTCTCTTCTGTGTCATATTACTCTAGTTGTAGAGGTGGTGAGCTGAGGAGTAGCTGGTGGTCCACTCTTTTTATTGAGTTGTTTGTTGGAGAAAAAAAATCCAAAATCCTTTTTTGCGCCATTCTAGAAAGTTGTCACTCTGCATTGTGTGCGTCGCGTCAATTACGTCACTCTCCCACGACCTACGACCTAGATGACTCGGATTTGATTTATTTGGAAAATAAATCCAAGCCACCTGACTGATACAAATATATACTATGACTATTATATGCTACTGTATACAGCTAATTTTATTTTAAGTAAAATCATAACTATTTTATGTAGTTTAATCATTTTTATTTAGGTGGTCACTCAGTTTTTCAAATGTACACCACTCGCCAACAGGGGGTGCTGCAGCACCCCCAGCACCCCTACTTCCCGCGGCTATGCTGAGACCTGGAAAACAGGCTTGGGGCTTAACTGGAGGACAGTGAATAAAAAATATAATGAATTCAAAAAGAGAAGAGATGATTTATGCCAGAATTTTCATGAAATCCATCACAATTAGGTGTAGGAGTTGTTATGATGAAGCACTGAAGGGTGCTCAAACATCCACAACAGGGTTAAAGTGAGATCTGTAGAAGCAGATGTCAGCAGTAGTAACTGTGGCCGTTTCTCAATGTCGAGGAAAGCTGCTCCAGAGCCACTATTTCAAGCATACTACGTCATCGAGTGGCGCCGAATCACTGTTTGAATACCCAGCATACATGTGCTACCAAGCAAGCCTCCTCGACTTTGAGAACGGCCTGTGTGTGTGTGTGTGTGTGTGTGTGTGTGTGTGTGTGTGTGTGTGTGTGTGTGTGTGTGTGTGTGTGTGTGTGTGTGTGTGTGTGTGTGTGTGTGTGTCACCTGTCCAGTGTCTGTCTTCTCGCTGCACCACTTGCCGAGGTCGGTCATGCACCTCTTCTGCAGCTCGGGGTCCAGCTTCACATCCAGCGCCCTCTGGTGGAGAATCCTCTGAACCTCCACCTTACAGTCCCGAGATAACTGCACACACACACAGAACACACACAATAAAACTTGTACAAGAGCCTCACAATAGAGGATTGTTGAGACCAAAACCAATGTTGATATGTTAGAGTTAAAAATACCAAATCAAACTATATCATGGAGAGAAAATAAATGAAACATATCTTTGGTATTTCTGTAGGCTATGTTTAGGTCACTCGTCGGCCGACATTTGTCAAAACTGATATTTCTGTGAAAAGGTAATAAGCTAATAATAAGGTATTACCTAGCTGCTAATGACACATTTAGAGTTACTGTTATTATCAGTTTTCAACTTGTAATTAGAGTTCACTCAACATCTAACTCATACTGTAGTGACAACAGGGAAACGTTTTTCTTATTCTCTGATATATCTGAAGTAATGTACTCTCTGATTTGACTAAAACGATAGTCAAATCAGAGGGAGTTATCAAAAAATGTTTTGATAATCGTTAAATGTTGATAATTTTCAGGCTATTATGTAAAGTTTCCAGCTTCTCAAATGACATAAAATGCTGCTTTCCTTGATAGTAAATTAAATATCTCTTCATTTTGGACTGTTGGTTGGACAAATTATGGAAATGTTTCACGATATGATGTTTTATAGACCAAATGATCAAATCATTTATAAGAAATGCAAAATGATTGATTAAGAAAATACGTATTAGTTGCAGCCCTACACATAGAAATACCTTACGTTCCAAACCATACCAAAGTTAGCTGTGTATTTATAAGAGAGTAGTGAATTAGTTATTTCTGTTAATTTACTCAAGGGCTAACTTTTGTATCTTATAGTTTGTAGTTAAACTGTATTCTTCTTGTATGTTTACTAAATGTACTACCACGTTGTACTTCCTATATTCATTATTCCACAGCTTGTAGTTTTGTGAGTCCAGTTTTCTTGTAACTGATACATTTGAATATCATTCTTCTATTGTGTTGTTATGATTTAACTGAATTGTTATCTCAATGATGTTTTAAAACTTTAACAGTTGCCGTCAGTAACAACCCTTGTATTCCCTCAGCCTTTATTGGAAATGTGTTTATTACCCTATACATAAAACCTTAAGCCATACAAATCTCTAAAAAGAAGTACGAAGCTCCCAAAATGTGCTCACTCTAAAGGTCTGAAACACAGTGATTATGGGAGCATATAATCATATAAAATCAAGCTCCGGGTGTTCACACTGTGAAGCGTAATCACCACTTGCACGGCCATGTGGACCTTCCCACTGAGACACTGATTACATGGGTAGCGGGGCCAGCCATGCGACCTTATTGCTATCATTTAGCAGAAGCTGTTGTTCAAAGTGTTTCTCGGAAATCCCAAAAATATGTCGGAAACTATAATTTGTCCGATATTTGAATTCATTATTTCAAGAAGGAAAAAATAAGGACTCCCATTCCCTTCATCTTCAAAAGTACTTCCCGTTGAGTGCCAATTAGCAACTGTTAGCATGCTAATACACTGAATTAAAATGGGCTATGAAAAATGACTTTTATGATCTGTCAGATTTTCCAACAACATTTTTGACAGACAAAATGAAATCATCCCCATTATCATCATCAGTTTATCCCTACACCAGGATCAATACAGATGTATTTGAAGTGATCATCCGACCACGTACCTGCTCCGCTGGGTTAACCTGTTCAATTGGAAAACAACAAAGTGTACAGTTCACAATAGTGATACAATATATCCCAAATACGTTGAAACCTCCTCCTGTCATTACATTTAAAGGACAGCGAGTGTGTTTCTAAGGGGTCCTACCCGGCGGCCCTGCTCCTCGCTGCGGTAGGCGTGGCGGTACAGGCAGGAGAAGACGGCGCCCGGCGGCATCAGCTCGCTGGTCTCGTTCCAGCCGTGAGTGTGGCAGAGCCGAGCGGCGTCACCCTGACACTTCTTATAGAGGACGGGGTCCAGCCTGGGAGACACACACAACATGACTCAATTCCTCCTTGATAAAGAGAAGCATTACAGCCATGCCTTTTTAACATTCGTGACAATATTCTGAGATTCAGATTTACATTTCTGAGGCGGGGGAGAGTCACATTGCAGAAACAAATGAGTAAAGACTATTGTACTATTATTATACGTGTATTATAACACCCTTCATTTAATGAATATATCTAAGACAGCTATATTGAAATTCCCTGGAGTTGACAAAACAAATAAGATTTATTTATATACTCTCTCAGTTTCTGGTAAATTAAAGGTCACCTACAGTGTATTTTGCAAAATCCACTTGTTCATGTCTCTTCTACATCAACATGTGTCCCCTCTGTGGAAAGAGACTCTGAAAGTTTCAGGAACAAAGATTCTCTCTCTTTCTGTCCTGAACCATTTATATATAAACCTGTCTGAAAATGAGCTGATCAGATTTTGGCCACTTTATGATGTCATAACGATTTTTTTAACGGACAGAGAATCAACACGTTTGAAACAGGGCTGAAACAGAGGGGATTATGGGATGCTGCAATGATCTGTTTGGTATTTGGAGCCAAACACTTCGGAGCCATGTTTGTATATATCTGAGACCTATAATATATTGATGAAAAACAATATAATAGCGGTTCTTTAACTCATCTTATCTCAGTTGTGTACTGTACTGTACACATTAAGGTCATGTGACGGCACCTGAGCTATCTTCATATGTTTATGAAGACGACCCCGCAACAAGCAAGTAAGGGCACCTTAAATTACGATGGTATGTCAAATGTTACCTTTTGTGTTGTATCTTTAAAATATAAATTCTTATGTCAATAATGTTAAAAAGGTGAAGAGCATGAACGTCGCTGGATTCAGACTCACTTCCAGTCTCTAGATATGAAATACTGCAGCTCCAACAGCCGGTGCTCACAGTCCTCCACCATCTTCTCCGTGTACAGATGCTCCATCAGGCAAGACAGGATCCTACAAACACACACATTTAGAGAGCAAAGATGTCAAATTCAGATTATTTGACATAATGTGTGTGTGCCCGGTTGTGTTTGTGTACGGGGCTCACATGGGGTCTCCGTTGTGGATGTGTTTGCAGGCGGTCTGGATGACGGACTCGCAGGCCTCGTTGAGCGCGCGGTCGATCCTGTAGTCAGCTCCGGGGTCAGCAGACTGGATCAATGTCTGCAGCTGCAGCGGAAAAGACAGTAGAAAAACATTTAATATCATATCATTTAATTTGCTGATTGAATTTCATGGATTTAATGTATTAATTAACAAACTGTCAACCCCCCACAATCTGCTGTTAATCATCATATGATCATTAACACTGCCTGATAAATGTGATCATTTATACAATTCTTTATTTATTTTTTGAACAGAAACCTATATGATTATTATTCATTTTTAACAAACTTTAGTTGGTAGAATATCCTGTAAGTTATTGATTTTCTATCAATAACTTACAGGACTTTTCGATCTATCTCCTGTAAATCTCTTTTACACAATCATGTCTGAATATTCTTAATTAAGTATAAAATGACTTCGCACAGCTGGTATCAAAACTGAATTTAATGTTAATAAATGAACTGAACTGGCAGTTTGCAGCTAAACATGATACTTAAAATATCTCCAACACTTGAGCCTGTCAAGTGAAAGCTGGAAAACTGAATGATTTATGCGCAGTGGTTTTAAAATGTTTTGATATGAATTATTTAGAAGAAAAAGGCCCACTAAGCTGCGTGAGACCACACAGAAAACATCCTGCCTCTCTGCTGTTAGCATCCCTCTAACAGTGAGGCGTCACAGCGGCAGTAACTCACGGCGCTCTGGCAGACGCTGTCCACCGCCGTGCTGCGGTCCCCTCGGCCGATCCTCATCAGGCAGTGCAGCGTGCGGCCTTTGCGGTGCAGGCCGGAGCAGTGGGCCTCGATCTCCGTCCGGCAGTGCAGCACGATCTCCGGACTCAGGGAGAAATCCTCCATCAGCATCCGCCTGTAGTCCAGCATCTCGCCCTGACACTCGCCGCTGACCGGACGCCCTGCGCGGAACCATATCAAACTATTACCGACACAGTTACGCCGGGATGTACATCACTTCAACATTTATTTATATTTGATAAGCATTGTAAACAAGTTCTTTACTTAAAAAATAAGTTTAGTTTAGTTCATTTTTTGGCTACATGCACCAACACTGACATATTATCATTTTATACATTTGGTATGTACACTTTCCTTTCTACGCATCTAGCAGACATCTAGCTAAGGCTGTGCAATATTTAAATATTATATTGATATCGTGATTCGAGACTAGATATCGGCTTAGATTTTGGATATCGTAATATTATAAGTGGTGTCATTGCCTGATTATAAAAGCTGCATTATAGTAGGGTCATGTCATTTTCAGAATTGACCAGACTGTTCTTGTAGTTCTATTGTTTGTCTTTACCCGCTTATTTATTATATCCACATCATTGATGTTTATTTATCAAAATGTCTTGTGGAAGCTTCAATGTCACCTCCAGAATATCGTCACAATCTCAATAGAGAAAGTTGGTAAAAGAGGCTGGATGTTTGATTAAATGTATATCGCCCAGCCCCATAACTGGAGTCATGTTGATGTTCCCCAGATTAAGGTCAAGTCTACTCTCCCTTTAGCTTCGTTTCGGTCTCCATCAACTTTAGAAAAAAAGACCTGGCTCTTAAATTTGACTTTACGTTTCCCAAGCTTTTGTGCTGTAAATAAACAAGGTTTGTCAGGACCTCGGTGTGTTCTCCACCCCTCACCTCGGTGCACAGCAGCCTCCAGGCACAGCAGCAGGTAGGAGAGCCGGGCCTCACGGGCCCGTGGCAGGTTGTTGTCCAGGCTGCAGCGCTGCTTCCTCAGGTCCGCCTTGCAGGCTTTAGCCAGAGAGTAGCTGACTTTGTAGTCCTGAGAGATGAGCTTCTGACGCGTGGTCAGAGCGTCACGGCACTGACAAGGAACAGGGGAGTGTTAGTGACTTAAAACAAGTTCTCTATCATCCAAAAACACAAGTTAATCGGTGAGTTATTTCCTCTAAATATACCTTTTCTGACATGGCCTCCTCAAACTTATGATTGAACAGACATTTGTAGACTTTCCCTTCTCCTGCCTGAGTCTGTGGAGAGGAAAGATGAATGAGAAATGAGTTGGCAATGATCACATTTGAGAATTATAATAGAGTTTCCAATCCCACATTGTATTTGTGCTTTTATTCCAATTTGCTTATACATTTGGTGTAAACTCAGCTGCTGATGATCCCATTACATATTATTTGATATGGTCTGACTGTAGAAACTTGCAGCGTCCTTACATTCGGACAGAATCTCTCGCGGTCGTCTCTGCAGGAGAAGTAAAGGTGACGGTCGAGGTGAAAGTCGTCTGACGACAGCTCGGCCACCCGCAGGATCGCCTTTTTACACTCCTCTTTGATTGGATGACCGTGATCCTGCTGCTCCGCCTCCCTCACCAACGCCTTCTCCAGACAGGAGATGACTTCGCCCTGGGAGTGAACGTCCTGAAGCGAAACGGAGGGAAATGACAATGAGTAAGTAAGTTAGAGAGAACAAGACCAATTAAACAAAAGGCTCCATCGAAACTCTGAAATGTTTAGTTGCTCACAACAACAAAAACAACCTGAGGGAACAATCAACATTTCTACGGTCTTTTGAATGAAACCTGTCAGATTCCCTCACCTTGTGTCCCACGTTGATGCTGCCGCAGTGCAGGGTGTTGATGTCTTCTTTACATTTGTCCATGAAGCCGCAGATCAGTCTGTAGTCGCTGAAGATGATACTGGTCATCTTGGTGATGTACTGGTTGCACTGGTACTCGCTGACGTTGCCACGGTGATCCACCAGGCAAGACACCAGGTAGCCCCTCCCTCGCTCCTCCTCGTTACACTCCTTTATCTGAAATTGTGATGGGTCAGAGGGACAGAATGTATTTAACCTTATCTCTAGATTACACGGTTAGGGTTTTTGTTATAGATATCTACATATGCTTTCTGCATTTGCAATACTGTAAAACATTGTAATTAAGCTCTGAAAAATGTTCTGTCCATAGTGCACACTGACCTCAGCGATGGTGCTCTTGCAGACCTCCATAGCCACCGATTCAAACTTTGGATCTGTGGTCAGATTGAGTTTATAGTTCCACAAGAGCTGAGGAAGGAGAACAACATCATTAAAGTTTCAAATACGTATACAGTAGACAGAGGGTCTTCATAGTATGACACCGTGAGGGCCTCTCCTCAGTCAAATCTAGAAAAAGCCCCCCTTTAGTTTGCTGGTTTAGTTTCACTCAATTCCTGTATACCTATGGGATGATGATATGTTACCTTATCCTAGACATTCGACAATTTAGCCAAGACTGCCTAATAATGTAGTTGGACCTATGTGTTTCTATGGAGAGAGCCATGGTCTCTCCAAATGACTGCTATGGTTTTATTTCCACTTTGACCTTGTTCACCGCTGACCTTTCAACGTACAACCAATCAGATGTCAGTGCTATGAAGCAAGCAACTTAAACAGCCTTTTTTTATTAAATCACATCATGTGAAAGCAGTTTAAGGCATTCATTTATTGTTGGCTCTGGTGGGAAATTATTATTATATATTTCTTTACTTCAGTGCACGGAGCACACACTGAGCCCAATACTGACGATGAAAATAGTTGTATCCCTAAAACTAACTATAACAAGTATTACATTCCTCGAACAAGTGCCCAAGAATGGCTCGTTCGCATTAAGATACTCTCTTTCTGTCTTTTGTATTTTTGTGTTTATTGTTTTGAGACTAACAGATACCGAAATGACATCAGCAAAACCAATCTTAGTTTGTGCGTGAACTGTTCATTTCAGCCAGTGCTTTCCAGAGCTATAACTAAGAGAGCCCAAGTGGTCCATTAACCCTGTGGCGTTTAAAAAAGCTGTCTGCCGTTCACTGCTGTGAACTCTGGACACTGAAGTTTTATCACCCAGAACACTGAGGCGAGCTTTAACAACCTGTGTGTGTGTGTGTGTGTGTGTGTGTGTGTGTGTGTGTGTGTGTGTGTGTGTGTGTGTGTGTGTGTGTGTGTGTGTGTGTGTGTGTGTGTGTGTGTGTGTGTGTGTGTGTGTGTGTGTGTGCGTGTGCGTGCGTGTGAGATGACTTACATGGTTACAATCAGGAGCAATATCAGATTCCTGCACAAAGACAGAGCAAAAGAAAGAAAATAAGTCAGAATTCAAACATTTGTGAATATACAAATTAAAATAATATAAACATATTTTTGTAGATATAAGATACTCGCATAGCTGACAGTTAAACTCCTTACTAACCCTAACCTGGTAACAAAGGAATAATTCAACACTATACTTTTTAGGACTTGGATGAGAAGATTGATACCACTCTCATGACAGTCAGGAGGTGGTTAGCCTAGCTTAGCATGAAGACAGGAGATAGCAAACCTAACGCAGTCTAATTGTTTTTATTGCCAAGTAGGTTTTCACATACAAGGAATTTGTTTTGGTGTATAAACAAAATGGAAGGAGTTAATTATTGACTTTTAAAGGCAACTAGGCATATTGTTGTATTACATTGCATATTGTATTGAGAAACCTTAAGCTAAGGGAGGCCACAGAGAAGCTAGCTAGGTTAGCATCAGTTGAACTGAAAACCCTTAAAAAACCCAGTTCTGTTGTATCTATCTACTACACATTGTTTTTTTAGTAAGCAGCCTATTTTGCACACACATTTAGGACAGGGCACACGTTGTATTTTACTCCACACAGGATTAACCATAGGTGCAAGTCATTTCACGAGGTGTTTCTTTAAAAAGCAGCAGCCTTGTTTAATGAGTGAAAGAGCAACAACTCGGATAAGTATGCTGTTCATGAAATGAGGGGAACATGTCTTGAGCCTACACGCTCCGGTGGATTGATTTGATATTAAAATGTAATTTCAGACATAACGTTTTTTGCCTTATTTGTGATAGTTGCTCAAAATAATAATGACGGTACCTGGAAGTTAGAATGAAAAATATGGCGGTCATTTTGTTTTCAGGAGAGTTAAATCAGTGGTATTCCAAGATGGCACAGAGAGTGAGTATTCAACCCTCTTTTAAATATCTATTTCAAGTCACAAAACAAAATATAAATCTTACATACATTTCTGAAAAATTGTAAACATTGTGTACTCTTCTTTTTTCCAGCTTGTTTGTGTCAAGCAGTTTGTGTGTATGCATATGTGTGCTTAAGAGACGGAAACAATGGGAAACACACACACACACACCAATGTGCCAACTGATCCTCCCACAACAAATGTCCCGTTGAATATTTTGGTCAAAGTAAATATGAAGTAAGCAGCAGAAGCTTTCCGCACACTCCCACAACCTCCTTGACAATCAGAGGAAGAACAGCAGTAGATGTGTTTCTTAATGCTTCATTTTGCAGTAAAAGGACATGAAAGCACTTCATGTTAGCTCTGCTCAGCCCACAAGAACAAAGGCTGCTACACCCTTCTTCTGACTTCAAGCCATCATGTCCCCTAAATGTTTCAGAGACAGAGGAGCAAATGTAATGTGGAAGCAGACCCTCAGTGGCCTCAAGGATTAGAATAACCAATTAGCATTACTATGAGTTATTAATTAATAAAGGAGCTGCTCCATTTGCATCAAAGGCTTCTGAAACATGCTCAGATGAATCAACTAGACTGATCAAACTCATGTGGTCACAAAGACTTATTGTGTCTGGGGGAAGGGGTGCGGGAAATGTGACACAACTCTAAACATAATGTGATACACTGAGAAGCTAGCACTGTGAAAGCAACCTCTATACATTTAAGATAACAAGAGCTTGATTGTAGATTTACTGTAGCAGTTGAACAAAATGGCAGTACCAGACCGTACCAGCCTTCTTTCATCTCTGAATAAAGTGACCAAGTAAAATACTTTGTCATTTGGAAGGAGTTCCTTCCAGTAATGGACCCACAGATAATGATGTACTATTGTCTAGCTTTAGCCTCTTCGAGCTAATTGTTTTTGTTGATACATTTACTGTTTTGGTTCCATCTCGCTATGATAACTTCACCATTTCACCTGCTGAGCAGCAAACAGCTCATACACACAGTTAGATCTGGTGAACAAATAGCATTTAACCGCTGAAGAGACATAACAAGAAGTTGGTTGAGACCAAAAACAAAAGGTTTCCTTTAATGATGGATGTTAAAGGGGCCCTAATGTGCTCATTTTCAGGAGCATATTTTATTTTGTGCTTGAATGTTCAAAAAGCTCTTTATTTTTCTCATACTGCCTGTGCTGCAGCACCTATTTCCATCCCTTGTCTGAAACCTCTTGTGAGCCCTTCTGAGGGTACCAAACCCAACATTGAGGGTGACATTGTGATTTAAATCAAGAGTCAAAGAGTCCATCAAAAATGAATGTTGGGAACTGAGTGAAAAGCTGCACTGACAGACAGAGAGAATCTAATTCACTGTGACTTCAGAGCTGCTCTAAGATCCACATCATTACACCTTGTCAGCCCACAGTCAATCAGTGACAGACTCATTCAATGACCACAGCTGGAAGATGGCCACGGGCCTCTTTGTGCTGCTGCAAAGTGACTTCCTGTTTGGCAATTACTTCATAACCCGATATCCTTCAAATGTTGGATTTTCAGGGCTTAAACAGACACAAATGAAGACTCAAACTGAACTGAAACCATGCGCTGCTATACTGACAGTGCTGCTTCTTGGCTGTGTGTGTGTGCCAGGGGTGGGGGTGTGTTTTTCTGTAGAAGAGGCAGATTTATAAGAGCCATTTACCTCTTCAGGAGGCCACAGCTGTTATGGAGTTGAAGCGGTGTAATTATCTCAGTAAAGAGGGCATCGCTCAGGGCCGCTGGAGGACTGTGTGTGTGTGTGTGTGTGTGTGTGTGTGTGTGTGTGTGTGTGTGTGTGTGTGTGTGTGTGGGGCCTAGCATTACTATACTTGTGGGGACCTAAATCTGTTTACACAGCCACGTGTGGGGACTCGCCTCCCTTATGGGGACAAATTGGAGGTCCCCATGAGGGGAATCATTAATTTTAGGGTGAAGACTTGGTTAGGATTAGAATTAGGGTTAGGGTTAGGCATGTGTTGGTTATGGTTAAGGTTAGGATAAGTCTCCAGGAAATGCATGTAAGTCAATGTAATGTCCCCTGAAGTGATGTATACATGGTGTGTGTGTGTGTGTGTGTGTGTGTGTGTGTGTGTGTGTGTGTGTGTGTGTGTGTGCGTGTGTGTGTGTGTGTGTGTGTGTGCGCGTGTGCTCATGTGTTTGACATCAGCAATGGGAAATAAAAGGGATGACGTCAACACCAGGGAGGCATGTGGCGCAGTGGGTAGAGCGTTGGTGTTCGGATCAAGGGAGCACAGGTTCAAACCCCACTGCAGTCAGCATGTCGTTGTGTCCCTGAGACACTTCACCCCAAATTGCTCCTGTGGGGATTGCCCACAGTATTGAGTATGTAAGTCGCTTTGGATAAAAGCGTCTAACAAGTGACATGTAAATGTAAATAAAACTCTCAGTGACAGGAAGCTTTTTCCCCAGACATATGTACATCCGTTAATGTTTACAACGGTCCCACCATTTCAACCTCAGTCATTTAGCATTTGAAAGGAATATGAGAATCGGATTGACATTTTAAGTGTTTATATTGTCAGCGTGATTTTGATGTTTATGCTGACATCGGTATTTGTGAAGAAACGGCAGCACAAAAATGAACATGTCGTCTTTTTGATTGTGTTACACTAAAAGATGTTTCTCGTTGTGTATCCAACCTGTGGTGCGTGGTGTGTATGAGTGAGTGGAAAAACTGGACAGACTAAACTGGGTCACCAGACTTGCCATCGTCACATCTGACGTCTTCTGATAGAAATCAAAGTCCAACCCTCTGAAGCGAGTAGAAAAAAGGGAAAAGCTGCAACATTTACCAGTATGCTACTATAGAGATATTTGCCATTACTCATTGCCATTTCATTTGACAATGTTTTCTTTAAAACCCAGGGTAAGCCACTTCACAATTAATGGATTAACTGTTTGGTTTGTGAGAAAATATTGGAAAAATGTACATCACAAGTTCCACATTAAATCATTTATGATCCAGAACAACTAAGAAGAACAGCAAATCCTCACATTTCAGGAGCTGGAACAACCATCATTGCTTGTAATGTAATGTAACTATAAAAAAAAAGAAGCCTAATAACACAAATCTGACTCAAGAAAAAGAGAAAGAACTCCCCTCTCCCCAAAAAAGGAAATCTTGACCGAGAAAAGTAATGGAGGAATCATCCGGAAAAGCGGTATATTCATCCTAATATCATTGATTATCGATTGTACACTTGTACACTTGTACTGTCAGAGTGTAATAATCCAAGCTATCCTTCTTCTAGTCTGACAGTGAGTGCTTTTGTGCCTGCAAGCATCCTACTAAACAAGTGGAGTCCAAAACTAAATTAGCAAGAAAAACCAAACATTCCACGCATTCACTTCCAAAAATAAATAACAGCCCAAAAATGAAAGTGTGCATGTAGGCGGTGAATCTAAAAAAAACTGATTGTGATGAAAAATATTTGTTTGGCTTTTTCATCACTGAGAAACAAAAGAGACAAGAGAAGCAGGACGAGTGTGTGTGGTTCAACTTCACCCCAAGTCACCTGACAGCTGGATCACACACACACACACGTCAAAGTAAACAGCTGCACCACAAACTTTCCCTCAAGACACAGTTACACAGCTTTGGTAGTAGCACATGACTGCTTTTTAGGCTAACGTAGGACATATAAAACATTCTAAGCCTGCAATGTATTTGGATTTTATTCTTATAGAGTTATGATATATTTTTTCAGACTAGCAAGTAGCAAATCAAGAGTTCCCAGACACCAAAGCTATGTCTTCAAACCCCCTTTTTTATTGACCAGTAGTCTATAAATCCTGAATACAGCTTGGTGACAGTTCTTTTAATACATGGACAAACAACCTCTAAACGTACGATATTAATGTTTTATTTCTATGTTTACATTCTTTTTATACCCGTAACTATCAAACTCTTCGAATAGAATACATCCCCCACTTGTAATGTCTATGTTTTTAGCCGTCAGGTTAATGTGGAGTAGATACAGACGCGTCAAAATAAGTACCGTAAATACAAAAAACGACTATGTGACAGTGTGTTCACCCCGTGGTAGCAATCGCCTTGTTATGATGTTCTATTCTGATACAATAATTTGTTTCATAAGATGTGACATTTCTGAGGAACACATGGGTTTCTGATGCTCAAATGAACCTACGTTGAGTGTGTGCGCGTGGCTGCTCGGACACTGACGCAGGTGTCCCCCTCTCCATCAGCTGGTCACCCCTGCATCAGTGTCCCGCTGACAGCCGAGGAGGATCTAAAGCCCCGGGTCGACACACCCAGCAGATGCCTATCACCTCTCGGGGATGAGCGTGCACCCTGTCAGCCTGGCTTACCTCTCTGCGGTCCTGCAGGCACTCCAGCACAGCCAGGTTGTTGGTCCAGGTGTGTTTTGGGCATAGGCGGGACAGGTCCTCCCGGCAGGCCTCCTCCTCCGACAGCTTCCAACCGGTCGCCCTTCGAGGCTGAGAGGCCCCAGCGGCAGCAGCAGCGGCGGCAGGTGCATCCTTGGCCGGGGGCTCCACGGCTCTGACGACGGGCGGGTTGGGCGGGTTCGGAGGCTCGGCCGGGCCGCTGACAGTCTTCAAGCCGAGGACGGAGCCGAAGCCCCATAGAGAGACGGACAACAACAGCAGCGGCAGCAGCGTAGAGTAACTGTACGCCGCCATCTTCACACCACTGTCAAGCTAGTTCTAGTGAGGCTTCATCACTTCCGGTCAGCTAATTCACAATAAAAGCATTTTGAGCAGCCTAAACATACCACATCCGGCCATAAAAAAATACAATAACATTTGGGACTGTGCCCTTTATTATTTATTTTAAATAAATAAAATAAACACTAATATGTTGTTATACAATTGTGGGATATGTATAGGCCTACTCATATATTTAATTTACGAGTAAATAGTTCAACATTTTAGTATTAACCATAGACCAGTGGCGGCTGGCCGCCCCACCTCTTCCCACATTCTAGATTGTGATAAAAAAAATATTGAATTTTTTTTATTACATTTCTTTTAAAAAAAAATTGTAATGAATATGGTACAGCGGCTGGCCCATAGGGGGCGATAGGGCCACGCCCTCCCTAAACCACACACAAGGAAATGCTTTTCTATATTTTTTATTTTTTAAACTTTATTTTAAATTGCTTTTCCAATAGAGAGCTGAAGTCCCTCCCTTTCCGGTGGACCTTCATGGGACCTTATTTCTGAAAAATTATGTATTGAAGTCAATGGTGAGAGAAAAATTATCTTTCGATCCCGTTTGAATTGTGCCATGAATTACACATATGATGTTTGTCAATCTTAAAAAATAATTTTCAAGTAAAAACAGTCACAGTTTGTCATAAAACTGTTGAAATATAAGACAATGAAAAATACACAACTAGAAAGACTACAAATCCAAGAGTCGCGTAAGTGATGTCATAATTGTTTGACTACGACGCTGGTTCTCTTTTTAGCGGGCTAGATCTCCATGGTAACTCATGCTGAGCGGCTAACCTGTTCCGGAGCAGGTTAGGTTGCAGGCTAAGAGATCAACTCAGTGAAAGCACTGCCTGCTGACCAATCAGAGCTCAGTGTGCGGAGTTTAAAGCGATCTAGTCATATTAGAGGAGAAAAGAAATACAGAAAAACTGCCGTTGCAGGAAAGACGGCCGGCCAAAATCACCGACTGTGTGAACGTGAAAATTAATAGAATATCACGTCCCATCTTCAGAGCAATCTGACTATTTGACTATCTGACTAAAGCTTACTTAAAGTGGACCTATCCTATTTGAAAAATATATTGTAGGGCCATACCTATATAAAACATGTCTTTGAAGTTTTTTTTTCAAAATACCAAACAGATCATGCATTTTAGCCATGCCTCATTTCACTCTATTTGCTCTTTCCAGCCCTGTTTTTGCAGGGGCTGATTCTGTTACGTAGCTTTAATGCAAATGAGCTGCAGCTGACCACGCCCCCCTGCAGGAGAGGGGAGCGTGCTTTGATATCAGCTGCTGGGCTGTCAGAAGAGGGGGAGAAAAAGAGATCTCCGTCCACCGTGTTTTATTCTTATATGCAGGGGTGCACATAACCTTTTTGCCCTGGTTCTCAAAGGACCACCTGGAAATGTTGCTTGGTGCTCATCCTTAAAATGAAATAAACCGTAACTTTTGAGGGGGTCTTGACTTTATTTGCCAGACACACGCACTGAACACAAATGCAGAGGAGATCACAGAACACACATGCAGAGGTGAACACAAGACAACATTAGCACGACCAGTAATCCTACAAGCTGTCATCACTACCCTCCTGACTGTTCTCCTGACTGTTCTCCTCACTGTCTTCCTCTCTGTCAGACATGGTAGCTGATGATGTAGGCCTACTACTTTCTCTCTGGTTGAGTCTGCGATTAGATGCTTGTATCCACAAGTCAACAGCTAGTTTTGTGTCGAAAGTCTCTGTTGTCATCTTAGACAAGTGGATGTAATCAAATAAGTATGTGCACATAACCAATAACCTACCATAGCCAATAACAAATTAATGTAACTTATTTTATTTTTGTTGTTCATTCATATCTTATTTTACCTTAACATTTATTTATTTATGCATTTTTTTTTTATCTTTCCAGTTTTAAAGGATATTTTTGGTTACTGTCCTATAGTATACATTGGAATGATTTCAAACCTGTTTATCCCAATAATTATAAAGGAGTGCCTTGAAAATATGTGTTTACATAAATTGTGATCAAAACGTTTGAGACCCACTGAGATAACTTAGACTAAAGTGAACTAAACACTCAGAGTCCTTTACCTCACTGAGCTGTAGTATCAGCCTCTCAGTCTGACTGGAGAGGACTCTCCCTCCACATTATTGTAGAAACATCTTCTTCTTATATCCGTTAGAGCCAGGGTCGGCGTCATGGGGGGTCATTCGCGGGCCATGCCCCCCCAAATGAGTCACTGTGCCCCCCCAACGCAGGGTGGGCAAGCCTTGCCACTTTGCCGTTTTTTAAATTTTTTAAATCAAGTGAAAACGTTTTGTGTGAAATACATCAGAAATAAAGAATACAAATATAAAACACAGCCTGAGGTGTGCTCACTGCTGCTCTCTGATTGGTGTGTTGCTTGACCAATGACCCCTGACCTTTGTTTTGTTATCATTACGTGGCTGTGTGTTTAGATGAAAGCCCAGTGGCGATCTGTTCATCTGTTACACTGATTATACAGTAAAGCCATCGAAAATAATATGATATACAGTACAGTACAAGTAGCCTACTTCTGGGTCTCTGTGTTTCTAACGGATATAAAGAGCTGTTTCTACACCAAGGTGGAGGAGAGTCCTCTCCAGTCAGACTGAGAGGCTCTTATAACGTCAGCTCAGTGAGGTAAGGACTCTCTCAGTGTTTAGATAGTTAACTTTAGTGTAGGTTAACTTATGTCAGTGGGTCTCAAACGGTTTGGTCACCATTTATGTAAACAAGTATTTGTGAGGAATACCTTTCTATGATCATTATAGTTATTAAAGAATAAGAGAATAAATGAAAAACGGGTATGAAATACTATAGGACAGTAACACAAGAATACAGTTTAAAAGGGGAATGATTAGTAAAATATCTATAAAGAAAAAATACATTTGTGTACAGTTCTGTTTCATATTGATGCTGAGAGATGTAGCCTATCCATAGGTCTCTTCACTTTGCTCTCAAAGTGCACCAGATTGATGCATTTAACTTCAATATTTTAAAAATAATCTTCCCGGGGGAGCATGCCCCCAGACCCTCCTAGAGGAGGTTAGGCACCTAAAACATGTTCACATGGATAGGATATTAAATACATTTGCACACTTTTTTTATATGGTGGCCTATGTCCATATGTTTCTGTTTTGGTGGTCGTGCCACAACCGTGCATGTACGCACAAGTCATAGGTGCGTTATACAATAGCACTACACCCCTGAAATGTGTGTGAAAAACAATAGACTTTACAGTATGTTTTTTGAAGTTGCGTTGGTGTTTGTGTGTTGGTTGTTGACGGCAGTGTGTGCCCCCCCTTGGTAAATGATTGCCCCCCCATTCGATTCGACCCTGGTTAGAGCAGCTAGCACCAGATTCTAATAACAACAGCGCCGGAACCGGTGCACCCTCCCTCGCTCCCACGCTCACTCGCACTTTGGCTGTGAGCTGCTTGATTGATTGATTGATTGAAAAGTGTATTAACAGCTTGTATATTGGGTACAGTACAGTACAGCTCAAAACATACAATTGTTAAGGGGATGCAGACCAGAGAAAGACTTTCGTCTTGTTTACATCAGGGTCCCCCATTTCCAATTCATCATATCATTTAAGACATGTAAGACATATTTGACAAACAGATGGGTTATTTACAATTTACATACAGGTAGTTTTTTACATACAGATTTCTTATTTAAAATGTTCATTTTAGATTTCGTTCTAATACATCCTAACCGGACATTTAAGACCAACCAAGTCTACAGATATACAGTTAGTAACAGAGTCTAAAATGCGAGTATATACATAGATGGGGGGGGGGAAGCTGTCCATTGTACGACAGGTTGAGATTTGTACCATTACCGGGGCCAGTTTTGCAATGCTCTCCCCCGAAGGTGCTCTTTAAGAGAGGTTTTGAAGGTAAGTATAGTTTTACTTTCCTTTACAGTTGTGGGAAGAGCGTTCCACCTTGATGTGGCATAATTGCGAAACGTGTATTCCCCCTTTTTTGTGCCAAATCTGGGTTTCACATGATTTGTGGAGCTCCCTCTGGTGTTATGATCATGGTATTCCTTGACCTTTGGGAAGAATTTTGACATGTACATGGGTACCATAGAGGTGTAGTGGATCTTGTAGACCAGGCCCATTGCAAGTAGCTGTACTCTGTCGTCTACTCTAAGCCACCCTAGGTTGTCAAAGTGGGCAGAGGTGAGGTGGGTTCTAGATGAAAGGTCAAGCAGTAGTCTGACCAGTTTATTTTGCGATGTTTGAAGTTTTATTTTTAGCGCCTTGGAGGTGCTATGGTACCATGACGCGCAAGCATAGTCATAGTACCCTTGAATGAGGGCTCCTGCCAGAGTTTTCAGGGTGTTTTTGTTTACCAGAGAGGAGAGGAGATCCGGTATAGGAATCTAGTTCTTTGATTGACTTTTTTTATTACATTGGATGCCATTTTGTCACAGGAGAGGTTTGCCTCAAGAATAGATCCTAGGTATGTAATTTCCTTCTTAATTGTGACAATAATGTCACCCACTGCAACCGAGAAGTCGTCGGATTTGCTGAGATTATGTTTTGAACCGAAGAGAATGGACTCTGTTTTACCCAGGTGTAATGATAATTTATTATCGGCGAGCCAGGTGCAGATTCTGCCGAGCTCGGAGCTGAGGGTTTTTTCAACCTGCAATCTGCTCCTGTCCGAGACCAGCAGGGCTGAGTCGTCCGTGAACAGGAACAAGTTGCAGTCACATGCTGATGACATGTCATTTGCATAAATTAAGAACAGTAACGGACCTAATATGCTTCCTTGTGGAACACCACAGCTCACTGGGAGGGGGCGGGACAGAGTACCATTTACCTCCACCATCTGTTCTCTCCCCTCCAGGTAGGATTGCATCCAGCTCACCGATAGTTTATCAAAACCAATTGCTTTTAGCTTGTCAATCAGAATGGGGTGAAAAGTGGTGAAAGCCTTTTGTAGGTCCAGCATCACCATGCCGCAGTACTTGCCCTCGTCCACCTCTTGTTTGATGTGGTCGCTCAAATAAAGAAGGCATGTGTCAGTGGGATGTTCTAAAGCCAGATTGAAATTCATAGATTAGTTTCTTTTCCGCGAGGTACTTTTCGACCTGTTCATATACCAATTTTTCCATGACTTTCGAGATGGAGGTAAGTATAGAAACAGGGCGGTAGTTGCCTGGGTCCAATTTGCTGCCCCTTTTGTGCAGGGGGGTTACTCTTGCAATTTTGAAGTCTCTGGGTACTTTTCCCTGTTTTATGGAGAGGTTAATTATGTGAGCTATGACTGGTGAGATGGCGGTTGCTGTGTCGCTGAGGAATTTGGAGGGGATATTGTCGTGGCCAGTGGCCTTGTTAGGTTGGAGGGCGCTCAGTTTAATGAGTACCTCTGCTGTTGTTACCCTTGCTAGACTGAAATCATCTTTGCGTACCCCTAGGTTTTTGTAGTAGGTCATGATGTGATCTACACCAAAAAGCCCTGAGTGGGAGGGTAATTTATTTACAAGAGTTGTGGCTATGTTTGTGAACATTTTTTTGAAAAGTGCCGGGCGCCATATAAGCCAACATCCCCCATTTTCATCACTTACAGCACCCATTGTACAGTACAGGGCAAATGAAACGTGTAACCGGGGTGAAAAGGGTGTTACATTTACTTAATTATGAATATTGTTACATCAAGACCGAAAATTAGGAAGAGCACCAACGGTCAAAAAAAAATGTTTCCCTCCCAGAGCTGCCAGCGCAGCGCCTCCCCAGATCTGGCGCCCTAGGCGAACATCTATAACGCCAGTGCTACGGGCCGGCCCTGAGTTCATATGCAACTGCAAATATCTTTCTCTCTCTCCTTTCTTCTCTCTTCTCTCTCCTCTCTTCTCTCTTCTCTCTTTTCTCTTCTCCCTTCTCTCTCTTCTCTCTCTCCCTCTCTCCTCTCTCTCTCTCAATGTGCAGCCCTGCTTATATGATTATATAGAGTCATTATTCATTTGTTTTAAAGCTCAATAAATAACAAAGAAGACCTTTGATCGGCACTTTTCTAATTTTGTCCGGCAGATTTCAACTTTAACAGACATGTTGACCGGCGGAAAAAAATCTAACTGAAACTCTGCTGCACAGTCAGGGGCAGGGGCAAACGCTTGCCTCGGGGAGGGAGAAAAAGAGCCACAGCGGAGAATAAACAGAAGGGCAACCATGGCAACCATGCGCGGGAAGTCTTCTTCGCTGCTTTTGTGGCAGACTACAGCGCCACTTACAGGCCTGGCATATGTACTACAGCGTCTCCAGCGCTTTCGAGCAGCAATGGCCGGCCGTGGCCCAACCCCCCATTCCCCTGATAGGTGGAGAGTTGGCCATATAGGCGGAGCTACCCGTTTCTGACGTCAGAACAATTTCAAATCTGTATCAGTCTGTATCAGATCCGTTGCAGCCCCATTTTTAGAGATTTGGTTATGGAGGAAAAGAGAGAGGGTTGTGTTTTCTGACACTTGGTGAGTTCCCTGACACACCGGGGACACATATTCATGTATAAAAGACGTACAAAAGCGCATTTTGCATGATAGTTCCCCTTTAAATATCTGCCACAACACAAGTAACCGGATCAAAGTACCATTACGTAGAGTCCGCGGCACTGTGAGTGCAGACGTCGATGTGTCCCAATATCATTCATATGTCATATCACATCATATGCCACCATACTGTATCACATATTTCCTTATCTGAGTCAGCTTCTTGAGCCGTATCTGGCCGTGCAACACTAATGGCACATTTCCACTGCAGCGGGGTAGTCCCGTTTAAGCGTCCCTAAGCGTCCTCGCTCAGGCCTCGGGCTGCCTCGCTGGCCGTCCGAGGCCGTGGCGCATTCCCATTACAGTTTAGGACCTGGGGTAGCAACGCAGTGTAGGCGGGGCATCTGTGCAGAGACATCCTGGAACACTTTCACATTTCGAGTTGTTCCGTCGAGCTCCCGCTGGATTTTATCATCCCCAATGAGATGTAGGAACGTCAAAAAATGCTGTGTATAAAAATGCTGCAAGCTTGCTTCTAAATACAGTGGGGCAAAAAAGTATTTAGTCAGCCACCAATTGTGTAAGTTCTCCCACTTAAAAAGATGAGAGAGGCCTGTAATTTTCATCCTAGGTATACCTCAACTATGAGAGACAAAATGAGAAAAAAAAATCCAGAAAATCACATTGCCGGTTTTTTAAAGAATTTATTTGCAAATTATGGTGGAAAATAAGTATTTGGTCAATAACATAAGTTCATCTCAATACTTTGTTATATACCCTTTGATGGCAATGACAGAGGTCAAACGTTTTCTGTAAGTCTTCACAAGGTTTTCACACACTGTTGCTGGTATTTTGGCCCATTCTTCCATGCAGATCTCCTCTAGAACAGTGATGTTTTGGGGCTGTCGCTGGGCAACACGGACTTTAAACTCCCTCCAAAGATTTTCTATGGGGTTGAGATCTGGAGACGAGCTATGCCACTCCAGGACCTTGAAATGCTTCTTACGAAGCCACTCCTTCGTTGCCCGAGCGGTGTGTTTGGGATCATTGTCATGCTGAAAGACCCAGCCACATTTCATCTTCAATGCCCTTGCTGATGGAAGGAGGTTGTTACGATACATGGCCCCATTCATTCTTTCCTTTACACGGATCAGTCGTCCTGGTCCCTTTGCAGAAAAACAGCCCCAAAGCATGATGTTTCCACCCCCATGTTTCACAGTAGGTATGGTGTTCTTTGGATGCAACTCAGCATTCTTTCTCCTCCAAACACGTTTAGTTGAGTTTTTACCAAAAAGTCCTATTTTGGTTGAGGTTGTGGACAGGTGTCTTTTATACTGATAACGAGTTCAAACAGGTCCCATTAATACAGTTAACAAGTGGAGGACAGAGGAGGCTCTTAAAGAAGAAGTTACAGGTCTGTGAGAGCCAGAAATCTTGTTTGTTTGTGGGTGACCAAATACTTATTTTACCGAGGAATTTACCAATTAATTCATTAAAAATCCTACAATGTGATTTCCTGGATTCTTTCCCCCCATTCTGTCTCTCATAGTTGATGTGTACCTAGGATGAAAATTACAGGCCTCTCTCATCTTTTTAAGTGGGAGAACTTGCACAATTGGTGGCTGACTAAATACTTTTTTGCCCCACTGTATATATGCGACGCTAGGATGATCTCACGCGCGATCTTGTGACGATTCTCTCTGACCAATCAGCAGTCGAGAGTGTTGACGTCACTAGTTCAGCACTGGCCCTGGCCTGATAGAACCACGATTTTATGGGGCCGGAAAAAGAGGGAAAAAGTACCCGCTAGCCGGTGCTACGCTATATGGAAAGGCCACCAAAAATTGGCCTGGCCGCTTGAGGCCGCTTGAGGCCTCTTGAGGCCGCTTGAGGCCGCTTGAGGCCGCTTGAGGACGCTGGATAAAGTGTTTAAGTCATGGATGTTTAAAGTTTAACTTCTTCATATTGGACTAGTATTAAAGTTCACTTTCCATTCAGGAAGTATGACGCTGCGCTGTCAGTGCGCTTCTCCATGTTCGGCTAACTCAAACATATCCAGGTTAGGAAAATCCAGCTTCGTAGTACAGGCCTCAGGTCAATTTCTAGAGGAGGCCTAGTTGTTATTGATTCAAGGTTAATTTAGGCCTAGTTGTTATTCATACTATAGAGTGGTGCAATGACGCGTCCTAAAACCCGGAAGTAAGCTGCGCATGGGTACCCTCCGGTTCCCTCGACAAAAAAGCAATCGATCATAAATCTATCGATTAGATTTATGATTAGAAAATTATAAAAGTAGGGTAGACATGTGGAGATTATCCGACTGAACAAAACGTGATCCGTGTCAACCACAGACCTTATTTCCAGCTATTTTCCAAAATCCTATGGAGAAATTGCATTGCTTTTTTGTCGAGGGAACCGGAAGGAACCCATGCGCAGCTTACTTCCGTGTTTTAGGACGCGTCACTGTGTAGGTACCATATCTGCTCGGGTGTATTTCCGTCGCATCCGTCATATCCGTCATATTGTACGGCAACTCACCGCAACTCACCTCCCTCTGCTCCCAGCGCTCTGCTGCCACACACCGGCCGTCTGCGGAACTGCAGCCGGAGGAACTCGGGACAGCTTGTTATGTGTGGGGTCCTATGGTGGGGTCCCAAAACTGACACGGGAAATAGATTTAAAAGAA
The DNA here is from genome assembly GCA_902827135.1 of Harpagifer antarcticus. Lineage (NCBI taxonomy): Eukaryota > Metazoa > Chordata > Actinopteri > Perciformes > Harpagiferidae > Harpagifer > Harpagifer antarcticus. Next base: position 6,090,567 of record CADEHL010000508.1, read on the forward strand.
AGAAATAATAATAATAATAATAACAATATTAATAATAGGAACAGTGAAATACAGTAGAAATTAATACTAATTTAAGTATGACACATTTATGTACTAATTTTTATTTCTTGATCTGTAGCTATTTTCCCTATTCATTTATTTTTTCATATTTTTGCATGTATTTATTTACACATTCACTGTTTATACTTATTCCCGCATTTGGACCTTTTTTATATTTATGTACTTGTGCACATAAATAATGTTTCTAATTATTTACAATTAAAAAATATATATATTTCGCGTTACTTTAGCCAACACTTTTATAAGGCCACTAGATTAGATAATTACGAAATGTGTAGATAGAATACATATCTTTCAGGTTGTTATTTTGTCATTATGTTTAATGTTTTATTTACCTTTTAGTATTTTTTCTCAATTAAAAAGGAATTCTTTAAAACTCCAACATGTGTTTATTTATTTTAAAATTTAAATAATGACACAATGGATGTGTTTTTTTGGATATTAAGAATCCTTGAAGACCACACTGAACATAATGTAGGTAGTTTCTTTGTTTAACTCTAGTTTTCATCTAATGCCAAATGTAACTCCACATATACAAACAGAGGACATTCAGAGGAAGGGTAAAAACATTGAGATAATAAACAAGCATCAATCTTTTGTTAACATCCAGTTTTATTTGAGAATTGGATATTTCAAAATGTTCCTACAGATACACCATCATCACTAGAGACTGGACACAGGGTGTGGTATTAGTAGCTATGTTTACATTCAGTTGGCACAAACCACTGGATTTACAAAACAGCTGTTGTATTATTGCTGCACGGAAACAAAAACAATACAAGGTGATCTGTTTCAACAAACACAGTAGCATCGTATGTCTGCACAGGATCATGGATCTCACTTTAGATAGCAAAACACTGCAAGGCAGTTTACACGTTTTACAAAATCAGTTATCCTATGCAGTTCCAACCCAGTCTCATGGCATTTCGTGTTCATCAACACGATTTTTAATCTATTGATTCGTGTTCACCAACACGATTTCCCCCTTTTTTTCGTGTTGCACAGCACGATTTTAAAAGCATTGTATTTCTACTGGTAATGTGTTTCGTGCCTGCAGCACGTCTTTTTCTCCGGTCGGGTCGTGGAAGACCGGAAGCTGTGTGGTTCATGAAAACATGTTCTTACTCAATATCAAGCCATAATTATTGCTTTTATTTTAAATCATATAATTTCGGACTTTTGTTGCCGTCTGTGAGGAAAATAAATGGGGGTCAGAGCCTCAGAATACTGAAATCTGTATTTTCCTTTGAAAGCCTCGTTTTTAGTCTTACGCATCCGCCCTTGAAAACTTTGCAACCAATATTATTCGTTACAGTGTACCGTGCACCAAGTCCTTATTCAGAATTCTTATCAGAATTCTCTGAGTTTTTATCAACATTGGTACTTAAAACAGATAAAGTAATTATCGTAGGTGACTTTAATATTCATGTTGACGATGATAAAAATAGCCTTACTGTTGCATTTAACTCTATATTAGATTATGTTGGTTTCTGTCAGAATATAAATAAACCAACCCACTGCTATAATCACACTCTCGACCTTGTTCTGATTTATGGTATTGAAATTGCGCAACTATTAGTCGAACTGCATAATCCTGCTTTATCCGACCATTTCTTAGTACATTTTGAAGTACTGTTACTAGACTACAAAGCATTAATCAAAACCTCCTGCAGCAGAAACCTATCTGTTAGTGCTATAGCCAAATTTAAGGAAGAGATTCCACCAATACTTAACTCGATAGCATGTCTGCATGTAAGGGAGGAAACTTTATACAAAATGTACACCACCCCAAATTGATCATGTTGTTGATCGTGCTACAGATGCACTGCGAATAAAATTAGACTCTGTTGCTCCTTTGAAAAAGAAGAAAATAAAATAACATAGATTAGCTCCATGGCATAATGCCGAAACCCGCAAAATAAAGCAAAAATCGAGACAACTTGAAAGGATATGGCGTTCCACTAAACTTGAAGAATCTCGTTTAATTTGCCATATTACTCTCAATGAATATAAGAAAGCACTGCGTAAAGCGAGAGCAGCCTACTACTCTTCATTAATAGATGAGAATAAGAATAATGCAAGATTTCTTTTCAGCACTGTAGCCAGGCTGACAGAGAGCCATAGCTCGATTGAGCCTTCTATTCCCATAGCACTCAGTAGTAATGATTTTATGTGCTTTTTTAACGATAAAATTGTTACTCTTAGAAACAAAATTAATGACCTCTTGCCTTTGACCAGTATAGTGTTATCAACAGCTCCCGGAAACGTAAATTCTAATATTACACTAGATAGTAAACTAGAATGCTTTTCAGCCATTAACCTTGAACAATTAAATTCAATGATTCTCTCTTCTAAACCATCAACGTGCATGTTTGACCCAATTCCAACTAAGCTGTTGAAGGAAGTTTTTCCATTAATTAGCACTTCTTTATTAAATATTATGAATATGTCTTTATTATCAGGCTATGTTCCACAATCATTCAAAGTAGCAGTGATAAAACCGCTTCTTAAAAAGCACAACCTCGATCCAGAGGTTTTAGCCAACTATAGACCTATTTCTAATTTTCCGTTCCTCTCAAAAATTCTTGAGAAAGCGGTCGCAAAACAGCTGTGTGATTACTTAAAAAACAATGATTTATTTGAAGATTTTCAGTCTGGCTTTAGAACACATCATAGCACAGAGACAGCTCTGGCTAAAGTCACAAATGACATTCTAATAGCCTCAGACAAGGGGCATGTGTCTATTCTTGTTTTGCTCGATCTCAGTGCTGCATTTGATACTATCGACCATGATATCCTATTGCAAAGACTAGAGCACTTAGTTGGCATAAAGGGAACTGCTTTAGGCTGGTTTAGGTCCTATCTATCTGAACGTTCTCAGTTTGTATGTGTCAACGATGAATCTTCCACGCAAACCAAAGTTAGCCATGGAGTGCCACAGGGCTCAGTGCTCGGACCTATTTTGTTCACATTATATATGCTTCCGTTAGGCAATATTATAAGGAATCATTCTGTAAACTTGCATTGTTATGCGGATGATACTCAACTACATTTATCAATCAAGCCTGATGAAATTAATCATCTAAATAAAATTCAAGACTGCCTTAAGGACTTAAAAACGTGGATGACCTTACATTTTTTGATGTTAAACACGACCAAAACTGAAGTTATTGTACTTGGCCCGAAGAATCTACGAAACAAATTATCTAAAGATATATTAACTATGGATGACATTAATTTGGCATCCAGTGAGACTGTAAGGAACCTTGGTGTTATATTTGATCAGGATTTATCCTTTAACGCCCATAAAATCAATTTCAAGGACCGCCTACTTACATCTACGTAACATTGCAAAAATCAGGCATATCTAGCCTCAAACGATGCAGAGAAACTAGTCCATGCATTTGTTACTTCAAGGCTGGATTATTGTAACTCTTTATTATCAGGGTGTACCAAGAAGTCAGTCAAGTCGCTTCAGCTGATTCAAAATGCTGCAGCTCGTGTACTAACCAGAGTTAGGAAAAGGGACCACATTACTCCTGTTCTTGCTGCCTTACACTGGCTCCCTATAGAACACAGAATAAAATTCAAAATTCTTCTTCTCGCCTACAAAGCCCTTAATGGGCAGGCGCCATCTTACCTTAAAGAACTCATTATACCCTACTGTCCTATTAGGGCATTGCGTTCCAAGAATGCAGGGTTGTTGGTTGTTCCTAGAGTCTCTAAAAGTACAATGGGAGCCAGAGCCTTTTCTTTTTTTTCTTTTTTTTTCACTTAAATTTTTATTGACATTTTTATAAACATACAAAACCACATACAGTTCAGTATACACTTGAATTAGACTCATTGAAGAAGAAAAAAGAAAATACAAATAATAATAAAAACAAGCAAACAGTGACATGGAAGCTTTCTATCCTATTTTAATGCAACATCATGGTCTGGTTCCAACTCTCAATTTGTGGTGTCGTTCATTTTTCTTTTATATTCAACCCATTTTTCCCATTTGGACTCAAATTTCCCTTCCTGGATCTTCAATATGTGTGTGAATCTCTCCATATCAAATATTTCCTGTATTACTCCCAGCCATTGCTCCTTCGTAGGTGGATCTGCTTTGTACCATGCTCTGGTAATTGTTTTCTTGCTGGCAGCCAGCAGCACCTTAATCAGGTATCTGTCCCCACCCTGTGTGTTTTCCTGCACCAGATTCCCCAAGTATAACATCAGGCCGGTCTTAGGAACCTCATAACCTAATATCCCCTTCAACACTCCCCACACTTCCACCCAGTATCCCTTCATCTTTTGGCATTTAAAAAAAATGTGTGTGTGGTCTGCCCCCACCTCGCCGCATTGCCTCCAACATGCGTTCTGTTCCGGGGCATACCTCCCTTTTATCTTTGGGGTTATGAACTATCTGATTATGTTTTTCCACCCCAAATTCCCTCCATACCCTTGACCCAGTAGTTGAATGCTGCACTCTACATACATTATACCATTCTTCCTCTGTCATATCAATCCCGAGTTCTTTCTCCCACTTTTCTTTTATATATAGAGTTGAATTCCCCCTACTCTCCAACAGAGCTTGATATAGAGCTGAAATCACCCTGCCTTTCTTCCCTTCATATGCTTCAATCATGACCTTAATTACCCCATTTTGTTTAGTGTTTTTATCCATTTTTATTTCCTTTATATAATAGTCTCTCACCTGTAAGTATCTAAAATGGTCACCCCTTTCCAGATCGAACTTATCTCTTAGATATTGAAAACTCTGCATTTCCCCTTTTTCCACCATCCTACATATTGCTGTGATGCCCCCTCGGGCCCATCGCTTAAAACCTGCATCTTCTTTTCCCGGCTGGAATTTATTATCATTTGTTATCCATCTCAAAATCTTTGTCTGTTTTCCTATTTTGTATCTCTTTATTACCGTGTTCCAAGTGTTTAAAGTGAATTTTGTGATTGGGTCTAATACGTTTTCCTGTGTCCTGAATAATTCTTTATCCCCGAGTAGTTTTTGAATCTGGTTGTTTTCCCCATTTGTTTCGATGTCCTTCCATTTAGCTACGTATTCCATATTACACCAGCATGCCACTGTTCTGATTTGTGCTGCATAATAATAATCCTGGAAACTCGGCACTGCCAATCCTCCTCTCCCTTTGGGTAGCTGCAGTGTTGCAAGCCTAATCCTGGGCCTTTCCCCCCCCCAAATAAACCTTGAAATCCATTTATCCCATTCCATAAATTGACTTTGTGGAATAGATATAGGTAGTGATTGGTAAAGATACAGTAGCCTAGGCAGTATATTCATTTTAACTATTTCAATCCTTGAACTAAGGTCTAAGGTCTGTATTGTCCACCTACATAAATCCCTCTTGATATTCTGATTGATCTGCGTATAATTTGCATTGTATAATTTGTCTAATCCTTTTGTGATGTTAACCCCTAAATATGTAATTGTATCCATGTCCCATCTAATTCTGTATTTGTCTTTGATCTCTGGTGTTGGTGTGTAGTTTAGTGCTAAAATCTGTGTCTTTGTCACGTTTAGTTTGTACCCCGAGTATTGTCCATATTCCTCCAGTAAATCCATCAGTATCGGGAAGCCCACGTCTGGTTGCCCCATATATGCTATCAAGTCGTCCGCAAATAGTCCCAATTTGTGTTCTAAACCTCCTGCCTCAACCCCCTTTATATTCTGGTTCTGTCTAATTGCTTGGGCCAATGGTTCGATGAAGATATCAAAAAGTGTTGGGGAGAGACAGCAGCCCTGTCTTGTCGACCTCTCTAATTTAATCCGATCCGTCAGACTACCATTCACTTTAGGCGCATTCACACCGCAGTACTTTTCCCACAAAGGTTCATGCGAACTTAGTTCATGCAAACTCTTTAGTTCGCATGAACTAAGTACAGATCGCGTTCACACCGGAAAAAGTCCCTGGGGGTGGATTAGGCAAATGAAGCCGCTGACTTCACTTCTTCTTCTTCTGCTTTGGGTTTACTGGCAGGCTACAAACAACTTCACGGCGGATACTGCCGCCCAAAGTCCCCGGCCGGAAGTCCCCGGAGTTGTAAGAGGACTTCAGTAGAAGTTGCTGGGACTCCCAGCAGCTTCTACTGAAGCCTTCCGAGTAAATCGCCAGAACGCCGACACCTCCTCATCTCCACCGCTCCCATGTTTTATTTTGTGTTGCCATAAGTTAGTCTCTCTGCGTTTCTGTGCTGGGCTAATGCTAATGCTAATAATGCTAATGCGAGGATAATAAAATGGCGGCTTCACAAAACTTTTTGGAAGTTTTACGGGGCGTGGTTTGCAATCCGCCCAGCCAATCAGAAATATAGCTCTTTTCTCACAAAAGAGCCGCTCGAAAGTCCCTGCTCTCTAGCAGGGACTTACGAGCGGCTCTTTTGTGAGAAAAGAGCTATATTTAGTACCGGCTCTTTTTGGTGTGAACGCGATAAAAGAGTTCACTGAACTAAGTTCGCATGAATCTTTGTGGGAAAAGTACCGCAGTGTGAATGCGCCTTTTCACTCTAGCTGTTGGTTCATGATACAATGATTTTATACATTTGATTGACTTTTCATTAAATCCAAACTTTTCTAAGACATTATACAAATAGACCCAGTTCACACTATCAAAAGCTTTTTCTGCATCTATACTCACTAAAACTGCACTGTCTCCCCTCCTTTGGGCCTCCTCCACTATATGAATTGTTTTCCTTATATTATCTTGTGTCTGTCTCCCTCTAATAAAACCAGTCTGGTCCTCATCTATAATGTCGGGCATGAATGTCTCAAATCTTTTCGAAAGGATGGACGTATACATTTTGTAGTCTACATTAAGTATGGATATTGGTCTAAAGCTACTACATAATTCTTTATCCTTGCCTTCCTTGGGAATTGTAGTAATGATAGCCTCTTTCCATGACGGGGGAGTTTTGTTCTCTTTCATAGTATAGTTAAATGATGCCCACAGTAAGGGGCTTAATTCCGATGGCAGCCCGTCGCTGCCTTGCTATTTTTCATTCTACTAATTGCATCCCCCATCTCTTTTTCTGTAATATCTGAGTTCAATAACCTATTCTGTTCTTCTCCTATCGATGGTAGGTCCAGCCCCTCTAAAAATGCCTTCATACTCTCTTCCTCTGCTGCAGTTGGTTGTGCGTATAGTGTCCTATAATAATCCTCAAATGCTCTCTCTATGTCCTCCGGCTCTCTTAGTAACTCATTGGTTTTAGGATTCCTAATCTTATGTATAGTGTTTAATGTTTGTTGTGCCCTTATCTTTCTAGCCAATAATCTAGTTGCTTTGGGCCCCCCTTCATAATATGCCTGCTTTACAAACCTAGCTATCTTCTCTACCTCTATTAATAATATATTTTCTATCTTCCCTCTAATGTCCTTAACCTTCCTAAGTGTCTCTGGGTCATTTGTATTTTTATGTTGCCTCTCTAATTCTTTTAGTTGCCCAGTTAAATTTTGATAGAGTTCCAGTCTGGTTCTCTTAAGGTGTGCCGTTTGTGCTATTAGTTTCCCCCTTAATACTGCCTTTAGTGCATCCCACAGAATTGTTGGGTCTACTTCCCCATTATCATTTTCCTCCTTATATCTGATTATCTCTCTCTTTATTTCTTCCACTAACCCCTTATTGTTTAATAGACCCACATTCAATCTCCAGACGGTGTTCTTCTTCCTACCATTTAGATTCAATGTTAGATATATTGCACTATGGTCAGACAGGTCTGTAACACCTATTCTACAGTCTTCTACCCTATATTTATCTCCCTTTGACATAAAAAAGTAATCTATCCTAGAATAGACTGAGTGTGCGTGTGAGTAGTGTGTGTAGTCTCTATCTAGTGTGTGTATATCTCTCCCTATATCTGTGATTCCTAGTTCCTTCAGTTGTATGTTCATGTATCTGACAATATGCGTCCTAGCCTTCCTTGTACTTGTTGTATCTAAATCATAGTTTAGTACCACATTGAAGTCCCCCCCGCAAATCAGGATTCCTTCCATTTCCACAGCTATGATATCAAACAATTCCTTAAAAAAAGTCTTATCGCTGTCCGGTGGGGCGTAAACATTAATTAGTGTAACCATTTGTCCTTCCATTTTCCCCTTGATCACCACATACCTCCCCTCTCTGTCATATATTTCTTTGTTTATTTCAAATTTTACTGAGTTCCCAATTAGTGTAGCCACCCCTCTCCTACCTTGTTTAAATGAACTATAAAATGTGTTGTTATATCCATACCTTTTCAGTTTTTCATGTTCTTGTACTGATAGATGAGTTTCTTGTAATAAGATAACCTGCATCTCCTCCTTTCTAAATTTGGTTAATACTTTCCCCCTTTTAATCGGATTGTTCAAACCATTGACATTTAACGACACCATTTTGATTCCCCTACGTTGCATTATATTTCCCTTCAAAGCATCTTTTCGTTCCCTCCATGTCACAAAACACAATATATATAGTAGCAGCAACCGCTAAGCTAAACAAATACAAATTAAACACCAGAACTTGGTCTTCCAAGGTTTTCGGGGGTTTCAAAGATATCCCCCTTTCCCCCGCTGGTGGGTGGAAGGTAAGGCCTCTCCTAGTGAGAGGGCCCCCCCTAGTGGCGGAGATCTCTCCTGTGGCTGATCTCCCAAGCTCACTATAATTGTCCAGCGTGTGGTTTAAACTCCGGAGCTCCCGGCCGGAACTTTGTGAACATTTTCCATATAGTCTTTAAACCCCTGGTCTCTGTATTGGCGATGGAGGTGATTCTATGTTTCTAGTGAATTAGCACTTCTTTAAATTAGTCCGAATCAAATCGTAAAATGTTATAGATAAATAATTCCCCAGCCTGCATACATGTCCTTTTATAAAAACATATAACAATCCTTCTTACTCACCCACTGCAGTGTTTCAAAGGTCTTTTCGGGGCACAAAATAAAAGGCTATAGCATTTAAATTATAAGTAATTTGGTTAAATCTGTTTGTGTCTGTGCTCTGTCCTTTTCTGATCGCCGTGGCCCGTCACCTCTCATCCTTCTGTCTTTTCAACGCCGTATCTTGTTCCCTCATAGACTACTCATCAACACCCTCGATACGGTGCCGGTCTTCCCTCACTCCCATCTCGTTGTTGTCTCCCCGCTCTCGTCTCCGAAGTCTGATCCACTTGCGCGCTGCCTCCAGTCTCTGCAGCAGCGTAGGTCTCTCTACTCCCGGGTCCGGCACCTGCCAGCCTCTCTGCCGCATCGCCCTCGCCGCGTCCTGAGCACTCTTATACACTATTGTTCCTTCGTTCCAGTAAACCCTCAGTGTGTCCATTGGAGATTGAAAACGAAACCCCTTATCTTTGAGAATTCTCTTGAGCCCCGCATATTTCCGACGTTTAACCGCCACCTCAGAAGAATAATCTTGGTCGAATGTCACTCTCCGTCCCTTCACTTCCATCTCCGTTCGCCAGGCCGTCTTAATGACGTTCTCCTTGACCTCGAACCTCAAGAAGTTGACAATAATGGCTCTTGGGGGTTTGTCTGGTTGTGGTTTTGGAGCAGGTGCCCTGTGCGCCGTTTGAATCTCCAATTTAATATCCTCCGACATTCCCAGCTCCTTGTGAATGAACCTGTCGACGTACTCGGAGACAGAGTCTCCCTCTATTCCCTCCTTCAACCCCCAGATTCGTATATTATTTCTTCTCGACCTCCCTTCTATGTCGGACAGCTTATCTTGGAGCTTGGTTTGTTGTTCAAGAGAGGCCATAATAATGTCCTGGACGTCGGTACTCCACTCCTCGACCCCAGCCGTACGCTCTTCTAGGATCTCCATATCCTTCTTTTGGGCCCGTATCTCCGCCTCAGCGGTCTCGAATTTTCTATTTGTTTCCTCTCTGAAGCTATCAAGCCCTTGCTTCATATCTTCTCCGTGTTTGTCCATATGTTCTCTCAGTTGTCCCATTTCTTCACGTACTCCTCTTAGATTTTCTTCCATCCGGCTGCCAATTTGATCCAGTTTAGCATCCATGTTGTGCTGGGCTTTCTCGAGTTTATCCCGCATGGCATCTAAGGAAGTCTGCAGCGCCGACACCCAGCTAGGTTGCTCGTCGTTGCTAGCTATAGCGTTAGCCATTAGCGGCTGACTGTGTTCCGTCTGGACCTGCATCTCTCCCAGCTGTTTTTCGGCTTTCGTCTTTTTCTCCGTTCCTTTCTTATTTACTAATTTGCTCATGACCTATTCTTCCAACTTCGAATCACATTTATCGGGGTTTTCTTCCTTTTTTAACTTATTTGGCCGGGAGCTCCTCTTCTTAGCCGCTTATCGCCTCATGTGTAAACCGGAAGTCCCGCCAGAGCCTTTTCTTATCAAGCTCCACATTTGTGGAATCAGCTTCCAGTTTGTGTTCGGGCGGCAGACACCCTATCCGTTTTTAAGAGTGCGCTTAAGACCTTCCTTTTTGATAAAGCTTATAGTTAGGGCTGATTAGATTCAGCCCCTAGTTTTGCTGATATATGATTAGTTTGTCGGGGGACATCTTACTTCTTCCTTCTCTCTGTCTATACCTGTGTACTCTCATGTTCCGATTAACCCAGCTTCCCCAAATTTCTTTCTTTTTGGTGTCTATATACGCCAGGATCCGGAGTCATGGATGATCCTGCGGTCCTGTGTCCTGGATCGCGAGCCCTGGATTTTGAGTCGTGGCTGTGGTCCTGGATCATAGGTCCTGGATGGATATCCTCATGAATTCATCTTCCTATTATACACACATGCATTTCCAAACATTTGGACTACCTATGTTGCAAATGTATTATCTTTTCAATTTACACACAGCATCTATTGCACGTCTGTCCGTCCTGGGAGAGGGATCCCTCCTCTGTTGCTCTCCCTGAGGTTTCTCCCATTTTTCCCTTTAAACTGTGAGTTTTCTCTGGAAGTTTTTCCTTGTACGATGTGAGGGTCTAAGGACAGAGGGTGTCGTATTGTCATACTGATATTCTGTACAAACTGTGAAGACCACTGAGACAAATGTAACATTTGTGATATTGGGCTATATAAATAAACATTGATTGATTGATAGAAAAGTGATCATACCACTTGCTCATTCTATCGCTTCCTGTCTGATGAAAGGACCAGGAGTCGTTGGACCAAACATATCAGGTAATATACATGTTTTGCATGGAACATAGTCAAGTTAGCTACCTAGCTAGTAGCGAGCACGTTAGTTAGCATTACATTACATTACTTAGCCTTGTCATTTGTATTAGCCTTAACATGAAGTAAACCAAAATGTTAAACAGTAAGAGTAGTCATGATGGTAAGTATTTTGTGAAACATTTGAAGAGTAGCCCCCTCCACCAGGTGCTAAGGGGGCGGGAGGTAGGCTAACGCCACATTAGCATCAGCAATATTTTCTACTTAATGCTATCTGCACAAATGGTTAACATTGAACATTAAAAGATCAGGCAGTTCAGGGAGAGTCGAAGGAAGGAAGGCAGCTTTGCATGACATTCTTCTGGACGTCTTTCTATAGGTGCATTCACACCACAGTACTTTTCCCACAAAGGTTCATGCGAACTTAGTTCATGCGAACTCTTTAGTTCTCATGAACTAAGTACAGATCGCGTTCACACCGGAAAAAGTCCCTGGGGGTGGATTAGGCAAATGAAGCCGCTGACGTCACTTCTTCTTCTTCTGCTGCTTTGGGTTTACTGGCAGGCTACAAACAACTTCACGGCGGATACTGCCGCCCAAAGTCCCCGGCCGGAAGTCCCCGGAGTTGTAAGAGGACTTCAGTAGAAGTTGCTGGGACTCCCAGCAGCTTCTACTGAAGCATTCCGAGTAAATCGCCAGAACGCCGACACCTCCTCATCTCCACCGCTCCCATGTTTTATTTTGTGTTGCCATAAGTTAGTCTCTCTGCGTTTCTGCGCTGGGCTAATGCTAATGCTAATAATGCTAATGCGAGGATAATAAAATGGCGGCTTCACAAAACTTTTTGGAAGTTTTACGGGGCGTGGTTTGCAATCCGCCCAGCCAATCAGAAATATAGCTCTTTTCTCACAAAAGAGCCGCTCGAAAGACCCTGCTCACATGAACTAATTTTAGTACCGGCTCTTTTTGGTGTGAACGCGATAAAAGAGTTCTCATGAACTAAGTTCGCATGAACCTTTGTGGGAAAAGTACCGCAGTGTGAATGCGCCTATTGTGATGATAGTGAGGGTGAGTCAATCTGTTTGTTGGAAAGACAGTAGTTGAGTGATTACTGAGAGAAAATTATTAAAAGAGATAATTATTCAAAGTGTTGTTACTTTAAAGTGTTGTTACTGACCTTTTTCTCTTTTATTTTCTTTACCTCACCTGTAACTGCTGAGACCCTGAGGAACATGCACACTGACCTGCTCTGGCAACCTGATTTCCACTGTACGTAATAGTATTTGGTTATGGTATATTATTTATATACGTCAAAGGCACAATGCACCCCCCAGAGACACACATGTATTGAGTGTGATATTTTGCATAGGTCATGTGAAATCATCTTTACATACTAGAAAACTGTAGGAGCGGCAACTTGTTTTGAAATTGAATTTTTAATATCCGATAATAAAGTTGATCTGTTTTCTTTATTCTTCTCTCTTCCCAGCTCCACCCATCACCATTCTCTGTTCCTGCAGGTCCTGCTTGCTAATCAATGCTCATATTTTTTTACACAATTACAAATAAAGTCAATGTATTGTATGACATGAAGTTGTGCTTCATTCTGAGTCAATAATAAATTCATTCTGCCTTCATTCATTCTGCCTTCAACTGCAAAATTATTGTGGACTTCCCCGACATCCATGTAGCTGCCCCCCAGTAAGATGAACCAAGCAAAGTTGACATACTCAACATACAGCTGTGCCCTTAAGTTTACATGAAGAATTTGTGAAATATTGGTGGTAATAGGTTTAAATGATTATTAGTAATTAATTATATAATTTTCTCATTGTAGACGAGCAGACAGGGAGACAGAAGGACACAGGACAAGTGCACAGCAGAACGGAATTACATTGCGGGACAACAGAGGCTGGCTACAGAGGTAAGTTGTGATCTGTCAGTGTTTGCCCTAGAATATATATAATGCTTGTGGATATGTAGCCAAAGCGCACAGGATGGCATATTGCCACAATGGTCGAATGATGCAGCAGGCAGTCTGCAATTTATATATTGGCATTCATATTTTTGTTTACTATTTTTGTAGATTCCAGGTTTATGTCAGAGCAGTCACAAAAAGGATAAGGCATCCTCACATGTAACAGAAAATATGTGGTTTATTTATTGAAATGCCACTGTAAACCTTGTTTTGTTGTGGACAGCACTAGAGAGTTAAAGATCAGGAGAAGGAAACATGCTGTGAAGTACAATTAGGAGTAATGGTGTTAAAACCTTAGTAGTCATATACTTGACTTGGAAATATGTGTTCAGCATTACTTTCACAGCTTTTAGATAATGATATATCTTTTACAGGTATGTGATACCATCCTGATGCACGCCAAGGAGCGGTTCTCCTTCACCCAGCCCCTCATCAGCATGTAGAGTTGTTCCAACAACACAGTGTGAAGTTCCCTGATGCAGCACTTGAAACGACAGTGCAGGCGTACCCCATGTTGAACAAGGCCAAGCTCAAAACGGAACTGTCTCTCATCTATGATAACAGCGAGTTCAAGGCTGTACCAGTTTTTCATGGAGAACAACCTTCAGAGCACTTTCACAGAGACTGTCAGTCTTCTCAGGATCCTCATCACCACACCCCTGACAACAGCTGAATCTGAGAGGTGCTTCTCTACTTTGAAGAGGATCAAGACCTTCCTGAGAAACACCATGTCACAGGATCGCCTCAATGCTCTGGCTATGCTCTCCATGGAGAAGAAGCTTGTCAGGGACATTCCTGACTCTAATAAGAAGGTCATTGAGAGGTTTGCCACCCAGAAGGAGAGAAGAGCAACATTGCTGTCAAAAAAACATCCACGTTTTCTCACCACAGTATTGCTAATGCCATTGTTTTTAAGTTGTTGTACATAATCCCCGGGTGCCGTTCATAATGGCAGCCCACTGCTCCTAACACTAGGATGGGTCAAATGCAGAGAAACCGTTTTGTTACATAGTACCATACTACGTAATGACAATAAGTTGAATCTTCAATCTTCTTCAATAGTCCTCAGTCTCAAATGCTTACATTGTTTATGGAGCCATTACAATTTAAGACTGGTAAATTAACACGGAAAACTCCTGTTTATTTTTGCAATAAGTTATACTGGGATGTTTGCTGAAATTGATTGCATGTGGCACAGCCCGAAACAAATCTACCAGCCGCCATCTGTGTATATAACATGTATTAACCAAATATAATTACTCAATATAGGCCTACTTGGTCCAAAAGTAAAACATACTAATTATGCAGAATGGCTTATTTCAGAATAATTGATGTGACATTATTGGTTTGTAATTATGAATGATCAATATCATATATAGACTTTTTTGTTTACTGTAATTTTTAAACTCTAACGTTTTTTTCATGTACAAATCTAAAATTAGAAAACCAGATGATTTATGATAAAGCTGGAAGAAAATGTGTGTGTGTGTTTGAGCAGCTGAGTAAAATGGGGACCTGTAACAGTCATAAATCCTCCCAGTTTAGAGCTGACAGCTGCTGGGAGGCTTTTTCTGGTCCACCACCAGCCTCACATCCGTCCCAAACACAGTTAGTTGTTATTTAGTTTTGATGTTAAAGAATTAAACCCAGATTCACCCCCACTGCAGACTGTTTAGTTGGGATTAGTCTAGAAAAAGTTTATCAAATGCACAGTTTTGATGCTTTGAGCACCATACATACAATTTAATTGATATGTATTACATTTGAGCAAATCATGACTTTAATTAACCTCAAATAAATAGTCAGACATGCAAATGGTTTACATTTGTAAACAAGAGTTACTAGAGCTAAATGTACTGAATGGATTTCTATTACTGTGTGTGCAGGAGTACATCTGACACACAGACAGATGAAAGGAGCAGTCAGCTGTTACAGACTAAAGCTGAGCTGACTCAGAGGAAACCAAGGACATCAGAGAAATGCCTTTAGTTTAGCAAACTGAGCATTCATTGTCTCTGTAGAAGATCATGTGTTTATTTTATTTTCAAATATCACAGGCATGTTCTTTATACTTTGTCTCCTGATAGATCAATTACTTACAGTCCTCTGTCTGACTTCGTTCTGAATGCATTTCGACCACTCTGTTTTTTTTTTTAAACAAAAGGAAATAGTGCATTTGTTGAGGACTATTTTTTGCGGTGGATTAATACACAATTTTGTTACTGCAGTGAGCATTTGTGGCAGCAGGAAGGTGTATTTGGGAATCAGTCAAAATAAACTTCAGTGTGGTAATAAAGGAACATCTGGTCACCCTAGTTGGTAGTGGTCTTTGTGTGAGATGCATCCTTTACCCTCGAGAATTTAAAATAAACATAACTCTTAAAAACGTAACTAAACATTTGAAGAGTCCCCACATGATCCCTCTAAAGATGCTTACAGAAGAAAATTCCTGAAGCGTTTGTTTTAGGCTCAGCTGCCACCATTGACCTCTCTGTCTGGCATTTAACAAACTTCTGAAGACAACTGCTACTGGTCCCAAACAGACACACTGAACCAACATCTATAAAGAGACCAGGCTGCTGAGGTATTTTCATTTACCTCTCTTTTCTTCTCCCGGCAGCAGACAGGAATTAACTGCTGGCAGGATGGCAGAGTAAGTCCTGATCTATACTTTATGAATCTACAAAACTCACAGAATCACTGGTAATAATATTTGTTCTTCTGTCTTACTGTTTCTCTGAAGGAAAAAGGTATCGACGAGTCGGAAGAATCAGATCAAGGTAAAGTCGGATCAAGCTTCTGTTCTTTGTTTTTCAAATGTTGTGAGGCAGTGTTTACAAATTGGGATTGAACTGAAACACTATCACCATCATAAATACAATTTCAAATTCATCTACTATAATTTGCAGTTTAATCAAGTGTTTTTATTTAGAAGGTTTCCTGTTTATTTTTGTACTAACTCTACCTTTTCTCAAAAAATATGAACAATTGACTGGGATGGCCTCCTTGGAGTTTTCTGTTCTCAACCAAACTCCACCACTTTTTAAACTCCATGACCTTTCCTCTTGTGTCACTCTCAGGATAACTAGTGACAATAGAGGAATCTAATCAGCAAACATTTTGATAATACATTCATAATTTATGTCATGTGTAACACAAAGTTGGCAAACATTTACTTGTTCCAGCTTGCCCTATACAATTATTTGCTGCTTTTCTCTGTTTTGCATGATTTTAAAGTTAAAATGTATATTAGATTTTGGACATTTCAACACACTATTATTGATAGTTTTTCATATTTTCTGATATTTTACTAAACAATTACATTACATTACATGTTACTTGTTAGACGCTTTTATCCAAAGCAACTTACATACTCAATACTGTGGGCAATCCCCACAGGAGCAATTTGGGGTGAAGTGTCTTGCCCAGGGACACAACGGCATGCTGACTGCAGTGGGGTTTGAACCTGTGACCCCCTGAGCCGAACACCAACGCACAACCCACTGCGCCACACGCCTCCCTAATTCATGAACTATCAATTGATAAAAAAAAGTGTAGAAGAAAAAATAATCCTCAGATTAATTAAGATGACTGAGCATTATTGATACTTCAAATATCAGTTTTTTCATTATCATATATTTGTATTATTTCTTCTTTGTTTGACCAATATGTGAGTGAAGAAATGTAGAATAATTGTAACATCAATCTAACACAGTAACAACATTTAGATTAATAAAACATGAAAAAGGTGAAAAAACATATATTCATGGTTTTTAAAATGCACTTTTCCAAGACTTAACATAAACTTAACTTTAGAAAGTGCACCAGAATAAATAAATTATTATTGACAGTGTGAAACATTGGGGGGTTTAACCTATTGAAGTGTAATGAACATTTCAGCCTCTGTTACCAGCACTAGAGGCTTTAATCCAGTTTATATCCATTATGTGGCCAACAAATATGTATTGTGTATTAAGTCAGTTAGAAAGCAGCTTCTTATCCTATAATAAACACTGGATTGAGAGTTCCGGTCATCATGGTCATCCTCTCCTCCTCCTCTTCCTCTCAGAGCTTGATGCTCCAGATCAGTCAGACAATTCTGGAGGAGGAGGCGCGGGAGGCCAAGCGAGAGAAGATAAGACACATGGAGGAGAACTGTCCCTCCGTCTCCATCCCAGGAACCATGCCGGATCTCCAGGTAAAACTCAACATCACCTTTATGTTGGGTGGAGGCCCAGAAGAAACACAACAGACACGGGAGATGTTAGTCTTATCAGCTTTAAAAGGCCGGTTGATACTTCAGAGCCAAATGGGTTGGCACTTAGCACTTGAACACACATTAGGTTTTTAGAAATACACTTTTTTTTAGCATTCAACAACAATTCCCATATCTTTTAGTGCCGTTAGGGAAACTAAAATCCCATGGGAACTCCCACTGTTAAACTTTTTTTTTAGAAACATACTCTGCTATAATCCACTGGAGACATTTTTCACTTTTCCCAACACTTCTAATTTAAATATGTGAGAATCTCTATGGTCTCTCTTTACATTGTCCTTTTACTGTCCAGCTATTTTTGCCAGGAGAACATAAATGTAGTAATTTGTCCAATATTCGCTATTAAGTATTACAGTGTAATAGCATATGTACCCAATAACATCTCTATACTACCTCATAGGTCTATATCAGGGGTGGCCAACCAGTCAGAGGTTAAGAGCCACATGTTGTCTATGTTACTGCAAAGCGCCACATCACACACGGTCACTGATACCACTTGTTTCAGTTTTTTGTTTTCTGGAGACAAGATTTCAACCATTTTTGTGGCATTGGGATATATATTTTAAATCCTCTGGAGCAGAGAGAGGAGCTGTGGAATATTGTTATTGATTAATGCATCTGTGTTTCTTAAGGTCAAAAACACTAAACTCACAACTTAAAATGAAAGCGTTTAGTTTATTTAAAAAAAGAGCACATGTTCAATGTGAAAAGTGACAGTAGTTATAGATTATTTGCAATTTGGTGCTATATATATATTTTAAAAAATAAATAAATTATATATATTTTTTAAACACCTTGAATTTCAGGGGGGGCGCGGGGCTCCGTTGGCGGGGCTCCGTTGGCGGGGCTCCGTTGGCGGGGCTCCGTTGGCGGGGTGCAGCGCCCCTCCAAGACAATGGTAAGGGAAACACTGGATAGTGTTTAATCAACGATAGGTTTCCCCCCCTCATAGGTGATTGGTTCACTGCATTGCAGGTATTATTGTGATTGGCTCTTGGGCAACATCAAAATTAGAACGCTGTCATCCTCTCATACTGACACCTGAAACCACACATACACACGTAGGGAGAGCCGGGACGAAAGTAACACGGGACGAAAGTAACAACTTTGACCGGCCAAATTACGTCAGAATTATCAGCATTCAATACTTAACAGACCTACTAAATGTCAGGTGTAACTGTCAGGAGTAGCTAGTGTTGTCACCATACCAACATTTTGGTTTCGATACCAAGTCAATAATTGTGATTCCGATTCTTTTTCGATACTTTTCTTAAAAAAAAGGCTTCTGGCGTATTTTTTGTCAACAAGCCGAGGCGCAGCGGCAGCTGCACTCCCACTTGCAGCCATGCTTCTCGCTTCTGCGCTGAACACACACGGCTCTTATTAAAACGGCGCTTTCTCACCGGAGTACTTTTCCGATACTAATGAAACGAAGGAATCGTAACGTTTTTAACGGCAGGGTATCACGGTACCTTTCAAGTATCGGTACACCATGCATCACTAGTCAGGAGTCAGTGTCTCTCCCCCAAACTCACACATATACAATTCGATATGAACTGAAGAGCCGCATGAAACTAGGCAAAGAGCCGCATGCGGCTCGAGAGCCACGGGTTGGCCACCCCTGGTCTATATCATGCCTTTTTTTCCCCTCAACTATATTTTCTCTCTTTCTTGCTCTTTCTTTCTTTTCCTTTCTATTGCAACAATTAGGAGCTCTGTCGGAAAATTCACAAGCAGATTGATTTGTTGGACGAGGAGCGATACGACATGGAGAACAAAGTGAATAAGTCCAACAAGGAGGTAGGTCGTTTTTTAACAAATGTTATTTTTTATTTAAAGCTGCTTCATTTCAAGAACCAATATCAGCTACACCATATTTTAAGTACCAGGGCTGATCATTTGAACCATATGTCAGGAGGCCACAATTGTTCACTCATCCCCAAATTCTAGATTTTTTAGATTTGTTCTTTTTTTCCTCTCGGGTCATTCTCCACGGGAACATTGCAAAAAACAAAGATTAAATGGGCCCTAGCCTGTTTAGCCCCACGGACCCGCTGAAGGGGCTGAAACCACAACATCTGCAAGCAACAGTGTCTGAGGGCTTCTTAAGATTGAATAAACTATGAATGTTTCATATCCATGTAACGGGAAGAAACTCAGCTAACTGATGATATGAACCATTTTTAGCATAAGAAAACACAAGACTAACGCTGAGCCTCTGAATTAGCCCTGAGCGAAAAAATGCTAACGCCGTTAGCACAGAACTCACGGTATAAAACCCATATTACTTATCGTAAATGGACATCCAACCCATCGATTAGCATCGTGAGATTACACATATTCGATAGGTATCTGTATCATCACTCCATGATCAAAACTCGGGACATGAGAAACAAAAACAGACATCACAACACGTGTTATTAGGTAGCCAACACGGCAATATGTCTTACCTTGGTCGTTGTCTGATCAAAGGTTGTCTTCAATGGCATTACAACGATAAAAATGCTGCTGAAGGTTAATCCATAGGTTAATCCAATATGTCTGTGTCCCTTTGAAATCATTTCTGATAATCCATAAGCAATAAACCTAGTTTTCAGATTTCAGAGCGCAAAGCTCTCATTTCGCAATGGTAACGTTGATGTGTATGTGGAAATCCCCCTTTGATTCTATTGGCTCTAACGGTTCAAAAGAGATGTCAATCATCAAAATCCACCAATGGGTTCCAGAGAAACGGCAAATACGCCCATTTCCACCCAAATGCCCTCAGAGGTGGAGTTTTTTTGTAACTAAACCTCTCTAAAAAGGTCAAATGTCCCTTGTTTTGCATCAATCTTGATACAGGGTACTTACTATATGTTATATTTATATATTCCTAAAGCTTTTAGTCTACTAACATCATCCAAGGGTGGTTTTCACTATAAGTAAAAAAGAATTTTTGGACAGACACTATAATTTACATTCTTTTACTATGTTCAATCTGAATTTTCATTAAAATAAAAAACATATTGATTCTGACTTTTCTACATCCAAATCACAGATTTATCATTACTTTGAGAAAAAAGATTATTAATTTTCCCCTTTTAGAAGTTATGGTCATTTGTTCTGGAAATGTCATTTTCGAGCCTGAGACCTGAAAAACAGGCTTGGGGCTTAACAGTATGCAAATGCTCAGGTTTATATTTGTATTTGGTGCCTGTTTACATGATTTAATATAATTTAATCTAAATTAATCAAAAATGCTTTATGTTTCTTATCGGAGCTACATGAAACATTGATACTATATTTTATTGCGTAAAATAAAAATAAAACGGTAACATAACATAAAACCATAAAACACATAAAGTAAGCAATACATATCAATTCACATATTTTAACTAAACTCATTGTTTTTAGTGTGGAAATCCTGCAGCACCTCTTTTCAAACCAGAGCCCAGTCTGCTCTGATTGGTTAGCTGGCTAGATCTGTTGTGATTCAACACTCAGAGAAGTCCCGTCCCTTAGCCTATCACGTACGTACAATGTGTTGGAGAGCTGGCCAATAGAAACATGAGTGTCACATATGATGTCTCTATGTTAGGGTTGTAAACAAGGAACTATAATCGAGGTGTTTCAGGCAGTGGTGAGGAAAGAAACTCCCTCTGGAGGGAACTTTTGGAGCCTTTGCAGACCATTTACATGTTCAAAAACCTATAACACGATACAGGAAAGGGAACACCCCAAAAAGCATAATAGGGCCACTTTAGGCTTGTCTTGTAATCACATTTATATTCAAGAGCACCCACACCAACCATTTTCCATTGAAACAGATTGCAGATCTTTAATTATAGACACACTTACAGATGGTCTTCTTTGTCAGATCGACGACCTGAGGATGAAGGTTCAGGATCTGAAGGGGAAGTTTAAGAAGCCGGCCCTGAAGAGGGTGCGGATGTCGGCCAATGACATGCTGGCCGCTCTGCTAGGCTCCAAACACAAAGTGTCCATGGACCTGAGAGCCAACCTGAAGCAGGTCAAGAAGGAGGTGAAAGAGGAGGTGGGTGCTTCAGATTTTGTATTAAACACTAAAGGAAAACTCAGAGGATTACATTTTCATAGTACAGTTCTTAGGTTCTATCTCTAAAATCAAACTGTGGCATAAATATACAACAACAAACAAAGAAAGAAAAAAATACATTAAAAGGGTCATTTATTCCAAGGGATTTGAATCTCTATTTCTCTTACTTTGCAGGAGAAGCAAACAGGAGATTGGAGGAAGAACATCGAAGACAAGGCCGGGATGGGCGGCAGGAAGAAAATGTTCGAAGGAGAGGTTTAAACCCTAGTGTGTTGTTTTTCTGTCGACAAGGGTTTTTAATGTCTGTATATTATGTTGTGACAATGTGTATACAATATAGAATAAATAAATAATGTAATGCTTTGCGTTTCATGGCAATAATTTGATATATCATGAAAGAAAAATAGGTTGCTACAGAACAAATATTGTAAGTGCTAAAATCAAGATTAACGCATTTCATAGGCTCTGGCAACATTCACTCAATGAAAGTCATGCAATTACTGTAAGTGTACAAATAATAGATTTTTTGGTTTTATACTGATTTTAAAAAGGCTATAAAAGCTTATTATTACTATTACTTTGCTTAATACAAAAGAGAAACAAATATTTGTGTGCAAACCTCAACATGCGTCCATAAGTCCTGCTCTAATTTGTATTGACGTGTTTTGGACATGGAATTAAAAGATATACGTTTTTAAACCTAGACAATATCTGTAAAATACACTGAAAATGTGTCTGATTGTGCAAGGATAGATTGCCCCATAGAGCACTAACCATGACGTTTTAAAACGTGTTCAGTATAGTCATTCCAATACAATTTAGGCCTACCACATTTTTACCCTTGGAATTTAAACAGTTTTGTAGTCATCAACATTATCGGAGCTACATGAAACATTGATACTGTATTTTTATTGCGTAAAATAAAAATAAAACGGTACACATAAAGTAAGCAATACATATCAATTCACATATTTTAACTAAACTCATTGTTTTTAGTGTGGAAATGTTGTCCTTATCAATAAAGTTTTAGGGAAGAAGGTTTTTTCAGTCACGTGATGTGACGTCATGAGTAGGTCCTGTGATACGCTGGTGGAAGTAAAGGGAATCAAACCATCAGCTACAACAGCAGGCTGAGTTTATTAACAATAAAATACCAGTATCTGTAAATTACCGCGTGAAGGACCAAGACAAGGCGCTTCAGGTCGCGCTGCTGACCGCTGAAACCCCCACAAAGAAACAAAGATGACGGCGGCGGTGTTTTTCGGCTGCACCTTTATTGCCTTCGGCCCGGCCATCGCTCTGTTCCTGTTTACCATCGCCCGGGATCCGCTGAGGGTCATTTTCCTCATAGCCGGGTGAGAGTTAATCTATATTCTTTGAGGCTAAGGTGAAAGTTACCTTATCTTGAGAAAGCAGCGTATAACTGCCGTGTTTAACGCTGATACCCCAGTATTATCCAGTGTAAGTTAGCTTGCTAGCTAACAGACCGCTTCCTTAGCTAGCTGCTACTAATAGCTTCCATTGTGGGACTTTGTCTTGATAGTTTATTTCTTATTACACAGACTTAAAGAACATAAATGGGAAGATACTTATTTAGTTTTAGAGTCCATTTCCTCTTCTCTTTTTGTATGTTTAGCATGACTTGTAACAATTTTATTTTGAATCAAGCTATATCAGCTATTCACCACTTGTTGTAATTACAATCAGTGCAGGATGATGAGTCCACGGGCCACACAGTTATGGCATTCTACAAAGTTAAATTGCTAAAACATTTTCTTATTCTTTTGAAGCCCTGTGGTCAAAAAGGGGAACATTGACTTGCTGCTCCATGGTTTACAATTTGAGTATAAAAATCACATCCCTCTTTACTTTTCAAAATGAGACCAGTTAAAATTATTTTTTACAATTAGCAATGAAAAACTTAGTTTAAAAAAAATAGTTTTCTTGATGTTGACACCAAAATGTGTACAAAAAATAGTTTTCTTGATGTTGACACCAAAATGTGTAAAAGTCAGTAAGTAAAATGTATTTATCAATTCAGACTTAAAGGTGGGGTAGGTAAGTTTGAGAAACCGGCTCGAGATACACTTTTTGTTATGTTCCATGGAATGCTCTTAACATCCAGATAGCAATGAATATCTGAAGTGCTTTGACAAAAAATCCATTAAAAAATGTTCATCTGTGGAAGCCGTGGTACTGTAAAAAGCACGACCAATCATTTTAGCTGGCCCAGCTAAAATAACTGGATGGCCTACCTGCCTGTCAGCCTTCCACCTGTGCACAAACTTATCTCGTCTTTGGATTGGATAATTTGCAGCCATTATAAAATCAACCGATTTAATTCATTATTTCTACAAATTATTGGTAATGTAAATACATTTTAGCTGCAGCATAACATGAAAGCATCACATTTTCACATGACTACAGTTGGTCTGCTTTCACAGGTTTTAGATGTGATTAACTCAGTGCCGAATGCAGTATTAACGTATTAAAGGACATTTTGGCCTGTTTTTTATACCTGACCCTCAGGCCAGGTCTTGTGCCAAATATGGCCCTTTGTTAAAATATGAACACCCTGTTGGAATAGCTTACTTTCAACCAATTTTTTAGACTGTAAAGCCGGGTGTGACTACTAAGAATTGATGGTAGGTCAATAAGGATATTAGTTATTTAACTGAAATCATACTAAAGATTACTTTTAGGAATCCTCTCGGGTGTCACACTGGCCTGTTCCTGAGCCTCTTTTCATATAACTGATTGTGTATCTGTTTATTTCTCATCAGAGCGTTTTTCTGGCTGGTGTCCCTTCTGCTGGCCTCTCTGGTCTGGTTCATCTCGGTTCAGATCAGTAATAAGGAGAGCGCGGCGCAGCAGAAAGGGCTCCTCATCTTCGGAGTGGTGCTGTCCGTCCTGCTGCAGGAAACCTTCCGCTTCGCCTACTACAAGCTGCTGAAGTGAGTCGCTGCTACAACACTGTCTGACGCTTTTACAGACGCCTCATTCTCAACACAGTCTCTGTTCTCACACTCAATCTGAGGAAATTCGGTGGGAATCATCTGATCCTGAGCTTTTTAACACCATCAGAGTTCTGACACATTCTTTGTAGTGGAGTTGTATTTTGTGGCATGAATTCACATTTATTGAATTTTAATATAATCAGTCAGCAGGGGATTTGTACTGCTTGTAAATGCCTATAAAGTCTTGACATGACTTGGTAGAAATCTGATGTAAAATAAACTTTACAGAAGTTTGACATTACTGAAGGAGGGAGGGGAGTGTACACATAATCCTGAGGACAGTAACTAGTAGATCAGCTATATACTATACACTAAGTGTATATTTAATACACTTTTTGTTTCACTGCTTTTGCGATTTTATACAATAAATTGTTGTAGTCATTTCTACTTCAATATCTACCTCATTTTCCATGAACAGTACATTTAAAATATATTTAAATGTGATCACAATGACCTTTTTGAATTTAATTTCATCACACAGATTTAGATGTAGCATGGAATTAGAACAAAGCAAATGTTAATAATAACACCAGCAGCCACTAGAGGGCACTACAGTGTAATACTCTTTGAACTATTCTGCATTGAAATGAATGCCAGTGCTTCCTTTACCCAGTCCAGAGCCCTATAATAGGCTGTGACCCAGTCCATGCTTTTATGGACAGAACTAACACAGAGAAAGTGATTCTGAAACAAGTACTTAGTGTTTATAATGCTCTACTGCGTAATACTGAGGGAGAATAATACACTACTTTGCTTTTGCTAGTTTAAACAACAGATCACATTCACAAGAATATATCATCAGTGTTAATGTGCTAGTGCATCTTCAAAGGGCCATACATGAACGTCTTACTCTTGGTTATTTCCATAAGCCATCTGTTTGTTTTTTTGTTTTTGTGTGCCATGACAGTTAACATGCAGAGACATTTTCTCATATTTATGACTTTCATAATATAGCATTATCTAAATCTTCACAAACTAATGAGCTAATCAAAATGTTTGACATAACAGTTAACATGCAGAGACTTGAACAAGTTACAACATCTGAGAGTATAGAACCCGTACATGTTTGCTTTACATAAACTTTAAATAGTTGCAAATACTTTAAAAGAGGCTGAATGATGTAATTAAAACCAACATTCACCAACTTTTATTCTGTTAGGAAATGGATAGAAACCAATGGTAAAATACTTTACTACTATACTTTACAAATACTTTACTACTATACTTTACAAATACTTTACAAATACTTTACTCAATTTTAGAAGAACATGCATAAATCTTCGCTGCAAAGCTGTATGTTTAATTGTGTAGTGGAATTATTTATGGGAAGAAGTCATAAAAATAAGGCCTTTTCCTTTTTTTAATACCACACATATTTTTGGGGTTTTTGAGGTAAAGACTGTGTTAGGGAAGCTCAAGTGGAGTTTGTGTCAGCTCCAAAAGATGACGTACACAATGTCAAGAGACATTTTCTGAAAAAAAACAAAAGCTGACTTTTTGACTCTGTTATCATCATCACACCCTGACTCCCAGCTGTATCCCCTGTTGTCAATCAATCAATCAATCAATGTTTATTTATATAGCCCAATATCACAAATGTTACATTTGTCTCAGTGGACTTCACAGTTTGTACAAAATATCATGTTGTGTCCCAGTCTCCCACCATTAGTCATTTTCTATTAAAGGTTCATTGTTGCAGGCCGTATCGTCTTCCTCTGTCTAACATACATATTTCTGACTGATGACCTTGTTTACAGCTCACAGTGAAGAATGGGAGCTTTAGGCTCATGTGTGTGTTTGTGTGTGTGTTCTCTTTCAGGAAAGCAAATGAAGGCCTCCTCACTCTCAGCCAGGAGGAAACCATGCCCATCTCCATACGGCAGCTGGCCTATGGTACAGTTAGTCTGCACTTCACATCACCTGCTAATACTCTTATTCTTTACTTTTATGTCTAAAGAATAATGATATCTCAAACTCTGTTGCTTATTTTAGCCATTCTTTTTAAATCAGGTGTATATGATACATCAAAAATGCTCATATCGT
The DNA here is from genome assembly GCA_902827135.1 of Harpagifer antarcticus. Classification (NCBI taxonomy): domain Eukaryota; kingdom Metazoa; phylum Chordata; class Actinopteri; order Perciformes; family Harpagiferidae; genus Harpagifer; species Harpagifer antarcticus. The sequence continues at coordinate 6,117,130 of CADEHL010000508.1, forward strand.
CCATTTCTGTGGAATAAACCACTCCTCTTGTCGTCCTGGTTACCTCAGTGTCCGGCCTGGGCTTCGGCTTCATGAGCGGAGCGTTCTCCGTGGTGAACATCCTGGCAGACTCTGTGGGGCCGGGGACCATCGGGATCCACGGAGACTCTCAGCACTACTTCCTGTCATCAGGTACCAAAGCTCACCAACACCTTTAGCTGTTGGATCGTTCCAGATGGAATCGCTACAATGTGTACTTTGATTTTTAAATGCATTTGTGTTACCCTTTTACAGTCAATAAATAGTTGTGGCTCTCTCTACTCTTACATTAAGATGCTCTAGCTCAGTGTTTCCCAACCGGGGGTACGCGTACCCCTAGTGGTACGCGAGGGAACTGTAGGGGGTACGTGGAATTCCAAGGTGACAAGTAAAAACAAAAATAATCCCGTCAAAAATGATAGTGCGCGATTTGTTTCCCTAGGGAGACAATAGTCTGTGGCACGCACAACTGCGCCAAAATCCCACAATGAAAACAGCTGCTTACCTGCAGCCAGAGAAATACGGGTAGGTCTGCGCTCTGGATAAATGACTGAAACGTCCGCTTGCTCTGGGTTCAGGCCAGGGTTCAGAGGAGCCCGCCGAGAAACGTAAGAAAGAGGCCAAACTGAAACCAAGGCAGTGAAACATATATATTATTTGGATTCATTTATACTTCTGCGGACCCACCGCAGCCTCAGTGCTTCTTTTGCGGTGAAGTCCTGGCTAATAGTGCGATGAAGCCAGCGCATTTACAGAGACACCAGAGCACCAAACACTCGGGAAGTGTCAGACTATGATGAACGCCACGAATGTGTCAATGAAAGCACTCGAGGCATCTTACGCCGTGTCCCTGCTTGTGGCTAAGTAAAAAAAACTCACTCTATTGTTGAGGAGCTCATTCTCCCTGCAGCGACTGCGTTGGCCCAAATGATGATAGACAAGAAAGCAGCCGAAGCACTCAAGAAAGTTCTCCTGTCGAATAACACCGTATCCCGTCGGATCAATGATATGTCTGTTAATATAATTGGACAAGTGGTGAACAAAATCAAACTAGCCGGTCAGTTCGCTTTGCAGCTGGATGAAATGACAGATGAGAAGCGCAGCTCCTGTCCTTCGTGCGTTACAAAGATGCGTCGGACATAAACTATGGGGGTTATTCCCTATCTTTATTCAAGAGCGTGGTATTTACATTTGAGAGCATACTTTATGTATTTATTTCCCTCAAACCCTGTCCTCGCACTCAAATAGTGCTTGCACGTTGCTCTGCTTCTGCTCAAACTGTACGCTTGCACTCAGATATATTGTTTACAGATTTGTTCTGCTCTCAGATTTATTCTGTGCGCGCTCAATACTTTTGTGCAACAATCCTGTCAAAATCCCTCAACCAATAGGAGGCCAGGTGTCCTTGCGGGTGCGTTCGCTTTACTTATTACAGCGTCCCGTAAGGGCGGTTACTCTTTGGTTTATGAACTCCCGCCCTCCACGGCTTTATAACATAGCATGTACTGCACTTGTTTGATTTACAACTACCTTTCATAATAGCTACGTTCAGTGGCGGACTGGGACTAAAAATCAGCCCGGGAATAAAATAAAATCGTCCCTCCGTTGCCTTCTGCACAGAGTGCGAGGTGGTTGCTATGCAACAACAATAACAGATAGCGAATGTCGTCGTTTAGGTGTTTTTTTTTCTGGAGATAGGAACTTCTCAAACCACTCCTCCATAGTAAGCCCACCCGGAGGGCGAAGTTAACCTTACATGTTTCCATCTTAAGCTTAGTTAGTTAGTTAGTTAGTTAGTTTACTATATAAAGTTTAGTTTAGGATTTTATAACGGTTCTCAGACGCGGAGGGATACTGATTTGTGAAAAGTAACAACAACTATTCCCTGGATATACGCTCATTATATCACGGCTAAGAAACATCAGATTGCTTGATTTGACTTGTCCGTTTTATAAACATATACTAACTGTGCTTAAAAAGTTGTAAATGACTGGTGAAAAGAAACTGCTAGGCCTATACTGATTCTGGATATTGTGTTTTGTTCCTGAATTAAAGTTTAAATGCCTGTTTAAAGGGGACTTATTCAAAGGGGCTCCATGGTTTAAGCCTAAATGTTACAAGATATATATATATATATATATAATAATAATAATAATAATAGATTTAATTTGTTAGCGCTTTTACAGGTGCTCAAAGACGCTTTACAGATATAGTGAAGGGAAAGGGAAGGAACAACAAATAAATATATAGTAAACAATCACACATTAAAAGCCAGATTGAAGAGGTGAGTTTTTGTAAGTTTTTTGAAGGTGGTGAGGTCAGTGCAGTCTCTGATGGGTTGGGGGAGTGAGTTCCAGAGGGACTATATATATATAGCAAAGATAAGTTGATTATTTTGATTTCATATGTATTTATTTGATTATATTATTTATTTTCAAGGCAACATATTCATTTTTATTTATTTTTATTGAGTGATTTAAATTAAAATTAAGAAAATGCCTGAGAATTAGATGTTCAAATTAAGGAGATGAAATAAAGTTATTTTCATTCAATAATCAGTTACGTTTTACTTGTGAAGGATCATCAGCACGTATGAGTGAGGGGGTACTCATGGTATGACAAAATGCTCAGGGGGTACACAAGACAAAAAAGGTTGGGAACCACTGCTCTAGCTGATGCAGACAAACCAATTAAGAAACATATTGTGTATTTGATGAAGAAATAAATGTAACCCTTTTTCAGCCTTCATGACCCTGGCCATCATCCTGCTGCACATGTTCTGGGGCGTGGTCTTCTTTGACGCCTGTGAGAAGCAGCGCTGGTGGGCGGTTGCCGCCGTGGTCATCAGCCACCTCCTGGTGTCCTGCCTGGTGAGTGTTGCTGGGGGTCTGAGCATGATGAGGGCTGGTGGGAGGAACTGTTGTTCAAGACCGGAGCAATACAACTGATTTCAATAGAGTTCACTCAAGTCCAGGAAGTGTGTTCATATGAAATCTCTACACTCGTTTCCGAAAGCGCTGCATTAAATGTAGAATTATGCGGTGAGTAGTAATCAGCAGCGAACCGCTTCAACGCGTGTATTTCGGTTTATTCACGGCATTCATTTTGTTATTCTACAGTATTGTTGTTTTATAGTTATTTGTTAATGCAGTGTTTCCCCTATATACAAATAGCGGTGGCGCAGCCCCCGGACCCCCCTAGAGGATGTGACGTCTACCCCCCAATTAAAACATGTTCATACAATACTGAATACATTTGAAGCCATTTTGACGTATATGACCTATGTCAATAAGTTTCTGTTTTTGTAGTGTATTTGTCTTTTGTAGAGATTTTTCGTTTATTTTTTATATATAAAATCTCGCCTAGGGCAGCAAATTGGCTAGAACCGGCCCTGGTACTAGGCCTCAAGAGCCTTTCTTGTGCTGGCAGACACATGGAAACAAATTGGCGGGGCGCACTTCGCACACGCACACAAAAAAATTCCACGCGATTCGCGCTCACATTATGCTGAGCCCACGTGCCTTAGCACCGCTGCTATGACTCCATCCTAGGGGAAACACTGTAATGTATGTAACCCAATTTGTGTTCTTTGAAATTGAAAAGGATATCGCATTGTGTTACTTTCGTTGCAGTTGTATATGTCTTAAGTGTAATTTGGCTTGGCTTCCTATTTTCTATGGACATGCTTTTATTTTGAAGGATAGTTAGCGCAGTTGACAGGAAGTTGTTGTTGCTTTGGAAACAACGTGACGGAGATTAACGGAGAAAGTAATATCTACATATAAAGACGGAGAAAGTAAACGATAACGTTTATTAAGTGTTGGCACCCCCCGAAGAGGCACAAGCTCTTACGTTGATATTGGAGATTTCATTCAATTCAATTTGGAAAAAAAACGGGGGAAAAACGAATATCCGAATAACGAAATTGAAACCCGAATAGTACTCCAACGAACGAATATTCGGATATTCGGGTACAGCCCTATTTTAAGGTACACATGAGGGTATTCACAGATCATGGAAATTCCCCATGATGAATTATTAGGGCCCGAGTACGGAAGTGCGAGGAACCTATTTAATGTTGCTTTTATTGCGTAATGAATATTATTCTCCCATCATCTCCCATGATCGGAGAATAATATTCATTATATCCGCTTATTACCTTTTTTGACATTATTACTTGGTATAGTGGCCCTTTTCTCATATGTATGACTTTCATCATATAGCGTTATCTAAACCTTCACAAACTAATGAGCTAATCAAAATGTTTCATAGCAAAACTGTTTTCATTGTACTATCATGTTGACCAGTGTTTCCCGTCTTCCCCCGCAGACCTTCCAGAACCCCGAGTACGTGGCCAGCCTGGTCCCCACCTACGTCATCCTGTTCGTGATGGGCATTTGGGCGTTTTACTCCGCCGGAGGCTCCCTAAGGAACCTCAAACTCTGCCTCACCTGCAAAGACAAGGACTTCCTGCTCGCCAACCACCGGCCCAGATAACGCAGCACACAGGGCGCTGTGCAGGACTCTTTACCCAAAGATGACAGAGTTCACACACACACACACACACACACGCACACACACACAGCGAGGAAGCAGAGTTAACCTTCTGTTAATCTGCTGTTTCATTAAGAGGTATTTCATCCTCAATCTAAACACATAAAAGAAGAATCAGAGAAAGGTCCTTGAATGAAAGGAACCAACTATTTGGATTCATGTCCACCTCAGTTTGTTGGTATAATTCAAAAATACAAAATGTCTTAAATCTAGCTGATGGTGTCCCCTGTTTGTTGCCTGATGCTTCGAAACGAGCTGACAAAAGGTGTTTTAGATAGAAACGTTTCACATTCTGTAAATATTCCAATGTTTTCAACGATCTTCTTTTCAAATGTGTCAAAAGGTGGATTTCTCATTTCTGATCAGAACTCCTTGTGTAAATATTTATGCATTTTTAATTCCCTGCTGTGTAGATAGTGAAATCTTTTTTTCAAGATGCGATATCTTTTAGTCTGTGTAAGAACTTGCCTTTGATTTGATTGACAGAAGCTGAGAGGACATGACCTCCGTTTGTTTGTTTGCAGTTATCTAGAGACCATGACTTTATAACTTCTATAGGGCAATTAAATGAAATCACCATGACTTCCTTTAGTTGATTCTTTTATTCCACGCTTGAGTATTTATGTCTCAAAGATAATGGTTACTAATTAGAAGGCTGAATGCATAAACATTGCATTATAATTTGCACGCTTTTGGCCAATTGTACTTCTCATGGTATTCCGAATCGCTCGAACATATCACTATTCAGTCCCACAGGAATTAAAACATTTTAATTGACACTTTGCGGCTTCCAGTGACCTGTAATCCTATGAAAAATAGTTGAATCCTGTTCTTGAGAGAATACAAATGTTTAATATCTCCAAGTGTGTCCTTATCAAAAGGCAACTGGATTCAAATGAAGTGTCTCAGCTTCCGTGTAGATAAACGGATGGATCATGTACTTTATTTCTCACTCCCGTGTACACAAATCCACTATTATAAAAACACAAATAGGATTAAGAACAGGTCGACATTTGGCCTCCATGATTTTTGAATGTTGAATTTCTTTGTCGCCTTTTCTATTTGTGAGTGCAGGAGTTATCATGAATACAAAATCAACAAATGTTTTCCATTTGCATCTGCTTTTGTTTTGGTGTTGATCTGCATGTACAGTTTGTAGAGATGCCATTCCCCCATGTTTCTACCAGTGAACTAGTTTAAGGTGATACTTAGCACATGTTTTGTTACTTTATTCCAAACATAATCAAATAACGCTGGTAGAGAAGACTTAGTCTATGCAGTTCACCTACAGATTCATTAGTGCAGACCATAATAGAATCCTGCAATAAAATCTCCCTTCATAAAGATTATATTTTTTGGTTTATTTATTTCAAAAAGACTGGTCATTTTGGAGGGCTTAGTTTCTGATACTGTTGAACTCCGAAGTGTTTCCGTTATGAAGTCAACCTTTATAAACAAGGTGGACACAATGAAACCCCTGTCAATATGAGGCAATGCATTCAACAGCATGCAGACAGTTATGTCTCCCTCAGAAGGATTCATAATAACTTTGATATTCTCTTTACATCACCCTGAAAGCCACATTTGAAAAGGGCCCTATTCTGCTCCTTTTTAGGTTCATCTTTGTATTTTGTGCCTTTTCTGTGACGTTGACTTGTCAAGGTCTTTATTTTTCTCAGGTTTATGTAGCACCTTTCAACACAAGGCAATTCAAAGTGCTTTACAACAATGAAAGACATTAAGAAAATGGAATTTAAAATCAGTCATTAAAAAGCAAAGATGATAAAATAAACATTAAAAGAAAAAATACAGTGATAAAAGTTACAGTGCAGTCTAAGATATGAATAGTTCAATTAAAAGCAGCAGCAAAAAGAAAAGTCTTCAGCCTGGATTTAAAAGTAGTCAGAGTTGCAGCGGACCTGCAGGTTTCTGGGAGTTTGTTCCAGATGGAGCATAATAACTGAACGCTGCTTCTCCATGTTTAGTTCTGACTCTGGGGACAGAAAGCTGACCAGTCCCTGAAGACCTGAGAGATCTGGATGGTTCATCATTTAGCAGTAGATCAGAAATGTATTTTGGGCCTAAACCATTCAAAGCTTTATAAACCAGCAGCAGTATTTTGAAATCTATTCTTTGACACACAGGAAGCCAGTGTAAAGACTTCAGAACAGGAGTGATGTGATCCACTTTCTTAGTGTTAGTGAGGACTCGAGCAGCGGCGTTCTGAATCAGCTGCAGCTTCCTAATATATTTTTTAGTGAGACCTGTGAAGACACCATTGCAGTAGTCCAGTCTACTGAAGATAAAAGCATGGACAAGTTTTTCCAAATCCTGCTGTGACATTAGTCTTTTAATCCTAGATATGTTCTACTTTAATGGCAATACTCTTTACATCTTCAATAGGTATAGGTCTGTGACTGTATGCCACAAACAGGCTAGAGAAGTAAAAAAGTATTGAGATAAAATAATACCACATTTACTTTACAAGTCCTCCGACAAATGCTAATTTAATGCAGAAAAAATATAAAATACAGAAAACAGTCATTGCATGTCACCTCTTAAAAGCAGGCGCCAGGTTTCCAGTACTGTATGAGTGAGTGAGTGTGTGATGTCGCGAAAGCATTATCCTTTCGGATGATGCTTCATTTCTCACGTTCAAAAAGCCAATCACACAAACTAATCAGAAATCACTCACTTTAAAACATAATTAAATCTTCTTGAAATGTCTCATTAATGAGTGCAGGGACACCCCCCCCTCTCTCCTAGTCTTGTTTCCATTTATGAAAGCAGATACCTCCTGGCTAGGCGACACAAAGCCTGTTGGGCTCTCTTGAGGGCTTCAGTCAGTCAAAGGCCTTTTTCACCCAGACAGCAGACAGACAGGGCAGGAAGTGTTTCTTTTGCAACAAAAAAATCCCCCAAAACTTTCTCATGCTTATGAGTCCATGCAGCTGTTGACACGGGGTCAACTCTGTGATATTAAAGGTTCATGTTCCATGTCAGGTTTCAGGAGGTGATGCCTTCATGTTCATGTGTTTATCACTGATCAAATTACCTGACTGCCTGTGTATGATTTTTCAATATTTTGGTTTTCAGGTGGCTGGAGAGAAAATGCCATGTTGATGTTGAAATCTGTACAATTTAATGTATTTTTTTTCAGTGCAGTAATTTCATTTTATTGCACCACACTTTATGTATTCATCTCACTTGGAAATCTACCGTCATGTAGAAAATAGCCTATGCTATACCTTTACATTTTACTTCATATACATATGCAATACTGTGCCAAGTAAGTGAAGTGGACACGGTGCAAGTAATGCAACAACTCAAGCAGGGATAATGTAAAATTGTAGAGAAGATATTATCAGTTAATTGGAAGATGTTGAAAGTGTGTTAGTGTTTGTATTATCCTAAAGAGCTTGAGTTGTTTTCATTTGATTATGTTTAATTTGGCATGGCCATTTGAATCCCCACAGGTTCTGTGATGTTTCCCTCGCAGTGGACCACAGAGAGGCACTGTTCCCTGTAAATACTGCACAGCTACATTTAAACCTGTGCTGAATTATTTTAAGCATTAGGTTTGATTTGATGACAGCACACGTAGATAACAGCCGTCTCATTGGGTTTGGTGGTCTGTAAGTTATATATGAATTATATGTAATTGAATTGTTAAATATCTTACCAGTGGTTGTAGTTTTAGAATACTTTCATGCATCAGTTAATTAGTAGCCAACATCTCTGCTTGCAGTTGCGGCCCCGCCCACGCGCGCGCCCACCTTCGCATAATTTATGCTAATGAGCAGGTGCAGCGGTTCTTGAGGCGCGCGGCGGGTCGCTCGCGGATGATCCGGATGGAGCAGAGCAGGGAGCAGCGGGAGTCCAGCCGGAGGGTTTTCACCAGGTGATGCTGTCCAAACCCGACTGACTGTGGATCCGCGAAACACGAATGGATCCCTATTTAAGACGGAGCTGGAAAAGGCTTCTTCACTTATTATCTTTGTATTATATTCTAATTTATCAAGGTGAGTCACATCCTTACACGGGACTATATTCTGCTGGTTATTCTGCACATATAGTGAAGTGTGTTTTTCTCAGAGAAAGTACAATAATCAGTCCTAGATGTCCATTACATTTTTTGAAGGACATAGAAAATTAGGACTAACAAGTCAAAATTGTTCTCTTGTCTAGATCTGATTCTATTTTTTTCATTTTATTAAAGTAATATTGACTTCCTCAGTTATATTTATTTTACTTTTTACATTTTTCACATTTGTATTTATTTTGACTTTTTCTTTATTTCCCATGATTTCAGCGCATCTGTCCTTCGGTGTTGAGAGAGTGAACGTTTCTAACGGGAATGAATTTAATAAGTGAGTTCTTTTTATATATATATTTCAATAGCATTGTGTTGTTTTATAATTTTTCATCAATATTTAAATCCTTCTATGTTATTTGCATTAATACCTATATACAGTAAATATTATTTTTGTATATAAAATGTACAGTATTCAGTTGTTTGGTATTATACTAATACATTTAAGATAATGATATAAACAATATGTTATAGTTTGATCTAGGGCTAAAACAGTTGGTTTATGAATCAATTAGTGCAACAACATAATATCAATAAGCATTTATTTTGATAATCAATTAGTCATAAAAGTTATTTATTATACCAAACTGAAAAGAAAACATCTTTTCTTTTGCTTATCACAATTACATTTTGCTGTCTTTTTTGGGTTAAGTTTAGGGTTAGGGAATTTTGAATACTTTTTTATTGTTGGTTGCACAAACCATTTGGACTAAAATGTGTAATCTTGTAAGCATTTTCACTATTTTTGATATGTTAAAGATCAACCAATTAATCAATGTATTGATAACAGCAATAAGAAGAATACATGTAGCAGCCCTAATTGTGTTTTAGTTGGCCCTTTGTCACTGGAATATCATGGAGCAGGCATTGTTTGCTTGATTGATGGGTAGTTTTTGGGGGGGGTTTTTTTTTTTTTGTTGGTGGTTTGGTTGGTTCCTGGTTGGTGGATTTGTGGTGTCCGGGGGAAAGCTGCAACAGGAACAAACCTCTCCTTGTTCTCTCTGTCCCAGCAGCGGGAGCAGCGGGATAAAGCAGCAGAAATGGGACACCGCTTCCCAGGGAGGGCAGGTAGGCAGCCGCATTGATCATTGATGCTGATGGAGCTGCTTCAAGCAGCAAGCACACAGCCGCAGATCACCAACAAATCTGCAAAACTCACACCAAAACACATAGCTGGATAAAAGAAAACTACTGTCACCTGAAGGGTTTTCTTCTAATAATGTATACACTGTGTGCCTACAAATTCAATCAAAGATTTAGATTGGGTGGATAAAAATATATAAATTAAATATACATTAAGATGTGCATACATAATACAATGATAATACTATATACAGTATATATATGGATTATAGATGCAAATTATTATGCATGTTTTCAGAAATAATTGAATAAGTTTAGATAAAAGTGGCAGCCATTATTCTTACAGTTTGACTTTAATTCCCAAATGTCAAATTCAAAACATTTGAATATTTGTGTTTGCTTTTAGTGGGGTATTTTAAATGTATGCTTTTGTTTTCATTGAAAGGTTAACACGGATCGAGTCTGAGACTAAATGCACGTTTGGTATCTTAAATGTATTTCAGCAAAGAAAAAGTAAAAATCACGCATGGGATCAGAATGAGACTATACCTAGATGACATGTATAGATATTAACTCAAAATGCACATTGTCTCCAACTAATGTGCAATTCAGCATGTAGGTAAAATTGCTCAACAGGGACATTTGTTCCTCAGAAACCGACATGTCAGGTAGTCCCAGCAGGGATATACAGTAGCCGGTCTGTTGTCTCACCCTTTCGCTATCAGAGCCTCGATCAGCCTGAATGTGGTCGCTCCTTTTGTCCGGATTCCCTTTGGCTTAGAGAGGCGTGAGAATCCGGTCCAAACTATAGAAGTTAGTAAAGTAACAAAGCAATTAGTAGCAAAGTTCGTAGGCCATAGGTATGGAAAGCGGATCTGTCTTGTGTAAGATCTCTGTCACGTGGCTCAACACTGCTGTATCTTTGTTCACGTTTGACCTGCTCAGTATCGATATCGCTGATAGTAATCAGTGATTAATGATTCATAGTCACCCAGCCCTCGTACAACCCCTACCCCTAACCTTTGCCATCTGCTTTGTTTGGGCTCTTTGGGGTGAAAGTCGACGTTTGAGAGCTCAGGTATCTAGGGTGGCTCAAAACTTAGAAACAACTTCTGATTGACCTTTTCGTGAATGCAAATGTTTTAAAAGGTTTTCAAACCAAAGTTGCGGTCATTGTTTATTTTTGTTCAAAATCTAATTGAAATAATCTGACAATTTTCAGTGCCAAAAAATACAGATATTTAGTTTCCCCCAAGAGTTTTGTTCCAAGAAAGCTTTCAAAACGGAATATTTTTATTTGGTAAACTTGGGGAGAATTCATATGTAAATTCAACAGACTACCTGTCTACTTCGCCTCATATCTCATACAACAAAGATGATCCAAAATGGGAAAAAACACTGGGAGAGGTGGTGGAGGAGAGGGTGGGGTTGTCGACATGAATGGGAAAGCTGAGTTTGAAGTCACAGAGGAATCATTAATGATGAGACAGGTTGACAGCTCTTTTCTCTCAAGCCTCTTCTTTTCCCAGCACTGTCTCAGTTTCATCCTCACTAGTGCGGCAACCAGTACAATTCTGGGAAATTCTTCCCCAAATGAAACACAGAATTGTAAAAGATTTTGGTGTCTTACATTTTAATCAGATCGTTATAGATCCGCCCACCTAGAGATTAGCTTTTTAGATCTGCTTGATTTCATATTAAATGTATGGAATGAATTGAAAGAATCAGACTGCATTGCATGGATTATGTTTTGGTTTGCTCAAATCAGATTCTTGCTCTCTTTGCCAAACAATGCCAAGGTCCAATATGAAAATCATCAGATTCAATATAGTTTGTTGGAAAAGGCTCTGGTAGGATAAGATACATGTATTGAATGACTGAATGCCTGCAAATAATGCAAGAAATACCTGTTTATACATTTTTTCTCCTTGAAGGACCTCCAGACAGAAGCTGTTGCATTAGAAAGCAAAACGTCTGGTTCCAGTCATTCACTGGTCAGCCAGACCACTGCTTCCAACCTGACGTCCAACCTGACATCCAACATGACGTCCAACCTCACGTCCAAACTGACGTCCTCCAGCATGGAGAGCACACCAACCTCCTCTAGAACCCTCAGTTCAGATCAATCATCTTCAACGACAGCTCCATCTAGTCAAACACCATCTAGAACAGTATCACCCAGCCAATCCCCAGGCAACCCATCAGAAGCCAGTCAATCAACAACCCACAAAACATCAGCCAGCCAATCACCAGGCAGCAAAACACAAACAAGCCAATCATCAACCACCAGATCATCAACAAGCCAATCATCAGGCATTAGAACAAAAGCTAACCTATCACAAACCTCCAAAACATCAACCAATCAACCACCAAGCAGCGCAACACAAGCTAGTCAATCAACCACCACCAAAACATCAACCAGTCAACCACCAAGCAGCGCATCACAAGCTAGTCAATCGCCCACCTCCAAAACATCAACCAGTCAACCACCAAGCAGCGCAACACATAGCGGCCAAGCACCATCCATCAAAACATCGTCCAGCCAATTACCAGGCAGCACAACACAAGACAGCCAATCACCAACCACCAACACATCTGCAAGCCAATCCCACAGCAGCACAACACAAGGCAGCCAATCAACAACCACCAAAACATTGGCCAGCCAATCACCAGGCAACACAACACAAGCCAGCCAATCATCAACAAGCAGAACATCAGCCAGACAATCACCAGGCAGCCAATCACCAACCCAAAAAGTACCATCCAGCCAATCACAAACAATCATAAGAAAATCATTAGGGACTACAACAATAGCCAGTCAAACACCAACTAAAATATCACCAGCCAGCCAATCACCAACAAAGAAGGCCTCACCTAGCCAGTCTTCAACTAGCACAGCCAAATCCAGGCAATCACCAACTGTCACATTGCCAGCCAGTCAATCAACAATCAGCAATGCCCTTGCCAAAAACGTAGATGACCACTCAGCAGGCAGTACTACAAAACCTAGCCAATTTTCATCCAGTCAGACAACATTAAGCCAATCATCAACCAGCGCAAAAACATCAAACCAATCATCACTCGACTCAACATATTCTAATCAATCACCAAGCACTTTAATAGCAGCTAATACAACCTCGAACAGCTCAAACACATCACACCCCATATCGTCAAGCTGGACATCACATAGCCAATCACTGTCCAATTCATCAACATCTGACCAGTCCTTGTTCAACCCATCGCCATCAAACCAATCATCATCTGGTTTACCAGGAAACACATTCAGCAGAGATGGGCCTCAACTTAATATCTCCCTGTTAGCCAGGCAGGGGAAGGAAGCCCTGAGGTCATCGTTTCGTCGGATTGAAGGTATGTTTATAAAGGGGGATATGAAAAATTCATACTTAAAGCCATCAAGTTGTATTATTTGTTATAGTTTTAAGATGGCACAAGAAACAAATGTGAAAAGGGAAGGTTTTTATGTTTTGTGATTTACAGCACTCATAGAAATTAAGGCATAGCGGACTGAAAATAAAATAAACATAAAACATGAATAACACAGCTGTAAAATACATGAATAAAAGTTAAGTTTGAAGGACTTAAGTATTGAACTAAACAGTAATGGTGAATAAGTCTGACAACCCTCAGCATTGCAGGCCGGACAGATGTTCTGCCCAAAGTGTCCAATGTTTTTTAAACCCCCTGAAGCCATTTTAGAAGCTCAAAAAACAAGTGTGTCCTCTGTTTAACTTTCCCCTTACAGAATGTTCAAAAGGAAAATAGCTTTTATCTAATTAATCCCCCCCCTCATAACCCTCTGTATGTTACCTGGGCTTGTGGGGGGACGTGGCTGGCTGAACAGACATGCTGTAAGCCCACCGAACAGATGGTGCTACTGCAGGATGTGGAGCAATCGTTTGGTGGTGCGTTCAGTCACTGGAACATTTGCTGGGGCCCCATCACTCCGTGTGAGTGCTGACAGATGGGGACTTCCTTTAAGTCGTTACCTGCAGTTACTCAAAGTTAGCTGTCTGTTGCAGTGGTTGACATCAATTGTCATGTACAGTAACAACGTAACAGTCATTTATAATCTTACTTTTTCTTTCTTAGTTTTTAGCCTGAGAAGTTTTAAATGGTTAGGAACAAGAAATCCTGCACACTGTCAATCTTTTCTACTCTCTTTATACACTTATAATTTCAATCAGCAGACTTTTATCAAGATTAATATGAAGTACTGTACGGAATAATGAAATTGGGGAAATAAGTTTCAGTAAAAAAGCCTGGAAAATGTTAAATTATTACCCCCCCCCCACACACACACACACACACAAACACACACACACACACACACACACACACACACACACACACACACACACACACACACACACACACACACACACACACACACACACACACACACACACACACACACACACACACACACACACACACACATACACACACACACACACATACACACACACACACACACACACACACACACATTTATAGCAGTATAATTGTATGTTTATGTGTTTTCTCTCAGCAGAGCCGTGTGTGTTTCCCTGTCTAAACGGCGGACAGTGCGCTCAGTCAGGGTCATGTGACTGCAGCCTGTATCAGGCCACTGGAGACAGATGTCAGACAGGTAAACCACACACCTGATATTCTTCTTTTTAGAAAGTAAAAGTCAATTTTAAAGTTTCTCAGGGGAATAACAATCATCAGTCATTACACAATTATATTTACATTGTTACATGTACACTGAACAAAAATATAAATGCAACACTTTTGTTTTTGCTCCCATTTCTCATGAGATGAACTCAAAGATCTAAAACATTTTCTATATACACAAAATAACCATTTATCTCAAATATTGTTCACAAATCTGAAAAGATCTGTGATAGTGAGCACTTCTCCTTTGTCGAGATAATCCATCCCACCTCACAGGTGTGGCATATCAAGATGCTGATTAGACAGCATGATTATTGCACAGGTGTGCCTTAGGCTGGCCACAATAAAAGGCCACTCTGAAACGTGCAGTTTTGCTTTATTGGGGGGGTCTGGGGGGGTCCGAAAACCAGTCAGTATCTGGTGTGAGGGGTAGGGGTAGGGTTAGGGTTAGGGTAATGTTGTGAATCGAGTGGCCCTTGGTGGTGGTGGGGTTATGGTATGGGCAGGCGTATGTTATGGACGACAAACACAGGCCACTCGATTCACAACATTACCCTAACCCTAACCCTACCCCTAACCCTACCCCTCACACCAGATACTGACTGGTTTTCGGACCCCCCCAGACCCCCCCAATAAAGCAAAACTGCACGTTTCAGAGTGGCCCTTTATTGTGGCCAGCCTAAGGCACACCTGTGCAATAATCATGCTGTCTAATCAGCATCTTGATATGCCACACCTGTGAGTTGGGATGGATTATCTCGGCAAAGGAGAAGTGCTCACTATCACAGATCTTTTCAGATTTGTGAACAATATTTGAGAGAAATGGTTATTTTGTGTATATAGAAAATGTTTTAGATCTTTGACTTCATCTCATGAAAAATGGGAGCAAAAACAAAAGTGTTGCGTTTATATTTTTGTTCAGTGTAGCTTCGGTTCAATTTTTTTTTTCAGGGCTTATTATGAGGCCTTATTGTTTCTTCATTTAAACTTTAAAATATAAATAACAACATTTTAGGTTTCACCCAACTAAGCAATAACACATCTTATTTCAAGCCAAAAACTACCAGCTTGGTTGAGAAGTTTGTCATACTTTAAGACAACAGTGACACAAAAGGCATAATAAATACATATTTGTATATTTACATTTGGAGTTTTCAAGTCTCTATAACCCCTGTGCCTCTCAGAAACAAAATAATAATAATAATAATAATACATTTTATCTGGAGGCTTAACCTTCACCTTACAAACAATAAAGTAACCTAAAAAAGGGTAAAAACAGTAGAACCAGACACAAACACAAAGAGGTTAAACATAAAAGAGGCAAACAATGAAGCATTAAGAATGATACAGTATGTCATGAAGAATATGAAACTCAAGAAGAACTACTTTTCTACGTGAAATGTATTTTGTATGAAGTAATTGACCATCTTTCTTTAGACTGAACTTCAGCGATGGCAAATCCTTTCATACTCTTTCCTTTTTTAACAGTTCCAAATCCTGGCTTTGAGAGGGAGATGACGTGTCGGACGTGGGGTCAGTACAACTTCGAGACCTTTGACGGCCTCTACTACTACTTCCCCGGTCGCTGCACATACACCCTGCTGAAGGACTGTGAGGAAACCACTCAGGCCAGCATCGTCGTCCAGGTCAGTTCAAACTCAAATAAATCCTCAGAATAGAAGCTGCCCGGACTGCTTTGGTTTGACGCCTTCTTCCAGTTGAGGAAAGTTTGTGCTCGAGGCATATGGCTCTAAAACACTCTCCTCTCTGACTTCTGCAGGGTTCATTCTCAGCCTGAGGGAAAGATTTGCTCTGAAGATTAGCGAAAGCTATCTGGTTATTAGATTCAATTACCATTAAATACTGCAATTACCCACCATGCCTTGAAAGCATCTGCAACAGACCGGGACTTTGTTCCCCTGAAAAGGCTGCAGATACTGTATCTGTGTATTGGAAACCAACCCAAACAGGGAACATGAAAAGATACATTATGAATATTGATTGTCCATTAATTCTGGTATTAATGATAAGGAGCACCTCATAAACAAAAGAAAGTAAAAAGTTGCGATTCTCCAAATCTGCCAGGCAGACAGTGTTAAAAGGAGTTGAGATGACATTTTCCTTTGTAGTAGCCAGAGCCACACTTTGCTGGGGAATGTGTGCTACTTAAGTTCAAGTTTCAGCGTTTAGACCGGTCATTCAGGGAGAGCTGGGGCATGATCAAAATAACAACTCTCTCAACGTCACTTTATCCGTCAAAAAAGAAAAAATATTTTTAAATGAAAGAAGTAGAGAAAAAGCAGGCTAAGTAGAGACTTTTAAAGTAGACATTTGCTGTCAACAAAGATATCTCGTAATGATCAAAACCAACAGTGTGTAATTATGTCCCTTAATAATTTGGCTCTCAGCCCCCCTTGGTTCCTACTGAAGAAAACCGTCATAATTAATTACAAATACAGAGTTTATTTTTTACTAAAACAGCTGCTCACTGTATTGTTTAGCAAGCATTACTACTAGGCACTATATCGGATAGGGCCACCATACTAAATTGTTTTAATGAGCATTTTGTGTCCTGTGGCTCTCTGTTTCATTCTGTTTCTAATTCTGCTTCTGTGAACACCACAGTCGGTGACTCAGAACAATATGGTCTGGAAAACCCTTTCAGTTTTACTCCTTTTACTGTTGATGTTGTTCATAAAGTCTACAATGTAGAACTTTTCTTTTTAAAGATAGCTGCAGACTTTATTGCTCCACCTCTCACTACTCTTTTTAACCTCTCTCTCAGCACGAACAAAATCCCAAAAGTATGGAAGTCAGCTTATGTCCTGCCACTACTAAAAGGAGGGGAGGCCACCTTATTAAACAATTATAGACCCATCTCTAAATTGTCAGTTCTGGCTAAGGTTCTTGAACGCCTAGTGAGTGAACAGGTAAAGGTGTTTTTATGTAACAATGACATCCTGTCTAAACATCAGTCAGGCTTCAGAAAGCAACACAGCACCATCACTGCCACAATGAAAGTGGTAAATGATATTACGAGTATTTTAGATAATAAGCAGAGTTGTGCAGCTCTATTTATTGACCTTTCCAAAGCTTTTGATACCGTCGATCATCGCATTTTGGAGCAGAGGCTGGTCAGTATTGGCATATCCAGCCATGCAGTGGGGTGGTTTGTGAACTACCTCTCTGAAAGGTCCCAATGTTTGATGGGCTGTCTTCTGAGTGGTTAAACATCACTAATGGTGTACCACAAGGTTCAGTTTTAGGTCCGCTATTATTCTCTATCTATATTAATAGTTTAGGTGAAAATGTCGAAGGAGCAACCTTACATTTTTATGCGGATGATACCGTGATGTACTGTGCAGGTCCCTCGATTAACGAGGCTGTTGTTAAATTACAGGCTGTTTTTAACATTATTCAGGCTCAGCTCTCTGAACTAAAGCTTCTTTTAAATGTGGATAAAACCAAGGTAATGCTCTTTTCTAAAGCTAAAAATACACCGGAGACTGCTTTGGATATTGTAACTACGCAAGGAATAAAACTTGAAGTGGTTACCTGTTACAAATACTTGGCTATCTGGCTTGATGATTGTCTCACTTTTACATTTCATGTAAATAACCTGCTTAAAAAGCTGAGGGTTAGGCTAGGTTTCTTTTACAGAAATAAGTCCTGTTTCTCGCTTGAGGCCAGGAAAAGGCTAGTCACTGTGACCTTTTTACCTGTGCTGGACTATGGTGATTTGTTGTATATGAATGCACCTGCCAATTACCTGAGCAAGTTAGATGCTGCGTATCACAGTGCACTGAGATTTTTGACAAATTGTAAAGCACTTACGCATCACTGTACCCTGTATGCCAAGGCAGTTTTGCCATCACTTACTGTACGGAGGCTCAGTCACTGGTACTTTTTCATTTACAAAGCCATGTTGGATAAACTACCATCTTATATCTGCTCCCTGATCTCTCGGCGAATTGAAAGTACTTATTGCCTGAGATCGCATGCTGTGGTTTTATTAAATGTGCCAAGTGCTTGGACTGTCTTAGGGAAGAAAGCTTTTAGATGTGCAGCTCCACTAACATGGAACCGTCTGCAAAAAGAATGGAAAATTACCAAGCTAGTACCACTACATGTTTTTAAAGCTCGGTTGGATGCTACAAAATCAGATGCTGTTGGTACCTGTACATGTGGTTAGATATGTAAATTGTAATCCCTGTACATTTTGCCATATGATGTCCTTTTGTTGTTCTGTTGTTTATGTTTTTATGTCTTCTTGTGGAACCTACTGCTGCAGGTCTCCCTTGAAAATGAGATCATTGATCTCAATGGGATTTTACCTGGATAAATAAAGGTTTTGAATTGATTTGAATTACTAAAACAGGATGACATATTTTGAGGACTATTTTCAGCAGCGGACTAATCCAGATTTGGATAAGGACAGGTTGTTAGTAAGTGTTTGTGAGCCTCTTAATAAACAAGGGTGGATCCGATGAGTTACCTGACAGATCAAAAACACGAAATGGACATGTTTTCTTCCAACAACCTGCTGTCAAATCCCTGATGTCTGAGAGTACTTGAATTGAGCGACACGAAAGAACAGGGACTGCTTTACATCCATCATTGTGATATATCATAACTTGTTTATATCACATACTATGATGGATGTTACTCTCTCTTTACCAAAAATGAAGCCTTTGCTATTTCATTTTCCTGTTGTACTAAAAATGATTCTGCCTGAATTTTAGGAAACCAATACAAAAAAATCACTGCTGTTAAATCAGAATTTGGAAATGAATGGAGGGAAAACCTCCATATTATCTCTTAAAAGGAGGTCAATATTATTGTCATATAATTTCCATGTTGCATCTTGCTGTTCGCAGGTCCACAATGACCCGGGCTGCAGCTCTGCCCCCTACACCTGCCAACGCTCTGTCAGCCTCTTCCTCCCGTGGGAGGGTGAGGTTCGGCTGCACGCCACCAACGTGACCTACAAGGGCCAAAGGTCAGCAGTGTAGCACAAGACACAACTTAACACCTTGATATCCAAAATATATTTATTATTTCTACTGAAGTATTTCCTTTATTATATTACATTTTTAGTTTGTATACGGCTATCCCTCTCTCACGCAAATGGAATATGATTTAAAAGTGTATTTCTATATTTCATTCAAGATTAATGCTGTATATCAGTCAGTGTTAGCTCCCTATAGAAGTGAAGGTGGTACCAGGGTGTATTTACGCTCTCTGTCTTCAGTTTGCAGCTGCCTCACCACATCCACGACCTGCAGCTGGAGCAGATATCACAGTACATTCTAGTGACGCAGCAGCACGGCTTCACGCTGGCCTGGGAGGGTCGCAGCGGCTCCGTCTACATCAAACTCAGCCCAGAGTTTGTGGGCCGAACCTGCGGCCTGTGTGGGAACTTCAACGCAGACGTCCAGGACGACCTGAAGACGAGTTATGGTATGATCATTTTCAGTCTAGATATGAAACAGTACGTGTAAATGCTAACATATTTTTTCTGCAAGATATAGTGACAGTAAAAGTAAAGAAAACTCAAATGTGCACAGTTCTGGAGTTTCTTCCTACTACTCTCAATGGGTATTAATTAAACGTATAGTTAGAACCAGCTTCACATTGATATCTAATCATTCAAATGCAGAAAGAGTCATTGGTAGTAAAATCTGACCATGAAGCGTGAGAGCACCACTGCTTGTTTTAAGTTCTCCTGTCACCTGCATCTACCTACATTTGGGTGGATCAGATTATTACCAGTAAGCACTTAACCACATGTATATGTACACACAACTAGACTGATTGCAATCTGATCAATCCAACCACCTGAGGATGTGTTCAGGGACCCAGTGAATGCAACACATACAGTCCCAGTGACATAAATTAACATCAGGAAAGCAAACTTATAACACAAGAATCATGCTTTGAAACAAGTTTTTAAATGTATTTCTGTCATTCCCAGGCTTGCTGACTCATGAAATTGAGCTGTTTGGAAACAGCTGGGTGGAGACAGAGCCCCACGAGGCTCGATGTCCCATGGTGCCCTCTGGCTTCTCTTCACCCTGTGATTCAGTGGAAGCTCATGTCCTGCTGGTATGATGCTACAATGACACGTTTATGCATATATTTTTCGAGTGAAAAACTGAATGTGTTTTGTTCCTGCAGAAAGTGGAAGAGGTGTGTGCAATGCTGCTGGATCCTCCATTTCAGAGCTGCCACGACTTTGTCAGCCCTCTGTCCTACATGGCCAGCTGCTCCAACGACCTCTGCATGTGAGAACACCAGATTCCTGTTGAGATACCATTTAATTTGTCCCATGGTGGCCTAATGATCAAATATCAGGATAGCACAGAAATCAAAGGCTTTATTGTCATATGTAGCTACAGTGTAGAAATGGCAATGAAAATCTTAAGTACAAAGCTCCTCGAACAACATTTGGAGAGGAGCTAGACACCATCCACTGCGCCATCTTTCTACTTAAATCGTAAACATTAATCCATTGTGGATCATTACTATCTATGTTTCATATTAATTGAGCTTAAAAAAACTGAAATCTTTACAAAGATACCAACTTATACAATTTTCCTGCACTGGGTATTTTGAATCTTTAACATCTATAGTTCAAGCTGCAGTAAAATGTAAGGTGTTGCTAGGTGTAATTCTTCTTCATGTTTTGAGATCTCTTGGATTTCTCAGTTACAGTCCAGGTCCACAAAGAATAATGTGGCCACATTTAGTTACTCTCTTGTTTGAAATGATCTCACTAATAGCTTTCTCAGTTGTGTCTTTTGGTGGCTCAGGTCCATGAACATGAACCTGCCGTCCTTCTGTGAGTAACATTAGCCATGATAGTCAGTCTGTTAACTTAAGTAATGTGTAACAGAGACGGGTGATACGGACAAAACAGTTTACTGTGTTCAGACAAAAATCAGATGACTGATACAGCCATACAACAAACATACTCAGCTTTACATTTAAAGCTTATAGTTGGGAGATGTACTAATTAACTACGATGGAGACGCAGCTGCTGTGTAGTTATTTCTTAGTTTAGCATACCTGGCTCCGCTCAATGAGTCTTTCTCTGTTTGTTACTTTGTTGAAGGTCGGGTCCCAACGGGGATGTGGTATGCCAGGTGTTCAGCGAGTACGCCCGGGCCTGTGCCCACGCTGACCACCCACTGCACGACTGGAGGCAGCACATTCCTCAGTGTGGTACGTTTTTCCAGGTGTTGTAAACTGTGTGCCTCTGAGCTGCACATTTCAGGTCGACTGAACAAAACACAATATTAATTTATGCTAATTTCCATCACTGCATGGTATATGGAAATATATTATAGTTACTGAAAAGAATATTACTTATCACATAACATTGCAAAGTTATTGTAGTTTTGCTGACCTTCATATTGTATTCCTGAAAGGTTGACACAGATATAGAAATGATAATTACTTGAAAATGTATTTTTGATTTGCCTTTTGTGAAAGCAGTGCAACTCTGTTGGTGGGTGTTGTGTTGTGGAGATAAGGGAACTCAGTTGTATTGAGAAGATACCTTATTATATTAGAATATAGTGTAAAAAGGTACTTAGCTTACAAATGTTAAAGTTTAACAGACTGCTATAGGCACAGGACAATTTATAATCAAATTACTCACTACAATTATTTACATCTATCAGACACACAGACACGCCTCCCTATAAGCCACGTTAGCTTAATGTGGCTAAGGTTAGCTGCTGTAGAGTTAACTTACAGGTGTTGCTTGAAATTCAACTGAAAACAACACACATTCAACATTTCTGTTAATGTTGTGAAAATATTATGATATGTTATCTCAATGTTTTGTTTCAATATCTTTAGTAGTAACTGAAAACTCACTAAAATTATATTTCTGTATCAGCTCTCTAACGAAACCGCTAGCCTATTGTTGCTAAGGTTAACTGCACCAGATCATTTTTCTAGTTTTTGCAAGTTTGCAAACGACAGAAAGTTTCGTGAATTGAACGTTGCATACCAGAAAAAAATGTGTCTTACTTTTAATCAAGCCAACAGATAAACTGGATTTATTATGAATTAGCTATATTTGTCAATAGATATACTACAACGTCACTTGTGGCAGACGTGATATCTCTAGGCTCAACAGGTGTCAATTTTCGGTCATATAATTCTATTCCCAGTCTTTTCAGTAGGAAGTTTATGACATCCGTGTTGTGTTTAATTTTTTGCGACCAGCGAAGCAGTGTGCCCTTGGTCTGCAGTACAGGGAATGCATCAGCTGCTGCCCAGCGTCCTGCAACCTGGAGCGGACATGCATCGACAGCAAACTGGCCTGCCTGGATGGATGCTACTGTCCTGATGGTGATTTTCAAATCAGACTCTATTATCTGTCGTATATGCTGCAAATACACCTTTTATTACTGTTTCTGTCGTGTCTTCCAACCTTAAAATAAATCACGTTTCCTCGGCATAAATGAATAATTCATGAATTATTCTAGGGCAAAATGAAGCTTGATAATTTCTCTATGTCTGTCTACACTTTTGCCTTTCCTAGGTATGATCTTCGAAGATGGAGGCTGTGTAACGCCTTCCGACTGTCCTTGCGAGTACCACGGCATGTTTTATCCTTCTGGACAGACGCTGCAGGAGGAGTGCAACAACTGGTGAGCAGTGTTTAACTCCGGTTTTAAAGTAATAGGATAAAAACTTTGATTCACCTGTTGGAACGCTGTCCTTATATGGCACAAAAATGTGTGCGAGGAGAACCAGCTTCATGTGTTTTTGGACAAAACATGAACACATGTTAGACTATGTTAGATTAGATGTCATCATCTATTAGCAAAAACAAAAAGCAGGTTATTGTTCTGCAAATTCTATGGAGTCCTTTTAATCTTCTCAGATCTGACCACCTGGGCTCTGTGTGTCCAGTTTCTATCAGTGATCCTGCTGATTAGTATAGCCTTTCATGTTCCACCTGTTGACATCTCTGCTTTCTGTTTCAGCACATGCGTTGGTGGAGTGTGGAACTGCACAGACTACAGCTGCCCAGGTTTGTGCCTTCCCTCTGTGGGTGGTTTAATTTTAGCTCAAACTGTGCTGCACGTCACATTCATGGGAGTGGATTGTTTTTTTATTTGGAAAGACAGTACTTATGGTACTGGTAAGAAGAACATACTGTGATAACAAATGTTAAAAACGATGTCTCCTATGTTCCAAAGCAACGTATTTTGACATTACCCACTGGAGCTGTGTTTGAGAACGCAATGTGGGAATCATTCGGACCAGTCATCAAAACAGACTTTACCCTGCCAGCTCCCTAGTACCACGTTTTTCTAATGTTCGATTGGGCCCATGTCTGAGTACAAATTCATTATTTTCCCGAGCATTCACAGCAAGCAACTGAGGGTGTTGCTGTTGTTTCTATCATGGCTTGTATGAACCCTGAGGAAAATAAAAGTAGAGGAAAGTAGAAGGGCTATTTTTTAAGAAAACAGCAAGGGAAATGTCAAACTTAGTTAATGACGCAATTTTGAAATTCCTGTAGGTATGGGTCAATGCCAAAATCGTCTGAAATAGTTAAGGAACAGCAACGCTGTACCTGTGAGTTTTATAACAAAGTTTATCTGAATGCAGAAGTTTCCTAGTTAGTTAAGAAGGAAGAAGTTATCTCTAAGTTTTGAAGAGAACAAAAAGTACTTGCAGATTAAGGCAAGAAAGCTCCAGGGCTCCTAGTTAGGTAACAAAAAAGGAGAAAGCTCCCTAATTTTGGCCCAAGCTATCTATAATTTTCTGTTAAGAAAGTATTGTTTATTGAGAAAAGATAAAGGAGGTGACATCCCAGGAAAGTGTGAAGACAGGAGATTTTTAGGTAGAAAGTAAGGAAGGGGGAGGATTCCCAGCCAGGAATGAGACATGCAGCGAGGACGGATACAACTTATATTTTAGGGCCAAGGTAATCATTAAAAGTGTCTCTCTCTCTCTCTACAGGCGAATGCTCGGTGACTGGCGATATGTATTTTCAGTCCTTTGACGGGCGGATATACACCTTCCCTGCAACATGTCAGTATGTCCTCGCCAAAAGTCGCAACTCAGGGAAGTTCACAGTCACCATCCAGAACGCCCCCTGTGGAGCTGTGAGTTGGCGTTTAATCTACATGATGTTATCTATCCACCCTCTTGTTGAGTTCCTTTCTTTTCCTGCTTTTGAGAGAAATATCTTTACATCTCAAACTCTTCTACTTCCACAATTAGCCTCTGCAAGTGTTCACCTGTCTTGGCTTACAGGGTTTATGCAATTTGTCTGTCATGTAGGTCATATCGGTATTCAAGTGCTCAATAATCCCTGCTGAGGCCAGGTCATTTTTGTTCAATGCTTAGGGAATTGAAAGCCTTCAGGAAATGTCAATCAAACCCGGGCAGATAATGAGCATGAAAAACAACCAAAGACTGGGAGCTTCTTCTCTCCTTCTTGAGCTGCTCGGCAAACGGGCAATGGAGGTGAGGAGGCGAGATATAAGATGTCCCACTCATCAGAGCAGAGGCCCGAGACCTCTAACAGCCAAGTGAACAGGATTACCTTATCTGGCCTGGCTGACAGAGCTGTGCACGGCTTTGTAGTGAGGTGAAGAGAGGCACTGAAGGGGTGGGGGACTTGGACAGAGAGAAGGTTATGCGCAAAACAGGAGGTGAATGATGGGAAGAGTAAAAGGAGGAGGAGGGCGGGGGTGCTAAAACCTTTCGGCTATGAAGCTCTGCCACCTATGAAAGAGACGATTCATAGAAGCAGATCACTAACTGTCAGCGATGGGCAGTTTTCCTTACTTTAACAATATTGGAGCGGCAGATTAACTAATCATCCTCTGTAGTACATTCCGTGACATCTAACATTCAATCACAGGGCTTGATGACTAATCACAGGGTTTGTAAAGCAAGGCGGATGTTGTAGTCCCAAACGATAGCTGGGGATTCTGGGTAGTGTAATGTCTTCGGAAACTGTAATCGAAGGTTAAAAACACAAAAGCATTGTACACAATTTAAACCAATCAATATTGTGTAATTAACAAGGATAAACTGATGTTTTTTAGTGGATGAGTAATGCAGATATCAATTTGTAATCATTTGACAGTGAGGGGAATATATCCGGTTTTATTATGAAAACTTCGAGACCGGAAAAACTGTTTTCACCCACGCTAACTTTACATGGAAGCTGCATACACGTTATCCTGATGAGACCTCAGATCATCTTCGTAAATATCTATCAAACTATAGATCCTACACATCCACTGGACGTGGATTCTAAAAGTACAATATACACTTCTCGCTAGAAATCTAATCAAAAAGCATTTTAATGGCCAAACTATTCTACAATTTAGGATTTTCCAGAGAGGGTTATTTGTGAATAAACGTGAGCATGTTTCTTACATGACCACTAGAGGTGCTACACTTTAAAACGTGGCTATGGGTCGTAATCTAAGCTGCTTAAACAATCGACCTATTTGGTAGTTTTTTGTAGGAGGACAGGCTGGTAATGCTGTAACCTTATAAACCAGTGGTTCCCAAAGTGTGGGGCGCGCAGAGGCATGACAGGAGGGGCGCGAGAGACCAGGAGGAAAAATGGTTATACAAAAAAAAAAAAAAAGATAAAAATCAGAATTTGAAAAATTATTGATTCGAAAATAATATGATACAGTACAGTACTATTGCGTCTGGGTCTCTGTGTTTCATTAAAGCTCGGCTCTGTGTGTGTGTGGAACGAGCCATTATGTGTGCGTGAGCGAGAGAGAGCGCACCGGTACCGGAGATCGTAGTTGTTAGCTTCTGGTGCTAGCGAGCTACGCTAACGGATATAAACAGTTTTTTCAACAACAAAGTGGAGGAGAGTCCTCTCCTGTCAGACTGAGAGGCTCAGTGAAGGACTCTGATTGTTATCTCAGTGGGTCTCAAACGTTTTGGTCACCATTAATGTAAACAATTATTTCCGAGGCACTCGTTTATATGATCATTATAGTTATAAAAAAATAAGAGAATAAATGAAAAACAGGTATGACAGTAAAAAAAGAATACAGTTTAAAAGAGTGATTTGTAAAATATCCATAAAGAAAAAGTAAATCTGTTTACAGTTCTGTTTCATGTAGGTGTTGAGAGATGTATCCATCATAGATCTCTCATGTTGCTCTCAACGTGCACCAGATTGATGCTTTTAACTTCAATATTTAAAAATAAATCTTTCTGGCTGAGCTTGCCCCCGGACCCCCCTATGTGAGGTCCACACACCACCTATAAAAATAGCACTTTACCCCTGCTTGAACCTTGAGCCTTCATTGTAACTGTCTCCCTGTGTATTTGCGTGGGGATTGTTGCAGTAGAACATTTCACTGTAGCGCCCGGTACATTAATGGGAAACCCTAAATGTTTGAGCACTCTCTATGAAACTTCAAGCTACCCCACAGCACCCCCAAAAAAATATCTGGCGCCGCCACTGAGCCTGACTATTTGTGTTGGGGGGGCCCGACTTATTTTTTTCTCCAAAGGGGGGGCCTGACAGAAAAAGTTTGGGTACCCCTGTTATAGACCAACCCAGTCTCACGGCATTTTGTGTTATAGTCACGAAATTAATTTAATCTATTGATTCGTGTTCAGTTCACCAACACGATTTTCGCATTTTTGTCGTGTCACACAGAATGATTTTAAAAGCAATGTATTTTCTATTGGTAGTATGTTTCGTGCCTGCACCACGTCTTTTTGTCCGGTCGGGTCTTGGAAGACTGGAAGCTGTGGGGTTCATAAAAACATTTTCTTACTCAATATCTTACCCTAAGCCTAACCCTATCCCTTTTATTTTAATTTGTATAATGTCAGAGTTTCTTTGCCGTCCGCGAGGAAAATACTCAGAATACTGAAATCTGTATTTTTTGTCATCTTTTTTTCCTTCTAATTTGTTATTATTTACATTGCCTTTAAAATCGTTCTGTTACACGAAACAAATGGCGAAATTGTGTTTCGCCATTGTTGTTAATCGGTGAACACGATTAATTTCGTGACTATAACACAAAATGCCATGAGACTGTGTTGTATAGACGGATGGACTAAGTTGAAAAAGTTTCAAGTAGACAGAAACACAAGTGCGTATCCCAGAAATACCTTTAAAAAGGTACACGGTGTGAAAAAAGACAGAGTTTTTTGTTAAATTATAGTGTTCAGTAAGAGGCTGAACTAAACAAAAACAGACGTGCTAACTCCCACAGGCTGGTGCTAGCTAGCCAGCTAACAACTGAATAGTTGGCACAGTGAATTGGCTGTAAAGGGTGAATAAACACATAGTGAATAAAATGTTGAAGCTACTGTATGAACACACTTAAGGAATCATCACAATTGCAAAACCAGAAGGGTTTAACATCTTTCATCAGTTTTAATCGAATACCTTAGTTTTAATTTTCAAGTACTTTTCACCACTTTTCTATGATTATAGTGTGTGAGTAACTTTCCATTCACTTCTTGGTTCCTCTCCAATCTATCTCTTTATTTCTTTCTCTCTGTCTCATTTACCACTATCTCCCTCATTGTGTGTCCTGTTGCGTATCTAAATTGCTGCTACTGTTTGGGATAATGCCAGCCTGCCTTATCCAGCCATATTTTCTCAATTGCAGAATTTGGATGGGGCCTGCATCCAATCAGTTAACCTGGTTATTGACGAGGATCCAAGAACAGAAATTACACTGAGCCACGTTGGTGAGGTCTTCATGGCGGGACAGTACCGCATCTCTCTGCCATATTCTGATGGTAACTTCCTACCCTTTTATCCCTTTTTTTTACTTTCGACATCCAGCGCCAGCATTATTCCAGCACTATGCAGTTCTAGACAGATTTAATGACAGCTGTGCCATTGAACAGATATTTTCCTAATACTAGCGCTTGCATTGTGTTTCACAAAATGCTGTCCCTATGAGTATTATTCCCTTTTTACACCAATGTTTTCACTGTCTGCCGCTGTCTGTTGATGGAGTCAACAGCCTTTTGTTTGATTTGTGATGAACTGTGTGAGAATTATCTGATGTTTTGGTACCTTAAGGAATAAGAAAACAACACCTATATCTTCTGTTTTGAAGAAATACATTTCTGACTATATACGTACTAGTTTACAGTCAATCAATTAATCAGTCAGTCGATCCGTCAATAAATCAGTCAATTAGTCAGTCAATATGTCTTTAAGTCATATGGAAATAAAAATGATACACAACAAAAGAAGAAAAAAGACGATAAATCTCGAGGTTCAAAGCAAAGCACATCCAAAACATTTCTGAAACTACTTTCAGCACCACATTATTCAATTGCTCTTTTTAAAGCCAGTCCTTTAAGCAGTTATTAGGAAAATCATGTATTTATTATATGTTTTCTATCAAAGTAAATTTGATGTGTTTAGTTAGCTTATGAATACGGATGTAAAACAAATGTCATTTTCTTGTGCATACATGAATGGAAATGCACCTTGTATTATCTCATCTACCACCATCTTAAAGCCATACTCCCTCATCTCTCCCAGACATCTTCCACATCCAGGAGCTGTCGTCCATGTTCCTCCAGGTGAAGACGGCGTTCGGCCTGCACCTGCAGTACAGCTGGAAAGAGTTCCGCCTCTACCTGCAGGCCGACGAGCAGTGGAAGGACGACACGGTGGGCCTGTGTGGCACCTTCAACGGCAACATCCAAGATGACTTCCTGTAAGTGTGTGACGGCTCACCTTTGACCCGTCCCGCGCCCTCTTCTAACCCCCCCCCCTCCTAAGTTTAAAAGAGAGAGCATGCTCCTGTTTCAGAGGTGGACAGGGAGGTGATGGTGAAGTGCTCTCTCTCTCACACTCGCTCTCTGTAATGCACACTGGTTTGGCGGCTCGGCATCACAAGCCTTGCTCTCTGATCAGCTCTTTAAGGCGGGCCAGATGAGCGCCCAACTGGACACGCCACTTCAACAAGGAATTTACTGTTAGTGGAATAGGGGCTCCACTGTACCTCGTTGTAATGGCCTACCATAAAGGGCGGATGTTGTCTAACAGCTGTAAATGGATATACATCACAGTTTGAGACTGAAGTGGTCGTATCCTACTAGGAAGAAAACTGGAACTCACTTTGCCTGAAGATCTCCAGAAAGGACTTTGCAGTTAAAAACATGACGTGCAGTATCCTTTATTATTTTGGTGCTGATTTCAGTTTTTTGTTTGTTCTGACTTTTAGGATAAAGTAGTTCAAATATAAGGATTAACAGTTGTTTTAGACACTTTTATTGGCCAAAACAAATGGGAGAGTTAGTCAGAAACTCAGACAGTGGTAGCTCCTTCTTAAAAGCAGAGGTGGGAACCTGCAATGTCTATAACTAGTAGTACAGTTGCCTACATATTAATCCGGCTCCCCTTTTAAAGGTTAAAAGAATATGTTTATCTTTACAAAGACTGAATTCAATTTAATAATGAGTGCTGCTTTTCTCTGGGTTTGTCTTCCACGTATTAACAGGAAGGTACCTCATTTAAATAAGTATCATGGCACTAAACAGGTCTTATCACAAGGTTACTAGAGGTAGAAGTAGCTTGTTGTGCTATAGCTAGTGCTAATGCTAATGTTGTTGTTGTAGCACGATAGGCTTTATGATGCTTACCAGTATTGGGGTAGTTAGTAAAAAAAGTGGCGCGTTACCCCGAACACTGATGCTTACACTTATGTTTTCAAAGTGGAAATGTTGAGAAACAAGTCGATACAATAGGGAGTATTAACACAACAATTCAAAGGCGGCACTGACAGGGGTACAATGTACGACCCTGAGACTGAGGCAAACTCTGAGACTCGACAAAACAAAATAAGCTAGCTGGTTTCTAGCTCCATGTGATGAATCTGTGCTCCTGTTTTCCTACAGATCTCCATCAGGTATGATAGAAAGCACTCCTCACCTGTTTGGAAATGCCTGGAGGGTCTCGTCTGCCTGTTCCACCACTCTGAGTACGCCTCAGCTCGACCCCTGTGATACACACCAGCAGGCCGGTCAGTTCCTCTCATGCCGTTAGCTCTCCCTATTTCAAAAAGTATAGTGTTAGATGTTGTGTTCCTTTTTATATATCTTTAAACTATTTTTAAATATCTAGAGCGTTATTAACTCTAGACATTAACACATGCATATACATTGATGTGTTTGAATCAGCCTGGATTTCAAATTCACTCCTAAATATAAATGTGCAGTGCTACACTTTTTGTTTGTATATTTTAGATACAGGAGTTGTGCATTTTGCATATAGTACTAACTTGCTGCTCCTTGCCCTGCTCAGTGGCTTACGCCTCAGAGATGTGTGATGTGCTGAACCAGGATCTGTTCTCCGCCTGCCACGAGTACCTCAGCCCGACATCCTTCCATCAGCAGTGTCGCTCAGACACCTGTAAGTGCGGGACGCCCTGCCTTTGCTCTGCGCTGGCCCACTACGCTCGCCACTGCCGCAGATTCTCCATCATCGTTGACTTTCGGTCACAGATACCGGACTGTGGTGAGTAATCAGCAGCTGACTTTATAATAAATGTATTCCTTTATGTCTTAATCATATTGCACCGGGAGGCACAGGTATAAAGGGTACTGTCCTTCAAATCTGATTGGTGTTGCTTGTAAAACTTATTATTTGAGAGAAAGGAAAGTGTAAAGTAATTAATATACAACCCAGTCTCACTGCATTTCGTCTTATAGTCACGACATAGACATAGACACAATCTATTGATTCGTGTTCACCAACATGATTTTTCCCTTTTTGTCGTGTCACACAGAACAATTTTAAAAGCATTGTATTTCTATTGGTAGTATGTTTCGTGCCTGCACCACGTATTTTTGTTCGGTCTTGGAAGACCAGAAGCTGTGTGGTTCATAAAAACATGTTATTACTCAATATCAAGCCATGATTATTGTTTTTATTTTAAATCGTATAATGTCGGACTTTTTTTGCCGTCCGAGAGGAAAATAAATGGGGCTCAGAATACTGAAATATGTATTTTTTAAATAAATATATTTTCCTTCTAATTTGTTATTCTTTTCTAAATAACACACTGTTATTTACTCAACAATAACACACCATTATCCTTGTTTTTATTTGTTTAATTCTATAATATCGGGCTTTTTTGGCGTCCGTCAGGAACTGAATTTCAAAATAAAGTCACCGGAAACAGATGTAGGCCTATAAGGGACATTTCGAGCATCATTGCGATACACACCCACTGAACTGATTACCCAAGATCCCCAGCTATGGTTGAAGCTCGGTGATTGGATGTTTTAGCGGCAATGCACGTTGGGATATGGTGTTAATGCGATATGACATAACTATTAACAGAATTGCGTTGCCAGTTGCCAGGCAACAGCTTGGGGTGAAAACACTATTTCCGGTCTCGAAGTTTGGATAGTAAGCTGCAGTACTCATCAACTAAAAACATCAGTTTATCCTTGTTAATTACACAACATTGGTTTAAATTGTGTACAATGCTTTTGTGTTTTCCCCCTTCGATTCGGAGAAACAAATAGTTTTTTCGCTCTTTAGGGTGGCCGAAGACACTACACTACCCATAATCCTCAGCTATCGTTTGGGACTACAGTTCCTTTGCTTGACAAACCCCGTGATTAATCTTCAAGCTCTGTGATTGGATGTTGGAGTGGCAGTGTGCCAAGGTTACGCCGAGCGTCAAACAGCTCTTTGAAATGGAATGAAACCACGGCGGAGTATCCAAAACTGGACTCGAACGTGTCCAGCCCCACAATAAATTATACTTTATATGAAGATGTTACAAATAACACACAACATACAATGCCATAATAACTTTGTATTATTAGTGTAGGACACTTGTATGTATAACATCTGAAGATGTGTAGTTTTATTCATGTTTTCACATAATTTTACAGGATATTGCTATATTATTTCACATATTGTAGTTCTACACATTACTATCTGAAGTATATCAGTCATTTAATGGTAAGCTATTGAAATTCTGATTCCATAGATGTGTGTACTACGGTGGCTGAGAGGTGCAATTGACAATTACAAAGTGTGAAACACTTTAACAAAGCTTGAGACAAATTTCCATTTTATAAAACAAATTTCCATTTTATGAAACAAAATTACATTAGCAAAACACTTTTACCAAAGAAAAAACGATTTAACAAAAACACTTTAACATTTGCTGAAACACTTTAACAAACTAGAGAATCAAACCGGAAAGGGAATGCCCATCATACCAGAAGTGACGTGCAAGTGATTGACACAAACTTAAGTTTGTTTTGGCGGATAGACCGCCGGTGTGCGAGATTAACTGTTTTTTTTAATTAATAGTTTTACAGCAGGCAGATGTAGGGGTGTGGCCTTCGACTGAAATACACATTTCGATCGCTTCTTCTGTCGTTTACATACATCTTTTGGTATATTTGGCTCCAGTGGCGGCTGGTGGAAAATATTTTTGGTGGGGCAATGGAAATGGTGACCCCTAGGGGGGTCCGGGGGGATGACATTTTTTTTTGAGATAATCCATAATGTGGTTAGCTATGAATCTTCCAAAACTTCCAAATACCTTGTCCTGGAAGTAGTTTCTACAGTGTAAACTGTGCAACAGTACAGTAGGCCCACACAAACTGCAGAACACTGGTGCTTTGGGAACACTCAAATGATTTAATTCCCATTTAAAATCAGGAGACTGAATATGAACATTATGTGTGTGTGTGTGTGTGTGTGTGTGTGTGTGTCATACTTGCCAACCCTCACGATTTTTGCGGGAGACTCCCGATTTCATTGCCCTTTCCCGGTTTCCTCCCGTGGTCATATTTCTCCCGCATTGTTTGGTTTCCATGGTAGCGCATCTCTTTAGCAGCGCGCACAACTCAAAGTCTGAGAGGGTGAGGAGTCACAGAAAACTGAACAAGAATCGACAACTCGACCCTCTGCTCACTCCTTTTCTGTAAAATACAGGTCCAGCCCACACATATGCTCCATGGCGCTACAGGCATTTCCCTTACAACTACAATAAGCATGTAAATGTTAATCTACAGCTCCGGCGATCCACTAGCACCCAGAGTCTCCACCTGCAGACGCAGCCATCCTCATCAACTACTGACCTTGGATACGATTCTAAATAACTCACATGACTGCATCGGGCGCTGAAATTGCCGCCCTGTGACCATCAGATCTGACGACGCTGATTGGCTGAAATTATGTTTCGGCGGCATAGTTTACAGATAGCAACAGTCAGCAATGTGTTGGATGCTGCTGCTCTGGCTGAGGGCTCCTTTCTTACCGCCCAGACGAGCGAGGGTAATGATACACGCTGCGACCAGGCGTGACTTATTAGTAACTTTAGACATCGTAAAACAATTTTAAACGAGATTTTATTGTAGATTACACATTTTACTGATACCAAATATATATAATATTTACCTTGTTCATTAAAAATAAAATATATATATTTTTTTAAATATATTTTTTAATTTATTTTTTATTTTTAATGACAATCAAACATGTGGGAAGAGGGGGGCGACGCCCCTAGCACCCCTATGGGCCGGCCGCCACTGTTTGGCTCGATAGGAACACTTTGATGCACATTCAGTACCAGTGTGTGAGGTTGTGGTTACGATGGCGATATCCGGACACGTACAGCGAGGACTACAAAAAGACAAACGAGGTGACTGGGGATGTCTGTTCAAAACATTGCGAGCTCGAATACATCATTTAAACCAGCTATTGTTGCCAGACTTATTACTGAATATCGTTCTTAATGTGATACCAAGTCCATCTGAGACCTGTGTACACCTTCAGAAAGCCTCCAAGTGAAGCGTACGTTGTTAACTCACAGTTTGAAAGCAGCATGGAGAAGTCCCGCCCAGGGTCAACTGGGATCTGCCCAGGGTAAACTGGGATCCGCCCAGGTTAAACTGTGTTACGATTTCTGTGGCTATCTACCAGCGATCATGTTTAATATGAAAGACTACACACACATGTTTCCCTTATAAAAACGGTATTCTGCAGCATTCATCCAGATAAGATGTGACTGTTAACTCGTTTAGATATAGATATAGCAGAAATGTCATTGCTGCATGTGCAGGGATATTTAGAATTTAAAATGCTGCTTGGTCATTAATGTTGGTCTCGGCAAACAATATTAGGAATCCTCTATTCAAACATAATATTCAGTGTCCATCGACATGAAAATAACAAAAAAGTTCATGCTGGACTCAAACCAGAGTTCCAACAGCAAAAATCACTTGAGCCCTGCGCGTTATGAGTGCACCGCGTATCAATACGACGTGTTAGATCACCACAGCTGAGTTTGTGACATTAACATAGTTAAAAAGTTCCAGAAAAATGCAACCCGACCATCATTTATAATGTGAGGGAATGTATGTACACTTTAAGCCATATAATATAAATATGATAGTAGGCATTTTCTTAGAAATATTATACTGACTGAGGTCTGTATCAAGCCTCATTAAGACCCACCGAGATCAGATATCCTAGTTTATCAGCCTGCGAGCCTACATTATGTTGTGATAAGTGTTAATTTTACATATAAATGTGTTCTAGTGCACACATAAAGTTCCAATATGCAAATCAGGCCATGTGTTTCGTTGTAGTAGCTAGGTATAATCATCACCGACAGATGGAAAGACAACAATAACAAGGAATTAATATTAATATTACCAAGTTACACAGAAATAAAAAATATAAGAACAAAGATAAAAGCTTAAACGTTAAGATAGAAACTAAAACATGTTCACAGCAGTGTACAAATTATGAATATATGTGTTTGTAGTTCTCAACGTGAGTATCGCCGACTCGTCATTCGGTTTGTGTCGCTGTATCGATGCATAATGAAAGTTAACCAAGTAAACAGTCACATCTTATCTGGATAAGTGCTGCAAAGTTATAAGGGATACACGTGTGTGTAGTCT
Source organism: Harpagifer antarcticus (assembly GCA_902827135.1). Taxonomy (NCBI): domain Eukaryota; kingdom Metazoa; phylum Chordata; class Actinopteri; order Perciformes; family Harpagiferidae; genus Harpagifer; species Harpagifer antarcticus. The sequence goes on from CADEHL010000508.1 coordinate 6,152,501, forward strand.
TTCATATTAAACATGATTGCTGGTAGATAGCCACAGAAGTCGTATCACAGTTTAACCTGGGTGGATCACAGCTCCACAGCTGAAGACCTCTCCACGCTGCTTTAAAACTGTGAGTTAACAACGTACGCTTCACTTGGAGGCTGTCTGAAGGTGTACACAGGTACAGATTTACTTTCAAATGGACTTTATTTTACTTTTAATTTTACGTTAAGATTTACTCAGATGGACTTGGTATCACATTAACAACGATATTCAGTAATAAGTCTGGCAACAATAGCTGGTTTAAATGATTTATTCGAGCTCGTAATGTGTCGTCAAAGTGTTCCTATCGTGCCAAATATACCAACATATTTATGTACGACAGAAGAAGCGATCGAAATGTGTATTTCAGTCGAAGGCCACGCCCTCTACATCTGCCTGCTGTAAACCAGTTAATTTAAAAAACTCTCGCACGGTGTTACTCTCGCACACCAGTACCTATGGACGGTACGAGTGTGTTTATGGTCGTTAAACATGTTTTGTCCGTTCTATGGAAACCACCTGGGCCAAGTGACATGGTTTTGCTCATCACGATGTGCGCAAGAGGCTATACGTTCTTGTGCATCAAACTGCCCGATTATTACGCCTTATCATTCTATTTATGAAGGAGATGTCCGGTCACCAGGGTGTGTGTGTGTGTGAGAGACTGTGACACTGGCATTTGTTTTCAGAAGATATTAAGATACTGTTGTCCGTTCTGGTACTGCGGTCAACTCAGCCGTGTCTATATACTTTGTGTTTACACTGTGCAGATGTAGAATGATGAGTTAATATGCAAATTCAAACCGCCCTTTTAACCCCGTCCCTCTCTGCAGCGGTCACCTGTCCCCCCACCATGCAGTACGGGACCTGTGTGTCGTCCTGTCAGCGCCGCTGCTCCGCCCTCTCCATCCCTCAGCACTGTGGAGAGGATTGTGAGGAGGGCTGCGTCTGCCCCCAGGAAACCTTCTACAACCATCGAACACACACCTGTGTGCACAGGTAAGAACGGCCGAGGTGGTGGGGGTATAAATTAAGAAAGAAAACCCTTTTCTAACTGCTGATCAAACAAACAAGCAGAGAAAGCGAGATGCAATGTGTATCACTGTAAGAGGTTCTTTTTTATTACACTTAATATTTATTTTATTTGAATTTAGGCAGGAGGGAATGAGTGACCATGGCAGGAGGGAATGAGTGACCATGTGTCCTTGTTGTGAATCGGGCCAGCTCTGCCTGTTGTGAAAGGTTTTGAAGCCTGGAGTCACTCCACCAAACAAATCCTCTCAAAGTGATATTTGTATCTGCTCTGAAGTTTAGGTCAGCCTTTAAGTGGAGAGCCTTGTATCTCTCCTGCAGACGCTACAGAGCCAGAGGACCTCGGTAATTGTGCTCTCCCTTTCAGCCTGCTCTGCCCTAAAAGACATGCAGCTTAATTCCTCTTAAATGTCCCAGGTTTTTACATCCTAGTGCAGCGCGGTGACTTACTTACCATGTGATAGAGTTACATCAAGGAATTCACCGTGAAACCCCCCTTTTATTCCCGCTCGAGCTGGGGACGACACAGATATCTGATAACCAGTGAGAAAGAATTTGTAGTACAGAGGCCAATGTGTGGCGCTGGCCTATATGTTACAGGGCTTTCAGCTTCTGCGAAGCACCGTTTACCTCAACGTAGATCATTATTTTACATTTGTACAATGAAAAATCGCCCCAAACAGGTGAAGTTTTTTAGAGTAAGTATGTTGTGGATTTGACACCTTACGGACTAATTTCCCCTCCTAAAGCCTGCTTATCTGTCCCCTATCCACTTACCTGTAATACTCTGTTTAAGGTAACACAAAGCCCTCTTTAACATTACTCTTTACACAATAATGAACAAACTGAGCAGTGTCTGGTTTACATCCCCAAAGCCTGGTGTGTCATTATGGCTTCAGGGGTCTTCGAAGGTCTTTCGGACATCCGATTTAAAGCCTTTTGCTTATGCTGAGATGTACAATGCAATGGTGCACAACAAACAATCTCTGCATCTGTTTTTCTCTCTCAGTCACATGTATGCATCAGTAATTATTCATCGGTCAACTGTTTCTGTGTGCTTAATTTTTGTCATTGTACAAATTATTACTATTCTGAATCGTCAACTAGGACATTTTTTGTTGTGTTATTTCCTTATAACAGACTGTGTCTATAAATGCAGTTTGATTTTAGAAAACACAACAAAAGTTTGTTTAAGTGGTAGCAAAAATTATTTTTTAAATCAATCTTTTACGGATAATATTTTTTTCTTTAGTTGGGATTTATTTCCTTATATAGACCAGCTCGCTGTACTATATGCCTTATGAGTGTGTTTCTTTACAGGAGCGAGTGTCCCTGCAGTTTCCTTGGAGCAGATTACGAGCCGGGGGATGTGATCATGACATCAGCAGGTGTTCAGTAAGATCCTCTCCTCCATCTTCTCCATCTAAAGTTCTGCCTTCTGTCAGTCACACTGCTGCTTCCTTTTTAAACTGGAGGAACTTATATCTTAATATTTAATGTGAACAAGTAACAGAATAAAGCCTACTAGTTGTAGAGATAAAGTATAAGTAAGAACAAAGCTGAAAAAACCATAAAGTCATGTTTATGAATTTGTTAACCTACGTCTTTGCTAGTTTTTGTATTTACCTCCATCATGTGTCATCATAACCACCATCCTGTTCTCCCTATGTTTCCTTACAGACTCTGTCTGAATGGTAAACTGGTGTCCCAAACAACAAACAGTGGTAAGTAACTTTAGTTTCTTTAGCTAAGTTGATATTAAGGGATGCTTGTCTTTCGCACATTATGTGTCACATTAAAGTATGTAATTTAATGGTTATTATAAAAGTTGGAAGACACTACCACACTTCTAGCAGATTATACTCTATAATTGAAAGGGATTATTCATAAAAAGCACATAAAGCACATACAATTATGAGAAACTTGAGGAAACACGAACCATGGGATGAAAGAGGATGGATGGAGCTTTGTAGAGAATAAAACTGAAGCTACTGGATCCTATGCATTTTTCCATCTTCCTGCAGAGTCGTTCTCACCTGTGATTTATTTTTCTCATCTTATAGACATGTTGTGTCCAGCTGGTCAGCTCTACCAGAACTGCTCCGAGGGGAGCAACAGCCTCCTGGCGGGAAGGGGCGTGGCCTGTGAGCGCACCTGCGAATCCTACCTGCTCAACCTAACCTGCTCCACACACGAGCCCTGTGTGGCCGTGTGTACCTGCCCCCATGGGTGAGTGAAGTTATTTAGTCCCGTTATAATTTGTGCTGGCAAATCATTACAGACTGCTCAAATCACACTATAGAATGAACGATAGATTAAACTTTTATTTGTATAGTGCTGTGTTGACCGGACCTACTGCTATCCCTACTGGTCGCACAACTCAGTTACACATCAAAGATGGCGATCATTGAGTGTGTGAGAAGTGTCCAGCAGTTCCACAATCACATTTTGGACCATAATAAGTGCACCAGCGGGGTGCTTATAGTGCTTTGCATTAAGCCATACTTTCCATTAGGATGCAATTATGCACACAAAATAGCACAAGTAAGTACAGAAGTACGCAAATTGAGAAACAGCCTAGATGTCTTGCTGTCTGTTTGGTATGGAAAAAGAGTGTGACCCTCTTTCTTGATAAATAAAGGTTAAGACATGAGTGTGGAGGTTTGGTGAAATCTAAAGCTCTGAGTGGGCAGGGCTGTGTTTCTTTATTCAGTCATAGTGTTGTTTTACTGCTGGCAGCCTTATTTTATGAGTCTTAGGTCATCTGTGGGAGTCAAAAATACTTATAAGCGTCCGATGAGGTGAACAGACATTATGGAGTGGAATACAGTAATCTGATCCCTGTAATTCCCCTCCTAATGTCGGCCTGAAAGGAAGGTTAAGTGGTTTCATTCTGTGACATCAACCAAGAGTCATGATGATAACAATATGCACTGGTAAGGCTTAGCAAAACATATCCTCGCTTATGACGCTTTGGTGAAGATTATACAGCTGGTAAGGTATCAGCAGACCTTGTAAAGTATTGCACAAAATGTAATATTTAACTAAGAACACTAAATTGAAAATGCAAAGGCAAGAATGGAAAGAAACACACAGTTAAACATGGATATGTTGAGCTACAAAAAGAATAATTGGGATTTGACTATCTTGAGATCCCATAAATAATCAATGATTCAGGTCAGGGGGGAGTTTACATATATTTTATATTACCTTTATAGAATTACATTATATTACATGTTACTTGTTAGATGCTTTTATCCAAAGCGACTTACATACATTCAGTACTGTGGACAATCCCCACAGGAGCAATTTGGGGTGAAGTGTCTTGCACAGGGGCACAACGACATGCTGATTGCAGTGGGGTTTGAACCTGTGACCCCTGATCCCAACACCAAGGCTCTATCCACTGCGCCACCATCCATCCATCCATCCATCTTCTTCCGCTTATCCGTGGTCGGGTCGCGGGGGTAGCAGATCCAGCAGAGAGCCCCAAACTTCCTTTTCCCTGGCGACATCAACCAGCTCTGACTGGGGGATCCCAAGGCGCTCCCAGGCCAGCGAAGAGATATAATCCCTCCACCTGGTCCTAGGTCTACCCCTTGGTCTCTTCCCAGCTGGACGTGCCTGGAACACCTCCCTAGGGAGGCACCCAGGTGGCATCCTAACTAGGTGCCCGAACCACCTCAACTGGCTCCTTTCGACGCGAAGGAGGAGCGGCTCAACTCCGAGTCCCTCCCGGATGACCGAACTTCTCACCTTATCCCTAAGGGAGACACCAGCCACCCTGCGGAGAAAACCCATCTCGGCCGCTTGTATCCGCGATCTCGTTCTTTCGGTCATGACCCATCCTTCATGACCATAGGTGAGGGTAGGAACGAAAATGGCTCGGTAGACAGAGAGCTTTGCCTTCTGGCTCAGCTCCCTTTTCGTCACAACGGTGCGGTAAAGCGACTGCAGTACCGCTCCCGCTGCTCCGATTCTCCGGCCCATCTCACGCTCCATTGTTCCCTCACTCGAGAACAAGACCCCGAGATACTTGAACTCCTTCACTTGGGGTAAGGACTCATTCCCTACTTGGAGTGGACAATCCATCGGTTTCCTGCTGAGAACCATGGCCTCAGATTTGGAGGTGCTGATCCTCATCCCAGCCGCTTCACACTCGGTTGCGAACCGATTCAGTGAGTGCTGAAGGTCGCAGACCGATGAAGCCATCAGAACCACATCATCTGAAAAAAGCAGTGGTGCAATCCTTAGCCCACCGAACTGCAGACCCCCCCCCCCCCCCATGACTACGCCTCGAAATCCGATCCATGTATATTAGAAACAGGATTGGTGACAAAGCGCAGCCCTGGCGGAGGCCAACCCTCACCGGAAATGGGTCCGACTTACTGCCGAGGACCCAGACACAGCTCTCGCTTTGGGAGTACAGAGATTGGATGGCCCTGAGTAGAGACCCCCTCACCCCATACTCCCGCAGCACCTCCCACAGTAACTCCCTGGGAACCCGGTCATATGCCTTCTCCAAGTCCACAAAACACATGTAGACCGGATAAGCGTACTCCCAAGCCCCCTCCAGGATCCTTGCGAGAGTAAAAAGCTGATCCGTCGTTCCACGACCAGGACGGAATCCGCATTGTTCCTCCTCAATCTGAGGTTCGACAATCGGCCTGACCCTCCTTTCGAGTACCTTAGAGTAAACTTTCCCGGGGAGGCTGAGTAGTGTGATGCCTCTGTAATTGGCACACACCCTCTGATCCCCCTTTTTAAAAAGGGGAACCACCACCCCGGTCTGCCACTCCTTCGGTACCGTTTCCGACTTCCACACAATGTTGATGAGACGTGTCAACCAAGACAGTCCCTCAACACCCAGAGCCTTCAGCATTTCTGGGCGGATCTCATCCACCCCCGGGGCTTTGCCACTGTGGAGTTGTTTAACAACCTCAGTGACCTCCCCCCGGGAGATTGGTGTTGATCCCCCGTCATACTCCAGCTCTGCCTCTAACATAGAGGGCGGAGTTGTCGGGTTCGGGAGTTCCTCAAAGTGTGCCACACGCCTCCCTAATTACAATTTCAGCGAAGGCCAGTTGAGCAACATACATGCACTGATTTTGTTGATAGCTATACCTCCCCTTTTCCCAAGTCTATCACGGTCTATGAATGGAATCACTTGTGTGATTATGCAGTGGGCATTTTAAAACACAAAGAAAAGGTTAGCCAGCTACAGTCATTTTGATCCTGCGTCAAACTCCTCTGACTCGCCGGTGTGATTCATTTATTCCTACTCACCTTTGAGAAAGATGACCTCTGTGTTAATTTTGCCAGTCTTTGTACAGGTGATTCATAACGTCCACCAACCTAAGAGTTTGTGTGCTAACTGTTACGCTGAATATAGACACAAAGAGATCTCTTTCAGCTCCCTGGTGACGGCTGGATTTATAAGGGCAATGATAGTTTGAAGGTTCAGTCATGACTCTGATTTTAGATACTTGTTTTTCAGATTGAGAATAATCTAGTTGTTTTAACAGTGACACACTTTTAGCTTTTGGCTTGAATTGCTGGTGGTGATTGTATTAATGAAACTAAATAAAGTTGATTAATGATTAATTTTGGAACCCATACAAAGTGAAATCATAGTCAGACAGATAATTGTTACGCAGTGATGTCACTATGTTACTGGAGTATGCAATGGAGGCGTTTCAAGCAGGGGGGATGTGTGTGAGAGAAACTTTGGGATTTTAGTCTTTGCAAACCATTTACATGCACAAAAACCTATATTATACACTACAGGAAAGGGAAAACCCCATAACCATAATGGGGCCCCTTTAACACACTCAGCTAACTTCAAAGTGAAAAAGATGAAGTGGCAGATGATGCTTTTATGGATGTATTCAGAAAGCTACTTTTCTTGGGAATCAACCTGTATTCTGTAATTAACGTAATTAAAACTTAGATGCCCCTTTTTTTCTCATTTATGATGGTGGATATGAGCGAAACACTTCAACTGGCTGGCTTTGGTTTCCTTTCTAAACCAGACAGCAGATGATAAACAGGTGTTCCATCTGACTGTAAACTAAGATGATTATCATGGAAACAAACAAAAAAACTAAAAGTCAACTGCAAGGTATTCATCTGCAGCAGGACTTAAAAACCTCTAATGGGAAATAATTAGCTGAGGTGCTGACAGAAGACTCCATTGTGTTTTCATTCACAATGGCACACTTTGTGTATGATCAAAATGTAGACCATTCATTCTGTGACAATTAGCCAGCTGAACTCATATGAACCTGGACTTTCAGGTGCAGCATACCAGAATCTGGTTTTGGCTACAGTACGTATACATACAACTGTTAAAGCCTGCTGTTTGCCTGTGGGCTTACCTTGAGAGGCTTGGTGACTTAATAGAACACAAAGTGTTACAGTATGGAATAAAGACACGCAAACACTTTTAGCCTTTCAATGAAGATGCAGGTTGGGCGGTGATAATTGACATGACTCAACTGTAAACTATGTTGCGTTTTGGAACATCAAAAGCTAGCTGGATGAACATGTTTGGGTTTTGAGGATCCTATAAGGTGCCACAACAAAACCCAGTAGTATATGTTTAATTTAACTTTCAATACTCCCAGTTAAGAACAATTGGTGACTTTCAATTAATACTCAACTTGTTGCTGCAAACTGGATGGTTTCGGTTTTAGAGTACGGATGCAGATCTTGCAACAATTTACATTTCATTGTTCTTTTAAATACTAATTTATATTTCATTTATTAATACAATTACAGCTGAGTTTCTGATTGTGTTAGAATTAGTACAGCTTACAATAGAGAGAATTTATCTATAGAGAATCGGAGGGATGAAACCCTCTTTAATGGTCACACATGCACAGCACACAGCACACACAGTGAAATGTGTTCTCTGCTTTTAACCCATCCTAGTACCAGGAGTCTAGTACTAGGAGCAGTGGGCAGCTATTGTACAGTGCCCAGGGAGCAATGGGAGTGAGGGGGCGGGGGTGAAGCCCAGGAGGTGAACTGGGACCTCTCCAAGTACCAGTCCACACACCATATTTGAAGTCTGTTTGGGGACTTGAACTGGCGACCCTACAGCTCCCAGTCCAATCCCCTACTGAGCCACTGCCGGACAATGTCAGTAAACCAGCTATTCATTTTACAATAATCAGTCATTTAAGGATTGGGCCTGATGCAACATTTAAATATGTGCACTTGCAGCCCATTTCCACTGAACTTCAGGATATCTAACATGAATTCGCCATTCCTGTGTTTCTCCAGCAAAAATGTAGTTGGTGTTGAGAGATTCCATCGTATAACACTGGAGTGTTTCACAAAAAGCCACTTTACATACTGATGAAAAGCAAATGTATCAACAGACGATAGCTGATGTGGTCTTGGATTGCCATATGGCCAATAAGTCCTGCCTCTTTTGGTTAATTATACACAGACTAATATGGAAACTAGAGTGTTTCCGATATCAAAATCTAGAATGGCCTACAGATTCTACATTTATATATAATCTCTGCTGGTTTAAGAAAAAATGTTATGTCAGAAGATCTTACCTAACTTAAAGTATCGGATACATTCAGCCGGTAATGCTGCCAATGGTAATTGTCAGGCCATGTTGTCACATCCCTACATGGACCACTACAAGAAACACAAAGGGAACCACCATCTTTCAACTGCATCTGTATAACCAAGACAAAAATAATAATTTCTGCATACTATATAGATATATATATTTAGCTATATCTCAGGTGCAGGTAAACTTCAAAAGATTAAGAAAGAACAATATCAGCAGGACAGAAAACAATGATACTGGTTGTAGGTTTAAAATCCATGAAAAGGACTAAAGCCTGCCAAACAATGAATGTTATTTGAACAGTTTGTGAGGGGCTGTCTGCTTTTGTTATCTGGTATAATTAAACCTGTGATCTTCACTAGACTGCAGTCAACCTTTTGCATTGTCTGGCTCCCCTGTCGCCAGTCTATGCGACAACATCCTCCTCAGTCACTTTAACACCATCTGATGGAATTAAAATGAAAATGAGCGCTGTGTTTATGTGGATTTATTCATAATGTGCACGTAGGTCAGGAGAATGAATGATTGCAGAATCTTTGATCAGAGTAATTGATACGGCAGCTTGGCGTGCAGATAAAGGAAGCTGTTAACACTGTTTTATCTGCGGTGTAACTCTACTCAGATGAACCTGAGGTTTGTGGCGGGACCATTCAGTATGTCACTTCATTGTCTGCAGCCTCGCCAGTGGATATACCTCAACCCTGGATATTACAAGATACTTATCAGCCTCGTCTCGCAGAGCGGAAAGCAAATGGAGTCATCCAGACAAAGACAGTTTCTCTCTCTATCTCTGAGAATCGTAATTGTCTGGTTTTCTCATGTATTAACAAGTGTTACCGCTTTTCATCCACAATCGTCTCACAACACTCACCCGCTCTTTGTTTCCTGGTATCGCTCCGCTCTAGAAGCTAACCTGCTTTGGCTCCGCCTCTGTTGATCTTTTGGCAAGGAACAGTCCTCATATTTGGTTTAGAGATAAATACGAATGACGATTATGTTATAACATGATTGCATCGTGTTAGACGACAGTTCTTGAATAAAACTCCAAACTTGATTTACGAGGCTCTGTTATTGTCCTATCAATGGTTTCTGTCAACAATTCAATCGCTTCACTCTTACTCTCATTGGCTTCACATCACAGATCTCCATGTGGGACTAGTCTGCTACTTGTCCATTGATGAGAAGTTTGCTTAAATTAAAAATATGTTCTTTTACCTCTGGGATTGAGTCTAGAAAGGGTCTGCTACCCTAAACTGTGTTAAGGTTCGGAGTTTGTTAGGCTTCACAAACTTGGTGTCTGGTGTCACATTAATTAGAGCTCAAACAGCAACTCGATCAACAGAAAATGAATCTGCAAACATCAGATGATCAACGTCAAAGTTAGGATCGATTTTTAAGCAAAAATGTTTGAACTGTTCTCTGGTTAAATTATTAATGCTTTTCTCTTAGGATTTTAGACTCTTTAGATTTAGATATAGATTTTGACCAGACACATATTTGGAAGATGTTATCTTAGGCTCTGGGAAACTGTTATGGGCATTTTACAGTAAATAGTAAGTTGCTTGGGACTGCGCTCAGTTACGTGGTATCATTATGTCACAAGTTGCGTTCAATGCATCTCGCAATGATTGGTCATTTTAAGAATATTTGTGTTTTTGAGCCATTCATATCTTAACATAGGGAGCAGGTCCTCTTCACTGAGTCTGCCATGTTTCTATAATAACTCAGTAAGGACAAACCAAACAATGGCTCTATAGAGGGATTTTTGCGTATTGCGCTACTTAAAGGTCACTGGTGGATTATTTTAAACGTCTGATTGAATGGTTTTGGTAAATATCCCCTTTCTCAATGGACCAAGCCAACTGATGTTAGCATCTTGCTTATGTATATTTGAACAGGAAAGATCTAGGCCTCCTGTAAGATTTTGAAGCCACAGTGGCAACATTTACCAGAAGAAAACATCAGTGATCTTAATCCAATACTGTCTGACGATGTCAAACTAGAAATGTTAACAACTTCATATTTTCCCCTAGCTTGCTGAAACACGGAGATGAGTGCTTTGAACCCGCATCCTGCCCTTGCCTGTGGAAAGGAAAGGAGTATTACCCCGGCGACAGAGTGTCCTCCCCTTGCCATCAGTGGTAAGTTCATGCCACATATAAACTCAGATCAAGCTTTTATGTAAAACTTGGTCTTGTGATTCCACATGATCTTTTCCTTTCTTCCGTTGGCCTTCATCCATTTTGTCAGGGTATACAAATGTGTATTATCTCCACCAATCATCCGATTGGCAATATCTGTCAGAATGAAGACATATCGCCAACAACTCTGCTAATTTTTCAAAGTCAGATTTTGCCTGACTCCTGAGATCGTCAGAGCAGCTAAAGTGCCCACCTGATATCCATAATTTTCTGCTATCACAGATCAGAAAGAGCCTTGAAAACAGAGCGGGCCCTTGTATGACTCTTTGATTCCCTCTGCCTCAGACTGTTCATCGCCAGTGAAAGGAAACACTCTCCCAGTGATCTCAGTCATTCTCCCATCCTCCCATTTTCTCCTTCAAGCCATAGCCAGGGAAGAAGATGTAGATGACAGCCTAATAGCGCAATGAGCAAGTGATTCAGCCTTTGACAATTCACCGGCCACTTTTCTGCTTGCTGTAAACCTGAGGTGCTCGACAAAAGGAGGCCATTAGACGTGAAAAAAATGTCCCCTCACTAAGTGGGAACAAGTTGATGCTGAATCACTGAAGCTTTGCTGTCTTTGTAGTGTTTGCCAGCATGGGACGTTCCAGTGTGTGTTTCATCCGTGTCCATCCATGTGCATGGCCTACGGTGACCGCCACTACAGGACGTTTGACGGACTGCTGTTTGACTACGTTGGTGCATGCAAGGTCTATCTTGTAAAGGTATTGAAATAATTTAGCTATACTAAGGGAAACAAAAGTGTGTGTTTTAAATAATTAAATCCATTAGCTTTCTTTCTGTACACTTAAGGTGTTTAGTTTTCAATTGTAGGTTGCTTTTAGGTTAGGGTTTTATCAGTTCTAATAGAAAATTACTTAAAAACTGATTTTCACCGTGTCCAAACGCAACAAAAGTTGATCACTGCATTTTTCATAAAATATCTTCTTGTGCGAATGGCAGCTCAAGAAAATGCTTCAGATAACAAATTGAATAGATACCATAAGACAAAAAAAACCTGTTTCTCCCCTCAAAAGTATTTTTTTTGTCCAAATGTTGACCCCATCATATATTTATAAGTATAAACACATCATGTTAGGTTTAGTGTCAGGAGTTTTTGTATTTTCTGTGATTATGTTTCCTCTCGTCCACAGAGCAGTGCTGATGTGATGCTCAGTGTGACAGCCGAGAACGTCGACTGCTTCGACAGCGGAGTCATCTGCAGGAAGTCTCTGCTGATCAACATCGGCAGATCTGTCGTAGTATTCGATGATGACTCTGGAAAGCCCGTAAGAATCACTTCCAATATATTTTTCATATATATTAATGACATAGGTGGCCAGAAGCACATTTGCTACATGAAAAGAAGCATCAATTCTAAAATACAGAATATGTGCAACTGGTTTTATTGTCTCACCTTTAAGTAGCAAAGAAAGTCATTGTCAGTGGTTTTGTTGGATGATTATATTTAAGTCAACTCTAGAATAGTATTCAAGAACATTTCAGTAAAATGTACGTCCCATTTTTTGCAGAATCCATCTAGTGTGATTGACAGGAAGCAGAGAATGTTCATCTGGCCAGCCGGGTACTTCACTGTGGTTCATTTCCCAGAGGAAGAAGTCACCGTCCTCTGGGACCGAAAGACCAGCATCCACATCCAAGTCGGACCTCGCTGGCAGGTAGGATGCTGTTTCAGTGATTTCTTTCTAACAAAAGGGTCACTAAAAGCTAAAACATTAACCAATATGTGTTTTATCCATATTCAAACTAAAATCAGTCAGCTTTCTGCCTCCCTGAAGAATATAAATATTCTCTCTGTTCTGTACAATCTGACCATATGGATTATTTTAAGAGGATATCATGTTTAGGGAATTAAGATATTTGAAAAGAGATGTTGGTGATGTGTTCAGGGAAAGCTGAGTGGGCTGTGTGGGAACTTTGACATGAAGACAGCGAACGAAATGCGGACACCCGACAACATCGACTCCTCGACTTCACAGGAGTTTGGAAACAGCTGGACTGCAGCAGAGGTGAGTGAAACGTGCTGTATCATCAAACATTTCTCACACTTGATTAAATGTATCAATTTATGTGCACAAACCTACAAATACCACTAGACCAGAGTATTCAGCAGCGTTCAATTGAACTAAGGACACTACTTCAAGTATATGAGGACACATACAAGGTGCTTGTAATTGTGTATTTCCAATGTATGCATCTTAATACTTCTACTCCACTAAATATTGTCTTTTTTCCACCGCTGCATTTGTCTTACAGCTTTTGATGATGCATACTTTTAGCTAAGTCAAGGCTCTGAATACTTCTTCCACTACTGCTTTCCTGATTGTACTCCTAAACCACTAATAAAAAGTTGTGATTTATCACCTCTGCGTGTGTTTTTGTGTTCAGTGTGTGAACAGTCCAGATATCAGACACCCCTGCAGCCTCAGTCCGCTCAGAGAGCCCTTTGCAAAGCGGCAGTGTGGCGTCCTGCTCAGTGAGGTCTTCATGGCCTGCCACCCTGTGGTGAGTAACAGCACAACAAGCCCTATGTCCCATTTTGAGTTTCCCAAATAAATCCCAAAATAAGTACAATCTTTATTCTGGACCATTATTTCATTCGTCCTGCTCATCCTTTTGTAAGGATTTCTAAATTAACTCTTTATTTTATTTCCAATAAATTACTGAAAGGTGTTCTTGTTTATGTTCAGGTGGATGTAACCTGGTTCTACATGAACTGCCTGGCTGACACGTGTGCCTGCAGTCGTGGAGGAGACTGTGAGTGTTTCTGCACCAGCGTGGCAGCGTACGCCCAGCGCTGCTGCCACCAGGGCGTCCCTGTCGACTGGCGCTCACCGTCTCTGTGCCGTAAGTCAGAACGCAAGGAGGCGAAAACCTGATCTGTTCCAGGAGTTCATTTCGATCTGAAACGGTTTCCTAGAACAATAATAACCCCTATTTTTAGTAGTAATCATTAACTTCTTTATTATTTCCTATATGCATCATTACATTTGGTTTTTATTTGTCTTGATTATGGAGCACTTTGTAGGAGCTAATTTACTATCATTAATTTTGTGCTTCTTTTCACAGCGTATGATTGTGAATTCTACAACAAAGGTACGACAATCTTTCCACTGATCTAAAAGCCATTGAATCAACACACACACACAAATCATTTATATAAACAATACAATTAACAGTAGTTTCTGTCTTGTTTGAAGTTAATATCCAGCTGAATGTATTTTTGCTTCCGCTCCAGAAAGAAACTGGTTGACTTTGAAGGCAAAAACAGATTTGATGGGAGAGGTTACTTTCCTGTTTGATTTTCATTTGATAAAGAAGTGATCAATAAAAGGGTATTTGTCTTGAACCCTAAAAAAATACATAAAAACATTAAACCGAGTAGTATGGTTTACAGAATGTGTAGCTTTTGTGTCATTATACAGGCTTTGTTTAATATGAGCAATACTACTTTGTAACAGAGATACATTAACATGGCCTCCTGTCTTCAGTTCTGGGTAAAGGGCCCTACAGGCTGATCACCTTCAGGGACAGGACCACGCTGCTGGCGGCCAGCAGGACCAGCGGCTCCCTGTTCCTGCAGAAGGGCAGCCTCAGCACCTTCACCCCCACCCCTGGAGTGCTCTCACAGTTCATGATGACGCCGGGCCTCAGCAGAGCCCGACCACATGGTGAGTTACCTCTATTCACTCTGCACGGTTACAATTCATTTACAAAGCAGGATTCACTTCACTGGTCGAACTGACTTAGTAATTCTCTCTTTTTTCAGCGGTCAGAACTCACAGCTATTTATCTAGTTATCTGAGAATAAGATAATGCAAATAAGCGCACAAAGAACACTTCTAAAAGATTTACTTAAATGCAGACTAAGTTCTCTATGAGAGCATCGAAGCATCCTGAAAAAAAACCCTGTAGTGAAGATGTATTGCCATAGCAATCAAATAAAAAAACGTTAGCATTTTAAAAATTCACAAGACTCAAGACCTACTGTGGAAACTCTGAGCCCTGTTTTTATCTTTAAAGAGCATTCTGCACATTTCCCAATATTAAGGAGTGATATCTTTAAAACAATCCTTGCTTTTGTAATTGCTTTTCACACTATTTTCTTGATTTTACAATCAATTTATAACAAGAGCCTTTTATGGGAATTAACTTGAATAACACCTTTAAACGACACAACATGTCCTTTAATTGTTACCTCTGTCTGAGTCCGGTTAGTTAATTGGCAGTCACTGTTAACACTACTTACTTTACTACACCTGGACCTAAGTGGTGAATGAAAACCTATTGACCTAGTTTCAATTTGATAACAATGTGAATCACACGTTTTTCAAATGTCATCTTGACACTGGATTTCTGATCAGCAGGCGTAAAGATCCAATCACGCCATCTGTCCTTCATAATCTGTGACCTGAGAGTTACAAAGAGCCTCTAATCCAGCCAGCCGCCGTTCTCCTCTTCCATTGTTTCCTCTGTGTTAAACTGTGTTTTGGATGATTTGAGCGCCTCAGTGAAAGCACTGATGGAGAAGATGGACTTGCATTGACTTCCTTTGGCAGAAGGGCTCTGAAATCAGATTGCCAAATGCTAATATGGCAACATGAGCTGCAGGCTGGTCAGAAAGCCAAGACTGGAACAAGCTGGACTCGAGAGTACGCTGCAATGCTGCTGTACTCTGGCTCAGACACCCATTTATATACAGTTTATCAACAATAAAGCTTTTGTTGTGTTCTGTGAGTTACTAGAAGAGGACTCATAGAAATGCGTTTAAGTTCTGCTTTTGCACTGGAATGTTAAATTCACTGTTTAAATTGTATTATTTATTACATTTCACTACAAATAAAAAGGTGTTTTGTATCTTTTTCTGCAGCTGCTTCCCCCTGTTGCAGCTGCAGAATAAATAGGAATATAAGGATTTTAACAGATTCTGCTTCTGCAAACAAAATGTATTCAGACT
The DNA here is from genome assembly GCA_902827135.1 of Harpagifer antarcticus. Taxonomy (NCBI): domain Eukaryota; kingdom Metazoa; phylum Chordata; class Actinopteri; order Perciformes; family Harpagiferidae; genus Harpagifer; species Harpagifer antarcticus. The sequence continues at coordinate 6,168,306 of CADEHL010000508.1, forward strand.
AAGCCACTTTCAGTTAGAGAAAAAGAATGATGAAGTTTTGAAGGAATGTTGTGCCGATGGCTCCCGATGTACTAACAATATGTTTTGCTTCTATCTCCCAGACACATCTCGGATTTCCTTTGAGGCATCAGACCGATCCAACTACTTCCTGTACGCGAGCCCTAGCGGCCAGGTGAAGCTGGCCAAGTGGGAGGACAGCGAAGCATTCTGGGACGGAGCCACCTTCGTGCTCCACAGGAACACCTGGATCCCCGGCTACGACTCGCTGGAGTCCCACGCTAAACCCGGCTTCTTCCTGCACGCCACTCCTGCCCGTCTCCACCTGCTCAAGTACAGACACATCGACAGCTTCCGCAAGGCCACGCTGTTCAGACTCACAGGTCAGCAGCACTGACTTGACCAATGTTCAGCGAACACTACACACCAACATTCAACAGAAGTGTCAGAGCTACAGATTCTGCAACTACACTGGAAGTACCAATGTGCTTAATGTAGTGCAAAACAATTGTACCAATTGATTTAAATCCATACAGAGTATGGAGCCAGTAAAAACAACAACATGTATGGTGTGTAACGTTTGTTGAGTGCACTCCAATGCATGTCTACAGCCGGAATCTACATTGTGGCACAATTTATCAAAATGTATTTCATGTTAATTAACATACATCTTGACAAGTGATAAAAATCCTTTCAAAGTTTCCTTAAATGTGTGATCATATATTAATATTTTGGGAAATTAACTGATAGCTATTCTATTCACATAGACCCCTGTCAAATGACTGTATCCCCAGGATGCTGTAACCATTTAAGGGTTAAGATATTTGTCTCAAGTCATATTTATCCTATACAGAAAGCATACCTGTAAGAATACATCTCCAGGGCTTTTTTCATTTGTCAAGGTAATGAGCTTCCTTTTCAACACACTGTTCGTAAACTTTGATGTTGACCTGACAATAGTTGGAGACACAGATAGTAAATGGCATGTTGAGGTTTTAGTGATATTTTAAAACCTCAGTGAGGATTCAGGAAGCTTTGCTCAGGGTTCAGCTGGCCATCAGGGTTCAAAGGTCAAGACTACTGACTCCTCCGGCTGCATAGCAGCCTAGGCTAATCACTGATGCTAAAAATACAGCAGCATTTCTGTTAGTTTATGGAAATGGCCTCCGAGCCAATAGCAGATTGGATTTCCTGCTGACGACAGTGAATGCCGAACACATTCAGAGCCAGGGATGAAGTCCAGCCTTCAGACAGACGGACAGAGATTGCTTTCTAAGTTCATCACATTACTGGTCTGGGAAAACATTTAAGGATCACTTTTATCCAGGCTAGATTAGAAACTTCTTATAAAAGATTCCCTGCAGACTGAGGTGTCATCAGAGTGATTGTATCTTGTATTAACACTGTATAAGAAGTTTAATCAAGACTTTAAATTATATTTTAACACTTTTTCAGCAACCTAGTTTCATTAATGCTATGCAATGTTGCAAAGCATTGTTCAAAAACCCTGAACTTTATTTCAAATGTAATTTATGTTCCAAATGTTCAAAAGATACCAAGTGTGTCATGTGTATGAAATGACGATACATCGAATATTTAATTTCAATTAATGTAATGCAACCATTAAAACCATGTGAATGCCCATTTAAGGGTTAACAGGGCCTTTGAGAAACAACAGTCTTGTGACACTGATGTTTGTTGTATTTTGTTTTTCATTAGGCCCCAGCCCGGATGCCCCCCCTGGTCCTCGGTGTCAGTGGAGGTATGATTCCTGCGTCATCCCCTGCTTCAAGACCTGCAGTGACCCGTCAGCTGAAGCCTGCGTCAGCATCCCACAGTGAGACCTTTGACCTTTTCCATAACTCAACTCATCTCAAACTGTTTGTACATACTCTCTACTGGATTTAGATATCTAATGTCATCCACCTGTGATCTGATGGAGGTTATTTTACCAATAAGCTTTAAATGTTGTATTTATTTATTTTAAGTGAGTAATAAGAATGATTCCCCTCCACATGTTAATTTTGTCTATTACCATTCTTTTTTAATGGCTTTTCCTTGTTGCTCTGTGTACAGAGTGGAAGGCTGCCTTCCTGTCTGCCCCCCACACATGGTATTGGATGAGATCACCCGTCGGTGTGTCTATGTTGAAGACTGTGAGTATCCACTGAGTGATTTCAGTGGTGTATTGCATGTGAAATGTTTCAGATTTTTAAGTAAAACAGGATGTTGTGTTGTTAGATTGTTGTGGCAGGGTTACAGTGTTTGAAAGTAGGAGGCAATTAAATAAAAAAACTGTGACAGTTATTGGTTTGGTATAAACTGTGTCTCTGTCAATCTCACTGCTTCTCTAACACACATTTTATTGTTTGGGTTCAGGCATTAAGGTTCCAGTTACTGTGCAGCCTGTAACGCCATCCACTGCTCCACTGACCTCTGCAGCTGTCACTTCTGAAACCACCAGAGGCATTGCTCCCTCCACCACCCACCTCCAGACCACCACCATCCACCTCCAGTCCACCACCATCCACCTCCAGTCCACCACCATCGCCACTGCATCCTCTACCCCTCAACACACTGGTCCTACCACTAAAATTACCACAACTAGTCCTGTTGATGGCACAAAGACGACCTTGTCACAGGCACCACCCGCCCCTGGTGAGCCCATCCTTCCTGTAGCTGTCTCAACTTCGGCAGCTCCTGAACTTGCTATAACAGCAGGACCTCCAATGCCCCCAACAGTCAGGCCAGATGTGGAGGAGCCGCTGTCTACTGTTAGAGTGACTGAAGCCTCGTCCACCACTGTAGCAGGTACAACAGCATGGACAACTGGAGCTGTGAGATCCACTACCAGCCCCTTCGGTCCCAGCACGTCCAAGACGAGCAGCGCTCCTTTTGCCATCACGGCTCTCTTCTGGGTCACCTCCACTACCAAGCCCTCCGACCTCCCGAAGACACTCTTCACAACCACTGCCACAACCCTGCAACCACCTACCCCTGCAGCACAGATCACAAGCTCCATTGTACAGCCAACCACCATAAGTAACCCTCCTCCCATTGCCTTGCAACCAACCAAAGCAACCACGGAGGCTACAACACATTCATCAGCAGTTACTCCGATATTAACCACGTCTAGTCCAAGGCCTGCAGTAGTGTCAGAGATGTCTACAGTAACAGACAGGACTACTGTACCCAGTACTACTACCACTGCATACACAGAAACCAGCACAAAGACTGTAACAGTGGAACGACTACCATCAACAACAACTAGACCCATCGCTCCTGGTTTACCAAGCACAGCCTCCACAACCTACTCCCCTCTGCCAACCTGGCATTCTGCCGAAACAGGAACTGTATCGTTGCCAAAAGTCACTTCAACCAGAACCACAGAATCAGTCACACCAGTTGCACCTTTCGCCACTAGTAAAACAACACTGTACGAAAGTCCAGAGACAACATCAGCAACTTCTATTACAGAGAAGATTCCGTCCAGCACTCCTGCTGAACTCAAAACCTCTACAACAATTGTTCCTGAGTTACCAATGTCAACACCTATCCAGGTTGTTCAGACCACATCTACACCATCTGCTCCTACCTCAAACTGGGGAACATCGACAAAGCAAGTGTCCATACTTGAATCTACTGTGAGTGAAATACCTTTAGCTACGACAACAGTTTCTGTCCCTCCCCCTTTGAAGATTACCACAACTTCTCTAGTGCCCACCACCAAAACCTCCTGGTCTACTGCTGTCCCAACAGAAGAAACAACTAAGACCACAACTTCAAGCCCCACAGATGTTCCAGAAGCAACCACAGTGTCCAGAGGTCCTACTGCCACAACAAAATCAACTGTACCGCTTGTGTCTCCTACACAAACCACTGCTGTACCACTTTTACCAACCACTGAGAGCTCCTCCTCTCTTGCGTCTACCGTGCGGACCTCTGAGCCGTGGGTCCCACCCCAATGGGAGACCTTCTCCACCCCATTCTACAGCCCTACAGTGAAGACAACGCCAGTGGTCACTACTTTCATTCATGAAGTAACTTCTACAAAAACTACTTCAGTGCCTCAGATTCCCGTGACATCAAATCAGGTTGAAACCTCTGCAACATCAGCTGCTGCCCTAGCCCCGACCACCAAAACTACAACGCCGCCTGAAATCTCAACTTCAGAAATAGCAGCCACTACAACGAGGAAATTGGCCACACCCTCACATTCACCTGCACCTGGTAGTCCTGAGACACTTCTCACCACCATCTCTACAAGAGCTCCACCAGGTATTGTGACCACGACGCTCAGACCTGTAATTGTGCAACCTATTACAGAGACGACACCTCCAGTGACTGGCAGGGTGGAAGTGTCAACAAGATCTACAACGACACCACCTCCATCTTGGTCTCCCCTGCACACAAGGACTACTTCCACCGCAGTTCCAAGGCCAACCACTTTCCAGGAGAAAGTCACCACCCGATTGGTGTCAACTGCTAAAGCTACACCAGCTACAACAACTACCACCATTGCACGGACGACCACTTTAAGAACAACACCTCGAGTTACACCCAGAATCACGTCGATTGAGAGGTCAACCACCAGGCCAGCCACAGCAAGGGTCACATTAACAACAAGTGTACCAGAAGTATCTTCCATATGGACCACTCTTGGCCCACCAACTGTCAAACCAACCCATGGCGCAATGACCACGTCAAGAGAACCGTTTATAACTGTTCCAACAACTGCAGAGTCCGTGGCCCCAACGAGCAAGACAGAACTTGCTGAAACAACCTCAGCATTTCCCATCTTGCCCACCTTACCCGTTCCAGCCCCTTCTCCTACTCTGACAGCGGTCACCTCTACAGCCGCTCTAACAACCACCAACCAAGAGACAACCAGCTCTGAGAAAACCATGACAACCAAAGAGAAGGAAGTTTCAGCATCCACATCCAAATCGGTGACGCCTCCACATGATACACACCTGATCTCCACCCAGACACCCGGTATTCACACACCATCAACTTCTTCACATCCAGCAGCAACCTCGGTCCAAGCTACTGAGCAGGACAAAGTCAATCGTACAAGTCCAGGGCGAACCACGCCTCCTGCACTGACTTTATCTCACACGACGATGGAAACAACCAGACACACAGTAGAGTCGACAACGTCTTTGGCTGTATCACCAACAAGGAGTTGCATTGTAGGTTGACATTATACATCTTTATTTTAGACATTTCAAAATAAGAGGTCATTTAAAGCTTAAATTACAGTATATGACACATAATTGTAGCCAATTCCTCTTGCTGAAACAGGCCATGGTATTACAAGTTTCATAAAAAAAAAGCGTATGAGTTTGATATTTTCCCCGATATGTAGCCAATAAGGTTTAGGTCAATTGTCTGTTAAGTCAATCCTTACCTTACGATGCACTCAATGTTAGTTTTATATTCTGCTTACAAACATCTCTGTTTTTACATTTTTCTTTTGCGACTTCTGGATTTTTACTTTTTGACTTCCTGCCTTTCAGCCTCCGTATGCAGAGATAGTGGATGAATGCACAAAGTACATCTGCGTTAACAACCAGCTTGTCCTGTTCAACAAATCTCAAAGCTGCCCCTTCACCTCTGAACCTCCGAACTGCGGACTGCTTGGCTTTGCCATACTGGTCAATGGAGACAAATGCTGCCCAAAGTGGGACTGTCCATGTGAGGAAAACAAACACACATCCAATGACAGTACATGTCCTAGTTTTGACATTTCTCCAAATCATTGATGTCTCTCCTGTGTGCTCTAGGTCGCTGCTCGATGTTTCCAGATCTGAATGTTATCACATTTGATGGGAACAGCGTTGCCATCTACAAGGCTGCCTCATACATAGTGACCCAGTTGCCCAATGAGACCATCAGCATACTGGTTCAGGAGTGCCCTGCTGATTCAGAGTCAAATGTGAGTCAATATCTGACTTAGCAGGTTCCCGTAAAGTGATTTTAAATCGAAGTGACTTAATTGATTGTCTTCCATTTTGACCTGGTTTTCTTTCCAAAGCTTCTTTGGAATTTCACCAACCTCTGTTTGGTGGCACTCAACATCACGCACAAATCCAACCACATCATAATCAACAGGTTGCAGAGGAGGGTAAGAGTCACCCTTTTCTTGATTATTACTTTGTATATTAACTTTCACATAAGCTTAATATTTATTTCTAAAACTAATAAGACTATGTGATATCACATGCACTCTTCCAGCTCTACGTCAACTCTCGCTACGCCAAGCCTCGATTCAAAAAGTTTGGCTTTGAGATATACGACACAGGGAACATGTATCTGATACGCAGCCCATCTGGTCTCAAGCTGCAGTGGTACCACAGCACGGGCATGATGGTGATCGACACAGACAGCTCCAGCAACAAGCTTCAAACGATGGGCCTCTGTGGTAAGAGTAGTTGTACTCTGCAAACAATTTTCATTATACAAAATACTGTACGTTTCTCCTTAAACACCTGTATGATGTGCTGCTCACAGTTTCTCCTTACAAGAGTGATCACAAACAAAGAACAAAACAATTACATCTGGAAGCGAAATCCACATACTGTAAAGTCTATGCTCAGGCATTCATATATTATGACTGAATCTTTGGTATTTCTTTCAAACTTCTCTCGCATCCAATCCAGGTTTCTGTGATGGAGACCCGACAAATGACCTGATGATGGCCAACGGCACCACTGTGGGCGCAAGCGAGGATCCGGCTATTTTCATCGATAGTTGGCAGGTTCCCAACACCACCAGCTACATCAGCCGCAGCCGCAGCCGCGAGCTCAACTGCTCCACCGGCAACTGCTCCGGCTGCATGCATATGCTGCAGAGCAACGCCTTCTCCCCCTGCCACGCCTTCGTATGTTAATCTGTAAACCTTTTTTCAGGTTCCTCTTTGAAACTTAGACAGTCTGCTGTTAAAGATGTATTTTTGGACACAAAAAATTACTAAATGAATAAATACAAGTTACAAAAATCCTAATGTATTTCATTTATCAGCCTTAATCTTAACATAATAAGCATTATCTATGTGTGTGTTTTATTGTGTCCAGGTCCCTCCAAGCACATTTTGTGAGGTTTGGGTACGAGATGCAGAGTACGTCAACAACCAGTGTGTTGCACTGGCTGCCTACGTGGCTTCTTGCCACAAATTCAACATCTGCATTGAATGGAGGACTCCAGATTACTGCCGTAAGATTTCTTCCTTTAACAGAGCCTTAAAATAATGTGACTCTGACAATGAGCCATCCAAATATTGCTGGTAAAACATCTGGTTAAATATCATTCACAATAATTTGTGTTTGATTTGATCTGTTGGCAATGTTCATGTTATCATAGTTATTAGTACCTGGAGTTTTGGTGACACCTTTTAATTAATGCTACACAATCATTGTGACCAAAATAATACACTTTTGTGATATTATATTGATATCCATAGAAAAATGTAATAAAAAAGGTTATCATTTATTTTGTCTAATATGGTCTCCAACCATAATTTGAAAAAAGTGCAATTCAAGAGTCACTTGATAATTTACACAATCCTATCATGTGTTTTTTTTTACATAAATACTTAAATGTTTAAATATGACTGATATCATTAACACCATTATATATGAAACTCCTAATTCTAAAGTAAAGTGATGCGTTTAAGGTACTGACATAGTTGTTGTGTGTCATCCTGCAGCGTTTATGTGTCCCGACACTCTGCGGTATCAGGCCTGTCTGCCGGCCTGCACCTCTCAGTCCTGCCCCAACCATGACTTTGACGCGGACCCGGATCAGTGTTCAGGCCTGACTGAAGGCTGCGTGTGCCCCGCGGGAACGCTCCTCCACCGGCCGTACTCTGCCATCTGCATCTCACATGAGAAGTGTGGTAAGACACACTCTCCACTCCCTGTAGGGAAGAGAAAGAGATCTTGAACTTGAGGCAAATTACTAAGGCATGAGATTGTTAAGGGAACTTGTCATTATCTTTTTAAACAGTGCTTTTTTGTACACTCTTGAAATGACAAACCATAATCTAAAAATAATGCTGTGTGTGTGTGTCTGCAGCCTGCACTGACAGTTCTGGATTTCCTCGTGCAAACGGTGAGGTGTGGAAAGCCTCCAAAGATGCATGCTGCATGTATCGCTGCGACAACGACACCATCGTTCCCGTGGAGTACAACTGCTCCAACATGCTGTCCCTGGTGTGCCGTCGGGAAGGGGAGGTGATCATCGGCCTGGCCGATGACACCAGTTGCTGCCCGCAGAAAGTCTGTGGTGAGGCCACCAGAGTTCCTGCACCCTGATTTAAAATCTGCTAGAGAACAGCATCAAATCGAAGGCTCATTGCATGTGTTTTTTTGTTTACAGTGTGTAACCAGAGCTTGTGTGACCTGCTCCCTCCTGAGTGTAAATACGGAGAGAAGGTGGTGTCGTACTACAGACAGGACTCCTGCTGTCCGGACTTCATCTGTGGTGAGTCTCCTCGCCGATCAGTAAAGTGATGGCTTTATTTTTGTTGTCAAACGGATGAGCTGTGTCAGATGTGATGTTCTCCATCTTCGATGTACGGAAGCTCTGAGAGGAAAGTGAAGAAATCAAAAATTCTGGTGACCCATTTTCTTTGTCTGACTTAAAGTGAAAACAGACATCTTATCTGCTGTGTTATTGACTTGAGGGTTAGGGTAAGATTTTTTGAATCTGTTAAAACAGGTGGGTGAAAAAGTTTGGCAGGTGATTCTTTTTTTTTCATCAGAATATTTTTCTCTTGTGTTGTAATGCTGATTTGTGCCACAAGAGGCTGAAGTGCACCACTATCAAACACACCCATGTTTTTTTCTAGGTCATTTTTTCCATTCACTCTGAAAACAAGGTTAATATAACTTGTTATGTAACTTTACTGTCATGTCATCCTTTTGTCTACCAAACATAAATGGTTTTATTTCAAGCAGGGGGAGTGGTGCACTTCCTCCTCATGTGTCCAAAATGAGAACTACAACAACAAAATAATAAATAACATTTCTCAGCTCTTTAAAAGTGCAATGAATTGTTAGATAAATAAAAAAAATACAAGATGTGAATATTTGTTTTCATGTTGGATATATAACCTGTTGATTTCAGGAGCTTTAGAGATGTTTTAACCTTTGGATAGTGCCAGGCTAGCTGTTTCCCACCATTTCGACTCTTAATGCTAAGCTTAGCTAATCGTCACCGGTTTAATCTTGAATGTACAGATATGGGAACAGTCACATTTGTATATAATTCTGGACAAGAAAGCGAGCAAGGATATTTCCTAAAATATATATTTCCTATTACTTTAATATTTTATTTTTTGCAGAGTGTGATCCTGAACTCTGTGAGTCGGAAGTTCCGTCGTGCAGAGAGGACCAGACGCTGATCGCCACCAGAGCCGACGGCAGCTGCTGCCTTGCTTACATCTGCAGTCAGTACAGAAATGAACTGCCATCTTCTGTTTCTTATTTTATGATGAGGGTAACTTTAGCAGGTTATCTTGAAGCCATCAGTGTGATGAATGATGTGTGTGTTTCATGCAGTATGTTCTTCCTGCGCGGAGGTGCCTCCTCTCTGCCATGACGGCGAGGTGCTGACAGTGGACGCTAACACCACGGAACGATGCTGCCCCGCCTACCAATGTGGTCAGGGAACAAACACACACTTTGTCATTTTTTTGTTACCTTTTTCTATTTCTACATTTACAGGGTGGACATTTCAACATTTGAAAAATAAGATGAGGATTTCTGTTAAAAATCTCATATTTGGTTCATAAGTTTGGAACCAGAGTAGGGGTTATATTTGCTTTGCTGTTTTGGTGCATAACAATAAAGATAGTGAAAGGAAATAAAAGATAATGCTTCACAGGAAGCTAAATACAATATAATAGTTACAAATAAAAATATAAAAAATATATAAACACAATGTATCAATGCGACAGCTGTACAGTTTTGCAAAGACGTGCTAAAAATGGACCAGGGAATGTGCAAACATATGAGAGAATATGTGACATTATAATCCAAAAGGTGTTGGTAAAGGCACAGTTGGACACTTTAATAAAAGGTGCCAACTGAACCTTGTATGTAATGAATTGTGATGAAAAAGAGACTTTACATTAATGTAGCATGCAATGTGAATTGGGTGTGATGAGAGTTAGTGTCAGGGTTCGCTCTATTGAATACATCATGCTATGAATTCATAAATGACTGGCATATTTTAGCTTTGTGTGTGTGTGTGTGTGTGTCTGTGTGTGTGTGTGCAGTGTGTGAGCCCTACAGGTGCCCTCAGCTCAGTTGTCCTGTTGGGATGTCGGTGGTCTCTGTGTCCAGTCCGAGTCGCTGCTGCCCTAACCAAACATGCGGTACGACTATTAAAAACCTCCAACAGAAAAAATTGCCACCTGCATTTTAAATAGTTTTGATTTGACCTTGGCTTGGGACATTGTACAAGACAGTGTAGAATTTGGTTTATAGCTGTACAGTCTGAAATGTGAAGATGATGACCAGTCATCACCTTTTATTTTCAGAGTGCTCCTGCGATAAGACGACCTCGCCAAAATGTGGCCTGGTAAGTCATTACTTATTTATGAAGTGTGTTTGGACATGTGATGATGTATATTATATACTATCTTTTCATAACTTTATTTACATTTTGTATTCTCACGTACTCTCGTATTTGTTTGTGCCATTTCTGAAGTAATTTCTGTTCATCTGTGTCCTTGGTTCCATGTGTGTTATACTCTATGTGAACCCAGTTTGGTCACTTTGTGTTCTGCAGGGAGAGGCCGCCCAACTGGACCGGGCCTTCCTATCTGACCCACAGAACCGGTGCGCCTGCAAAAGATATAAGTGTGGTAAGAACAGCAAATTCAAATGATAGAGAATCAAAAATATAGTTAATTTTTCCAAAAGCAAGGAAATGTATTGCAATTTAGAAATGTTAAAAGCACTAAAATAATTAACATGAAGAAAAGTACAAAAGGTTAAAAACGTTTTAATTATTGATTATATTAATTGACAGTTTGCCATCTAACATTGAGACATTGACCGCTGACCTTTGCCATTATTGTGTGTGTGTTCAGTGCGAGAGGCGGTGTGTGTGTTTGGGGAGCGTGGCGTCCTGAGACCGGGTCAGACTCTGGTGGATCACCAGGACGACGGCCTGTGTCACAGCAGGACGTGCAGCCGGAGCCTGGACCCGGCGAGCGGCTTCCACCTGCTGCGCTCCAGCAGCCTCAACTGCTCCGCCCACTGCCAGCCAGTAGGAACACAATCACACACAACAAACCTACAGTACACACATACAAAGTACATACAAAGTAATATGGATTCATAATAGAATTTATATAAAAAATATTTTTAAATAAAAACATTTTTCATATCATTCACTGAAAGGGACAAATATGTCGGCATAACAAATATCTGTGAATATGGACAGCGGCACTCATTACAGTGGGAGAGAAACACAAATACTCACATATCTATATGTAAATAAACACATATCTTCATATACAGTATATTCTCTTATTTTCTTGCTGATTTTATTTTTTTTACTTTTCTTTTCATCGTTTCACAAAACGTTGTGTTCTTCAGAATCAGATTTACGTTCCTCCAAAGGACCAGACGACGTGCTGCGGTGTTTGTAAGAATATTTCCTGCATCTACGCACACGAGAACGGCACAACAGTTCTCTATAAGGTAGGAAGTCGACTATTATACAATAATTGTATATTACTAATAAACACTACTTCTGAGTATTTTCTTAAATAATCTGTTATTTAAACCAAGTAACTGAACCAACGTGAGTTCTGTACAAAGGACGACTTGGGAACATTTTGAATACCAGATCTACTTAATAGCTTTCTTCTGGAGCTTTCAATCGAGTCACAGTCTTGATCAGCAGGTAGTTTCATCAGTCATTATATTGAGACCCAAGCCAAGTGCTGAACAGTATGTGACCACATGTAATACCCTGTACTGTATAAAACAGGGAATCTCTATGATAACTGTGCAAACTATCTGCTGATAAAACCATAATGTTTTTGAAAGAAAATGGTGTATCTTTCAATTTAAAATGAACATTACCACCATTTGTTTTGAACGATGACCTTGTCTCAACAGGTCTTAGACAATCCTGAAACGCGGTCTCATTCCGTAGTCGAAGTCACATTATTTATTATTATTAGTAGTATTTATACTGTACACCTAAGGTAATGTTGTTGATGCTATCGGTGTGTTTTCAGCCAGGGAAGTCCTGGGTATCAAACTGCATGAAGTTCGACTGCACAGATACTCTGTCTGGACCCACGCTGATCTCCTATTCCTTCAGCTGCCCACCTTTCAACGAAACAGAGTGTATGAAGGTCAGCTTGAGGCATCACACACATACACACAAAGGAATGAGTGTGATATTAACATAAAACTGGCAAAACTATATTTTTTACATATTTATTGTGTGTAATGGGGTAATAAGGAGGGACGAAGAGTGACAGTTCTTAGGTCCTTTCAGGCATGTGGGGAGTGAGTGGTAGAGAAACTCCCTCTGGAGGTAACTTTGGGATTTTAGCCTTTGCAGACCATTTACATGCACAAACAAATATTATTTTCATTTCCCTTTATTTGTTCCGATCAAGGTAGATAATTCATACAATATCTGTACACTTAGCGCAGTTTGGACCATGATGTAAAGGAGCAGTGAGAGGTAACTCTTAGGCCTGCTCTTTACTAACACACAATATAACAGGAAAACTCAAAAAAGCACAATTGGGCCCTTAACTTAAACAAGTTTTTGTAGTGTAACTTGAAAAAGTGTGAGAACCACTGTTCTTAAAGCTTTTTCAGGTGATAAATACACAACACCTCAAATTAGAGTCATCAATGATTTCAGTCAAAGAATATCAACTTTCAAACAACAAACTCTGATAAAAAGGCATAAGGTTTCTCACAGAAAAAACGTTTTGTCAAATGATCCCTTAACATGTTTACTCTCATCTGCACTCAGATCGGTGGAACGGTCATAAGTTACATGGACGGATGCTGCAAAACATGTGAGTATCTGATCTGAGCATAGCAGCAGTTGTGTAGTTAGTGTAGAGCTGTAGGCTGCAGCTGACACTGAAGAGCGCCTCCACCTGCCGCTCAACATGTTTCCAACATGTTTGCCCTTCAGTTTGTCTATTTCATTCCAGAATATTCAATCACAGTTTCTGAATTGGATCCTAGCTGTAACATTTTGTCTGCTGTTTATTCAGGTTAGTCAATGTCAGTGTGCTTTTCAGTGATTTCGGAAAAAAATGGCAACGGATATCTTTTTCAAAGTGCCAAAAAATAGATGTATGAGTCACTGAAAAACATCTGATCAAATGCAAGTGGGTTTGTGGTTTATGTGCTGCAGCTTACCCTCATGTACCAATCCCACCAGGTACTGGATTCTCTCTGTTCCCTTTCCCCGTTAGCCCCCTGACTCCCACAGTTAACACAAACTGTGAACGAGGTACCAAAACAACAAGGCTTGTCAGTGCCATTGTTGATATTCAACAATGTACTCCCTCCAAAAAAAAACGACATTATGATAAAACACACAGGAAGTCTAACTGCAACCTACCAGAAGCGTCCTCTCAAGTGCTGTCTCATTTCAGGGTCTGGGTGAAACAAAAATCAGTAGAATAAAGCCAAAACAGGATAACAAAATGAAAAAAATATATGTTTAAATCAATCATGGTGCAAATGTTGCATTAACCTTGCTTCATGAAGCAGTTACATTCTCAGTATTTTTAGGGATTTACCTTTTTAAAATCTTAAAACAAAGGAGTTACAGGTGATTTATCACCTCAAAAAGGAGGCGAGGACACAATCCTTCATATGGGCCAAAAATGATGGCACACTTGAGAGGACAGTCACAATTAATTATTTACCCCCGTCCATCCCTGTGGATCACGTACATGTACAAGAGCTAAACTCTTTCCCAATTTAGCACTGTCTGGGCAGTGCATTGTTGATTGCCAACAATGTACTGTTGGTAGTGGCCCAGTAGTCGGGCTTAGACGTCTGCATGTGTGAGTAGATACTGCTGTGGGTTGGTGACGGGGCCTGTGTTTCATGTAACCGCTGTAGAAGATCTGCTTGCTGCTGCACCACGGCTGCTGTGCTGCTCCGCCACCAGGGGGCACTGTGTGGTAAACTGAAGCTGCTATGTGATGCATCCTTATTGTCAAAGTATCATCAGTGCAAACACTGAAACAAACAATCGACTGTATATTTAACAACGCTAACTTATTCCCCTTATTCTTCGCTGGCTCTAGGCATTTGCACATCGCCATATAATGTGTTGATACATGAGCTTAAAGTGTATTTGCTATTACTTTGCATAGCGTTGCCATCTTTATCAGCCAATACTTGGCAAATAAACAGTTTTTAAGCTTTTGAAGAAGAAGAAGAAGAAGAAGAAGAAGGATGATACCCTCTTTAATGGTCACACATGCAGAGCACACAGCACACAGCAAACCAGTAGCGTAGGCAGAAATGTACTTTAGGACGGGCCTGTATAAAATAGGTTGGGCCAGCTTTTTCCAGGGGGAAAAATGACTTTAAAGTAGGCCTAGCCTATAATAATAATATATAATAATGCCCATTGCCAAGCATCATTGTAGCATTTCCCTCTGAATAATGGTCGAAGACTTGACTGATGATATGAATTCATTGAAATCTCCAATATCAACGTAAGAGCTATAAAGACACAAAAATAACAAATACATTTAGGGTCCATCCGTATTAGAATCACTTTAGCATACTACCAAAAGTTAACTGTAAACAGACAGCAAAGCTACAAAACAGCATATAAACGAATTAGGACCCAACCTACATGTTTATATTATAGTTAATACCAACCTTGTGCCTCTTCGGGGGGTGCTAAACTTAAACATAAACTTTATCCTTTACTTTCTCCGTCTTTATATGTAGATTAATCTCCACTCCTTTTCTCCGTCACGTTGTTTCCATAGCAACAACAACTTCCTGTCAACAGCGTAAACTCGCCTTCAAAATAAAAGCATCTAAATAACACAGGAAGTTAACCTAAATTACATTTAAGACATATTTACAAGTGCAACGAAAGTAACAAAACAATGTAATATCATTTTCAGTTTCACAGAACACAAATTGGGTTATTTACAATCGTTAGGTAACTCTTTTATTGCACTAGGAAACAGCAACAATAGGTTGTAGCATTCAAACCTGCTCATGGACTTGCAGTGGTCCTGGTCATGGACTTGCAGTGGCTTTTTTTACATCTCTCCAACGAGTTACGCAGGTGCTTCCAGTCTACATATCCATCCCTCGTAAATGCACCTTCAGCTCCTGGGCTGGGGAAATGTCTGCACATTTTACAGAAAAGCGTGTCCCTGCAGGCAACTCTCTGCCTCTTTCATGTTACTATGGCGCGCGCCGGAACCAACAACCAGTTTTTTACCGTAAATGAGTTTGGTTTAGAGGGTAAAACACATTTCACTTTGAATGCTTGGATATTCTCAATGGGTGAATACATTTTTTTATAATAATAATAACAAAATAAAAAAGTACACCGAAGCTTTCTCAGGGTGGGCCAATGAGTAAACTGGGTGGGCCTGGCCCTATGGTGGCTACGCCATTGCAGCAAACACAGTGAAATGTTTTCTCTGCTTTTAACCCATCCCAGTACCAGGAGTCTAGTACTAGGAGCAGTGGGCAGCTATTGTACAGCGCCCGGGGACCAATGGGAGTGGGGGGGAAGGGGGATGTCTGGTGCCTTGCTCAAGGGCACCACGGCAGGGCAGGAGGTGAACTGGGACCTCTCCAAGTAGCAGTCCACACTCCATATTTAGGTCTGGTCGGGGACTTGAACCGGCAACCCTACGGCTCACAGTCCAAGCCCCTACTGACTGAGCCACTGCCTGTTATTAAGTTACAACAGTTTTTTAGGCAAGAAACTAACTATTTTGATGTGATTCCTTTATCCAAAAACGTATATTTGAGAATTTCGATGTTTGGAGCTGTGAGGAGCTGTTGGCTGTATGAGATTGATTTAAAGAAGAAGCACGTCAACAATGTATTCGTAAAAACTCTCACGTCCTGAACGGTAGACACAGGTCTGCACTACCCATAAGGTGTTTAATAACTCCAATTTATATTGTGCCAACAATTTGGTGATAGCTAACTAGATAGCTAACATTTCGCTAGCTAGATTGTTATATGGATATCTAATTTAAGCTAGCTAACTCAGTAGATGACGATTGTTAGATAGCTTTATTTACACATGGATGGATGGATAGATAGATAGATCAATCAATCAATCAATCAATCAATCAATCAATCAATCAATGTTTATTTATATAGCCCAATATCACAAATGTTACATTTGTCTCAGTGGACTTCACAGTTTGTACAGAATATTAGTATGGCAATACGACACCCTCTGTCCTTAGACCATCACATCGTACAAGGAAAACCTTCCGGAGAAAACCCACAGTTTAAAGGGAAAAATGGGAGAAACTTCAGGGAGAGCAACAGAGTGACAGACGTGCAATAGATGCCGTGTGTAAATTTAAAAGATAATACATTTGCAACATAGGTAGTCCAAATGTTTGGAAATGCATGTGTCTATAATAGGAAGATGAATCCACAAGGATATCCATCCAGGACTTATGATCAAGGACCACAGCAACAGACACAGCCACGACTCAAGATCCAGGGCTCAGGACCACAGCAACAGGATCAGCCATGACTCAGGATTCCAGCGTAGATAGACACCAAAAATAAATGTGGGGAAGCTGGGTTATTCGGAACATGAGAGTACACAGGTACAGACAGAGAGAAGGAAGAAGTAAGATGTCCCCCGATAATCTAAGCCGATGGCAGCAAAACTAGGGGCTGAATCTAATCAGCCCTAACTATAAGCTTTATCAAAAAGGAAGGTCTTAAGCGCACTCTTAAAAACGGATAGGGTGTCTGCCGCCCGAACACAAACTGGAAGCTGATTACACAAATGTGGAGCTTGATAAGAAAAGGCTCTGGCTCCCATTGTACTTTTAGGGACTCTAGGAACAACCAACAACCCTGCATTCTTGGAATGCAATGCCCTAGTACAGTGACCACCAACTGGCGGCCCGCGGGCCACATCCGGCCCGCCAGACATTCTCATCCGGCCCGCACGACGGGGTGACTGTGGCGTTGGCGGAGTGGTTACTGCGTTCGCCCCCCACCCATTTTTATTTTTACAACGTCTCGTGAGTAAGGTGCAGTACCGGAGTCCAACAGAGAGGCAGCAGCTGCGGGACTGTAGACTGCGTACTGCGAAACCTTCCCTTCCTTGAAGAAGAAGAAGTGATTCTTCGTTGTGAAGAGTCTGCTTTGTGTACTCCGCACCACAGCAGCAGCCCGGCTGCGACAGAGTCCAACAGAGAGGCAGGAGCTGCGGGACAGTAGCCTCGAAGCAGGGTTGGGTTGTAACGGAATATATGTAACGGCGTTACGTAATCAGAATACAAAAATCAAGTAGGCTAACTGTATTCAGCTGGCGTTACATTTGAAAAACGAGTAATCTGATTACAGTTACTTTCGTAAACCTGAAGTGAATACATTTTGGAATACTTATTGGAATTATTGGTGGAAAAGTTTCCTCACAAAATGTAATATTCATCACCGGCAGAACTGTGTGCACACTGCACAGCGCTGCAGCGTGTCTGTGAGAGAGAGAGAGATGCAGCGTGTCTGTGAGGCCCCGCCCCCGCACGCAGATGAGAGAGAGAGAGAGATCTCTTTTAAAATATATTGAAAGTTAGAAACGGAGATGGTTAGATAAAATGTGCAAGATAACGTTGATGTAGCATTTCTTTATTGTCGAAATTATGACATTTATAACGGGATAAAATCAAAGTGAATGGCCTGCTGCTGCTGAATGCATGGGGCAAGTGACTGGAACAAGTTTTAAAAGTTATTACATCGTTTCAGAATAATAATAATAATGATAATTCATTCTATTTAGGGGCGCCTTTCAAAGCACCCAAGGACACCTTACAATTCATAACATATTCTAAGGAAAGGTTTACAGCAGGAGAATGCAGTCCGGGTGATGTTTTTTATGTGGGGTGCCAATGAGAGGGAGCTGTCCAGAATGACACCAAGATGTTGAGTTTGAGTTCTTGATAAGCCATTAAAACAGTAAAACAAGTGTCTCCTGTTTGACAAAACATACCCATCTGTTATGGAAAAAGAAAGTATTCTACAAGTAACCTGAACACGTTACTTTTTTAAGACACGTAACTGTAACTGTATTCTGATTACTTTCAGAGCATGTATTCAGTAATCAGTAACTGATTACATTTACAAAGTAACCCACCCAACCCTGCCTAGAAGTGATCCTTCCCGCTGGCCCGCGATAGTGTCTATTGGATACATTTTGGCCCTTGGACAAATATCCATAGTTAGTATATCTTTAGATAATTTGTTTCGTAGATTCTTTGGGCCGAGTACAATAACTTCAGTTTTGGCCGTGTTTAACATCAACAAGTTTAAAGTCATCCACGTTTTTGATGCAGTCTTGAATTTTATTTAGATGATTAATTTCATCAGGCTTGATTGATAAATATAGTTGAGTATCATCCGGATAATGATGAACATTTACAGAATTATTCCTTATAATATTGCCTAACGGAAGCATAAATAGTGTGAAAAAAATAGGTCCAAGCACTGAGCCCTGTGGCACTCTATGGCTAACTTTGGTTTGCATGAAAGATTTCATCGTTGACACATACAAAACTGAGAGCCAGAGTTGGGTGTCACGCGTTACTGTAATAATATTACTTTTGTCGGTAACACAGTAGTGTAAAGCGTTGTGTAGCTTTTAGAAAATCAGTCATAATCACACTGACAGACAAGAGGGGTTTCCGCCGCAGGTTTATATGTACGTAATCTGCGCGACTTGCGCGTCTACATCTCTGCGTGCAGTGCTGCATAAACATGACTGAGTCAGCGATAACTTTCGAGGGGTGGAGGTATGCCCATTATTTTGAGTTCGTCCGAAGAATAGACAGGAATGTGACGGTGAGTTGCAAACTGTGTCCAGGCCAGAAGCTGTTATCCACTGCTGTAAACACCACGTCAAACCTGAACAAACACCTGCAAAGAACACATGCTAAGGTGAAGCTAATAGCTAAGGACCCCCAAACCCAGAGTGAGGATGTTGTGAGTGCGCCACCGCCGACTCAGAAGCAGCAAAAATTTGAATTTTGAGGACAGGTAACCAAAGCAGAGATGGACAGGCTTGTAGCATCCTTGATAATAGAGGAAATGTTGCCCATTTGCACAGTGGAATCACTATCGTTCAGAGATATACTGCACAAAATACAGATAGCTGGAGACAGAGGACAGCCATGGTCAGATCTATCTGGATCACTCTTATGCAACAATAGAAACTGAACTAAAGAGAACATTTGAAACTTTAGCAGTCTGCGTGATCTGCCTGTAGGGAGGGGCGGGCCGGCCCTGCGTGTAAAGTAACGAGTTATGTAGAGAGTAACGAAGTAGTGTAATATATTACTTTTTTTAGTAACGACCTCATCTCTGCTGAGAGCGTTCAGATAGATAGGACTTAAACCAGCCTAAAGCAGTTCCCTTTATGCCAACTAAGTGCTCTAGTCTTTGCAATAGGATATCATGGTCGATAGTATCAAATGCAGCACTGAGATCGAGCAAAACAAGAATAGAGACATGTCCCTTGTCAGAGGCTATTAGAATGTCATTTGTGACTTTGACCAGAGCTGTCTCTGTGCTATGATGTGTTCTAAAGCCAGACTGAAAATCTTCAAATAAATCATTGTTTTTTAAGTAATCACACAACTGTTTTGCGACTGCTTTCTCAAGAATCTTTGAGAGGAACGGAAGATTAGAAATAGGACTATAGTTGGCTAAAACCTCTGGATCAAGGTTGTGCTTTTTAAGAAGCGGTTTTATCACTGCTACTTTGAATGATTGTGGAACATAGCCTGATAATAAAGAAATATTCATAATATTTAATAAACAAGTGCTAATTAATGGAAAAACTTCCATTAACAGCTTAGTTGGAATTGGGTCTAATATACACGTTGATGGTTTAGAAGAGAGAATCATTGAATTTAATTGTTCAAGGTTAATGGCTGAAAAGCATTCTAGTTTACTATCTAGTGTAATATTAGAACTTACGTTTCCGGGAGCTGTTGATAACACTATACTGGTCAAAGGCAAGAGGTCATTAATTTTGTTTCTATGAGTAACAATTTTATCGTTAAAAAAGCACATAAAATCATTGCTCCGAGTGCTATGGGAATAGAAGGCTCAATCGAGCTGTGGCTCTCTCTCAGCCTGGCTACAGTGCTGAAAAGAAATCTTGCATTATTCTTATTCTCATCTATTAATGAAGAGTAGTAGGCTGCTCTCGCTTTACGCAGTGCTTTCTTATATTCATTGAGAGTAATATGCCAAATTAAACGAGATTCTTCAAGTTTAGTGGAACGCCATATCCTTTTGGAATAACTAAGATATAAGCGTTTAACCAGAAATAGGAAAAGGGGCGGGGCTACATTGGGTGAATTGATGACCAAACGGAAGTTACTTTCAATTTAAAGTTGTAATAAAAAAGATAAAATGACACACAGCTGCATTTTTTTTATGCACAAAAAACGGTAGGCCTATAATTCATTTAATTTATTTACACATTTCTAAAGATTTATGAAAATATCGTGTGTGTACGTGTGTACCCGGTAAATGATCTAACCATCACTTTATATTTAATTTTTCGACATTTGAGTTTGTTGTATTTTCAAAGAAGCTTAAATGAGTCTTTACTCACTGACTGGAACGTTCTCCTTCGTTGCTTTCAAGAAGCTCAATGGATTTATTTAGGTCATAGCAAACTTACCCATCCACTATAACAGCTTGACAGCTTGTGCATGATCCTTTTTCATCTCTGACCTTCTCCTCTCCTTCCTGGTGTTTTGCTGTGTCTCTACATGCAGCAGTTCAAATGATTAGTTTTGGGTATCACATGTCAATTTTATTTCAACCGATTTGGTTTGTCATTTTAACAGGCAAAGAAGATGGGAAGTCGTGTCAGAAGGTGACGGTGAGGATGACAATCAGGAAAAACGACTGTCGCAGTAACAGGCCTGTAAGCTATGAGACTTTTGTGATGTGTTGCTAATTGTGTTTGTTTATTCTGAACAAAAGAAAAATAAATGTCTACATATAAAACACAGTAGCAATATTCAAACACAGGTAAAGAAAATAAGTGAGGGAGGGCAGTATATCATCTGCATACTGTATGCGCTCAACTTGAAATGATGTGGAAGTCACAAAATGCAAACTGTCCTTTATATTCTTCTATCAGTGTAGTTCAACAGCATTTTGAAAGCATTTTCAGTTATAAATCAGTTTATTTTCATTGAAAATGTATGGCCATGGGCTATAGTTGGTTTTATAAATTATAAAATAAATTAAAGCTGAAAGCAGTGATGAACTGGCCCTCCCACAAAATGACGTATTGCATGGAGTGTGATGCACTAAAAAGCAACCCATCCCATAAGAAATGTCTAACTTCGGCTTCCTTTGATAACTGCATTGTTTGTTCAAAAAATATCAGATGAACAAAATATGTTTAAAACATTTATCATGTCCTGTGTGTGTGCCACCAAATCAACCACATGTGGCACGTGGCAACTGGTCACCCTACCTTTGGTGTCCACTATGAGGCGCTAGATAACCCATGCTTAAAAATCTATTGAATTTCGGTGTAAACAGCTGTTTGCACAGAAACTTTGTCCAGTACTAACGTTAACTTTCTAGAAAAATGCTCCCCCCTTTTGTCTGAAACTAACTTTTTAGAAACAAAATAAATATATCAGTTTACTAAGTTCATCACTGCTAAAGCCATCAAGCAGCATGGGTGCCCGGGCCCTTATTAATAGAGCTCATAAATAGAAGTCACAGAAAAGTTTAATATTCTCTCCTGCTCATGGAAAGTTCACTTATTTTTGTATTTCTGTTTGCTCTCTTCCTGTTTTGTGTCAAAAAAAAGTGAATCTCTTTTCTAGATGTAGAATAAAAATCCCTGGCAGTGTATTAGAGCTTTTTCATTTCCTGTACATACTGTCGATAACATCACTTATTAATACCAAAATATAACAAGAACAAATTAAGAAGATTCTGAGAGCAATACATCATCTACATACACACTTTACTTAAAAGGATACCCATGAAGATAACAATGTGGCAGTATCTTCCCTTAGCATTAATCTGAGCACTTTGGGCTTCATTTGCCAGAATAATAAGTGAAGTTGGCAACTCCGCCTCACCTGTAGCACACATTTTAGTTTTGGTTTGTTTGAACTATGCTTCGTTAAATACTGAGTGTGCTTGCTGTTATTGCAGCCCTGCTTCCTTTTCACTGACTCTCTGTGTCCTGCAGGTGAACATTGTGTCATGTGATGGGAAGTGTCCGTCCGCCAGCATCTACAACTACAACATCAACACGTACGCTCGCTTCTGTAAGTGCTGCAGAGAGACGGGGCTGCAGCGGCGCTCCGTGCAGCTCTACTGCAGCGGCAACGCCACCTGGGTCAGCTACACCATCCAGGAGCCCACCGACTGCTCCTGCCAGTGGTCCTAAACACACACACTGCACCGACACACACACAGATGGTGTTTAGATCTACATCCTCTTAAACCACGAAATGATGAAGAGGAAGATGAAAGTTCAGCATTGTTGCTTTAGGATGTTGCGAGAGTGGAATACTGAGCTGGGATTGGCTGGACTTCATGACTGACGCTCTTGCTCTCCAGTTAGTTGTTCTGCTGCCTCTGCTGGCAGAGAGGTGGTACTGCAGGCCAGCTGCAGACAGGGCCCTAAAGGTGACCTTTGACCTCTGATATTTACCTTTCAAGGGAAGTAAAACAAGCCTTCATATGACTATTTTGAGGATTTTAATTGATCAACATTTAAAAAAAAAAAAAGGTTTAAGTTAATTTACTGTGCAGCTTAAATGTTCCTTTAAGTTAATTGTAAAATAAGAGCAGCAGACTGGTGGCATGTAATTCATAGCAGTGATTATAATAACACATTTCCCATCATTCCTTCCCTTCCTTCTATTTTGTATTAAACAAAAAGCTGCCTTTCTCAGTTAAGCCTATGTGCTTTAATATATCAAATTAAACGAGATAAGAAGTAATGCAAATTATTTAAGAGGAAGTCACAAAACACTTGGTAGTTACGGCATTTTTTTAATCATCAGACACATTGTCCCTATTTTGATATCTAATTGATATCAAAATAATATTTGAACACCTCTGCATGGTCCAAAATCCCCCGCTGCACAGCTGCACTGCCACCTCCCTGCCAGACTGCAGAGAAAGGTCAAAGTTAAGCAATGTGAAAAGTAAGTTGAATTTTGTTTTGAAGGGTGAGCCACTGTTTCTGCTCATAACCTAAGAGTGCTCCTGTGCTTCCATGACTTAAAAGTAGAGAGAGAGAGATTCATATTTTACCCAGAATTCCTCATGTTGTGTTTTGTAAATATCTTTACTTTTTTTTTAATGATTTGCAATACCAAATTCTTATATATATATATATATATATATATATATATATATATATACAGTATATCAATTTTAGAAAAAGCAACTATCAACTGTATATTTAGTGATTTTAAATGTACTTTATATAATCAACACTAGTGAGGTGTTTAACTGATTTAAACCCAACTGTATGTGGAGCACTTTATTTATTTATTGGAGTTTGATAGAGCACAAACATTGTAATTTTTATGGACAAATACAGAGAGAGAAGAGAAGCATTAGGACTAACTGAGAACATCCTGCCAGACATGTTGCAACATTTGATGTGGTTGTATTCCTTCCTTACAGAAGAGGGCTTGATATTGCAATATAAAGGTTTCTCTCTGGACTAAATTCAGATCAAGCAGACCCTCCTGGATAGTCGAGGATTTGTATCATACAAATGTACATTTGCGTTTTCAATAAATATTTCTTTTGGAAAAATAGTTTACTCTGTTTATTAGAAAAGGACAGTGTGCAGTAGAGATGATGTTGTTTCTATTCATGTCATAATGTTGTTATTGTACATAATGAACACATTTTCACTTTTGATTCTTTTGGCTGGTTAAGATTAATTAAAGGGGACCAATTATACACATTTTCACATTTCATATTTGTATTCAGTATCTCTACTGGGACATGTCTCCATGCTTTAAAGGTGGGGTAGGTAAGTTTGAGAAACCAGCTCGAGATACACTTGTTGTTATATTCCATGGAATGCTCTTAACATCCCGATAGCAATGAATATCTGAAGTGCTTTGACAAAAAATCCATAATAAAATGTCATCTGTGGAAGCCGTAGTACTGTAAAAAGCACGACCAATCATTTTAGGCGGCCCGGCTAAAGTAACTGGATGGCCTACCTGCCTGTTAGCCTTCCATCTGTGCACAAACTTATCTCGTGCCCTCATTGGTCATGTGCGCGTTCGTGTGTGTTGGAGGAGGGGCTCTGTGAGGAAGTGGCAGATTTCTTCCGGCTGTGTATTTTCAAATTCTAGCGTACTCGAGCTGGTTTCTCCAAAATTACCTACCCCACGTTTAATGTTCAGAAAGCTCTTTATTTTTCTCATACTGCCTGTGCTGCAGGCACTACCGGTTCCCTCGTCTCAGAGCCAATGGGATTTCTCCATAGGATTTTGGAGAAAATAGCTTGAAATAAGGTCTGTGGTTGACACAAATGCGGCACACCTACAGTGGAGTGCGCCACAGTTTAGCCGCTGCCAGGCTCCACTAGCACCCCCTCCCCCCCAGCGCGTCACAGTTTTTCACCGCTGAGAGAGTGTGTGTGTTTGTGTGTGTGTGTGTGTGTGTGTGTGTGTGTGTGTGTGCAACAGTCTATAGAAGCACGAGTGTTACATAGTGATGTCAAACCTAAATAACACTACTGGAAATAAAAACCCCTAAAAAGCAGAGTAGGGCCCCTTTTAACAGGATAGGTGAAGTTTTATGTAGTCGGGTTGTTTGGCGTGTTTTACCTACAGTTTGGAGAAGCAGGCAGGAGGAACAGCAAAATAAGCAAACCAACGCAATTCTGCAGACGGAGGCAGCAACAAAGCATTTTAGCCACCTAAAAGAAACGTCCACCTAATACAAATATATTTCAGTGTAAGTATACGCTATATGTATAATATTTCAACACTTTACTGTGTTTTAGTATTGTTGTTTGAATGCTCTAATGTTTTAATAGTGTTTGTTGATAGACCGTATACTAGACTCTGACTCCCTTGTTTGCTGTGTCTAGTCAGATTTGAGTGCAACATGAAAACACTGCTGTTACTTCTTTAATTTCAGAGGCTCAGTGTCCACTATCAATCAAACACTTCTCCAGATGTGTGAGGATGGATAACCAGAGGAAGTCAGACTAGTAAATCTGCTCCTCCTCCACCGCCTCCTCCTCCTCCTCCTCCTCCTCCTCCTCCTCCTCCTCCTCCTCCTCGTCCTCGTCCTCCTCCTCCTCCTCCTCCTCCTCCTCCTCCTCCTCCTCCTCCTCCTCCTCCTCCTCCTCCTCTTGTGTCTCAGACTCCAGACTGGCTGGACGGCCGATTACATGCTGCAGTGTGTTGGCACGGGCAGACGGGAAAATGATACCGAGCCGTGAACCCACAAATCCAGGGATTTCTTAGCAGACATGTAAGCCGGGCCATCAATGTTTATATCTGATGAGCTGCAAAAGGGTGGTGAGGATATCACAAAGAGCTCAGATGGAGAGTGGAGCGCAGGGAAGTCCTTCAGGAACAGTGCAGATCTACCCAAATCATGTGAAGTGGGTAAAGCACAAACTTTAGTTTACATGATGGTCTGACCCCGACTTTGGAAACCTCCCCCATACTCAGCCGTAGGAGGGGGAGCAATGGTGGAGAAGTGTTCTTGAATACTAAAGTCAACTTATGGCATTCAATAAAAAACAGTCATAGTTAAGCGTTCTATAAAAAGTCATAGCATAGTATATGTCATAAATGCAATGCAATGTCCTAGTTTGTATACAACACCATCAGAAACAGTTTTACATTTCGTACCATAGTTTGCCATAAAAGTATCATAGTATAGTATAGTATGGAGGCCCTATTATGTAGTGAGATATATTTGGTTTGGTTCTGGTTTCAGACAGAGGGTGAAAAGAGGTGCTGCAGTATGAGAAAAAAATACTTTTTTTTTAATTAAAGCATGTAAACATGTCACAGTAGAGGAAAAAAATACAAATATGAACCTGAACATTTAAGAAAAGTCCCCAAGCGGGAAACTGCAGTTTTTCTGACATCTTGAAATGTTGACACACGTGTGAGTGATATCAAAGGATGGCTACAAACATAATAAACTTATCAAATATGATTCACTGTATCACATTACCCAACAGTATATAAGGGAGTTAAAAATAGCTCAACCTTTAAAATCCACAGCAGTAAAATTCATACTTCATATAAATACAAAAACATCATATATCACTGACAGAAAACACTTTACCACCACGATTCGAGTTTTTATTCTTTTCTGAAGCCGTATCTTGAATGCAGTAGTAGTCGTAAAGAATTTAAACGGTTAAATATTAGTACCTTAACATAGGTAAAGCATCCAAATATTCAATCATGTTTAGAAAGCGGCTGTTGCTGACTGAATTTCTATAAAATTCTCTAGTTTACCGTCAATAATCAACTAATAACTCTTTAGGAGAAGGCGAGGACCTGGGGGAACAAAGTGCAAAACACACAGTTGTTAAACATTGGGATTTATAAAAATGTTATGTGTGGTTGCATAGCGTTGTTGTATTATGGGTCAGCTGTGGGGGACGGGGGCTGAAGTTTACCCCACTACACTACAACAGCTGCAGCCCCTCCCCACTACAAACGACACCCACCCTTTAAGTGCTTCATGTCTGCATTCATTTTGCCAACCCAAAAAGCTAAAGCTCTGAAATGCCTTCAAAACCATTCATTAATAACCATTATTTAGTCATCATTAATTCAGTAAAGACAATTGTTTAACTAAAGTCATGTTCTTAAGTACAACATAAAGGTACTCAAGTACTGTACAGGTACAATTTAAGAGGTAGCTATGCTTCAAATGAGAATTTCTATTTTCTGCCACTTCAAAAATGACATTTGTTTAAGACAAGACATAAGATAAAGACAAATTAGAATAAAAAGAGAACAATTGTATCTTGAACTGGTAGTTCAAGATACATTTGGCAAAAGTTAAATACAAACATTTTAATAATCACATCAACATAACGGAGATGGAAGGTTTCAGGATCTTTTTTGCAAAACTGTAACTCAAACATTATTTGTGTTTAAGGTGAACAGCTAAAAACAAAACCTAAAGTACGGTAATGTAACGTGTGCATAGAAAACTGTCCTTAGATGACCCATGATGCCTTTCAGCAGTGGCTTCAAACACGGACAGGAAGGAGAGAAACAACGTATATCGGCCTCCGCGATTAACATGTATAAATTTAAAAGAATAAAATGACAATTTGTGAATTTTCCCCAGCCAACCTGTCCCTGAAGTTCTCCTGAGCTGGCCCACAGCCAGAGAGAAATGCATTGTGGGAGAGGGCTCAGTGACTTTAATGGAAAGTGACTGTCAGCTTGACAAGCCCAAAACAGCTGCACACACAAGGGAGGCGAGTCCCTACACGTGACTATGTAAACAGATTTAGGTCCCCACAAGTATAGTAATGCTAGGACACACACACACACACACACCACACACATACATACATACATACACACACACACACACACACACACACACACACACACACACACACACACACACACACACACACACACACACACAGAGACACACACACACACACACACACACACACACACACACACAACACACACACGCACACACACACACACACACACACACACACACACACACACACACACACACACACACCCACACACACACACACACACACACACACACACAGAGCTGCAGGAAGGGGGACACTACACCCTTCCCAAACTCATCCTCGCTGGTTATCAGCTGCTGATTAAGTGGTAAACATTTAGATTTACTAATTATTATCTTGCAAACCATGCACATTTTTGAAAATCGGAATTCAATAACCTTTTGGGCATTTTTACACATTGTAACCAATTATAACAAAGACACACATGTATTCATATTTTTTGCAAATGTTCAAATGTAAAGGTGATCAGTTGGGAAGAAGGAAGAAATAAAATACTGAAGGCTCTACAGTCCGACATTTTCTGTCAAGACAAGATCACAAGATGAAGGAAGAGGGTTCTCTCCTCAAACAGAGCCACTCAGACCTCCAGGCCTAGAACATCCACCTGCAGGAGTTCACACAGAAAAAGAGAGAAGGCGAAGATGAGAAAGGAGGAGAAGAAGGCAACAAAGGAGGCAGAAAGGAGGCAGGAGAAGGAGAGGAGAGAGGAGGCTGAAAGAACAGGAGAAGAGGGAGGGAGAAGTAGGAGTTGAAAAGACAGAAGAATCTTATTTTCGAATAAAGTGTTTCTCAATTGGGTTATTTAATTCTCTTTTATGTCTGTATTATATTGATTTTATTTACGTCTATATTTGAATGAAAAATCATACAGTATATTGCTAAAATGTTTGCAAATGTGTTCAGAAGATTTCAAAAACTACATTTAAAAACATTGATGCAATGAACAATTGATTTGTAGATGAACAGAAGTTAATCTACAGTCTTTTGTTGAAAACATTTTGCAACCATTTACTTTTTCCAATTTCTTATCTTTCAGGGTGTTTCGATTTTTTTTGTAAATTAAATGTTCTAGGGTTTTGGACAAAAATAGCACATTTTAAATACTGACTTTGGGCTTTGGGAATTTCCCTTTTTATTGACCTTCCAACAAATCAACACGTCATTTTTTTAAATATCTACTGTATAAAACTTAAAGAAAGCAACTTTTTGACTTTGACATACTGATGAGTTCACTCCCTGTTAAGGTCAGAAGCTCGTAAAACACGTCAGCACCGTCACAGCTTCAATCAGAGCTACTTGTGTTGCTGCGTCTTTAACAGCGAGGCAGCGTCGCTCTGATTTACATCCCTGAGAAAGAGGAGCAGCGAAAAAACATCCCGATGTCAGAGGCAGCTAATGACAAGGCCAGAGCCGGCCTTCAGGCCCCTCTACAGGAAACGACCCAGTGGCTTTGTCACAGCAGGAGCAGATAGAGAGAACAGGTTGAATTGATTTAACCTTTGACCCCTGAGAGCAGTGAAGACAGAGGATGGTGGACCTGATCTGTTTTCAAGAGTGAAACAGAGGAGGAGTGTGGGAGCAGGAAGAGAGATCGCTGCTTCTTCTAACTGTCAATCAGAGAAGACAGGTTTTCAGATGTGTCACAAAAAGTAAAAGCAGTAATACAACGCTGCCAAACACGCAGTAGCAGTGTTCAGTTATTATGCTCCGTATATCTGGAACAAACTGCAGGAAATTCTCACTTCTCTTTAATCAAAGCAGAATACTTTTTTTATTTTGCCGCTGCCTTCCATACAATCAAATGATTATCCATATCTTGGGCAAACTGCGTGCGCATCACTCTCAATCCTCAATGGTAATGTTTATGGATTTAGGAACTCCACCTCAATTCCATTGGCTCTAACGATTAAAAAGAGGTGTCAATCAGCAAAATCGACCAATGGGTTCCAGAGAAACGGCAAATCCACCCAAATGACCACAGAGGTGGGTTTATTTTTCTAAACCTCTCTAAAAAGGTCAAACTTCACTTCACCACTAGAAGCCAACTCCATCGATCAAGCTGAAACTTTCTCTCCCTCTTCTTCTCATGCTCCCTGTCACTCTCCTTTAACTCCTCCGGTGACTTTCTTTTATTTGAAGATAGTTTTTTGCCCGGCGCTTGGCCGGTTAGCGCTGGTATTAAAAACATTTTGGCGAATGGTTAGGTGGCGCGATACACTGTAGTGAAGGAGCGTGCTCCCGCTCACGGGAGCCTGCTCGCGCTGCGCTCCGCAGCAAACAGCTGTTTGCTTTTCACCCAACAACGACAACCGACTCACAGAACGCTATGTTGTAACGTTAATAAACGAAACAATTTAACTAAATTGCTAGTCAAAATACCAATACCACAGGACAATTCTTTTTAAAGCAATATTTTTAGTGGCCCGTGCGGGCAAGTGGAAGGTACGTTATGCTGGCCGGGGGTGTCTAAATAGTGCTTCCGGGCCAGCGGGCCATTTAATGTCGAGCCCTGCCGGTTACCGGCCGGCCCACATCGTCCGACCGGCCCACTTCAGTACCGGCCCATCGGGATTCGTCCCGAACGTCCCGATGGCCAGTCCGCCCCTGTCTCCTCCTCAAGTTCACAAAATTATTTCAAGACGTTTACTTTGCTTAGCCATCTAATGTCACTGTGCATGAGCGAATCATTATATTGAGCTGACATGTCTGACAACATCTGTCGGAAAAGGCGGTGCTGTCAACTGGAGTTACAACGAATAAAGTTAATAATCACCACTTAGTTTTGAACACAGGAGACATTTTGATATCCAACCAGGCTGACCCGGTTTGATGAATCGTACCATTGGCGCGAAACCGTGCGTTGGTGCGCGAGCTTGTAGTGAAGGACAGCGCCACCTACTACAGTAGCTAGTAGGTGGGTTTGAAACCCAAGCCCGCCGAAGTTTTCAGGCAATGTCTTCCCCTCTATCTCTCAATGTAACACCCTCTCTGGAATATAGGCACTCTGGCCCAAAAAAAAAAATGTAAAAAGAAAAGTAGATTAATGTGAAATAAATATAACCATGATTTATGTTTCCATTGCATTTTGTTGTATTAATTTACCAACCTTAGCCTTGCATAAAGCCTTCTTTCAATATTTTGACTTTTTTTGTTTAAAATGTCATGTGTTATATTCCTGGGCAAATTAAATTAAATTCAAACACATTTTAAATAGCATAATGTTGTTTCTCTATCCATTTAGTACACCACGAGAAGCATGCTGGGAAACAAGATTTACAGGGGAACAACTCATAAGCCAGACGACAGTCAGTTTGCTTTGACTGTTAATGTAAAGGAGGGGGAGGGGTAATAGTTTATGAGGAACTTCACACTGCTAAAGCAGCCTCCCTCTCCTCTGTCATCATCCTGTTGGACCTGTCTGCTGCATTCGACACGGTGAATCATCAGATCCTCCTTCGCACTCTCCAAGAACTTGGAGTTTCAGGCTCTGCACTTTCCCTCATCACCTCATACCTCAAAGACCGCACCTACAGGGTTACTTGGAGAGGAGTCCGACCCTTGTCAATTAACTACAGGGGTCCCTCAGGGCTCTGTTCTTGGTCCCCTCCTCTTCTCCTTGTACACAAACTCGCTCGTATCTGTCATTAGCCCGCATGGTTTTTCATACCACTGCTACGCTGACGACACCCAATTAATTCTGTCCTTTCCCCGCTCAGAGACCCAGGTCATCGCACGCATCTCTGCTTGTCTAGCTGACATCTCTCAGTGGATGTCTGCTCATCACCTCAAGCTCAACCTTGACAAGACTGAACTGCTTTTCCTTCCGGGAAAAGATTGTCCCACTCTTGACCTAACAATCAACATCGGCACCTCTGTTGTTTCCCCGACTCAGACTGCAAGGAATCTGGGTGTGATCCTAGATAACAACCTGTCCTTCACTGCAAACATAGCTGCTACAACCCGTTGCTGCAGATACACGCTTTACAACATCAGGATGATTCGTCCCCAGCTGACTCAGAAAGCGACACAGGTTCTGGTCCAGGCTCTCGTCATCTCACGCCTAGACTACTGCAACTCCCTCCTGGCTGGTCTACCTGCATGTGCCATCCGACCTCTGCAGCTCATCCAGAATGCAGCGGCTCGTCTGGTCTTCAACCTTCCTAAATTCTCCCACACCACGCCGCTCCTCCGCTCCCTCCACTGGCTTCCGGTAACTGCTAGAATCCACTTCAAGACAATGGTACTTGCGTACCATGCTGCGAATGGATCTGGCCCTTCCTACATCCAGGACATGGTTAAACCGTACACCCCAGCACGTGCACTCCGCTCTGCATCAACCAAACGGCTAGCTGCCCCCTCGCTGCCAAGGGGACCCAAGTTCCCATCAGCAAAAACACGTGGGTTTGCTCTCCTGGCTCCAAAATGGTGGAATGAGCTCCCCATTGACATCAGGACAGCAGATAGCTTACACACCTTCCGTCGCAGACTGAAAACTCATCTCTTTCGACTCCACTTCGAGCAATAGAACTATTAACAAAGCACTTATATACTAATAAAGGACTGGCTTTCCTAAAGCCAGTTGAGTAGCACTTGAAATGTTTTTGCTCTATGAAACCTGATGTACTTATATGATTCTGTTTACTTCAAGTTTGTATTTTGTTGGTCGAACGCACTTATTGTAAGTCGCTTTGGATAAAAGCGTCAGCTAAATGCAATGTAATGTAATAGTTTATGGAGAGGGAAAGGGTTCTTTTAAATCAGGTAGAGAAGAAAACTGGGAAATCAAGGAGCCAACTACTAAGTTTAAGATTTTAACACAATAATTTATTCAGGAGAACATAAAAACTTTACTAAGAAAACTAAAATCAGAGCTGTCTAAAATATAATCTCAGTAAAACAATATTTTAAACGCAGTTAAAATAATACAAAGAATTCCAATGTTAAAAGTATTTTCTCAAAACCAGAGTGTTTCCAGGGCTGTAAAGGTGCTCCGTCGACACTCTCTTGGACTCTCCAAACATTAAAAAATAAAAGCATGCAACAGGAAGTTAAAACCAGTTAAAAAGGCAAACACATTTCAGAGTAAAATCACACAATAAAAAGGTATAAAACACACACACTTAAAACCATGCAATAATGAATCATTAAAATACATTGCCATGTGACATTAACAGGAGTCATAAAAGTGAGGAGGGGGTACAGTGTAAGTGAGCTTGTGTGTGTGTGTGTGTGTGTGTGTGTGTGTGTGTGTGTGTGTGTGTGTGTGTGTGTGTGTGTGTGTGTGTGTGTGTGTGTGTGTGTTTGTAGAGTCCCTCTGAGCTCTAATCCATCTGGAAACCACATCCAGGTCCTGCAGACTGTCACCCTGTCCTGCTCCACGTGTCCCAACATGTCCACTCTCAGCAGATCGGACCAGAATACGTTTTCATGGTTTCCTCATTTGAGCTTTGATGATGATAACGCTGACGACAGCTGTGGTTTTACTGTCTGTATGTGTTCATAAGAAGAAAAAAACACAGTAGGGACTGACAACTCTATAAACTACGGGAATATGGACTGGGGTTGTATACTTTTTTCATATGTCTATCAATCCAATTTTTCTAGACTTCCAAATGACGTAATTGTTTTCTGTTTCTGTTGAGCTTTGAAAAATAAAGGAAGTGAAAAGTATTACATTTGGATTAAACCATAAATAAAATAAAATCCAACAAACAGCAGAAGATGCCCTGAACACTTATACCCCCTATAACATGACTAATACAAATACACTAACCTGATACTGGACACTATAAACGGACCTGGCATCAGTCCCTGGGGGATATCTAGGATACTGGTTTGAAACGCGAGACGGAAGCAGACGGAAACGGGATTACAGTAAGAGCTTCAGACAAACTCAAAAAGCTGAGAAAGTGGCAAATGATGTTGGTTCTACAGATATACAGAACATGTTGTACCGTTTTGGATACTTTTTGAGTCGAAATCTCTGTTCTGAACTTAGATTTGACATATTAAGTCCTGTTACTGACTGACAAGGGCGGGGGAAGTCATTACGTCTGTCATTGATGATTGATGGATCCCTTTTTATTTGACTCGTATTTCTTTTAACCATCTTTGTGATTAACATTAGAACAAGTATTGCTAAATAACCCTTCCCCAACAGACTTTTTTCCCACTGTGATGCTTCCATAGATTTGTACTATATGCCTCTTATGCATTAGCGTACATTGGCAACACAGTGATAATCATTAGTACCTCTACAAGATAATTAATCATGACTAAAGGTTATTTAAAGCCACTTTGTGTTGTTCTGAAGGTATTACCAGAATCCCCAATGAGACATAACCACATGTTTCTAAATGACCTTCTCGATCTTTAAAAAAAATGATCTGGACAAAGCACATACTAGCTTCTAATCAGTAGTGGTATATGTCCAGAGAGATGGAATGGCAGCGGACTCTAATTTGTTTACATTTAAAATATGTGCAGATGAAAGGGTGAGACTCTGAATTACATTACATTTAGCTGACACTTTTATCCAAAGCGACTTACAATTACCAATTACAGGGACATTCTCCCTGGAGTAACTAAGGCTAAGTGCCTTACTCAGGGGCACACTAGTGGTGGTGTTCCTGGTGGGATTTGAACTCACAACCTTACGATCTTCACCCCACCTCACTATCCATTAGACCACCACTATCCCATCCCAATTACCCGAAGGTATTAACATGCATGTCAATGTGTTAGCCGTGTGCCAGACACTACCGTTCTGCACAGAGGGTGATCGGACATCCCTCCACGACCTGCACGCCTCCAGGACCCTGAGGCGGGCAGGGAAGATAGTGGCAGACCCTTCGCACCCTGGACACAAACTGTTCACCCCCCTCCCCTCTGGCAGGA